>JAMXDD010000008.1:37161001-37780669 GCA_024733475.1 Syzygium grande | reverse complement strand
CAATGCTCCAAACGTAAAATCGAAATCAAACGATAAAAAGCTGCACGCGCTGAATCCCACGCGATGACCAGTCCAAAGCGGAGGGAGGGACCGGCAGGGCGTCGCGGTCGATCAACTTTTTCAGGGCATCGACAGGCGGGTGGGACGGATGGGTGGATGGCAACCGGGAGTGGGGGGCGGGACGAGCTCGAGAGGACGGCTCGGTTTTATCCGGAACGAACGACGATGTCGACGTGCGATGTGCAACGGGGGATGGTGCCCCACTTTATCTACTTTCTATCTACTCTTTCTCTGTCGTTTTTTGGTCGGGACGTGCCTACGAGGGGCAATCTCCCCCCGCCCGAGCTTCGCGATAGGGCAACGTGGGCGGCATCGTCTCCTTTTGCCCAACTTCCTTTAATAATGCGCGAGTAAAAAGTCCGGCGCGTTAGGGGAGCACGCATCCATCGTCTCGGTCGCGAGAACCCTTCTTCTTCTTCTTCTTCACATTCCCTTTCCGGTGAGAACTTTCGCGGGTCGAGTTCCTAGAGAGACGGGCCGGGGCGACGTGGTCGGTCGAGTCGCATAAAGCTTTACCCTCATTTGATTTGGAGTCGAGCTGGTCACGGGATCGGATCCTATAGTGGCTTCTCGGTCTCGGGAAATCCCGATTTGCCTACGGTGTAGGTTCGACTTACGTCCCGTGGTGGTGCAGGTCAATGACGCCGGTCCACGCTTTTCGCAGTCTCTACTATTGACAAGCAAACGGTTACGTGGGGATTGGATCGCCGAGGTAATTGTCCCGGTGATTCAAGAATTACTTTCAAGTGATTTTGCGATTGTCTTGATCACAAATTCAAATCTTAGGGTCTGCATAGCAACGTTTCTGTTCCTAGAAACAATTTTTTATCAGAAATAATTTTTTCTATTTCTATTTCTTGGAACAGTTTCTGACAAAAAAATAGCGTTTAAGAAACTACACAAAATTTCTATTTCCTGAATAGAAAAGAATAGAAACGCTTTAGGGTTAATGATCTATTTCTATTCCATGGACGAAGCCCTTCTAGGCTACCAAGGAGGACGGGACGGGTGGTGGGGGGGGCGGAGGACGGTGGTCGGCGGGCGGCGGAGGATGGCAATGGTGGTGGGAGGCAAAGGAGCACGCGGTCAGCCGCGAAAGCACGTGGCATCGGGCGGTGGCGACGGCAGCGGGGGGTGGCGACGGGAGGTGGCTAGTGGCGGAGGGTGGCCATCGTTGGTCGATGGAGCACGGCGGTCGGTGGCGAAAGATGGCGGCCGATGATGGGTGACCACCGGTGTCGGGTGGCCAGAGGCGGGAGGTGGCCGGCGGCCGAGGGCGCCGCAAATACCGTGGTGGCTTTCAAGATCGGGCGGTGGATAACAATGGCGTGGCGGAGGATGGCGGCCGGTGGTGGGTGGCTGGCGGTGGCCAAGGACGGCGACCGGTGGTAGGTGATCGCCGACATCTAGTGGTTGGCGGGGGGAGGCGGCCGGCGTCGGGCGATAGAGCACGACGGCCAGCGGTGGAGGACGGCGGTCGGTGGTGGGTGGCAACAAGCATCGAGCGGTGGAGAACGATGGTCGACGACAAGAGGCAGCCAGCGGGCGGGAGGCGGTCGGCTAGCGTTGGTCGGCGGGCGGCGGCGGCGGAAGGCGGGCGGTAGGTGGCGGCGAAGGACGGTGAGAGGCGGCGGTGGGCAGATTGCGATCGATGGATTGTTTCTTATTTTAGAGAATTCTAGAAAAAAAATCGTTTTTTTTTCTTGTTCTAGAAACAAGAAGCAAAATTTTTTTTTTCTTGTTTCGCTCCAAATCTATTTTACGGAACACTTTTTGGAATGTAAACAAAAAATAGATTTTTTTTACTAAACGGATTCTTTTTTTTTACATTAGGGAACAAAAGAATGTAAAAAACAAAAAAATGTAAACGTTACTAAACAGACCCTTAGCTGCTAACCTAGTCTAAAGTGAAACTCCGACTTTAAATGCATTGGCTTTATGACATGACCATGTGACAAGTTGGCCATCTAAGCATTGCACGAGTCGCCCATAATTTTTCACTGCTTGGACGATCATTCTATGGTAATGCCCAGTGAGAGTCTGCCAACTTCAGTCTCATCTTCCGGCCCTTTTTGGGTGTGCAAAAAAAAAAAAATAATATATATATATATATATATAAATAAATATATATATATATATATATATGTAGACACACACACTAAAGAGATTAGAGCTAGCTTGATTAGTCCCCCGAGTTTGGTCGGCACGCCACGAAGTTCATCACGGACCGATTTAAATAAGCAAGATTTCCTTCTTTGTTTCCGACAGAAACACCTCCACTAGGACAAACCCACTCTACTTGATCAATCTCATTGAAAAAAAATTAAAATATTTTCCGATGGTGGGCAAGAAGTCTTTCGGCATCAAACTGGTTTCGTTCATATGATCAAGCCATACCGTACAACCCAACATCATGGACGCATTAGGTCACTCATAAATTCTCAAAAATAATTAAAAAAAACTCGAAAATAAGAAAATTCGACGTATAAGTGGCTTTTGCTCCAACATAGAAAGAGGGAGAATATCGTTCTTTAAAATCATATCAAGGAAAAAAATAACAAAAAAAAAGGATGCGATTTGTGCAGAAATTAGTCGTCACCGGATACATCTAATTGCAAGAAATGATCAATAAGGTACGTGAACGGAAAAAAAGGCACACGCAAAATGTTTCATTATCCACCGTCAAGAAACCTATGAACACCCCCTTTTTCTCCACCGCAATTCCAACCCGCCTATTGTAACGTACACTAATGATAAGATAGGAACCTATAGCATGCCCTCTAACCCAGCCGTCTTAATGCTTTAAGTTGAAAATTGCAATTTCCTAGAAGCGATATTTGTTAGGAACATTTAGTTCCAGTTAGGGTAGGAGCTACTTAGGTTCTAGGCCGTATGTGATATGAAGTGATTGGGTGGAATATCATAAAGTCAAAATAGCACATATGCTCAAATATAGGATGGATGGTGTGAGTGCCCTCGTACGCCCTCAAATCCAATCTTTTTCCTTAGAGGATATTACATGTTTCTAGAAAAAGTACCAAAAAAGTCATAAGTTTATTGCATTGATATTAATATAGTTCTAAACCTTTCAATTGGATCAATTTAGTTCTAAATCTTTTCATATTTGTACAAATTCAGTCCATCTGACCAATTTAGGCCCGAAATCATTGATGTGGACTCCGGTTATCCTACTTTTTAGTAATATTTTGAATTTTTTTTATTCATTTTTTTTTCTTTTTTCTTTCCTTCATTTTGGCCGATGGGGCCCGAAAGGCCTTGGGCGAGGGCTTGCTGGCTCTCACCCAATGGCTAGTGACCAAGGAAAAAAAAGAAAAAAGAAAAGAAAAGAAATAAAAACAATAAAAAAATAAGATTATTATTTAAAATATCCATATCAGCGCCATATTCTGTATTATGTAAGACGACCGTTGTCTACCTCAGTGATTTCCAACCTAAATTGATCGAATGGATTGAATTGACACAGATATGAAAAGGTTTAGGACTAAATGAATCTATTTAAAATGATTATGACTTAATTGGTGGATTCTTTTGGTGCTTTTTCCATGTTTCAATCCATATTTAGACCTGCCCGGCTTCTCGCATAACTAGTATAACCATAATTGTCTTTTTAACTTTATGGCATCAACAAGAAGAAGCACAATCTAATTAGAATGAATGTAAGCACGGTTTGTTTAGAGATGTGGGGTGACAATCGACAGACCGCACGTTGCATGAGGGAACCCCATCGTTCTTCTCCAAAGGAGGCATCACGCATCATCTGGACAAAACCGCTGTTCATGTCGTGTCCGGCATAAAGATTGTGTCCGCCATTGTTGGAGGGTTTGGTAGCAGACGCACGAGCCTTGCACTGTAGAGAGCAGCAAAAACTTTTTCGGCCTTAAATTCGTGTTGAATTGCGAGCCACTGATCTTGATTAAGAATTGAAAACTATAGGGCGGAACGGATAGACAATACTTGTTAGGTAGGGACTTGATTTCTTCGAAGGTCATTGTGTGGTCCTCTTAGGGTTTCCCGACACCGGGAACATGTGTTGGATTAGGCTCCACGTTAGAAGTCCTAACCTCCACCGAAGTTAAGACATTAATCACTTCGATCCATCTTTTTCAACGTCAACCTAATTTAATCACGGTGATGGCAAAGGAGACACCTAATTATGCTCTTAAAACGAGCCATTGGCTCTTAATTCCGTATCATGACGACAAGCGCCGCAACATTTACGGGCATCCATAATCGGTCCTCTCTTTCCTCTTTGTTTGTTTATTTTGTTTTGGCGGAGAAAGCAAAGTAGAAGGACTAGTAGAATGAACAAAAGGGAGGGGTTTGATGGGAACACGCAGCATAAATCGGATATCTTCCACGTAGGCAGATTATTAAGAAAGAGCTCAAGTTTAAATCTGACAACATATCCAATTGAATTCATGTTCACTCAAAGGTTTAAATTAATGAGTTATAACTACATCACATTATATCAATTCTCCGATATGGAGTTTTTTTCAATACAACTTACACATGTATATCAACAATCTTTTTCTCATGTGTAAGCTCAAAGTCAATGTTAAGTTTACTTTCCTTATTTAAGGTTTCCTTCTGCACCCACATTTCTCAGTTCAACTTCCAACCCCAACTTCATCTCTGTTCTTTTCCTCCAAACCGAACCATAAAGGCCACCATCAAAATTGCATTGCCGACTTTACCGCAAGTCTCTTTCGCCAGATCGAATCATGAAAATTGCTCGTAAATCGCTTAGGGGGCAACCAATCAACCATTAACTCTTATTGAGAGCACACAATAGAAGCACGATACCTTCACAGAGGAAGATTACCGAGAGAAGGTTCAAGTTTGAGTCGGTCAACATATTCAGTTGAATCCACTTGCGCCAATGAGTTATAAGCCAAGCATGGTATATTAATTACTCCACAATTCTCCGATGTGAGATTTTTTTCTAACATATGCATCTCAATAATTTCCCCCGCGTGTGAGCTCAATATAAGATTTGTTTCCTCTTAATTCAAATTTTTTTTTGCACCAACATATCTCAACTTATATCTCCAATGCCCCCCTTCAACCTTGGTCTCTTTCTCCATATCGAACCATCAGAACCACGTGTTACTGCACCACAATACCCACCTTCATCACCAAATTCTTTTGCAAAAGCTCAACACCTTCTCCTGGGAAATTTAGCAAGAGGAAGCTCAAGTTCGAGTCCATCAATGATCTAGTTGAACTCACATTCATTAAAAAATTTAAGCCAATGAATTATAAACTAATTATAATATGTTAACTACTCCACACCATACCACAAAAATCCTCTAATATGAGACTTTTTCTAACATAACTCATACTTGCATCTCTATAGGAATTAATTCCATTGCAAGCTTGAAAGACAAAATTAGTTTTTGATGTCCAATAACTCCATATAATTAAGTAATTGAGTTCAATTGAAGTCTCTAATAAAGAGTTCATTTATGAGTTATAGAGCAACAAAGAAAACATCTTCTCTAACCATCTAGGAGCATATCCATAACCATAAAAAAAATAGGGTTAATATAACGAAAAACTCCAAATTAACACACTTATAATAAATTTATCAAAAACTAATTTTTAATCACCAAAAACCTTAAATTGGTACATTTTGTGACAAATTTATGCTCCGTTAGTTTCCGTTAAATTGATTAATGCCACGAAAAATCACGAACCACTACACTCGAGACAAACGGAGGGTAAAACTCCAAACTAGTACACCCGCATATTTCAACTCAATAATTTGACGGTAAAATTTAACAAAAATTAATGGACGATAAATTTGTCACATGTGTACCGGTTTGGATTTTTTGTGATAAAAAATTAGTTTGGAATAAATCTGTCACATGTATATTTATTTAGGGTTTTTCGTGATTTTAACCCTGAAAAATAAGATAATAAATTTTCTTGTTTTGAGAAAGCCTAAGATGATTTGGATGGCACACCCGAATCTATTATATATGCTTGAAATGGATAGTAATATGTATGCCAAGATTGGGTTTGATTTGTCTTTTGGGTCAGATACAGCACATGGATCGATTGACCACATTCTAACTTCAATATACCTATTACACAATAATTTACCCTTCGGTCGATTCTTGATCTTATCCAAAAAGCCAAGAAAAGGTCCTTCCCCATCTCTTAAGCTCTATTACATGTCGTATTTGTACTTTTCCTGTCTGGTCATGTTTTGCCTTCCTATTTTAAAAGGGACGCACAACGGAGACATTCGTCATGCCCCACGTCACGAAGTCAACCCGACCTTTTGGTCAACTTAAAATAAGGGACCAAAGTTTGAGGTGTAGATTCAAAGTTATCTTAGGCAGATGTTTCTAACTTTCTACGCGGAAGCCTCCATGAAATTCCAGGGCAGACCAAACCACACCAACGTGCTAAACTTTGCTAAGCATTTTTGACTTTCCCACTAATGTTATGGACCAGGAAAGTTCAAATCCCACTTTCCTCTCAATTCTGATACAATATAATAAACAAATATTTAGTCACGTAGTGTCCTCGTGTGGAAAGATCCGATAAAGCTGCGTTTTTCCCCTTGTTTAACAATAGAAATAATCAAATTAAAGATTAGGGTTTGGTCCACGCAATCCCGTTCTTGATCGATATCTTTCCTTGAAATGGTTTTATTCCAAAGAATATTACTACTCATCTTGTCTTTCTAGCTTGCCTTTTCTTCTTCTTTTTATTATTATTATTGTTCACTTTTCAGATAAATTATTTGCCGTAAAGATGATCTTGTACTGAAGGGCAGCCGACAAAGATCTCGATTAGCTGGTTTTCCTAGAAAACCACCAGCCTGGTGGTGGCTAAAAGTCGCACACTAATATATCAACCCACCGAAGTAATCTCATCTTTAGGAGCATTAAACCCCGGAATTATAATAAATCATCTCCAGCTTTGGAGCACTATAACACGACAAAGCTTTGACAATATTGATGACTAGGGTTGTCCACACGTCCAAAGCAAGCAAGCAAGCAACGAGCAATTCAGATGTACAGCGAGGAACAACTAATGGGTCAAATTCAGACACGGCTAGTCGTGCTAATTTGGGAATATAAATGGGGACAACAGGACAAACAGTTGTTGGCGTGCGAAGTTGTCCTGTAGTTCCTAGTTAGCCAATGCGTTCGTGTTCTTATCACTATCTTTTCGGATGCATAAGGACCGAATCAAAAGACAAAACGTGTTTAATAGGCAAGACTATGACATATCAATTCAAAATAACTTGAGGAAGTAAGTCTGATTGCAAACAGAGGCCGCCGCCCCCGCCCCGCCCCCACCCCCCACCCCCCTCGAGATCTGCCTCGTCTCTATAAAAAAAGCACTTTAAGAGGTTCTTACCAAGAAGAAAGGGAAAAATAAAGAAAGACTATAGAGGCGCTGGACAACGGTTGAACCGACACATCAGAAGAAGAAGATATCAAATGATAAGGTTGGCTGGTGAATGAAAACTTGACTCTACCGGGTAACGCTTAAATTACTCTAATAGACTTATTTAGGCTGATCATTCAAACACGAACATTTATCCCAGATGCATAGCAATGAAATTAAACCCAAGAAATTCATGTCAGAACATGTCTGAGGTTTATTAGATGGATAGATGTTGGGTAAACAGTCTGTGCTATCTTCTATACTACGAACCCCACATCCATCGCTTTCGATATGAGTAGCCTGTTACTTACTAAAATATAAAAATACCCATATCAACAGTGATATTCAATATTTATCCTCGTTAAATTAAAGGCCGACGAATTACCTAGAAGGTCATAAGGAGTGAGGTTTTCCTTTCCTCTATTCTGGTTGCCTGCTATAGAAACCTACCCTATTTCATTAGCTGAAGCCGTATTTCAATGATTTGGACAAACCACATATCAGATCTAGCATTCCACGATCATAGCTTTATGGTGATTATTCGGTGAGCGTAAATTTCAAGGACTATCAAATACGCAACGGAAATCAGAAATTTTTGAAGAGTTTCAGACGCCTCATTATCGGTATATAATTTAGCCCTTTCATCAAACTTGCCAAGACTTTACCAAAATCTAATCTCTTTAAGTGGTGGACCTTTGCCACTGATTTTTCTTGTCTCTTTACGCCATTCAGCGCTCAATTTGCCCGTCCTTTTCGTTTTCCGATAGTCACCCACGTGCCACATTCCCCAAAAAAGATGGACTTCCAACAAAGTTGCCAAATTCTCATCTTAAATTTTAAGTCCAATTTGATTTGCCAACGTGCTCTTTGAAATGCCAAAAAGATTACTGAGGAAAAGGAATCTGTAACAATTGTTTATAAAAGTCTCGATAATACTTGTCTAAATTTAAGTAAAAAAACAAAAATTATAATCAATGCATTAGAAATGAATATATTTCTTTGTTAAGCATGATTAACTATAATATTTCATGAACACTCATTAACAAGATCCTAATAAAAAAAAACTCATTTTAACGCACGCAAGAAAGGAAAGTAAATAGAGACTTTTCAAAAGTTCTTTGAGACCCCAAGCCTCGAGATGTGAATAAGTTATTGACCACCTCCGGCGCAATTAGCCAATGCCCATCATCAATTGAATTGTGTGGGTCATGCGTAGAGTTTGTGAGATATGACTAATGAATAATCGTGCGTAGCATGATCTTGTGCTCCAAGTGCACCTAATAACGTTTTAACATGGATATTGCGGCTTTGAGTTCTAACCCGCCTTCTCTTTTTCCCAACCAACATTTGACACGTGGTCAAGTCCGGTCACGTGGATGGACCCCCCTAGTGCACGTGATTGGATTTTGCTTTGCCGTACCTTGCACTAGTAGTGCACGTAAGTTGACCCAAATGGAGGCCAACCCAAATCCTCAATAGGATTGGATAGAGAAAGGAGCACTAATTCCAAAACGACTTTCATTCAAGTTGATGGAGTTGTAATTGCCCACGTTAGCCCCCAAATTGATTGTGAGAGAGAGAGAGAGAGAGAGAGAGAGGACAAAATTCATATGAAGGAATGGTCAAGATCTAAATCCGCTTTTGTTATCTTCGTTTGAAGATTGGTTTGCAAGAATTGTCATTATCATTTCTCCCTGAAGATTGCCCCTTTACTAGGAAGCTGCTTCCCTTGGTGACCTGCAAATTGGACCGCACATCTTTTCTTCTTTCTTTCTTTCTTTTTTGTCGTTGTGGGTGTGCACTAAATCTTCTTGATTGATTGATATATGGTATTATTAGAATGAAGCGTTTATAATTATATCGTCTTTAGAACATAATTGAAATTATTCCCCTCATAGTAGAGCTTTCTCTCTCTAAAAACGAGGAGAGAGAAGTCATCACAAATTAATCGTTTTCTCCTATTTAATCATCTTCGTTAATTAGTTGCACATTTTATTCACTAAATAAACCTGATATTTTTCATTCGCATCTAGGCTCCCTTTTGTCGGTAAATGTCTCTCTTATGTTTAATAAAATCTAATATCTGAATTCTACTTGATTAGGTAATTAGGTACGTCAATCAAACCAGAGAAATGCGAACAGCCTATGACATTCACGCACATATTGTCATTGGTCGTACACAATTAAGGTGAATTTTCTCCATTGCTCTCCCGTTACAAATAATCTCACCAAGACCATTCTTTCGTTTCAAACACCTTACCTAATAGCCTTTCTTGCTCCAACACATGATCCTACTCCATCGTCATCAACCCTCTTCCTCTTATCTTTACTCGACACATAACCATGGCATCGCTTGATCATTTATTATAAGCAAGACTTGGATCAAAAATCAAATGTCTACCGACATCACCTTATTAATTACCGCAATGCCCTTGGAATATCCTATACCAAACGAACTTCCCTAGCAATCGCAACAACTACCAGGTCAGTGTTCTCTGCTTACATGATTTCAACGTGCTAAATTCTGAGCTTTGCCACCAAGCAACCATAGTTGGGGGACCCCCATCGAGCCGACTCAATCCTAGTTAGCTTTTATTGACTGCCCTCTCATATAGAGATTCCGAAACATGTGTTACTCTCAACTCTCGAGGATGCATACAAGATATACCGCGTTAATGCACAATATTTTCCATACAGACAATCACGAAATGGAAATCTTTGTTTAACTATAATAAAATGAATCCATTCGCCAAAACGAAAAATTATATACGTGCCGACGCCGAAATCCTAGTTGCATTTTTTAAAGCTCGACAAGCTCATTTCCCTCGAACTTCGCGTGCTCTTAAATTTGCATTGGTCACTTTCACGTCATTCTATGCGCAAGGTGTGGATGGCGATTAGGAACCTCTAGGACTCGGTAAGCAACCACGCGTACAACAACATTTGGATTGGCGAGCATGCAAATGTTGACAATAAGCCAAGTCACGCCCCACCAAAGGCACCATTACGATGAATGTGACCCAAGAATCCAAGGTTGAAGAAAGGAAAATTATAAGATTTAAGGAAAAAGGAGAGTTGGCGACTTGGGCAAAGAGCTTTAGTCTGCCACGTTCACATAATGGGCGTTCGAGGGGATTAAGATTGGAAGAAAATGAGAACCAAAAGGAACGAACGAGTCAAATGCGTCTCGTCAACCTTGTATTCTTTTCTTTTCTTTTCTTCTCTTGATTCACGAAATTGCCGGTCAATTCAACATCAAACATCTCTATCCGCGAAAGACTTTGCGACTTCCGAACCTCCAGGAAACTGCTTCCCCGTGAAGAACAATATTTCAGTTTTTTTATAATCTTTGATCTTCTTCCGTTTGTTGATTACCCTTGTGAAAACCAAGGTTTCTATTCTTTTAAGTTACTCATGTTTTGCAGAAAATGAACTATTGTGCGAAAAGGTGTAAAATCTGTCTCTTTCCCTGTCTACAGTGTGAATTGAACTATGTCTAATCGGGTATTAATGTTCATTGAGAATGTGCAGGTCCTTGATGTGCACCTCTTCGCATGTGTATCAACTTGGATTTCATAATTAATGGTGTTTAAGCACCTCGAGTTTGGCTAATCTTTGGAAATCAGCCTCTTGAGCTCTGCATGTGCATATACTTTTGCTCGACTTCTTGTCTCCAAGATTAATCATGAACGGGGTTCGCTTCGTGATCCGGCAAACGTGTATTGCATGAATGGTGTTCGATTTTTGGAAATACTAAGGCCTGCCCAATGGCTGCGGGCCTTCTATTTGATTTTGGGCCCAGATTCTGTCCTTGCCAAACCTGGTCTTGCCTCTTGGACATCCATTTCCAATTTGTTCTTATTTAATTGAACGGAGGTTGCGATTAGGCCTAGCCCATGACTGAAGTTTTGTACGGCCTTAAACAAGCTCCTCAGTGCCTGGTTTCCTAAGTTCAGCGTCACCAATTTTCGCTTGGGTTTTGAATCTAGCGCAGATGATTCCGCTCTATCTATTCAGAAATCCAGAGGGAGGGGGGGTGGTGTCGTCTTCGCATTACTCTATGGACGATATGATTGTCACATTAGACGATTCTCCTGGCATTCATGATCGATGAAAGATAAGGGATCTCTGAGTTATACTTTCTGGGCCCTGAGGTCACCTCTTCTTCTGATGGATATCATTTTAGGTTGCGTATGCCTCAGATCTCATTGCTCGAGTTGGTTTGACGAACAGTAACATAGATTCTACACCTCTTAAATGATGGGACTCCCTTGAAAGAAGCTAAACGTTAGCATTATCAGCCATATGATGCTCTCTTGCACCTTATTCATTGTGTCACATTCCGACTTTCACCCTGGTGGCCGTTCCAATGCCGATTGGGTTGTGGGATCCTACTGACTGTCAATCCACCACCCGTTATTGCTTTCTTTGGGCCAATTCCCTTGTCTTGTGTTCTAGCACTAAGGCTGACTGTAGAGCTGATGCAGATACCACTCCCGAACTTTTACCAGTACGACGGCTGTTAGAGGATAATGGGCGTGACCCGTGATGGTGCTACTTCTCTTTACTGTGATAATCGCAGTGCAGTTCAGCTTGCCCGTGATGAACTTTTCATGAGCGAACCAAGAATATCAACTTCTGTATATTTCTGTATTTCGTTGAGCTATTACTGTTAATAGATGGAATATGGAATTGGTATGCTAGGAAATCGGTTGGTGTTTCTATCAGTTGGTTAGGTGTGTGTCTTGTACATGTCTATATATTGGCTTCCTGTGTTACATTTAAATCAGATTGAGCAAATGAAGTACTTTATTAACACTGTCTGATGGGGCAAGTAACTAAGTATATAGAGACAAGTCATGCGAAATAGAGATGGTGTTGCTCCATTTAGTATATGACCATTCAAGAAAAAGAGAAGTCGGGGGCGAGTTATGAACTCGTTCCATACTTGGCTACGTCGATCTTTGGAGCGCTCTCATGACACAATTTCTTTTCGAAACTTGATATGATCTGTAGAGCAAGCACTGAATTTTGCATTTGTAATACTCCTATGTCCAAAGCCCCGAGGGGCAAAGAAAAAAAAGGTGGAAAAACATACCAAGACAAGCTACGGTCAAACTGAAATACAACGAACGTATCAGTTTCTTCGATAGATTCACATTGTTGAAGCTGCAAAATCCATCAACCTGTATACTCAACACACACCATAGGATGGATATTGATGAATTCCATCCTCCAAAACCTAAGGAAGTTCTTCTGTAGTGAGAGGCGCATTCGCAGGTATCTTCGAATATTCCAAGCTAACCATCAATTTATTACTCTCTTCGCCATGAAAGTTCTTGCACTCGTAGTAAAAAACCGTGTAAGCCATCAATCCGAACATCCTCACCAACCACAATGAGTTCAGCATCACCAAGCCTATCACAATGTATGCCCCGTTGGATTGTCGAATCGAGACCAACCTCACCACCTGACTCATTAGGATCGATAAGACCATGATCACGAGGCTCAACGCGAAGCCGTGTGCTTTCCTTCCCCTCACTAGCCGCCCCGCCTTCGCAAGCGCCTCGAGTCCACTCTTGTCCTCTTCCAAC
Source organism: Syzygium grande (assembly GCA_024733475.1). Classification (NCBI taxonomy): domain Eukaryota; kingdom Viridiplantae; phylum Streptophyta; class Magnoliopsida; order Myrtales; family Myrtaceae; genus Syzygium; species Syzygium grande. Next base: position 37,767,587 of record JAMXDD010000008.1, on the reverse strand, counting down.
ACGGACACAATGAACCCGAGGGTCCAAACAACGGCCAAATGAGTGTACAACAAAGCAGCCAAGATGCATAGGATCACGGTAGCGATGTTTGCCCTAAGCAGAACAAGAGGGATCATAAGGTTTATGACAATAAATAGGTAACCGTTGCTGAAGAGGGCGATGTAGAAGAAAGTGACTAAGGGTCTTGTCCAGGACCGGGCCACCGCGATAGCCAAGTCCTTGGTGGACAAATTCTTGCCCCCATGTACGGTGGCGGAAGCGTAGATGGTCATGGCCGAGAAGAGGATCGAGCACAAGGAGCAAAGCAAGATGAAGACCCACTCGAGGGCGAAGAACAACCCTACGTTCTCCCGGATGGACAAGAGGAGGTAGGGGTAGTCAGCGCTGGTGGGACTGGTGATGAGCAACATGCCGGATTTGGTGATGAGGTGGCTGATCGCCGGCCGGAGGGAGAAGACAATGGCGAGGAACAGCAAAGAGTAGAGCGAGACGGCAGAGGCGGCGATGCAGATCATGAGCCTCCCATTTCTGAGGGAGATTCTGTGGGCTTTGATCAGAGTTTGGACGAAGCTCAAAAGCAAGGCAAGTTCCATTGGCGATGATGGCGTGAAGATAGGAATGGTTTTGGTGGTGCTGTGGGAAAATTTGGAGGGCTCTCTCTAGGTGTTTGTGTTGGGAATACAGAGCCATGAGCCGTGAATATTTATGTGCGTGTGTTGTGTGTATGCCGGGTCAAGATATGCTGATTTGACTGCGTCCATTCCAAGTTGTGCTGCGGAAGAAGTCTCTCAAGTTTTCAGTCCGTACGATTTTTTCCTCCTCGAGGCAATTCTTTTTTTTTTACTGTCTGTAATGTATAATATTCTTCATTCTCATTATTTTCCGAACGATTTTCAATCTAAAAAAGTTTAGTGCATTGACACGGAGACGATATATAGATGACCATTATAATGCTAATAGCCACTATAAGCAACGTCATCGAATGCGCAAATAACAAGAAACATAAAAAGAGAGATGAAGAGTTCGATTCCTCTCGCAGACGTGTGCAGACTTGATAATATGGATCGGGACGAGATGTTCATCCAGAGCAGTTCCCATGTATCCTATGAACATATGTGGATCCCTAGAAGTCACGTGATCATCCTTAAGAATAAATAACAATTACCCATTAGCGACATTCATATCACTACCGTTACGTCGCGCTGGCTCGGTATCTTATCAAGTTAGGGCGAAACTGTAGCCTCTATTGGTACTCTATTTACCGTGCTTTGATCGGTCGACGTAATGCCACGAGAACTTTCGGAAATCAATGAACTAGGCTTGTAGGAGAAAGTTCAACTGCGGGCCGATTAAGCCTAAAGACTTTTATAATCAATCTAGTAGTTTTGAGCAGGGACAGGACTTTGAATAGGCCCCAAGCCAGCTTCAGGCATCAGGAAAACTACCTAGAAAAATTGAAAAAGAAGAAGGAAGAATTGAATGGCGTGATCGGCACTGAGGCAAAGGGCGACGATAGAAATATGATTTTCCTTTTGATTTCAGCACCATAAAAAAGTTGCGAATTCTTCCATCATGCAATTGCCAGCAGTTGCGTTCGGCTTCCCTAGTCAAGAAGATGGCATGGGCATGGCTTATGATGATGGGTCAAGATTTTTGACCTAGTCCCAAAAGCTAATCTAATCACTTTACATATCAAAACGAGACACTTTTGGTCAACATGGGGGGCTAAGCCAACTTCCGACCCCTCGAATCAGGAATGGTCCAACGACGGTCCCATTGCCTACCCCTCGTGCGATCTCGTAAGTGCGCACCATGCCCCGTGCTGGTCCTACTCCTACGTCCTTTTCGGAAATCGCGAGGGGCATTGTATAGGCTTCCCTCTAAGTCGCATTGAATGTACATTTCACCGTTCTTCTGTACCCTTTTTTCCTCTGCTTGTTTTTGCCCAATTGCCCATACCATCAAATGGACGTAACTTAGGCCGGCGCAAATTCCTCTCCACTGATTGCAAAGCGATTCACATGAAGTTCATACGTACAAATACCACCCTAAGTTTTGCATTGTACAAAAGGAAAAAAAAAAGGAGGCGAAAAGAATACCGAGAAAAATCCTCAGAAAAATACAGAGAAAAGTTGCATTACGGGTCGGTGTGATCCGCGATTGCGAGCGGGATCATCTCGCCCTCTCCTCCTCCTCGTCTTCCCCTGCTGCTGCTGACGCCGCCGGCGCCGGGCCGCCTCTTGGTGCACTCGAAATAGAACACCGTGGCCGCCACGTAGCTCCACAGCACCACCCCTCCGTACGCCGGGATCAGCCACGCCCGCCACCTCACCCCCACCGTCCACCTCACCATCCCTGCACCGACCCCCAGTCCTGCCCGTCCATCTTCGCCTCCGCCGCCCGCCAGATCCACCCGGTCAGCGCCGCGAAGAAGCCCGACAGGGCCCACCCGGCCCACCTCCGCCGGCCCCCCTTCCCCATCAGGCCCCAACCGGCCCGGATCGCCCCCCACCCGAACCGCTCCTCCACCACCGACACCACCATCCCCAGCCCCAGGACGGCCGCCAGGTAGATCTCCGCCGCGAGCCCGGCGGCCACGATCAGGAACCGCGCGCCCCCCCGCGAGCCGGTCACGGCGACCAGCGTGGCGGGCACACTGAGGTAGATCCACATCGAGGCGTGGACGCAGATCGCGGTGGCGAGGGCGCGGGGGAACTTCTCCCGGACGGGGGAGAGGGAGGAGCGGAGGGTGGGGCGCCTGCCGGAGAGGGAGGCGTGGGCGGCGCCGACGGCGGAGACGGCCGCGGCGAGGGAGAGGGCGAGGGAGGGGAGGGAGTAGGAGGCGCGGAGGCGGAGGAGGGAGAGGGCGGCGGCGCGGGACTCCTTGAGGACCTGGCGGGACTCGAACCGGGTCGGGGCGAGGCGGGCGAGGGACTCGAGGTGGAGGACGCGGGACTGGAGCGGGTGGGCGGAGACGGCGAGGGAGAAGAGGAGGATGGACAGGGGGAGGGCGGCGGCGGCGAAGAGGGAGAGGAAGAGCCGCTTGTTGCGGAGGAGGACGGCGAGGGAGTCGAGGAGGGTCTTGGCCGGGGACAGGGCGGCGGCGCACCCGTCGCGGAGGCTGACGGCGTCGTCCCGCTCCGACATCTGCTCCCCGTCTGTCTCTCTAGTCTCTACTCTCCCCCTCTCGAACGCGGCGGAGGAGGGAGGGTGGTCGGGGGCTGATCGTAAGGTCGATTTTGACGGTGGGGCTGTGTGAAATTACGGGGCCTGCCCCTGGCGGAGGACCGGAGAGAGAGATAATATCTAGGAAATATCGAATCTGGTCAGGAGACATATGAAAATACGGTTAAAAGGGCTGTCTGTCCGGGTTGACCCTTCCACAGTCTGCAAATTTTTTTTTTTTAATGAATTCAGATTCGATCTCTTATGGAGCCAAGGGCGCTTTTGTTTGTGTTGCGTAACAGACGGAGTGAATAGACTTTGATGAGGACATTTCAATGTTGTCTTTGTAAATCTTAATAAGTTTTAGAGGAGTAACGTAGACCCATCACGAAGGACTTGTTACCCGATTGATCCACCGGCTCAATGGCTAGGTAGCCTGTTAGGCATGCGGACGTAAAAGCTCTACACATCAATTCGAAGTTACGAGCCATCACATCCCTTTTGAGTCATGATTCTGACGAGTTTGAACTCGATATAATCCATTTGACGTAATTTTTTCTGTCTTGCTACCCGACCCTTTATTTGCCTCGAGACACGCACAAGCCCCTCATCACTGAGATGAGACATTCGAAAATATAGCCAGTGCAGGAGTGCTCGAGGTTCAAGTTTAGATAAGGGACTCAGCTTTTACTTATGGAGATGCGCAGGTGCGAAAGGTTCCCCAACAATAACAACAAGAAGAATTTCACCACCAGTAGGTTGGAGCTCTTCCATCTACACTAACCATTCCAAGGCCGGCACATTGCTTACATTCATTGTCTTATCTCATATACGACTGAATGTCGATAACTACACTGCCCGTATATTCAAGCTTCCTGCAGCTACATATCCCTTATCTTAAATGTAAATCAAGAATATCAGCATATATACAGAGCACAGCTGCACAAACGTGTCAATACCTTCGCAAAATACTAGATCCAAGCAAAGAATTTGGTGATAAAGTAAAACTCTACACACAATTTATCTTAAGTTAATGGGATCATGCTTCCAAACGAATTAGGCATTCTGCCACTAACTTTAACTGTAGCATCCACAAATTAAACTTAACCAAACAAGTTTTGCATATAACGTAATTGCTTGAGGATGCTACCAACACCTTTTTTCTTCCAAAGCAGACGCACAGCTTATAAGAGGTAACCCAGCAGAACGTATACTGACCATGACTTCTGTAAGCAATGTAATTCAAGATAGCAATCCAACTTGATGATATGTTCTTTGGAGGGCCACAGATAGAACGATATTGTGCAACAGAATATTGTACTACACAAAGACTGCACGAGACCCCGCTCAAAAGAAAAGACAAAAAAAAAAAAAAAGTTTCTTGAAGCTGTGGTTGGCAGACTATTTTCATTTTATCAACCATGAATGATTGCCCATTGTATTTCAAGAATGCTGACAGCTTAGTCTACCCACCACGTTCCACATAAGAGTTGCGAGCTCTTATTTATTGATGGATAAACAGTCCATCAGATTAACAGTGTAGATCATTGGAATGGTTCCACCCTTATCCCTAATCCACTACATAGCGGCATACCTCACCGAACATTCAATCACCAGCCGACCAAATAATTTGCCTAAACAAAACTCCCACGGTGGTACACAACCCAGTTGCCATCACCATGAATGAATCGCTGTCTACAGGCACCTCTGAGTAGTCAGAGTCGGTGCCACTGTAACATGGCTCTTGAATCATCATTAGGGCCGTAATGAAATCAGAAAATCAATGTGGATCTGACAGAGTAGAATACGAATTATATTATTATGTATGTTAATTTGCAAGCAGAAGACATTACTAGGAAGTTCAAGCCAACGTAGCATAGCAAGTTTAATTCCGATCAACAGTCGGCAGAATAGATAGTTCATATGAGTAACAGTTGAACTCGACCCTTGGCTACCGAAAGCCCAAAGATGACGACCATTCTGCTTGCAGTGTTCGCATTCTAGAGTACAACTTCGGTGTAAAACTAGTTACTTAGCATTGCCTCTCTCTGATCCTCTGCGAATGCTGGTTCAATTCGTAATATTCTTCCAGCCCGATGAGGTACACATCAGTCAGCCTAGGAAACTTCCTACTTCAGCTGCATCTTGGTGCAACAAAACCAAAACAAGCACTGTACAAGATTATGAACCAACAACTACGAAGAATATCTACAAAAAGCCTGAAAAGCTAAGCTCCACGCCCAATAACAACAAAACGCAACATTCAACTAGGACAGCATTTTATTCACAACCAAAACTTCAACTGCACCGGGATTTCTCATTTCTAGCTAACCAAACATAACCAAACTGATCCCAGAACATCTCGAGGAACTAAAGTAGGAAAGAACAAAATTGCTGCAGCTGGTAATCCACTATATTTCATTGCCCGAAAAAAACATAGATTGAATTTTTCAACGCATGACCACGATCTAACCACTTTTCAAGGACTCCCGCAAGTCCCATCCGCCGAATCCCTCAAATGGGCGTCTCCCTACCGAAAGCCCAAAGCTGCTTGCAATCTCGTCCGTCGATCCCGGGCCTCGTGGACCCCACCTGGGCTCGGACCTGCGACCGGCAAACCGGGCAAGCAGCGACCTTGACGAGCCAAGTGTCCACGCAGCTCCTATGGAAGACGTGACCGCACCCGGCCAGCTTCCTGCACCACTGGCCTTGGCTGAACTCGTCCAAGCAGACCGCACAATCGGTACAGCCTTGATGCTGTTGGCCCTGAGCCGCCCTCTTCGGGTACCTGAATTTGGGGAGCCTCTTGAGCTCGCGCGGGGGCAGCGCCCCACCGGGGGCAGGCGGGAGGTCGATCTGGCGGCGGCGGTGGAGGAGGCCGCCGGCGAGGCAGAGGTGGAGGAGGATGATGGCGGCCAGGCCGAGGAAGAGGAAGAAGAGGGTCGTTATCAGGGTCATTATTATGGCCTTCAGGAGGAGGGAGAGCAGCCTCGGGTTTTGCTTCGGCGGCGGCGGCCCCGGCCCCGGCGGGGAGGAGGAGCCGCCGTCGCGGTGGCCGCGGGCGGCGGGCTCGCCGCCGTGGAGGGCGGCGTCACGACGCGGGGGAGGCATGCGAGGAACGGGGCCGCGAGGATGGAGAGGTAAGGTAGAGAGAGAGAGAGAGAGAGAAGTTGCAGGTTCGGTAAAGGAGATATTTTTTTTTTTGGCGAACACGGAAGAGAGAGAGAGAAAAATAGGTGGATTTTATTTTCCGATTTTCCTATTTTTTTAAAATGAGAGAATAAAGAAATGAGATTTATAGGGGCCTGGCGTTAAAAGGACGTCGTTTGGATTGATCTGACGGGTGGAGGACCGCAGGCGTGTCGGTTTAGATGAGGATGCGTTTCGCGGCTTGCGCAGTCGGCGCAAACCATCTTGGGCGGTGTATGATGATCCATCAAAACCGTGGATCGGCTCGAAAATATTCCGATTCAAATTGGCTTATTTAGCCCTGTTTTGATTAATTTTCATATAATAAAAATATATTGGTTCGTACCCGATTTATATTACTAAAATACTTTCATATATTCTTTTCGAAAAATATACAAATGGTCCATAAATTTTTACCTAATGTGTAATGTAGTCCCTGATTTTTTTATTTATTTAACGTGGTCCCCTAAATTTTTTGGTACATGTTCAATTTAGTCCTTGAATTATATGAAAATCTTCAATGTTATCGCTGAATTTGAATAAATTAAAGGACAACGTTGAATAATTTCTTATAGTTCAAGGACCACATTAAATATATGGACATTGAACAAGTTAAAAGTTTAGAGACGATATTACGATTGGATCAAAGTTTTATGGACAATTTGTGTCGTCATCTCATTTTTTTTTTGTTTGAAAAAATACTTCAATATTTAACTAAATCTAGGATAACTCGTGGCCAAATTGAGATAAAAGTATGAAGTGAGCAAGCATAAAATCAAGTGAGGGCGTGAGAGAGTCATTAACGTAGGTTGGGTCAAAGTAAATTGTTGACTCATTTAACACTCATTTTATTTTGGATTTTATTATTCTAAACCTATTCATGACCCATCCACTAAATATAACTAATCTATATAACCACCTAGACCATCAAATGTGGGTTAAAAAAATGAATTTATGATCCATTTTGATAAGTCTAGAGCAGAGTCTTTTTTCATGGAAGCCATTCAATTGCACTATACTTTCGAAAAGATTTAATGTGAAAATTATCAATCTCGCTCTCTCAATTTAAGAATCGATAAAGTTCTTCGAATCGGAAAGATGTCCTTTGTACTACCTCAGTACAGTTTGTTCCGAGTGTTTGATCAGGGAAACATGTCCAACGTGATTTCAATCTTTTGCTAGTTTTGATGTATTCTATTTCGGTAGATTTAGCTTTTCTTCCCCCGAAGTACCAATTATTTTGTAAGTGCTGTAGAAAAGGGCATCTGTTCCAAGGAAGAAGGAATGAATTGTGCTTCACATACTTTATGCTTTGTTCTGAGCAGATCTACGCTACTTTAATCTTTTGTGCTTAACATTCTTTATGTTGACGAATTATTTCGAAAGTTCTATTCCTTCAACGATATTCAAAGCCATTAGGTGGTGGTAGTTCCTCATCCCATCTTTGCATTATCAAAGTCTTTCTTAATCCTTATTCATTAGCTAAAACAACGCGCAAATTCCAAATATGAAATTCGCTTCGATCTGCAACAATATGCAGAATCTCAAAAGTTCAACAGTCAAAGTTTCTTTCATGTAACTGGCTTCATAATGCGGGGACATTTAATATTTTTTTGGAGAACACAAAATTTCTTTCCTAATATCGCGGATACGACGAACATATACTATATTAGAGATGCGTCGCAAGACACGAATGGTGAAAATGGAACACTCTTTTGTAGTTTTATACCGTTAACACAATGGCCTCAATCATTGTTGTTACGGCTAATGCTATCACTTAGAGGGGGTGAATAGGTGATTTTATCAAATTGGATGATTTAAACGTGCAGAATTGTTGACACCTAAATTTCGACACATCATTTAGTGGTTAATTGCATAGAAAATTAGGGATTAAATTTTAATCCCTGAACAAAAATATTACGAATCGCATAGCATAAAGTTTTGGTTCGTATAGATTAACTGCATTTCGCATCGGATCGGCGGTGGTAAGCGAGCTTAAAATTCATCATGTAAATCGAGCTCGGGCATCGAATGAAACTCGGCTCACTCGGAAAAAGCATGGGCCTAAAATCACACGCAAAAGGGCTTGATTGTCTTAATTTGAGCTTAAAATTAGCCCATTATGCTTAATTAAAGAAAAGTCCAAATTAATTCAGCCCATTTAGAATTAAATTAAAGCCTAAATCTAAGCACATTAGGACTAGAAAATCCGGCTAATTGACCTAGGTTTACACTATAAGTATATATTTATTGGGGGAGGAGAGGAGGACAATTGATACACGGCCATTCAAAGAAACAAAAAGAACAGTCAGAGAGGAGAGGTCTCCACGTTCTGGACGAAAAGAAGAGGCCAAAAGAAAAAGAGAGAAGAGAGAAAAGCCAATAGAGAGGAAAACGTGAAGAGAGGGGCCATTGAAAGAAAGACAGAGAAAAGTCAGAGAGGGGGGGCACATGGAGAAGAGAAGACAATTCTTGAGAGAGAACACTGTAGCCATCAGGGGCTCTCTTCTGCTAGAAGCCCTAGGTTGTCCTTTCCTTGAAGAGGTGGGCGCAAGAGTGGGGTCTTGAAGCTACAGGAACCGCACAGGAGGGTCCCTTCGAGAAGGGCGCACTGTGGCCACCGGGGGGGGGTTCTTCTTCGTGCTCTTTCCTTGGACGTCGCACAAAGAATACCTAGAAGCCATGGAAGGACGATCTCGTGTGGGTGGACAAAGAGATCGGCTAGCAGCTCCAGCGTTCCTGAACGTTCCTCCGTGGTGTCCCAACATTCTTGAACAGCAGCCTCAACATCCCAACAATCAGCCGTACGTGTACTTGACAAATTTGATGGTTCAAAGTGCACGGTAATCAAATCCCAATATGTTTGATCGGTGAGTCTAACGGGATTGAGTTTTCCCTACATTGGTATCAAAGCACCGTTTACTTGTTTTTTTGTAAATGCATACCGCTTTTTTTTTATGTTTGGCCTCGTTTTTTGTTCGTTTTTCAGAAGCGTCACGATCATGCATGTTTCGCTTTTTGTTTTTTTGTCAAAACTTCAATTTTATGCATAAATAAGGGGCATTCATTATCTTAATGTATCATGGATTATAAGTAATCGATGATGACTTTGTTCCGTTGATGGCGGGCCGACCCGTTGGACCCGACCCGTTGACCGTTGATTCGCTGTCAAAACCGTGAACCCGGACCGGTTCAAATGGACCTTTGTGTCTTTTGAGACGACCGATAATCCCAAGAACGTGTACTTAGGGGTATATTCTTTGGGATTTTCTCTAGTATTTTTGAAATACAAGTGTCGGATCATATGTATATGAAAAGAAGAATAGTACATTTTGAGAATCTAAGAATCAAGCTGGCTTTTTATCGTGGGATGTCGATGATGACATGATGACACACATCATCAAGGTTAACCAAATGATACAAAATATCATTTGGAACGGTTTCAGAATGCTGTGGTATGTGATGGTCGGAGCCCTCAAAATGCACTATTCCCCGATGAGTTGGGAAGAATGATTGATAGGGTTTGGGACACCTTAGTAGGTCCGAGCTATAAGATGATTGTGGAGCAATTCATGATAGAGTACGTACGGATCGGGGCAAGAAGAACATCAACCCTTGCATTGAATGGGTCTCGGCGCAATACGCTGCCCGAATCTAAGGGTTTTCCGGGAGTTTTGTTTATGTTCCAAAGAAAATAAAATTTTCTAAAGAATTTTATGAGTCCTTTCCTGTCTATGTGTTAGATTGGTACACTTGATGTTTTCCTTTTAGGTTTTGGAATCAATTTGTATATGTTAACATTTGTAAATGTTATATGATATATATATGGCTATGAATTCTTTGGTGATTTCTCATTTTATATTGCCATATTATGTGTTATGTTTTATGTGGGAAGTTCTTCAAAGTTAAATAACTTTTGAAGAACCAATTTCATTACATAAATGATTAGGTTAATGGTAATTTCAAATTAGGTTTTTAGACGATGATTGGGAACATAGTGAACTTTCAACTCTAAGACCTTTTGTGAAACTATTCATTAACATGATTATTTTATGTAATCTTGATGCTGATGAAGTACTTAGATAGGCTTTAATAACTCGTGCGTATGTGTCTGAAATGTTCAGATACGATGGCTTCAGCAACTAAAAACATAGTGGCTGAATTAAATAAGGGAGAAAAATTGAATGGCGACAACTATGAGATTTGGAGTCTCAAGATTCAATATGTGCTGGAAGAGCAAGAGGCACTCGAAGCTCTTAACCAGATTATGGAAGAACCCGAGGACGGGACAACTGCCCAACACAAGAGGGATAAAGATGCCTTTGCTGTTTGGAAAAGAAAGAACTCCCTTGCTCGCATTACGTTGCTAAGCAGCATGGACAATGACATCATGCAAGAGTTCGGACGTTTTAACGCTAAAGAGATGTGGGCTGACCGGCATCAAGATTTGGTCGAACTTCGTGACCAACCGAGACAACTCACTATCCGTTTCGACTCATACAAGATGTCTCATGGAAAGACCATGAAACAACATTTGAGGCGTATGTCGAATATGATTAGTGAGTCAAGGATGCCGGGCACATACTCACCGATGAACAAAGCAAGTGCAGCAAAGAATCCGCCTTTTGCCTCAAAGCCGGGAGCATATGAAGATCCATTTGACCCATAATGAGGGTATCAAGACCTTCGAGGATGCTATGCGGCATCTTGAGCTGGAAGAGGATCGCCTCATGGCGGCTAAGCCAGAAACTGATGTTTACTTTGCTGGTTCTAGCTCGCATGGAGTTTCGGGCTCCAAGAGGAAGCACCCTGCTGGGTCAAAGAAGTGGAGAGGCAAAGGGCCAAGTCCTTCAGGGAAGAAGCCGAGGCTCAACTAACGGGAGAAAGGAAAGCGCCCTTTTCAAGAAGAACATTTCAAGAGTGAAATGTTTCAACTGTGGCAAGAAGGGTCACTTTGCTCGCGACTGTGGCGAGCCAAAGAAGGTAGAAACCCTTAGCATTCATGAAAATGCTACTTATGTGTCTAGTTCAGTGTTTCTAACCGAATCTAATCCTTTGTGGACTGTAGACTCGGGAGCCACAGACCATGTAGCGAAGGACAGAGAAGCTTTCGTGGAGTTCCGACGAGTTCCACAAGGAACGAAGTGGATATACGTGGGGAACAATTCAAAAGTGGAGGTCAGAGGCATTGGCACCTGTCAACTACTTATGCGCGGTGGACGCACATTGTTCCTACATGATGTGCTATTTGCTCCAGAGATTCGTCGAAACTTAGTTTCCGTGTTGGTTTTAGTTAGACTTGGTTTTAGTGTAAACTTCCATAACAATAGTGTAGACTTGTGTTTAGGAACAAGTTATTATGGTTCCGGATATTTTTTAGATGGTTTCATTGTATTAGATATTGACTATTGTGAAGTTAATGTTAGTTATTCCTTATTTACATCATCTGATTCTTATGAGAATGATGTGAACGTGTGGCATGCTAGACTTGGTCATATTGGCCAACAAAGAATGAATAGATTGGCTAAAGATGGCTTATTGGGCAATATTAAAAGGTTGATTTGCCCATATGTAAGCATTGCCTAGAAGGAAAAAAAAACAACGCGGAAACCATTTGAAAAAGGAACAAGAGCTGAATTTCCTTTGCGCAATTAATCCATACCGACATCCGTGGTCCAATGAATATAAAAGAAAGGCACGGGTCTATTTATTTCATCACATTCATTGATGATTATACTTTCGATTCGGACATGTCGATTTGATTTCTCATAAGTCCGAAGTTTTAAATTGCTTTAAAAGATTTATGAGCTTAGTGGAAAATCAATTAGACAAGAAAATAAAAGCATTAAGATCCGATCGAGGTCGTGGAATATCCGTCTCGATCAGTTCAGAAATTTATGTGATGAAAAGGGAATAGAAAGACAACCGACTATTCCATATACTCCTCAACAAAATGGTGTTATGGAAAGAAGAAACAGAACTCTAATGGAAATGGTTAGATCAATGATGGCACATGCTAACTTGCCAATCACCTTTTGGGGTGATGCTTTGTTGATTCGCCGCCTACATACTTAACCGTGTGCCTTCTAAATCGGGTTGTTTCTACTCCATATGAATTATGGACAGGCGTAAAAAGCCTGATTTAAGCTTTCTAAAACCTTGGGGTTGTGCTGCCTATACTCGTGAGTCTTCTCACAAGTATGGAAAATTAGGCCCAAGAGGCAAAAAGAGTATTTTTATAAGATACTCAGAGCACTCAAAAGGATATGTATTCATAGGTGAACAAGAAAGCGAAAGTATAACTGAATATGAATCACGGGATGTCACATTCTTAGAGAATGAATTTCCTAAAAAGGGCGAGGTAGGTGGTGATTACTCACTATACGAATCTGTGGATCGTGATAGTGAAGTTAGTGGGAGCATTGTGACAAATGGAGAGTTGAATGCAACCCAGTCTCAATTGCAACAACTTAAAGAGACAACACCACCAATATCTCATTCGAGTGGGAGCGCAATGGAACGTGGTGAATCATCAGGAGTACAGCATTCCATACGACAGTCGAGTCGTAATAGGATTCCCCGTCGACGTTTTGACATTGAAGGAGAAGCCTTCATGATCGCCCCACAAGATGAAGATGAGCCGAAAAATGTGAACGATGCTCTAAAGTGCCCTGATAAGGAAGAATGGATACATGCAATGGAAGAGGAAATGGAGTCATTAAGGTCAAACCAAGTTTGGGAATTGGTTGACCTTCCAAAAGGACGCAAAGCCATTGGGAACAAGTGGGTTCTCAAAATAAAGCGTAAGGCTGATGGCTCAATAGAGAGGTATAAGGCTTGCCTTGTGGCAAAAGGATATAATCAACAGGAAGGAGTTGACTTTGAAGAAACTTTTTCTCCTGTGGTTAGATTTACCTCTATTCGCCTTATTCTGGCAATAGTAGCTAGTATGGATCTAGAATTACATCAAATGGATGTAAAGACTGCATTCCTCAATGGAGAATTAGAGGAAGAAATTTATATGGAGCAACCTATTGGTTTCATTACAAAAGGCCAGGAGCATAAAGTGTGTCGACTATTGAGGTCGATATATGGCCTTAAGCAGTCTTCGAGACAATGGTATATACGTTTTCACAATGCAATAATGGCATATGATTTTGCAATGATTAGTGAAGACAATTGTGTATATATCAAAAGATCCAAAGATCAATTTGTGATCTTATCATTATATGTTGATGATATACTAATTGCCGGAAGCAGTATGGAGTTGGTTAATACAGTCAAGAATTGGTTATCTTCCAATTTTGAGATGAAAGATATGGGTGAAGCTGCATACATTCTTGGAGTTAAGATTTCAAGAGATCGCTCAAAGAAATCCCTATCTCTCTCACAAGAGACATATGTGAATAAAATCCTTGAGCGATTTCGTATGCAAGACTGTAAACCAATAGATACTCCTATTGCAAAGGGGGAAGCATTAAGCGACAGAATGTGTCCTAAGACTTCACAAGAAAAGGAGAAAATGGAACAAGTTCCATATGCTAGTGCTGTCGGAAGCTTGATGTACGCTATGATGTGTACAAGACCTGACATTTGTTATGCAGTTGGAATGGTAAGTAGATACCAATCCAATCCAGGTCAAGCACATTGGATCGCCGTCAAAAGAATCCTGAGATATCTAAAGGGAAGTGCCGACTATGTGCTGACTTATCAAGGAAGTGACCTACACCTTGAAGGCTATACTGATGCTGACTGGGGAGGAGATTTAAAAGAAAGGAAATCTACTTCTGGATATGTATTCTTACTAAATAATGGCGCCATATCTTGGAGCAGTAAGAAACAACAGTGCATAGCCTTATCTACAATGGAAGCCGAGTTCGTGGCTCTATCAACAGCGGCACAAGAAGCTGTTTGGCTTAGAAGGTTTTTGGATCACTTAGGTGTAACTGAGAATGCTGCAAACCCAGTATTGGTCTATTGTGATAGCCAGGCAGCAATAGCATACACTAAGGATCCCAAGTACCATGGAAAGACCAAACATAGAGATATCAAGTATAACTATGTCAAGGACATGGTTGCACAAAAGGAAGTGAACGTGAAGTACATATCTACACAAAGGATGATAGCAGATCCTATGACGAAGCCGATTCCTAGAGAAGTTTTCCATGGTCATGTGAGATCTCTAGGACTGTGTAGAATATGATGTACTGAATATTGTAATTTTTCCCAGAATGTTCACTATTAATGAAGTTTGTTATTATCAATGCCTATAAATTTGTATGACGTTTGTGAATGTCGATGCTGAGTGCATTATATTGAAAAGGTATGTCGGACTGATGAGAGATTAGCCCACTCACACGGGTAATCGCCTCTACTCACTGTGTGATGAATAGAGATGAGACAGTTTTAAGCTTGTTATCTAGGTGATAATTGAGAGCTCAAGCTTGAAGCATGGACGTCGCCTTAACAGAATGTTAAGATGAGGACATATAGATTATTATGTCCGAAAGTGAAATGACCCACATATTTCACTTTACCTGTCTTTAATGCCAGATGTGAGTTCTGATGGATGCTTATGAATAGAGTAGATGTGTGAACTCAAGTTGGACATTGAGTATGTCTAAACTATCATCTGTACGGTATTGAGAATATAGACATACGCTCTATGGGAAAAGGAGAGAATACCGTAATACGTATTTCATATTACGTATGCATGGGACGACCGATAAGAGTTGACAAAATTATGATCTCAATTTTTTTAAAGTCGTGTGAGACTCTTGAGGAAAATAGTTTTTTTTCTCATTTAAAGTGCCCTCATGACTCTTACTTATTCTCAAGATTTCTATTCAGTGTTTGCTATCTTAGGATGTTGCCGATGATCATGATAATTCGATCTAACGGGGCATTTCTAGAAAAGCGAGTTGGATTGAAATGGAGAGGTTTAAGGAAAGAGGAAGATCAATTTAATTTATGATGTCACATTCTATATTTATATTCACAGGTCGACCAATTATGATTTTAAATAAATCATAGTTGTGAATAAAATATATGAGATACTGAAAGAGATCAAGAGAGATAAAAAATGTGACCGATTGATCTAGGGAACTGCATACTAATTCTACTCTGGATAATGCCCAAATTTGAGCTGTTATATATTCCTAACAGATGTATAACAACGAGCTCTCGTAGTATGCTGGTCGCACGGATTATTTGCCAATATGAACTTTGCAAGGAAGAGAGTTGTGTTTAGCCCATCGTGGGCGAGTGGGAGATGAAAGAAATAATGGGTGGACCGCCCAAGATGGGCTAAACCCGGCCCGTGAGCCACAAGGGCCCACGAGGTAGTTATTTCCCTATTTGTAATATAAGGCACCCTTTGGAATGTAACGTGAATATCATTCATGCAAACACACTCCTTCAAGAAGGACGTCTTCTCTGTTTCTCTTTGGAACGCACACTGCATTTAAAGACGATCAAGAACTTTAAAGCGCAAAGTGGCACTTAACTGTGACAATACCGGTATGTTGTTTTGTGTGATATGCTGTATAATCGGTGATACAAATTTGATGGTTCTCGGCACGCTTCCGCACTAATCGGTGATACAAGTTTAACGGGATGGTTTTCCCAACACCTACGGCTTTCTCTTTGTTTTGCAGGTTGTCCAACGAGCATTACATCGAGACTATCATCGAGCCTCATCCGGAAGCCGTGATTTGGTTTCGGAATATTACACGTGTTCAGACTAGAACGAGATTGAGTTTTCCCACGATCGTTTCGCCGTGTCACCGTCGCGAGCGCCACTGCCTCGACGCCGAGACCGCCCGCTCCCGACGATCGCCGGTCGCAATCCCGATCAGCTGCAAATTCAAATTTGGAAAGAAATCTGCAAATCAGTTAATTATCCTATCCCGATTTGATTTGAACATTTTATTGCCTAATTTGTGCTTATTGATATTTAATTTTGCATATTTGGATAATAAGCATTATTCCAATTAGGTTTTTATTTCTTTTTTTTTTGAAATCTTGGATATCTATTACTTTTCAAATTTGGATAGAAATAAGAATTTTCAAAATCTTTTGAATATATCCAAAATATTTGAGATATCTAATTTTTTTCAAGATGTGATCAACCATACTCATTAGATTGTCATTGAACCTCCCTTTGCTAGTGATTTTCAAGCTCAAACTTTGCTACTTAACACGGAAATTATCCCCCAAAACTAAACAAACCTAACATGTTCTAACATTCAGATTATCATACTAAACATCCTAGCCATTTCTAGCGATCAAAAGAACAATCATAACATCAAATAGGATCAGAAACACTAACTTGAACGGTCATTGGCCGCTGGAAAGCACTATAGCAAGAGCTAGCAGGTTTCGGCAAAGGGAATACAAGACCGACTCGGTGCAAAATGCAAGTTCAACAATCCAAAATGCAAGAATCAAGCAAAACTAATTAGAAATGCAAGCGTGGAACTTGTAATCAACAATACAACAAACAAATCGCAAGATCAACTAAGATTTAACTCGATTATTGACTTCAGCATTTTATTGAACAATTAATGTACAATTGCGAAGGATTTATACCTTCGTTGACGATGGCCGAAATGGAGTTTTCAAACCACTAAGCCGCTTCAGTTTAGTTCTCTTGCACTTGTACTGTCACCCACAGCGATTAGCTTCGCTGGGAAAGTCGTCGGTTGGTCGATCGAAGCTCGTTTTCAGGGTTTTGCGATCAGCTGTTGATCGGAATGGGGAAGGGAGGTCACAGCCACGGGTCGATTTGCCGGCGCTCCTCCGGTTAGGGCGGCGTCGGACGCTTGGTTGAGGACCTCTGACCCTATCCCTCTCGCTTTCTCTCTCTAGTTTTCTCCATTCTCTCTCTCTCTTCTGGAATTTTCTCGAATGCCTTCTGTGTGTGATGGCTGGTTTTTCCCCGCTTTTTCTTCTCCTCCCTGAGTTGGTTATCACCTCTACCTGACTGGCCGATTGGTTAGAACAGATGAGGATGGACCAGCTGTCCATCTCATTTTTCATGTGTAGGTCGGTGAAAGGGCAGGGCCGAACAGATTTATTTCATTTCCCACGTGTGCCTAGCTGGGTGACGAAGAAGGTTGACCCGAGTTGGGTCGGGTCGGATTCGACCGACCCGGCAAACCCGGGTTGGTCTAATTTTACAAATTTGACCCAATTTCACGATTTTGACCCCAAATTTCAATTCCTTGGTACTTTCTACCTTGAAATGTGAGATCAATTTGAGTTTTTATTTCAATTAGACCAAAAATTCCCAAATTTGGATTTGGATCAATTGGGCTTTTTGTTCAATTCAGTGTCCAAATGATCTAATTAAGCCAAATTGAGGCCAAAATTGAATTACCCATGTTCAATTAACCCTGTGGAAGATATAGGTTTCAATCGAAAATTTCAAATTGAATAAGATCCCTGATTTGGGTCTTAAAATCCCTAATTTTCAATTAATTTTGGGGCTTTTCAATTCCTTTGTCAAATTGTGAAATTGGACCAACCGATATGAAATTAAAGGTCCCAGAATCAATTGTTGTGAAGACACCATAGCCTAAAAATGACTAAAACTGACTTAATTGGATTTTTGGCTCAATTAGGGTGTGAAATTACCCAATTTTGGGAAAAACGTATCGCTAAATGAAATTTTCTAAAATTGAAACTGTAGGGCTGAAATTGGTATTAAAATAAGACTAATTAATATTTTTTTTAGAATTTTTAATTTAATTTAGTATTTTTCTTGATTGTTCTTCCTTTTTAGCCAAAAGAAATTAAGGAAAAATTCACGAAAAATCTAAAAAAATTATTTTTTGTTTAGAATTAGGTTCCTAAGCATGACGAATGTTCCTAATCCTAATTTTGTGATTTTTTTTTATGTAAAATTGAAAAAGTGAACAAAAAATCAAGTGTTAATATGTGGAAGTGCCACGTTAAGTTGGGACTGGATCATGGAGGTATATATTTTTCAAATAAATTGAATTTTGGTGATTTTTTTATACAAAACAAAATTCGGGATAGATTTGAGACTGGACTTAAAGTTTGGGATTTTTTTAAGACAAAAAAAAGTTCGGGGTAAATTTGGGATTGAACTTAAAGTTTGGGGTTTTTCTGAGATAAAAAAAAATTCGGGACAGATTTGAGACTTAATCTAAAGTTAGGGATTTTTTAGGGAAGTAGGCCCTCCATTTCATGTTTTTACATCTGTCGTCCATGAAATGTGAGAGGGTTCTCTGAGAATTGCTTTCCCTTGGAAAAACGGGTGACCTGGCTTCTCAATTGTTGTGTGCTTTTGTCTTTTTGTTCCTTTTGGCAGCCGCGGCTTGTCCAGATTTCATTATGAAGAACAGCGGAGTGATGATCGCGGGAGTGAGGGACGGATTGTGGAACAACGGGACGGCCTGCGGGCCGATGCCGACGGTCAGATGCGCCAAACCCCCCCGACAGATTTCCGCACCCTTGCAAGGACGGCGTCATCACGGTCAATGTGATGGACTACTGCCGGCAACCGTGCAATGGGGTCATCAACCTGTCCCGCGATGCCTTTGCGAGGATCGCCAACCTCAACGCCGGCAAAGTCTGGGTGGTCTATGCCTAGGAAAGACCTGGAAACCCTTTTCTTGAAGGAAAAACATAAAGTTCGGGGACGATCACGAGAGTAATGTCTGCTTTGATGATTTTGGCTTTGCCGGGTTCGAAGACTAATTAAATAAAGTGATGCTTAATCTCCGATCTGGTTTGAATTAAAATAAGTACGTGTGATTTTGATGCTGCGTTTTGGAATGGTCTGTCGACTAACAAGTAGTCAGCATCAAGATAATAAATGCAGGAAAGTAAAAGGGCAGTGATGCGTATTTCTTATCACAAGCGATCACATGATATCAAGAACAGCCACACAGAGTACCCTCGGACACCTGTAGGTGAAATGATTAGCATCCGCCATCAATGTCCAGTGGCTCGGTCCAGCAACCTAACTCAAATCGGAGTCGGTGTGACTCCATTGAATGCCGCATCCCCGACAGCTCATATCATGTCTGCTGCTCTAAATGATGAAGAAAAAGTTGCAGGCAATTGGTCATTAACTCCATGGTCTAGCAATGAAACAATCTACCCTCATACATTGAGTAAGTGAATAATTTTCTCCTGTTTTCCTGATTTAGGTGCGTAGGCTTCTCCACATTCAAATCCTCGCAATAACATTTCCTGTCTGATTACGTCTTTCATGTAAATCGGACATCTAATGTGATCCATGCAAACGCCATAATTAGTAATTCAACAAGGAAGGGGCAAGATCAAGACTTTCAAAATCTACTTGAGTCAGGCTCGATGAACACAGTACATCTGGATGATTTTGCAATTTCCTTGAAGGATGTGATACATAACATGAGCATGGCATGAAATGATACTATGGCTATTGAGCAAATTAAGTTTCGAGAAACCCTGAATAATCTCAACGCAGCAGCTAGAGTTTTCCACCTTGCCAGTAAAAACGAGTTGAACTGCACTAAGAAATTTATCTTGTTTCTGAAATTCGAAGAAAGGACTAGACTTGGGGTGAGGAAGATGCATGCACAACCTTGCTTTGTGGCGCTCCGAGCCCAACAAGCCAAAGCAGAGTCCTCCTGGTGTAAGAAGGCAGATTTGTTTGAGAATTCAAACTTATCCTCTTGCTATCCTGATCACACTGGGAATCGCTCCCTAAATTCTCCGAGCCACCAAGTTCGAGTTCCATCGAAGCTCTACCACAATTGTCTCCATTCAGCTTGTCTTTGGCCTCTCCACTCGTGATGGCCCGGTTATCTGGAATTTGAAGAGAAGCTGCCTGGGCCGACGTCTCTCCCCTCAAATTTGGCTTCTCCTTCTTTCCCCTCTCCCAGATTCTCGATATCGAAAAACTTTCTCTTTTGCTCCTCCCAATACTAGTATCCGTTCTACTATAGACAAATTCACCACTTTTTGTCGCATCAAAGCCATCAAAGTTTCTCCTTGATTCACAACTGCACACTGACATTGCCTGGCGGTGACCAGGTCTCAGTGGCAATGCGGGTTTCCTGCTCGGCTGCTTCTTTGATGAGGTCCTGATTGCTACTAGCAATGTGGAAGATTCATCTGTCACATACTCATGAGACCCCATAGAGAAGCATCTTCTTGAACCCAGAGTGTTATTGGTAGCACTAGTACTACTAGATTCACCACCATCCACATTCCTAAATTTCCCTAGCCTAATAGACACCACCCTCTCCCCTGAATCCGCCATTTCGGTCTGCATCGCAGCATCTCTCGCATCGAATTCGCGAGACTTGCACAATAAATCGACGAGGGACGACCCGAATTTCGTCTCTCCGTCAAAACTAAAATGAGAATCTGATCTCAATGCCAAACTGGTCCTGGCTAAGTCAGAGCTTCTGTCAGCAACAATCTCTCTCGAGCTCTCACTTCCAGATTCAAGAACTAGCAAAAAGGGCTGTGAGCAGGTGTTGTCTGGAGTGAAATCAGGCCACAGGCTATCTCGACACAGAGGGCAAGTGGAGTGAGACAAGAGCCAAGTGTCTATGCACTCCAGGTGGAAGGCATGGCTGCACTTGGGCAAGAGCCTGAGCTTGTCCTCAGGCTCAAACTCACAGAGACACACTGCACAGTCAAAAGGGTCGACCTTTAGCCCAATGATGGCCTTGTAGTGGAACACAGGGAGGTTGTCTATGATGGACTGGTCGAGCCCACAGTCATGGAGGTGGAAGAGCTGCTGCAACTGACCTTGAAATGGGGTCACACTCTCCGTGTCCTCAACTTCTCTGTGGGGAGGTCTCAGGAGGATTCTTATGAGAAGGTGAAGCAGACCAGAGACAAAGAAGATGATGGACAGGATGATGATGATGAGCAATGTGGTTGGGCTTACCTTGTTGATCAGAGTGAAGACATCCGAGTGAACAACCGGCGGGGGTGAAAGAAGATTGTTCACCATTTTCTCTTCATGCAAACATGGAGATATTGTCTCCCATGTAGCTCTACAAACAAAGGCCAAGTAGATCAAGTGCGAAAGGAGAACCTTGCTCTAATTTCTAAAATCTCTGTTTCTGTGAGTGTAACCATGAATTTTTGCAGGGTATTAATAGACATACTGGTTGAAATATATATATGCAACTGCAAGTTGGGAGGGGACCACGAGAGAGAGAGAGAGAGAGAGAGAGAGAGAGAGTTTAAGGTGAGCAATGAAGGGTAGAAGTAAATGTGACAGAGCTAAAAAGGGCAGCTTCGTCATATAAGACCTCCTCAAGGGCAAAGTCTACTCGAAGAGGAGGTCAAAGTAGATTCACTCATTGCGCTGCAAAAAATATAAATTGGGATGAAAGGCACAGCAGAAAATAAATGGCATTAGCTCAGGGATCCTATCAGTCATGTTCATTATTGTTAAACCGGTCAAATTTGCATTCATGCGCCTTGGGCTGAAAAAAAGAAGAAAAGAGGCTGGAAGAGTACACAGTGCATGAGAAAAGGAAATAATAGCATAGTTTTTCTTAGAGAGAAATCTCTTGAGGCTCTAGCCCAAATGTTTCCTTGCTTATTTTTTTTCAAATTTCCCTTGTTTGACCTACTCATACTCACAAATGAAGGCAGAAAGAATCAAAGTCAGAGAGAGAGAGAGAGAGAGAGAGGCATTAATGGGATTTCCTTTATACTTTTTCCATGGACTTGCATTTGCCTTCCGTGCTGCCTCAAGTGAAGTCAACAATGAAACCATTCACTTCGGTGTCATTTTGGCTGCATTTATTCAATTGCAAACACTTTTCTCTTCGATGTACGTTATGGTATGTCAAATTTAATAATCTCTAGAACTTCCAAGGATAATATATTATTGATTTGTGGAGACCCTAAAATTGCTGGTGGTACTCTTTTTCTTTTTCCACCTCCTTTTTCAACTTTCTGAGCTATTAAAAACAAAGCCTGACCGACGAGTGAGTTTGGACAAAATGCAACTCGACATGCAAATCTCGAACTCTTATCTATCAACTGGATATGGTAGTGACACTCCTACTCTTACAATCTGGGTATGATATGTACATACGTTTCGGGGGGTTTGGACAAAGTGCAAATTCGCGTCTCCTCGAGTTCATCTTTCACTTTGAAGTTGGAATTCACCTTTTTTAGAGACACCTAGAAAAACTGGTTTCCTCCGGGATGACAAAAAGACTAATAAAGTATTAATTGCTTCATACAACTTTTCTGCTACTTGCCTTTGAATTCATTTCTGGCATTTCGCACTTTGCAAGCCAGCTCAGGTCGTAGTGCGTAGTGGATCATGTCCCAAACCAGGCAAGAACGAAGCTCTAGGTCGTGAGAATGGAAGCTTTGTGGGCCTTTAATTGCATATAAAAGTAGGTGAGCATAAGAATAGAAGCCTCTTAAAAGTCTTTCCCTAATCGTTTCGAGATCCAAAAATCTCGTTCATCATGCGAGCTTCCTCGGGAATTACAACTTTGTGTTGTTTAAAATTTCTTGTTATTGTCTATCCGTTTCTAAAGGCTTCGTGAGATGCTTCACGGGTTTCTTGGGTTTTGCTCTCTGACTTTAGTTAAATGAGTTAAAGCAAAAGATTGACATCGTTTTAGTTTTTTCTTAGAAATGATCTAAAGCAAAATTAACCCTCTATCCCATCCATCAAATTCTCGTCTTTACCAATTTTTCTTTTTTTTTTTTAATGTCTCTTGCTTTTCTTGTAGCAGGTGAATCACAACTTTCTGAATTGGAAGTTAAATAAAAACAAAGGTGTTTGATTTTTTTATCTCAATGTATCATTGTTAAGATGATTTCAAATACAAAGACATTACAAAGTGTTACACTTCATAAAGAAGCGTGATAACAATATAAAATAACAAATGAAACTATTATTTATATTAGAAGAGCTAACGATCCCTTAATTTTAACATCTCCAAGAATATGTTTGTGGATTGACATCTCCCAGATTTTTTCATCCTTGATTGATAAATGAGTTGATACCATGAAAAACCCTAAATTGGTACATTTGCAATAAATTTACCGTAAACTAATTTTTTTATTATAAAAAATCACAAACTGATACATTTGTGACAAATTTATCCTCGGTTAATTTTTGTTAAATTTGATTAATACCACAAAAAATTACAAACTGATATATATGTGACAAACGGAAGGTAAAATCTCAAACTGGTACACTCATCAACTTTTACGTGTCATCCAACGCAACAATTTGATCGTAAAATTTAATAGAAATTAACAGAGGGTAAATTTGTCACAAGTGTTGTGATATTCTGAATTTCGACCCTTTTCAGATATATGAACGATTATCTCGTCGATGCACTTCCTGTTAAATCTCACTCTGAATTGATCACTCATGAGAGAACTAACTTTTAGGAAAAGGCTAGCTAGGAAATAAGTACGCCCGACTTAAGAACTCGACCATGGATTGACCATTCGATCATAGGATTGACGAGAGACAATTTTGGACCATTATAGACCGATCAAAGGATCGTTATGGAATAATTCGCCAATGGTATATAACTTGATTGCAGGTGATTCCGCTTGACCATTGTATGGATTGCGAATGACCCTAAGTCTATTCCGAATGATCGTGTTAGTCAGAACAAGAGGTGAGCGGTTCTCGATTCGGTCCAGTCCAACCCAAGAACTGGGAACCGGACCGGGAGGATCGGTTCTCAATTTCTAGGATCTAGGACCAAACCGACTAATCTTGGGACTATGGACGATTCCAATGGGACCAATCACTTATTGGTAAAGGTAAGAGGGAACCGGGAAGTATTTTTGGGACCAATATATGAAAGCATTTTTGGGTTGATCCCATTGGAAACGATTAAAAATGAACTATCAAATGTTTTTTTTGTTATTTAAATATATTTATTTAAAGAGTAAGTAAATAAATAAATATAAATTAGAAAAATATATATTTATTGGTCCGGTCTGGTTACCGGTTCGGTTCCCACCCTAGAACCGGGAGCCGGACCGTCCAAAAAACCGGTTCCACTTTTAAAAACCAGGAACCGGACAGATATTCCTGAGAACCGGACCAAACTGGTCAGTCCAGTCCGGTCCCGATTTGAGCGGTTCATTTTGCTCACCTCTAGTCAGAACTAGTGATTGACCATCGCAATTACATGACAACCGAGGTCACCATGGATCGAGTAAGCTTAAACGTGGCTTGATATTGCATTAGCCGTGGGTCGAACATGCGTAACTCCTAAAAGCCGCATGTTAGTTTGAAATACACTAAAGTCACAATTGATTGATTTTGGCCATGAATTAAAATTTGAATTTGGGTATCAGACTTCCAAAGATATCACGACTAATTGTTTGGATGTCGCCTCGCTAAGCTTGTCTATTATAGGTTCGCTCAGAAATTCTCAGAAAAGTGTGATTTAGATCGGAAGTTGGAAAAAACCATTTTACCCCTTAAATATTTTGGATTCCTTCGTTGCGTGGAAGGGCAAATTGGGCATGTTGGACTCCCTCTCTTGGCCCGAAAATTGTGGACCATTTTGCCTCTCTCCACTTTGCTTATTTTCTAAATTGCCACTAAATAGATTGAATGTGGACCCTTAGATTTTGGAGTGTTGAGCAAGATTAAATCCTAGCCATCCATTCTTAATGGGGTTGTTGATGGGGTTTTGGTGGGGTAGTTAGTTTCTCTCTCTCTCTTTATTTTGAGCAAGACCATCTTCCTCACTCTCATCTCTCACTCACTTTGGCCGGCACCACCACCACCAGCACCGACCAGCTACTTCGTCGAGCACCAGCAGCTGCCGTTTGGCTGTTGGAGGAGCACCGTTGCTGCCACCCCAGCCGCGGTTATGCTGCTCATCGCCACTAGTTTGCCTCCTCCCCTCTTACTTGTCCGTTTATCGTCACCACCATCATATTTCCATCACCACCTCAGCCGCTATTCACCGCCATTTACCACCACCTTCGCCGTCCAGCCGCTGTGAGCGTTGCCACGACCGCCACCCTCACTATTGACTCTCTCTCACTTTCGGTAACCACCATCACCCCTCACTGTCACCACCACCAGCCGACCAGTCACCTGTACTACCGACTAGCTGCCTGTACCGCCGAGAGCTGCTTCGCCATTGCCGTCGTCCACCACTTGTCGGAGCCGCTTGTTGACCGCCGCCCTTGCCATGGCTACTTGTCGCCCTTGCTTGGTTCTTTTTGTTAGGTTTTTGGGTAAGTAAACCCCTAAACCTTGAGTAGGATAATGGGTGACTAATAGATGTGGTTAAGGGTTGATTAATGGCTGTTTAGTGGTAATTTAGTAGTTGTTTATTGGACTAATTGGCGGGCTGTTCTTGACTGAATTAGGGGGTCGATTGGTGGACTGATTTGTGGAGGATTAAGTGGTTGTTGTGGACTAATTTGTGGGTTGATTAGTGATTGTGTTATTGGTTGATCATGTGCTAATTTAATGGCTGTTTAGTGTCGATTTTGTGGGCTGATTAGTGGACTGATTAGGGGCTGAGTTGTGGTTGATTAGGATGCGAATTGGTGGGTAATTTAGTGGTTGACCTTGATTAGTTGATGGCTGATTATGTTTGATTGTTTAACAGTCTGATGTGATTGATTTGTAGCTAATTTGATCTAAACTTAATTAGCGGCTAAATTGGGATTGGTTGAGTGATTTGGTTTAGATTAAGGGCTAATTTTGATATTGATTAGTGAGTGGCTGATCTTGCTTGATCTTATACAATCTTATTGACTTAGTGGTTGATCTTGATTGATGATAGTTAATCTTAGCTTAATCGTGGCTAATTGTGATTTGCTATTGGTGTTTGAATCAAGATGAATGCGTTTCATGACATGTTTGTTCATAGAGATTTGCATATCATAAACACTCGGTATTGGCTAAATTGCAAAGATAAGAATTGGTAATGAGTGATTGATGTGTACGCATAGTTATGAAAATGTCGTCTAGGCGAGGGTTCTAAACGATGCTGTGTCGCGGTGGAGGCTGGATCGATGCTCCTAATTGGAATGCCGTTTGGTGCCCAACTTGTCGGGTGTGTTCGATCCCAGACGTTACTGTGGTCGAAGTAGTGGGACGATGTCTGGCTATGCCGGAAGATCGGTGTGAGTTCGGTTATGGCCTGATGGGTCGTTAATGTTGAGCATGTCTAGATTATTGCTCGTGTTTGCATGAAATGCCATGATTTGTATCATGTGTGCTCGGGGGAGCATTTGCAATGTTATGATGATTATAACGTGCAGGGGTATATGTATGTCAAGGTAAGGTAAGAATGCTTATGGTTGCTTATGGCACGTTGAGTTATGCTAGAATTGCATGTTAGGACGATTCGGAGGTACATGTTATCCTGAACGAGGCTTAGGGAGTTTACTTATTGAGTTTTATATCATTGTTGTTATTTAACCATTTCAAACCTCCAACCATCAATGGTCCTTCCCAACGTTTTGGGGTGCCGATGGATTTGGATCATATGTTAATAGAGTACCTAGTCGGAGAGGATAAGGTTTATATAAGGCATGCGGCGACAGTTTGGGTGGACGAGGGCTTTGTGTTGTGGAAGCCACACACCGTTTTGGCTTGGTTCTATCGAGAAGAGGACGTTATGCTTAATCCTCTTCGAGGTTTTGATGGTCCCCATGATGGCAGATTAGGAGTTGCTGAGAGGGATTCCGTGGAGATAGATCCCCCCGACGGTGCCGTTAGCAATCCTGACACCGGTCCCGAGAGTTCAGATTTCGAGCCGGATTATTTAGAGTCTGATCCAAGGTCGCCTCCGGGGTACCACGGGGATTGATGATAGGTTTAGTTATCCCATCTTTTTTAGCGCTCTCTTTTGTGTAGAGAAGTTAAGCTAATCGACCACCGGATCTTTTTTTG
Source organism: Syzygium grande (assembly GCA_024733475.1). Lineage (NCBI taxonomy): Eukaryota > Viridiplantae > Streptophyta > Magnoliopsida > Myrtales > Myrtaceae > Syzygium > Syzygium grande. The sequence continues at coordinate 37,740,328 of JAMXDD010000008.1, read as the reverse complement.
CTTGTGCGTGGTCCGTAGATAGTGGCTTCTAGCAAGGGTTGTGCATCGTATCTTCTATAAGTAATTATATGTTTATAAAAGTGGCTTTGTTGGTTTGTGTATATGTTGTCTTCCTTACTATCCCTTTGTATGATTGTTATTTGGGTGTTTCAAGTTCGCTTCCGCATGTGTTCACTCATTAGTAAGTGGATTAGGTCGATGATGAGTCCTGAGATGTTGCATTCGAACGACTATTGGTAGGATGTTGTGAGCTCGTAGGGTTCGAAGCGTGATAGGTGTACCGGTTTGGGGTTTTTGATAGTCAAAAAATTAGTTTATACCAATTTAGGATTTTTCGTGGTATTGACCTTTGATAAATCAATGCCTTTACTCCCCCTCAAATTAGGAATAGGAGAATTTCAAATTCCCAATTTGCAACATAAGTTTCCAAATGCATTTCTAGAAAATGGCATCATGAAGGAGAAAATATTGCGTGAGTGGAATACTTCACGTAGGTAATACACAACTCCATTAAGCGCGTGACATCTGGCAAGCAGGCCCACAAATCAGATTTATTAAAAAATCTAACCCTTTCCCATCTCTCTCCTATCCTCTGTTAAATATCCGTTACCCTCGCTGCTATTGTTCAAATATTCACTTTTTCACTTGGTTTTTCTTTCCCTCCTTCCTTCTGCTCAAACTTTTCCCGCTCTCGACCACTTCTTCCTTTGATTGTGAACCCATCACACCTATGCCAGTTGCCTCTACCGACCCCTTCCAGAAAACCTATATGCTCAAACTTCTCCCGCTCCCGACCTCCTCTTCCTTCCTCCACGACTTCATCTCCTTTGATCGTGAGTCCGCCGCGCCTACCTCAGTTACCTCGGCTGGCCCCTTCTAGAAAACCCATATGCTCTCTTTCTCTCTTTCCTCCGGAAGCGTGGCTTTTTTTGTGGAACGCGCCTCCGCCTCCGTCGGTTGCTTGTGCCATCGCTTCCCGGAGCCTATTGGTGGCTCAGATCCTGACCACACGACCGCTTCCGCCCATGCCGTCGCTTTCAAAGCTCCCAATTGACGATTCGTGCTCTGCCCTTCTCTCTCTATCCCGAGAAACGACTTCGCTCGGCTCTCTATGACGAACTGCGCCTTCGCCGTCACCTCCCGAAGCCCCTTTGGCGATCTTGGGCTTCGACTCGCCCTCTGCATTGCCTCCCAAAGCCCCATTCTCAGGTTAGGGTTTTGTATGACTTGAACTTATTCCTGTTTTTGCCCTAATGTGAAGATCAGTGGTTCAGATCCCGACCACGCGGCCGCCTCCACCTACGTCGTCGCATTCGAAGCCCCCCATTGGCGATTCGTCCTCCTCCCCTCTCTGTGTCCCAAGAAATGTCTTCGCTCGGCTCTCTGTGACGAACCGCGCCATCAACAGGTTCTCTTTTATTATGTTTTTTCCTCTGTTAGTTTGTTTCGTCTTCACGGAATTATTTTTTTTTGCATTCGAATAGATTGTTGGATTGGTCATGCTTAATTTGTCAAATAATGAGGTTCGTTTGGTGAATGGGTGTTAATGTTTGTACTTATTATGACTCTGTGCTAAATGAAAGATGTGGCCTGTGCTTATTTTTACACTCTTTGTTGATTCTGCTCGAAAGAACATCACGCATGTTTCTTGAGTGCAATCTGTGGATAATGCCACAGACAACCATTTTTGTACTTGTAAGGGAGAAAATAGATTCAAGCATAATAGGTTGTCTCTTCATTGGATTTTATCTGAAAAAATGTAAAAGGGATCTTTTCAGTTACATTACTTTGAGATTGTTGAGCTCTATTCGTTAAGTGTATCAATTAGTCTATTTTTTGCAAACTAATTATGTTCACATCCGTCATTTTTGTTAATTGTAGCCAATTCAAGTGTGGATCTAATTATGTTTAAATTACTGGCCTTTTTTTTTTAATCTTGAGTTCCCCCTTGCAGTTTGGTTTCGTGATTGATGAGCTGCTGAGGATCAATAAGGACAAGCATAAGGTCATGTAACTTTATCCGTACATTTTGGGGTTAATTCCAAAAAAAAGCACCAACTTTAGGTCTAAGGATAATTCTGGTCCAAACTTTTTTTGTCCCGTAAAAAGGCACCAACCTTAGGTCAAGGGATAATTTTCGCCTGAATTTTTTTTTTGTCCTATAAAAAAATACCAACTTCAGGTCGAGAGACAATTCTAGCTCCAACTTTTTTTTTGTCTTGTAAAAAAGCACAACTTTAACTTAGATCCCAAATCTGTGCCCCATTGACTTAGAACTATTGATTATATAATTTGACTATTCCACGTTAGTAATAAATCCACATGGCTTACTGACTGGATTTAAAGCAATATTCATTGTCTTATTCTTTAAGCCACAATTTGAAGAATAACGGTAAAACTGTTTATCTCCTGCACTTCATTGACAAGTCAAAAATATCCCCACATTGAATCTCTCTGGCCAAACGTAATCCGAAGCTGACCACTGCCTGTCGACAGACGCTATAAACGAGATTCTCCAAGCTCAACACCATAACCTTCTTTCTCAAACAATAGTAAAGTCAACAGGGCCAGATTTGGGATCATGATGAAAGATGGTGATTTTTAATGAGATAAAAAATTAGGGCTAGAACCATCACTCAAATTAAAGTTGATGCTTTTTTATGGGACAAAAAAAAGTTTGGGCCAGAATTGTCCCTCAACCTAAAGTTGGTGTTTTTTTATAGGACAAAAAAAAGTTCGAGCCATAATTATCCCTTGACCTAAAGTTGGTGCTTTTTTATAGGACAAAAAAAAGTACCGGCTAGAATTGTCCCTTGACCTAAAGTTGGATCTTTTTTTTGAAATTATGCCGTACAGTTTATAACACTGAAAATCAGGGCCCTCCATTTCTCTTGTATAGGTAAATTTGGGTGTAAAGCTTACATCACAAAGTTTGCCCATCTACTATCTTTGATTTTACTTTCATTGTCCCTAAAATGTTTCATGCATGATAATCCAAGATCTCCTGCATGCATTGAAATGTTGCTTGAAGTCTGATGATGCGATTCACTATGCACAATATGTGAGTACTTTTACCGTTTCTTTAATTAGCATTAAGATATCATCGAAAATTTGTGGACAATAACACAAACTCCAACGTTTAGTACCACTAATATTTGCACTAAAAACTTAATAACTCCTTGGTGTGATATCTTTGTGACACTAGGTTTTGAGATGGGAAGAAATGCCTGCTGTTGAACGTGCTCATTTGTCGCGGGAGAAATAGGCAATTTTTTAACTCTTCCTTTTATTGCCAAAGTTTAATATCCTGATCATTGCTCCTGTGAGAAATCCAAAATATAGGATGCATTTGCAAGCAATGTACTACAACTTATTTGGGCTACTATGTTTATTTGTTGGGCTTATCTTGCAAACAATACACAGTTTTGAGTGGATGTAGCAATGTATTAGTAGAGTTGCATCTTAGTGGAATTCAAAGTTTAGAAATAGTAGTCAGAATGAATTTGTTAGATGTTAACTTGTAAATTGTGTTGTCTAGGTAGCTAGCTTTGCTGCTTTGTCCAATTGAAAATCATTGTATATCTAATCTAATGAATCAATAGATGATTGTTTGTGTTGGATGGGGAGCACTTTTGCTGTGGTTAGTGTGGTTAAAGCCAATATTCAACGTGATATGTGAATGTTAGGGATTTTGGAATGACATAAGCAAATGTGAAAGTATAGCTGATCTTGAAAATTATATATAGAATGTAGACATTCTGCAGTACACATGGTGATCAATTTGCCAAATTTATTGATTTTTTAATAGCTTGTCCAGATACTTCATTTAGACACAATGGATTAATGCATAAGATATGAAGTTTGCTTGAATCTTTTTTCTCTAGACATGAAATTGTCTAAGGAAAAGTATATGTGGCTCCAATGAGAGAAAGACATAAGTCCATGATACACCATTGACATGATTTTTCCTATTTGGCAGTAAGTAAGAGATTAATCACCAATGACGTTAATTTCGATTTCCCATTCGTTATTGATGACGATGTGGAGTTTAGTAATTACATTGGTTTCCTAAATAAATCCCGTGCTTGTAAATTCTTGGTTTTGTCTACTAAAGTTTGCAAGCCACCAGATGAAATTGCATTATCTTGGTTTTGTGATTTGAGATCTCAACTACTCTCCTTTTCATGATTTTAGATTTATAAATCTCATGGGAGGTCACATATCTATAGAGAGTGAAGGCCACAACAAGGGCACCAATGTCACTTTTATCGTCACACTACAGAAATGCAGCAATGCAAATGACTCGGCAGCACACAAGATCACACCTAGAGCTTAGTCTAGTCATGGTTTGTGCCGATTTTGCTTGGCACAAACCTCACAGAGATACTGACAGAACGGTCCCCTCCAACTCCCGGTATCAAAGAAGTTTTCAAAGTCTCGAATGCAAGCTAGCGTATCCCAACGAGGTCTTCCCAAGATATCGTTTAGGTGAAAAATGGGTACTAATTGCGTAATCCTTCTTCATCTTGGAGGCCTGCACATCTGATACTTGAGTGATACTTCAAAGCATCAACTTTATGTCTTGATTAGAGAGGTCTTGAGATTGCGAGTAAGAAGTCATGAAGGGAGGCCCTTCTATTTTTTTGTAAGTAAAAGACTTTTTGTATGATCCAGTAATTGTCATATACTTCCATAGGCGGATTGGGATGAATTCGCTAGAATGCGAGGGACCCGATGCAAGTGTCCAAGCAGCCTTGTGAGTATAACTTTCGACTGTTCTAGTACAATAACCATTGATCCCTGGACTCTTAGTTTTCTTGTGTCTGAACTTGCCCTACATAATCCTAGGAACTAGGTCCATGATGCAGTCTTGTATAGTTTGGGATGATTCACACTGATGGAAATTCACATTCTCTATGTCACGCCCTGTACCCCACGAAGCAGTAACATCCCACGCAAAGGTCGAATTGTTTGTGCGCGACGTCCCAGGATACATCGCCGACTCAAAACCCAATTAGAGATTAGACACAAGCGGAAATTGCGTATACAAATATATATTCCCGTATAAATAAAACACATGAGACCATAGATAAACCAACATACCAACAGGAATATACAGTTCATTACCCACTAAAACCTCTTTTTATAACGTACTTTATACAGATCAAAAGATTTAAACGAAAATGACAACTTCTAGCAGCTACCAGATCAAAAAGGTACCATAGCTGGGAAATGTGGGGTCAACTATAGGGAAGATCGCAGCTCCCAATCCGGATCTGACGATTCCGAGGACTTCTCTGTTGAACTCTTTTGAGGCTTAGACTCTTCGGAATCCATATCCGTTGCTGCTGCCTCTTTATCTTCAGTATCCGGTTCAAGTTTTGGGTCAAGATACAGTCCTAACTCATCATCGTGTCGTATCTCTACGTCCGACCCTACCTCCGCTACTTCCCCGTGGTCTTCATCAGATTCTAGATCCATGTCCTTCGGCTCGTCTTCTTCCTCGGCATCTTGGTCTTGATCTTCGGCTATTACCTGTGGCTCCTGTGGCTCCCCCTCCATAGGCACATCTACGCCATCGACATCGTAGATATCCTAAGGATTGATCATCTCACCGTCCGCATATATGGGTTCCATCAATTCATCTTGACCAATTTGCACATCAAAAGTTCTAAGGGATCGCCCTAGGTTTCCGTCGGCATCTTGCAAACACTAAGCCACATATTCCTGGATCTGGTAGAAATATTCACCCACATCCACAAAAATCACTGATCTTTATCTTACATATAACTCTCCATTTCCTGTGAGGTACGAACTGGTGTACTGCTGTATCTGTGTAGGTATTCCAAAATGTAGTGGATTCGGCATCCTTACGGCTGGGGGTCTGAAAATGTGGGTTATTATAACCGTGAGACGAATCTAAGCGAGTACAACCCCTAAATCTAGGCTAGGCTAACATGCATTCTCCTGATAGGCACAACAACATAATACACAAACAATGATTTGGCTTTCGACCCAAATAGAACATAAGAATTACTCTGCAGTTAGACAGTTCATTAAATTCCTCAAGGCACATGCGCAGATACAATCGTCACATGTGCACTACATGTATGCTCATGCTCACAGTATTCATCTCGCATGCTGGGTCATGCATTCTATGCATGCAATGTCAATGTCATGCCATGCTCTCATTTTGGTTCACCCAGCACACTATCTCAATTATTTATTACGACTCGAGTCAACACAATTCCCAGCTTTATTTAAAAACATGGCGTCTAGCCTGCTTCAAAGTGCATGAGGCGCAACACCGATCTAGCACATTGCGGTTATATCTCAAGGTGGTTAAAAGCGGATCGAGGTATATTAGGTGATCACATGTCTCTAGCTTCATGCTTTTAAAGTGCATGAGGTGCAACATTGATCTTTGGCCAAATTACAAAAATCTCAATTCAGCATTAAACTCAAGCTACAACCGAGCCGTAATCCGGCCATTTTGCTAAAATGCATTAGGATGGTCATCTTCCGGATGAACCGGTATTGTCCTACTTCAAAGTGCATGAGGAATGGCAGCCCAATGTTCCAGTGACAATGGATGGCACACCCTTCAAACGGCGACGAATGGCGGTAGAACACATTAAGGGGTGTGATCACACATACACACATTGCTAGTTATTATCTCGAACCCGTGTAAAATGCATATGTATGGTATATTAGGTAATCATGTTCATGTTCATGGCAGGTGGTTCAACCATTTTTTCAAGACAATTTCAATTCATGTCTCATACTCGGCGTACGCAATGTGTGTCCATGTAATGCCACACCATGCACTATGAGCATCAAACAATAATTCAAGCACCTAATCAATTCAATGCCACACTCACGTGCTCAATTGGCCCATTTAATACCGTGTGGCCCAGTACACAAATCTCAATTCAGCATTCGACTCAAGCTACAATTGGCCAATCACATACTGTACTAATCAGTCACACGTGTATACAATATACAACATGGCATTTCACAATTAAACATAATTAATTATCAATCAATCAACAGACAATCACTCTGATAATCCGGCCATTTCGCTAGCAATTCTTACTGTCCGATAAAATCCGGCACATTCCTCAAAACATGGACAGCCACTATTTCATTAATCCAAGCCCAATAATTATCTATAATAATTCTACTAAATTCCTCGGATTTTATTTCCATCAATAGGTCCTTAACTCAGTCTAAAATATACCCCGATACTACCTAAGCCGAGTACCAAAATGTAACTTTTTCCCTTCAGGGATAATACCTAAGCTAGTGATAGAGAAATGGTTTCTATTCTATGACAGTCCTAATCCGGGTTTAGGAGGTATACTCATTTAATCCAACTTCACGTTTTTCAGCTTGGCGAGTGCTTTTGCAGATGATAAGGATCTTCAAATGGTAAGTTCGTTTCCTTTTCATGTGATTCGATCATCTTGTTGTTATATCCGGTGAATGGCGTAACTTTTATCGATTGCCATTCTCGGCGGCAATGATTCAAGGTGCCCAGGATTTTCTTCGAAGGATATGGGATTGATTATTCTCCTTTCCATCCTAAGGTTGCCAACTTTTGAATAATAAAAGTGTTCTTTCAGCTGACGGCAGTTAGATGAAAAAAATGCCTTTTTTATTTCGTTATTTTCAAATTTGGAAAAAATGCCAAGGAGAGGGAAAACGAAGGAGGAGGGTATCTTTTTGATCTGGCATTATTCATCAAAAATGTTGCCACACAAATGGGGAGGCCAAAGAGGAGAGAGAGAGAGGTTGGTCTGACCAGTCAAATGTAGCGGGCTAGAGGGCGTCACGTGTTGCCGATCCAACTGTTTTGATCAAAATGCCCCTAATCTAACGGTCCTAATTCATCCTAATCCAATAATGGATGGGCAAAAAGGTCATTAGCCCAAATAATTCGACTGAAAACCATCAATAATTATCCTAAATAAATTCTTAAAATTCGAAACCCAAAATTAGCCTAGGGGCAAAACGGTCATATTTCCGGTCCCGGGTCGAAATTCTAATTTTTAGCTATACCAACCCCAAATGTGTGTGGCCAGCATAATATGGTGTCGAAATCGCGAAAATAGATTTTTAAGCCTTCGAAAATTGACTGCAAAGTCTTGGGGATTAAAATAATATTATTTTTCACTTCCAAGCCAAAATTTCAATTTTTTGCCAAAACAACTCTAAATGTACGTGGCCACCCTAAAATGACATCGGCCTTAAAAAATAACCTCATACGGCCTCAAAATCCAAGTCGGTGTCCCGAGAGGCAAAATCGTAATTTTTCACTTTCGGACCAAAATTCCAATTTTCAACTGTACTAGCTCAAAATATGCGTGGCCAGCATAATATGACGTTAGATTCCCAAAAATAATCTCTTAAGCCATCGAAAATTGACATTGAAATGCAAGCTCAATTTCGTGAGCAAAACTCGCTCGATTTCCAAAAAATAGCCTGGTGTCTAACTATTTTTCCATAATATTATATAATTTTGTCGAAATGTTTCGGCATACACGTATCAACCTAGGGTTATCTGAGTTACGACGGTCCCGATTATTGAAAGAATGAGAAATTATCATCAGTCTCAGAAGTTATGATCGTTCGGTTCAAGTTCGGGATTGGTTGGCCACGTGTACTTTCGGTCTTGCAGAATCACCTACAATCCAATTGTACATCGTTGGCCTTGACCAAACCCAATCCATCGCTTTTCCCAAAAATCGGCCTACATCGGTTCAAAATATTCTCTCATCATTTCTCGTGATCGGTGTCCGCTTCGCGATCGGGTCCCTAGTCCACGTATCATTTCCTAGTTAGCTATACTCCATTGGTTAGTATCCCGAGAGTGATCAGCTTTGGGTGAGACTTATTAAAATGAAATGCGAAATAATGTCAATTTTATTGATCCCGGAATTACATTGAAATTCGGGCTGTTACGCTCTATGTGCGGAGTAATGACTAACATGCGCTTTAAGAGTTATTAGCAAAATGTATTACCAAATCACTCTTCTTCTGCAAATTTGTTAATATTATAATAGCAATAACTATTATTATTGTTGTTCTTTGCCTTTTTCTTTTCGGGCGGGAGGTCGGGCGATGGCCGAATTGAAGGCGGCACGAGCAGCTCTTGGAATTACTCACCTAATTTTTGCGAATGACATCGCGATGGAAGCTTTGCCTAGAGGAACTCTCCTTGGCAAAATATGAATTTGATGGAGTCCGAAGTTTTTTTGCAAGAAATTTGGATTGATTATCACAACTTCATACTTGCCAATGGCTTTTTTTTGCTCACGAAAGCATTTGAGACTGGTACAACCTTTGTTCATGCGACCTTATTTAAAACTAAGATTTCACCTATGCCAGAGATTAGGCGAGACGATGCTCTAATTTGTGGAAACAAATCTTATCCCGAATAGGATGCTAAATTTTTCATCCAGCTGGTCATTTTGTTAAGTCCCAATGAAGAATTTCCCATCTTCCACTCTAGAAGCGGACCTTAATTCAAAACATAATCGTTTTTTGGGTAAATTTTCTTGATAGACAAGATTAACACATGGTGTTTGCCTGTTTTAAGCAACATAACGCTTCTTACCTGAAGTATGCCGAACAATATCAGCTTTGCTTATTCTGACGCAAGATAAACCCCCACATGGTCATAGAACACCACAAATTGTTTCATGACTCTGGTCACGACAAATGTAATTGCCATAGGTAATGCACCCTTCTACGACATATGGGTGTACTAGCTTCCAATACTGCCGCTCTCTCTTTTTCAGAAGAGAAACTTCATTCATACAAATTGATAATGCGCACAGATGGATCTAATGAAATAAGGATGAATCAGAGAAAAACAGTCACACCCAAGTATTCAAATTAAGTACAACACTAAAAGAATGAAATCCACGGTAATAATTGGAAAGACAAGGACCTAAATAGAACTTTGAAAATCATCGGACTCTGTCTTTCTACCAGATGAAACAGTAAGTTCTAGAACAAACAAAAACAAGTGGGCAAAAATAATCTAGCATAGTTACTAAAGACACAAAGAATACCAAAATTTGTGTACTCTTCAGTGTTCTTCATCACGGGTCTCACTTCTTTGCCTTCTTCAGTACCCAGAAAGTCCAAATAAAATTCTCTTAGATAAATCCAACGGTGGATAAAGAGAAATCTGCCCATTTTGTTGCATATACTTACTCGTCTTCAGGTGCTGTAGCTGGTGGTGGTGCTGCTGCTAGCTTCTCACCAGGTCCCTGTTCAATTTAGACAAGGGAATCAATTTAGAATCCACCTATGATACATAAATACATTTTCAGTCTACTAAAGTAGAGCTTGTAATTTTGCTAGCTTGAATCAAAACCAATCATGTTCAATAAATGCATGAGTTCAAGTATTTTGGACCCAAATACTAAATTGTGAGACGATGCCATACGAACTTGTTCCTTCGGATCATTCTTGAAACTTCACACTAATACTTCATGCCAGTTGACAGCTTTAGATCATTCTTGATCTGCACATCACTGAACAAATATTATAGGTGAATGAGCCTCCGATCACTAAATGGTAAGTCAAAATACCAATGATTTCATTATAAGTAATTGCCCAAAACAAATGGTAAGTCGAAATGCCTTCAATCATGAATGAGCCTCCAATCACTAAAGCTACATATTAGATGTTTTCCGAAGGTTAAAGAAGACAATGACCTTATATATCAAGAACAACTTTGCCCATTTTATGAACCAGCTAAAACTTGAGAAGAATGGTAAGGGATAAGACAAAAAAAGAAGATTACGTGTGCAATCCATAAGCTTTGAATTCCATTAACAATTGTAGCACCAATCCAAGACAAAAAAAATGCCAACAGCACATATCAGAGCCCAAACAAATCTTTCTTTGGAATACCCATAACTGCAAAAAATGAGACAACATAGTGAATACTTAGAAGAAGAATGAATCTCTGCATATGGGTGAAGCTCTCGGCAAGTTTGATAAGACAATAACTTACATAGAACTAAATATTTACTACTCTAATGATCCTTTTTTAATGTCTATCGAAACTATGCCCCTAGTTAATCACTACATCATGTCAAATGAATATCGAACTTGGTTCTCGCTGGATTTATAGCCCAACTAACAAAATTGGAAATATACAAAACATTTCTTCCAAGTAACAGCTGAGGAAATACAAAGGAAGATCTTTTCATATAAAAGGCACAGATGCAAATCCCAAGTCACAATGAACTCATACTACAATAGTTACCATATTAGAAAAGGACGCAAAAAATATTTTATTCGGTGAAGGGACTTATTACAGGGTTTTTCTCGACTATTTATGTTGCGATTGTACATTGTCTATGCTTTCAAAGGGGGCTTCAGATTCATTCATCCCAGGTTGCTGAAAAGAGTTTGATGACTCCTGTATAAGAGAATAACAAATATATTTATATTTTACTAAACAATATGCCTAGATCAATATGTTTCAAGTAATCCCACATCAACAAAAGGCAAGTTTTACCTAGCTCAAAATGGTTCTGCGAGATTGATTATGATACTCCAACATTTATCCAAAAAAAAAACCATTAACAATAAATATTGCAATAGTAATAAAAAAGTTCAAATAACATTAGAATCTAAAATGATTTCATAATAAGCACCTGACTAGTGAATGAGGAAAATCCACTTCTTGGTGGCATGATGTGTGGTGATTGCATCTACATAAAATAAATTACCTCATTAGCATAAAGAGGCACAGTAACTTGAATAAAATACAAACAAACTGATTGATCACAAAACTATTAAATACTCGATTAGGGACTAGACAAAATCCACTCATAATCCCCAATGACATGTTGAATGGTGGCTTCTGTATCCATATAAAAAAATGACCAATTAGTAAAACATAAATACAAATCGAGGACAAAGATCAATATACCTGATTATGAAAATTTTGATTTATAGTGGGACCACCAATGTTGCTAGGATAAAGGGCACTTCAAAACTGATTTGAATTACTCGAATAATCTGGTAAATGAGTTTCATTATGTGTTGCTTGGACAACCAACTCAACGTTACAAAGTAACAAATATGTTAATTGGTATCATGCAACATAAGTGAAAAATTTAACTAATTATATTAACTAGAATAATGTCACTCACCTCGACTTTCTATTTGCATTGGGGGAGTTCCTATCTTAGATTTTTTCTTCTTTTTCTCATTTGAGCTTTTAAGCCTTCCATAACTTATTCCCTTTTGTTTCCTTTGAATGGGGTCCGCTACCAAAATATCGCACAAAGAAGCCTCATTATCCTCATCATCACCAGCATCATCAGTCACAACTATACTTGATTTGTATGATGAAATTTCAGCCTTTGCTTTAACCATGTGCTTCCTCAATATTCTCATAGTATGTACATCTTCAGCTCCTAAACTCATCAGTTCAAAGAATTCATGCATTAATGTGGAAAATTGATTAAATTTAGATGGACCTGGTGACATTTGATGGAATTCATCATTCACAATCCCTTCTTTGGCATCCTTAGTTCATCTTTTCAAAATATAGAAAGATGGAATGACTATAACCATCGACATGTTCACATTCAACACACGTAAGGCTTGGCAACACAATCACCCTTTTGATTCAAATAATTTGCATTCACAAGAAACTGAAAAGTCCGTAGGGTCAAATCTAACAACATATTCACCTTCAATCCCAATCCCCATACACTCGAGAGTATATAAAGAAACCGATCCATCAAATGTAGTTCTTGAAATATGTTCAGAGAGACTTTACAAAAATTCTTCATTAAACCTTTCAAAAATGGTACGGGTATACACCGAAGCAGCATGCGACAAGATCCCATTATTTTTAACCTTCGATTTGGCTATCCCACGAGAACTATAATCATCTTGACTTTCAACTTCTCTCATATGCTTCAGTTGTTCTTCATAATGGTGGACAAATTCTACAAGAGACAATGTCTTCGTCGACATATATTGGAAGACATTATTGGTATTCTCACTCCTTTGACTTGATCTTATACCACATGTAAAAGAGTCACGACCAAAAGCTGAACTCCATTTATGTCTAAGGTCATATAATCTCCGAAGCCAATTGTTATTCTCAATACCCCACACCTCTTCCATTTCTCTCCATGTAGCTTCAAATTCGTCCCCTGATTTGCATCTATACATAAGTGCTAAGAAATATTTATCCTTAAAATCCGGCTTATGGTAAAGATGTGGAATATTTTTTATTGGCATTTTTCCCGATGTGCCAAGTGCATAAACGGTGTTGTGTATCCAGAAACACCATTCTAATGGCTTTTGCCATGGCTTGGTCTTGATCAGTGAATATGGTTTTCGGAGCCTTATTTCCCATAAACTTCAAAAACACCTCAAATAACCAAATAAATGATTCTGCAGTCTCGTCCAACAAAAATGAATAACCAAACAGAGTATTCTTCCAATGGTTATTAACCCCAACAAAAGGTGCACATGTCATGTTATATTTGTTGGTACGATATGTGGTATCAAATACCTGCACATTACCAAAACAGTCGTAATCAAATTTGGACAAGCTATCTTTCTAAAATAAATTGGTCAATCTACCATCCTGATCTATTTGAACAACATAGAAAAACATTGGATTTTGCATTTGCATGCAATGAAAATGGTGCAAAAGAATTTGACAATCTTCGCCACTTATAACCTTGGATCTTTCTGTTTGCAAAAAATTTTGGCAATCACGCAGGATGAAACCTAGGTTTTTGCTTCCTCCCGCTTCATTTGCTAAAAACTTATATGCCGAAGTCCCTCCAATGCCCGCTTTAATCATATCAACCAAAACACCCTTGCACGTGTTAGATATCATTTTTCCGCATCTAATCAAATGCCTTTGATCTTCCGGTACAAATGCATGATTATGCTCAGAAACATAGTCCATGACTTCATAGACACCATTATCAACCTTAAATTTGATATGAGCAAGACACCCACATCTAACTTCAAATCTCTCATATTTCTTTTCTTGATTAGATGATCCAATCGAATGCCCCTCACAATTACACAAAAAAGTTCGCCGGGTTATTTCACCTTTTCTATTTTTAATCGTATTACCTTTTCTCACTCCAAATCCTTTGCCGATTGCATAAGCCACATATTTATGATATGCTTCAAGTTCAATTGAGAAAACCATCCCTACAACAAACTCAAAATCTTTTTCCATATCACGCATCACATGTGCAAGATGAGAAGTTTCATGCTGCAACCAAATGAACAAAAAATAATTCAAGAAAAATAACATCTCATCCTTTACTTAATAAAGCAAATTATACTTTATGAGTAAAGAATTACTTCAGAGTCAGCCATTTGATATCTTTACAAGTGCAAAATAACTGAGGTGATGAGAGACTATGAAGTTCCCTCCTAATGAAATACAAAACAAATATTTTTAGAACACAATCACTCAAACATTTTTACAACACAATCAAACATAATCAGCAGAATGTACAAGCACGGGATTTATTTAGGAAACCAATGTAGTTACTAAACTCCACATCATCATCAATAACGAACGGGAAATCGAAATTAACGTCATTGGGGTTTAATCTCTTACTTACCGCCAAATAGGAAAAATCATGTCAATAGAGTATAATGGACTTATGTCTTTCCCTCATTGGAGCCACACCTACTTTTCCTTAGACAGTTTCATGTCTAGAGGAAAAAGATTCAAGCAAAGTTCATATCTTATGCATTAATCCATTGTGTCTAAATGAAGTATTAGAACAAGCTATTAAAAATCCAATAAATTTGGCAAATCGATCACCATGTGTACCGCAGAATGTCCACATTCTATACACAATTTTCAGGATCAGCTATACTTTCACATTTGCTTATGTCACTCCAAAATCCCTAACATTCACATATCATGTTGAATATTGGCTTTAACCACACTAACCACAACAGAAGTGCTCCCCATCCAACACAAACAATCAACTATTGATTCATTAGATTAGATATCCAATGATTTTCAATTGGACAAAGCAGCAAAGCCATCCACCTAGACAACACAATTTACAAGTTAACATCTAACAAATTCATTCTGGCTACTATTTCTAAGCTTTGAGTTTCATTAAGATGCAACTCTACTAGTACATTGGTACATCCACTCAAGACTGTGTATTGTTTGCAGATAAGCCCAACAAATAAACATAGTAGCCCAAATAAGTTGTAGTACATTGCTCTCAAATACATCCTATACTTTGGATTTCTCACAAGAGAAATGATCAGGATATTGAACTTTGGCAATAAATGGAAGAGTTAAAAAATTACCTGTTTCTCCACGACAAATAAGCACGTTCAACAACAGGCATTTCTTCCCACCTCAAAACCTAGTGTCACAGAAATATTACACCAAGGAATTATTAAGTTTTTAGTGCAAATATTAGTGGCACTAAACGTTGGAGTTTGTGTTATTGTCCACAAACTTCCAATGATATCTTAATGCTAATTAAAGAAACGATAAAAATACTCACATGTTGTGCATAGTGAATCGCATCATCAGACTTCAAGCAACATTTCAATGCATGCAAGAGATCCTGGATTATCATGTATGAAATATTTTAGGGACAATGAAAGTAAAATCAAAGAAAGTAGATGGGCAAACTTTGTGATGTAAGCTTTACACCCAAATTTACATATACAAGAGAAACGAAAGGCATAGTTCGAGAGAAACGGAGGGCCCTAATTTTCAGTGTTATAAAATGTATAGATAAAGTTACATGACCTTATGCCTGTTCTTATTGATCCTCAGCCGCTCATCGATCACGAAACCAAATTGCAAGGGGAAACTCAAGATTAAAAAAAGGCTAGTAATTTAAACATAATTAGATCTACACTTGAATTGGCTACAATTAACAAAAATGATGGACGTGAACATAATCAGTTTGCAAAAAATAGACTAATTGATGCACTTAACAAATAGAGTTCAATAATCTCAAAGCAGTGCAATGAAAAGATCCCTTTTATATTTTTTCAGATGAAATCCAATGAAGAGACAACCTATGATGCTTGCATCTATTTTCTCCCACACAAGTACAAAAATGGTTGTCTATAGCAGTATCTACAGATTGCACTCAAGAAACATTCGTGATGTTCTTTCGAGCAAAATCAACAGAGTGTAAGAATGAGCATAGGCCACATCTTTCATTTAGCATAGAGTCATAACAAGCACAAACATTATCACTCATTCACCAAACGAACATCATTATTTGACAAATTAAGCATGACCAATCCGACAATCTGTCCGAACGAAAAAAAAAAAAAAACAATTCTGCGAAGACGAAACAAACTAATAGAGGAAAAACCATAATAATAGCAAACCTGTTGATGGCGCGGTTCGTCACAAAGAGCCGAGCGAAAACGTTTCTTGGGACACAGAGAGAGGGGAGGAGGACGAATCGCCAATGGTGGGCTTTGAAGGCGACGGCGTAGGTGGAGGCGGCCACGTGGTCGGGATCTGAGCCACCGATCTTCACGTTAGGGCAAAAACGGAAATAGGTTCAAGTCATACAAAACCCTAACCTGAGAATGGGACTTCGGGAGGTAACGCAGAGGGCGAGTCGGAGCCTGAGATTGTGAAAGGGGCTTTGGGAGGTGACGGCGGAGGTGCGGTTCGTCACAAGAGCCGAGTGGAGCCGTTTCTCGGGATAGAGAGAGAAGGGCAGAGCACGAATCGCCAATTGGGGGCTTCGGAGGTGACGGCGTGGGCGGAGGTGACTGCATGGTCGGATCTGAGCCACCGATGGGCTCCGGAAGGCGACAGCGTAGGCAACCAGCGGAGGGAGAGGTGCGGTCCACAAAAAGAGCCACCCCGGAGGAAAGAGAGAGAGAGCATATGGGTTTTCTGGAAGGGGCCAGCGGAGGCAATTGGCATAGGCGCGGCGGGTTCACAATCAAAGGAGGTGAAGTTGCGGAGGAAGGAAGATGAGGTCGGGAGCGGGAGAAGTTTGAGTGGAAGGAGGGAGGGAGAGAGAAACCAAGTGAAAAAGTGAATATTTGAGCAATAGCGGCGAGGGTAATGGAGGTTTAACGGAGGATGGCAGAGAAAAGGGAAAGGGTCAAATTTTTTAATAAATCTTATTTGTGAGCCCGTTTGCCAGGTGTCACATGCTCAGTAAAGTTGTGTATTACCTACATGGAGTACTCCACTCACGCAACATTTTCTCATCATGAAGAGATTAGCGATTTAATGTAGAGACACATACTTAGTGTTCCCAAAGCCACTTTTTCTCGCACATATTAATAATCCAGTTCTATATGTTTAGTTCTTGCATGAAATATGGTATTAATCTTCATATAAAGGGCACCAATATTATCATAATCTAATTTTGACATACTTGAGAGACGAATACCTAAATTCTCTTCAAAGGATTGACATCCAAGTAATCTTTGCAACTATTGACGCCGTTGCACAATATTCTGAATCGGTGTTAAATCGAGCAACTAGGTTTTTCGCTCTCCATGATAATAGTTACCACCGAAGAAAGTATAAAATCTAGTAGTTGATCGTTAAGTCAAGAAGCAACCTCAATCTCCATCATAAAAGGCAAACAAGTCAAAAGTTGACTTGGACAAGAGTCACATTCCTCGGTTGATTGTGCTAATGCGCCTCACAATTTGAAAATGACTTACAGTAGGCTGGTGCATGAATTGATAGACAAAATTGACTACATATGAAATATTCGGCCCTGAGATTGTAATATATTGAAGAGCTCCAAGGATACTTCAATATAGTGTAGGATTCGAAAATAGTTTTGCATCGATACTAGAATGAGAGCTAGTGGCCATAGGCATGAAAATTGACTTGTAGCCCTCCATTTGTGCACGTTTAACAATTGACAAAGAATATTGTTGTTGGCACAAATAAAGAGCAACAAAGAATATTTTAACCTCCAAACCCAGAGAATAGTGCAAAAGCCCCCTTCTATCTTCATTGCAAATTCGCTACTCAATGTAGAAATGTACCCATCAAGTAATTTTGGAGACAATCATGTTAACATGCCTTCCAAATTGTCTTTCCAAATATTTCTCAAAATTGAGAAAACATGCATAAAAGATAGATTTTTGCCGTAATGGAAACAATCGAGTATAACATGTATAATCATCCACAAATCAAAAAATCTTTGAAATGACATTATTGGAGTATTTCCACACAAATCAGAATGTATCTTTTCAAAAGATTTAGTTGTACTAGATATGAGAAACGAGGATTAGACGCTCAACCCATTTGACTACTACCACATACGGTAATAGGTTATTCCAAGCAGGATTGTTGGACCCGTTTGAAATTTTGTAGATGAAGGATTTTTGTCAATTGTGGATGTCCCAACCTGTAATGCCAAGAACCTTCATCCGCTTTCTTGAGCCCGTTTGAAAATAATGCTTCTTTTGGCGCCTTCAGGGTATGTAGGTCACCTTTGGAATCTCCAATTGCTAGAACCTTCCACGTTTTTCTATCCTTTATCACAAAATAAATGGCAAAAAATTTAAATTTTAGAGAATAGTCAGTTTTAAATTGGCTCACTGATAATAAATTTTGAGGAATAGGCAGAGCATTTTTTTATGTCAATGTTCTCTTGGCCCAAACTGAGCATCACCAACATGGGAAGTTTTAAGTGAGTCACCATTCAAACCATAATGCTATCTTTCCAATTATACGATCGTAAGTTGAAGAGGTTGCCTTCATCTCTAGTCACATGATTTAAAACTCCAATATCAGTGAACTATTTCCAACAGCGCAGGAAACGCGTTTGGCACATCTAATGGGAGGAAAGACTGATTAAACCAATTAAAGCAATCTTAAGCACCCGTCCCTACTTTTTACATAATTGACAAGAAACGACTTTGTTTTTGTTGCTTTCACAAGCTTGTTGATATTGCGTTGGTTGAATTGTCGCTTTTGACCCTGCAAATGCATAAAATGAGCCAGAAAATTTTTCATTCTTAGACAATTGTGAGGAAATGCCTTTTCGGAGAAGAGAAATGATTGTTGCTAGAATTGTTTTCCCTTCTTGGCACTCTTAAAATTACATCTCTGACCAAAGAAAGTCATCCCTTGTTGAATTGCAAGGAAACTTTTATTTGTCAACTGACTCTCAAAACTTTGCAGTTGCAAAATCATATTAGAGAAGATTAGCATTGGAGGCTTCAACATGTAAGTAGTAAATGAATCATACCAATCACCTAAACCGTTCAAACAAAGAGACCCTTCTTTTTTTCCTCAAGAGGACAACCGATAGCAAATATCTCATTAAAATATCTTCGAAAAGCACCAGGATACTTATGAAGAGATGAAAAATTATCTCTATGACATTTTTGCATTTGTAGAAAAATTAAAAGTTCACGTTCCTCCAATACCTTGGCAAAAATATTTTGCAATGCTAACCACACCTCGACAAATGTCTTCAAGTTTACCACTTGAGGAAGAACTTCTTAAGAGAGCGTCGCAATGATCCATCCTTGCAGAAGACGATCTAACATTCTCCATTGTAAAAACTCTGGATTTGTTGCTTCCTCCTGAACTTCAGCTTCTTTTCCAAAATTAGAGTAGGTGATTATTTTTTTCCCTTGATTGATAAATCATTGCCTTTATTCTTTATTCACGATCATTGTGAAATACAATAAAAAGGCTATTAAACCTACATTAAAATTGACATAGAAAAGTATTTACATGGAGTATGCGTGCACATAGCATCATCTAGACTTCTAATGTATTCAAATAATAAACAAACGGAGTAAAATAATATAAAAAAAATCTGTATAGTATGCAAATCGTTTAGATAGTTACCTTAGTCAAACAAGCACATTTTCGCTTAAAAAACGATAGGCCAAAAGGGCCCTAAAAAAACAGCTAATTGCCGTGACCACAGTATGGCTGATCTTAGTATGATTTTTGGCCAGAAAAATAAATCTGAGGTTGAGATGTGGTAAATAGTGAATGTGATTATTCTTCTCCCTTGATTGATAAATCATTGCCTTTATACTTTATTCACAAATAATTGTTGTGAAATATAATAAAAAAATGCTATTACCACTAGATTACAATAGATATAGAAAAGTATTTACATGGAGTATGCGTGCACATAGCCTCTAGACTTCTAGTGTATTTAAATAATAAGCAAAACGAGTAAAAGAACACCAAAAAAAATTCTGTATAGTATGCAATTGTTTTAGATGCTTACTTTAATCATACGAGTCCATTTGGCCCTTAAAAACAGCTAATTGCCCTGACCACAGCATGGCCGATCTGAGTATGGTTTGTGGCCCGAAATATAAATCTGAGGTTGAGATGTGGTGAATATTAAATGTGATATTATTTCTTCCTTGATTGGTAAATCATTGCCTTTATACATTATTCACAAATAAAACGATCATTGTCGATTATAATAAAAAAATGCTACTACACCTAGATTACAGTAGATATATAAAAGTATTTACATGGATTATGCGTGCACATAGCATCTAGACTTTTAGTGCATTCAAATGATAAGCAAATGGAGTAAAACAATATAAAAACAAAATCTGAATAGTATGCAAATATTTAGATATATAGTTTAGTTAAACAAGTACGTTTTCCCTTAAAAATGATAGGTCAGAAGGGCGCCCTAAAGACAGCCAACTGCCGTGGCCACAGTATGGCTGATCTGTGTATGGTTTTTGGCCAGAAAATTTAATCTGAGGTTGAGATGTGGGAAATAGTAAATACTCCAACTGTTGTTGTTATTAAAGCCAAGTCAAATTACAAATAAAAAGTCAACCATTATCACAAAAACACCCTCGGCCTCTGCTTTACAAAAGTCACACAGACAAACACAACTTCCCAGTTTTTGGCTGTAGCGGTGCAGCCACTAGCCAGCCTGAACTGAGCATTCGCATAATGATGGGTTTCTCGTTGTCTGATGTTTTGGAGATCCAAAATAGTTCTGTTTTATGTCGTGCTTCCCTCTGGAAAATTCGAGGCATTTTGGGAAGCCACAAGATCATTTCAAGTCACATTGCCTAGTGATTACTGTGATCCTTGAGCTCGTCATTTGGTTGACGAGCGCCAATGAGAGTCCTAAACCTCGTAAGCAACTCCTTTCGATGCTCGGTGTATGGGGATCGCCTAGTTTCGGCTGCGAGAGATGGTGACCTCGTAGAAGCCAAGGCTTTGCTGGAATGCAATCCGCGCCTCGTGAGGTACTCCACTCTAGGTGTTCACAACTCCCCTCTCCATTATGCTGCTGCTCAGGGCCACCATGAGGTAAGCTAATGATCTATCCCATTTTGATTCGGGAAATGATCGATCTCATTTCTTGTAATTACGGGTTCTTGGAATTGCTTCCTGATGGTGCTTTGTTGTTCCGTTGGTTTAGATTGTTTCTCTATTGCTCGAGTCCAGGGTGGATACTTATCTGAGGAATTACCGTGGTCAGGTGATGTTGATCTTCTCGCCCTCTGGAAATTCTACTTTTTACTCCATTTGTTATTTGTTCAGGTTCACGGGAAATTTGATCGTTTATGTGGCCTGTAGAATTAAGTGCTTTTGTGATCAAGCTCAATTACAGTTTAGTTTGACTTCTCTTATGCATTGAACAGACAGCTTTGATGCAATTTTGCCAGTATGGTCACTGGGAAGTTGTTCAGACTCTAATTCTTTCTAGAGCTGATGTGAGACTCTACAACTCCTTCCATGTACACACGGTCTGTTAGCTCACATGGACTGTCTTGATTGCTTGGCTCTTAAATACAGATTCACAGAGCGGACTATGTCAATGGGGGCACTGCACTACACTTTGCTGCATTAAATGGCCATTCTCTGTGCATCCGCCTCCTCCTTGTAGATTATATACCAAGTATGCAAGATCTCTTCAATGTCATGAGGAGAAAATCAGAAAACTTGGAGTCTATTGCGGAGTTTGATCAAAGGTTCTTCCCTGTTAAGTCTCTTTCACCCTAGGATTTTCTTTTTCTTTTTAAACGTGTCTTACTTATGCTACTCTGTATTGCTTGCTGGAGTGCTCTTTATGAGGTCGTCAACAGGGCTGCTGATGGGGGCATAACTGCTCTGCACATGGCTTCGCTTAATGGCCACTTTGAAAGAGTGCAACTTCTCTTGGACTTTGGAGCTTCTCTTTCTGCTGTTAATGAGGATGATGGAACTACCATGGACCTTATAGGTGATTAATGTGACTGATGAAACTGTTCCCTATTTCTACTCTTCTACCGCAGAACTTAATTTGGTGTCTATTTCTTTGTTTTTGTTATCGAGTATGTTTGGTGTTAGTGGTGGCTAGTGGCACATCGAAATGAATGTTCAATTGGCCTCTCTTCTTTCTTTTCCTGCGTCTATGACATTGATTTCAGGTTACCTTGCCTCCTCAAATATTGTGTGCTTATAAACTGCGAGCTGCTTCATCACTATGCAAGTGCTGGAAGTACTCCCCTTCATTATGCTGCATGTGGTGGAAATGAACAATGTTGTCAGGTACCTTCTAATGCAAAAAAATAATAGGTAAACACAGAAACATTAACTAGAATGGTCGATTCCTCGAGAGTACTTGTTTAAGGACTAAAATTGTTTCATCATGTTTCAGATCCTGATAGGCCATGGTGCGAGTCTTACTGCTGTAAACAGTAACGGGTACGCATCAAGATCACATGGTTTCATATACTTTGTCATTTGAGCCGTGTATATTTCCTCACGTACAATTAATTTTTTGTCCTTTGACATTCTGATTTGGTGTATATTGTGTTTGCTTGGCACCATCAGCATAGCACTAAGAACTTATCTCAACGACTCTGCCTTCTTCACAGTTGAACTCCTTTGATGATTGCTCGCTCATGGTACAGAAATTGGCTCAAGGAAATCCTTAGCGGACAACCAGATGGTCTGCTGCAAACTCATCCTTCGCCTTACATATCTCTTCCTCTGATGAGCATTGTCAACATTGCCAGGTGAGTAGGATCTAAACTTTTATGTGCACTACTACCATGCACGGAAGAAGCCTTGACCAAATTGTTGGTTTTCTTCTTGTATCTCTGAAAAAAAAAAAAAGCTTTTTCGTTCGTATGAATTGTGCTAATTTTCTGCACAAATTGAAGTCCAGATTATGCAGGATTCTAAACCAATCCTTAACAAAGCAATATTCTTTCGTAACATCAATTCATTGGATTCTTCTTCTCTGTGCCATAGATGGCGTATCTTCTCAAACCTTTGTTCTCTGCACCCCATATGTATGAATCCTCTGATTTTGCTAAATTTCTGTGTACCCACTGATGCGTCAATCTTTGCTATTGGCTCTTTCACTGAACGTTGACAATAGATGGTGTTGGCGGTGTAAAGATTTGACCTTCTTCTCATAAAACCCTTGCCATCATGCAAGCAAATGGTTTCCTAAAACCTTAAATGAAATATTTAGGTGAGATGATGAAAAACCATGTCAAGTCACTGTGGTAGTCTCTGGCCAAAAAAGTTACTTCGTTATTAAGCAGGAATGTTATAGTATCAACACTAAGCAGAAGGGGAAAGCCTTGCATATTGCCGTGATCTGATGGCAGTTTATGATTTTGCTTGTGTTGAAAACAAACGCAGAAAAACAAATACAGAACACAAGGATTTACATAGTTTGATCATAAGGTGATCTACGTTCATAAATGAGGCAAAACAAGATTTCACTATAATCAAAGAGAGTACAATTTTCAGAAGTCGAAAAATAACTTAATAGAACCTCTCGGCTCATAAAACAAAAATCTCTCTTAATCAATGAAAAAACCCTAGCCGCGGTATATATAGGGCTTCCCAAAAAAATTTCCTCAGGGGCGTAGCCCCCAACCCCTCCAAGATATTTGTTCGCTTGCTCTAACTTGGACGGACCGCTATAGAAATTTGTTCACTTGCTCCAGGTTGGGCCTATAGGTCCAATCCGGAGCAAATGAACTAAATCTCAATTTTTTCTCCATTTTTAGGTTGTAAAAAAAAAATGTTGGATCGGGTGATGAACCAAACTGAGTACATCAAATTCAAGATATATTTAACAGCTTGGTTACATGCCCGGGTGGCGAATGATTTTCAAGTGGCAAGCAAGAAACCCAACTTCCCCCTCTTAACATTTCCAGGGAATGTGGATTGGAAAAGCAGCAATTTGCACACGTCATACCAAGAAACCTGCGTGGTTTGCCTAGAGAGGAAGTGCTCTGTGGCTGCAGAAGGTATACCAAGAAATTTAAAGAACCGTTCTCACGATCTCTCTCTCTCTCTCTCTCTCTCTCTCTCTCTCTCTCTCTCTCTCTCTCTCTGTTAGTGAATGAGTTGAGGCAATATTTCATTGTTACTGTCGCGACCTAAAATTTCTCTCAGGCTAATGGATTATTAGAATTAAGCCTAACTCGGGCCCTCCCAAGCCCTACCAATTCGCAACTTAGGATTTCAGTTTTTAACGTGCAAAAGTTTTTATGCTTGGAGCCGCCACTAATCTATTTGTGGTAGGTCGATTAGAAACCTAAATAAAACATATGGAGATATGTTTTATTCCCACGAACTAGAGATTCTAAGCTTGGGGACTTGATTACGCTAGATTTAGTCTAACGCCCTTTCGGTACCTTTTCTTTTTAAAAAATGTTTTGGGAGACAGTTTGGATTCATTTTAACTTAGTCACTAGAATGTGAGGTGATCATGCAAGTCATGCAAACCACCAAAGTAACACCCAATAATCAAAACATTAAATAAATTGAAAAAATTGGGAGAATTACTTACCTCAAACAACGTAAGCATCTGCATGGTTAGCTAGAAAACCACATCAACAATCCTAATATGATTTCTAATTAACAAGTAGGTCACTCAATATTTTTTTTGGATTTTCACTTATTTAGGTGAAAACTAATCTATATGTAATGACATGCAAAAATTAACATGCGATTAATGCAACCTAACATGCAAACTATATGTCATGCGACGACGTGACCTAATTCTAATGACGGATAAATGATTTATTTTTGGTATTTTTTAAAAATGAAATTCGGAATAAAAAATGCCTAAAGTAACATGCAATCTAACAACTTCTTTTTTTTGGTATTTTTTTTGTTAAAATTCGAAATAAAAAAAATTACCCTAAAATGAATCATCAAGATCAGGATAATATTTAAATTAAACTAAGAAATAAATTACTCTAATTCTTAATTTAAATTAAAAAGTTATCCTATCGACTTATTCAAAGCAAGTTATTCTAACCCTATCCTAAACATGCATCATTATCCTCTAATAAATTAATTCAAATTACATCTAATCGTTTTGGCTTTTCTTTTAAAGAAACAAAATCAAATAAGAGATAAACACCACCATCAAATCAATATCCACACAATCCGCAAAATTTTTCTTATCAAATTTAAATGAGGCAAATAAATCAAACTAACGGTCATATCTATAGGGTTATAGATATCGACGGAAAGTTGATCGTTTAAATTTGGAAAGCAAATAAAATCTATTATCATGTCCAAGTGATTATGGACAAGATAACGATTTTCCGTATCGCCGCGTATCGTACCTTAGGGATAAGGTCGGATAGTCGTCCAGATACGTTGCTAAATTAGGCAAAATTCCTAACTATAAGTGTTTTAAATATTGCGGATATCGCAAATATTATACTAAGATTTAGCAATCCACCAAAGAATATCCACGAAATATTCAAACACCGAAAACTTAGGAAATTAAATATTTCGAAAAATATTCGGGTAATGATCTTACCTAATTTGCGGATATCTTCCAAATTCGAACTCGGTTCTGGATTGAGGCTTGCGAATCGGGACGGTGTGGCTAGCGGCGAGCGCGGCCACGAGGACGGTGGTGGCGGCGGCCTTGCGTGGGATTTCGAGGAGCAACTTGGTTCGCGGTGATTCTCAACTGTGTATGGTAATGCACGACGGTAGTGCTCAGCCGGCGATGGTGCACGGTGGTCTCGGTGCAGTTTGGACGTGAGGATTCAGCTCGATAGTTTCCACGATGATGTTTTGCTACGACTTTGGAAACCCAGCCTCACGTCTCTCTTGCGTTGAGGGCGTAGCTTCTTGTCTCTGGCCTTTTCTCTTGTGGACGTCTTCTCTTTGCAGAGGAAGAAAAATCCCTTGTGGACAAAGATGCGAGAGATGGACTCCTTCGTGCAATCAGGGGAGATAGACAAAGAAAAGCTTCTTTTTTTTCCCTTGGTGAAAGCTTCCTCTGTCTCTCTCTCAGCTTGGACCACTCGAGACAAAGACCACCGCTTGAAAGTCTACTCCTTTTTTGCTCTTTTGGTTGCTCTCTTTCTTTCTCCGGATTGGCTCTTGCGAAGTGATGGAGTACTAATCGTGAATTTTCTGATGAAGACCCCCCAGACCAGCAACGTTAGACACAACACAAATAACTCATCTATTGGCCGACCTCCCTCTCTATTTTTCTCTCTCGCTTTCTTGTGGCCGTGTGTGGAATTGTGTGATCTCTCGTGCTCTCAAAAATTATGTTCTCGAAATTATGAGAGCCCCCTTCATTGAAGGGTATAATCACATATTTATATTACAACCCTAGGTTAACTGACCGGACTTCCTAGTCCTAATGGGCTTAGACTTAGGTTTTTATCCCTTAATTTTTTTAATTCCAAATGGGAAAAACTAATTCGGGCTAATTTAAGCTCAAATTAAAATAACCAAAGCCTTTTAGACTTGTGAATTTTGGCCCCCAATCCCTTGAGTGAACTGAGTGCTCGAGCACGGTTTACGCGATGAATTTTCAGCTTTCTCGCCACTGCCGGTCCGATGCGCAATGCAATTAACCTGTATGAACCTAAACTATATGCTATGCAATTTTAATATTTTTGTTTAGAGGTTAAAATTTAATCTCTAATTTTCTATGTAATTAATTACTAAATGGTTAATCAAAATTTAGGTGTCAACAGCTGCCCCTCTTTGAAGGTGAACCCGCAGAGGTTGCATTCAAAAACTAAATGATACCTAAATTTTGATCATGAAAGTGCAATTAATGTTATTTTTTGTGGGAGTATGAGTCCCATTTTGAAATGCAATATGTCATGATGGATGCTGGCGTAAAATAGAAAACATACATGGAATTACTTACCTAGTAGGAGTGGTTAAGTAGATTGAAAAGTACGTGACAATCCTGATGAAGCCGTCAAGCATTTGAATTTTACCTCACAAAATTAATAGGATTGAAGACTTTGGATAAGACTCCAGTTATTTGGATTTCACCTCAGGAGTTCTGAAAATGGACATTGTGAGATATCCGAATTTCTTTTCGGATACTCGGATGAAACACCTGGATTTCTCCTCAGGCACTCGATTAAGAAATATGGTGAGATATCCGGATTTCTCCTCGGATACTCGGATGAGACACCTGGATTTCTCCTCAGGTACTCGGTTAAGAAATATTGTGAGATATCCGGATTTCTCCTCGGATACTCGGATGAGACACCTGGATTTCTCCTCAGGTACTCGATTGAGAAATATTGTGAGATATCCGGATTTCTCCTCGGATACTCGAATGAGACACCTGGATTTCTCCTCAGGCTCTCGAATGAAAAATATTGTGAGATATCCGGATTTCTCCTCGGATACTCGGATGAGATACCTCGATTTCTCCTCAGGCATTTAGGTGAGAAATATATAGACATTTGGACATTGTCGAAGACGCCGAGTGGCTGCAACAAAACTGATTAGATATGGAGCATGTCGATTGCTCGAACAGGTGTATGAATACCTGGATAAGCATAGGCATATGAAGGGGTAGAGGCATACTTACGCATTGATATCTCTGACTCTTGGCAACATGTCTCCTACTAGATGCAATTATAGACAACATGTAATATGCATTCATAGACAATCAAGAACACATATATTCATGCACTATAAATTCAACCGGTTTTCATACATGACCATTTTGTCAAATCAACATCACTAAATTTCACTGGGGAAAATCATGACAAGACAATCTGATTTCATAAGTGGGTGTTTTGAAAATGTTAAATGAGGGACTTCCAGTCTGAAAGGGTTTTCACTCACTCTCATCGAAAAGTGGCTAATTTATGAAATTTACTCTATCTCACCATCATCATGTCGACAAGGGTTCGAGTATTCTCGCAAGCGGTACGACCTTACCAATCTAAGAGGTCTTTGTTGGAACTGTAACGTGGGCTTGGTCAATGGCTTAGCAAAAGGGGACTCTTTGAGTCAAGGCTATTGAAAGAACAATACTCCACAACTGTCTTCGGATTTACAAGTCAAGAATCCTACAAAATGAGATAGAAATGGACTTGCTCGCACTTCTTCGAGCTAAGCTTATAAACATCCAAATCCTACATTAGTTCAAGTGCCATAATCTGAAGAGACTTTAGAAAGGATCTAACGTAGGCTAGGCTCATGGGTTGAGAAATAAAAGGATCATTAGGCTCAAAATGTGTATAAATAGGGGTGAATAAGTTGGTGATCATCTCGGCATTATCACCAGTCTTCCTTTTCGCCAGGGATTGTCTTCTCGGTAGACGTTCCATCGGGTTTGAATTCACCACTTGATTCCTTTGAGACTTGTAAGACCACTGCTCCACTGGGATTCATGACTTTGACATGTTGTATCTTGACATTTTTTCGCTAAAGTTCTCCTTTTTTTTTTTTTTTCTTTTCTCTTTTTTTTTTCTCTCGAGCTTTGGCCTTGCTTTTACCAGGCACACTGCTTTTTCATGCCCCCTAGTTCTTCTTTTTTTTTTTTTTTTTTCATTTTTGACTTTTGACACACATTGTCTACAATGCATATATTGGCCAGCCACATTTTGGCTTGTTTTGACCAAATGACTAACATTTGGACTTTCAGGGTCTTCATCTTCTATCGGTGCTCCAGAAATGCTGCGTGGACAGTGATGGCTTTTACCTTGCCCAAGTGTGGGGGATGATCACCAACTGGGTTTAAGAAATGAATTTGCAGGCTCAATTGGGCTTAGCAAAGGATAAAGTGTGTATAGGATAGAGAAAGAAATGCTCTTCGTCATCCTAAGGCACTTGAACTTTGTGTGAATTCTTATGAAAAAGCAACACTCGAAGATTGATGCAAGTGAGAGCAAAAAAGTCTCTATTCATTTTTCACCTTATGATGCTGACTTACCTCAGTTTGCCCAAATATGGAGTGGTTCTTGACAGGGTAATTTGAAAGAATTTCTCCAAGTGTTTAGGCTCAAAGTGGCGAAACAATGGATAATCTGTAGTGTTTGGGATAGAGAAATGGACTGCCTTTCGTCACTTCAGTTGCCGTACCTTTTGCGAGATAACCCTTTACCTTGCAGACATGGAATTTTTCCACTCAACTCAATGAGGATTAGTGCATGGGACTGTATATATAGGATAGGGCTTGCCTTTCATCATCCCGATGTATCTCATTCAACACATTCAATTCATTCTACATGAGTTATTAGATTGTCCAAATAGATTCCCCTTTTGAAGTCAATGACGCAGACTGACAAAATAACCATGCAGAATTTAAAGCCAAAGCACACATTCCATCTTTAAATAGATTGAAAGCATTTATTCATAAGTGAAATGTTTGTGACTCAGAGTATAAACCAGACATTTGAAAACTTCTGCCGCAAAAATGTTAGATCTTATTAGGGATAATACATCATCACAGCATCATAATTAACATGAGTAGAAAACTCATAACCTTCCATTTCTACGAGAATCAGGGCACCTTTGGGGAGCACCTTCTTAACCGCGTATGGACCGATATAATTTGGGGCCTCCACTCATGTAGCAACTAAATCAGAGTTTCGTCTCACTCTTAGGGG
Source organism: Syzygium grande (assembly GCA_024733475.1). Taxonomy (NCBI): domain Eukaryota; kingdom Viridiplantae; phylum Streptophyta; class Magnoliopsida; order Myrtales; family Myrtaceae; genus Syzygium; species Syzygium grande. The sequence continues at coordinate 37,710,448 of JAMXDD010000008.1, read as the reverse complement.
GATTTGCCCCTCTCTTCACTTCTCTGGGTTCCTTCGCATCACCCAAGTGATAGTTTGGCTGCGCAACATTTCCGAGGAACCCTCAAAATCATCGGGATCATCAAGATTGTCATTGACTGAATACAATGCACCAGATTTGACCGTTCTCATACCCTCACGTGTCACAGGATTGCCACTGAAACATAAAGTAGCGGGTTCAGAAGGACAAACAAGGCTAAACAGTGTATTTTTATTTCTTTTGATTTTTTTTTGAATTTTTTTTTTGAAATTCTTTTCAAAGAAGTTTTAACACGAGGAAGCATGAAGAAGCCCAGGCCTCAGAATTCTCCTTGGACTATATTTTTCTTTTATCGGTTGGATATCATCACCGGGCTGGTTTGATGTACCTCAACATGCCCTCAAAATGAAAATAATTTGTAATTTCATTGATTATCACCAAATGAATTACATTTATTGGAATGGAAATTGCAACAATCAAATCCTAGAAATGAAAAGTCAAGCAGCTCCCGAGACAGGGCAAATCCTAAAAAACAGTAAAAATTCCCACGCAGGGGAGTGTGCGAAAAATAAAGGTGTTACTCTTGTGGGCCAGTACCCATTCCCTCCAACGGTCCTTTCTCGATAGCTCTAATAAAGAAATCATCAAACAGGGTAGTGATTCCATCTATTGCATCATCAAAATCTTCTGTCATTAGAGGTGTTGAATCATCCATACCTCTCCATCCATTCGGGACAATGTCACAAGGGTTAACATAGAAGCTCGGGGAGGCCGAGTATTTCACATAATAATCGAACTTGCCGCTCGGTTGCCCCAAAGTGTCGATCACCTCTTTTTCTTCATCAGCTTTAGGCGTGCTCTCTATGATCTCTTCATCATCGGACACGTCTTCGAGCAGAGGCATGTCTTCAGGCAGAGGGTCGTCCTTTTCCTTCGTGGTGTTCAATGTAGCAAACTCATCATCCCAATTAATAACCACTTCGGAGATTGTGGAGACAATGCCAGTATGATTGGCATAGACAATCATTCCGGCTTCCACCATTTCAGAGATTCTTTTTTTCATGACAATCAGAGGAGGCGTCTCATCACTCGGGTAATAGCCAGCTCTTACTAACCCACCGTAGACGTCAGCAGTGTACACCTTGACATTCTTGATTTGACCAGTATCGAAACTAAATATGTCATTCACTTTGCCTGTGTGATCAGGAAGCGGGTTGTTCTGAATATTCGACCTAGCAGGTTGGAATGAGAAAGCCTTCGTGTCCAAAAGATCCTGGATTCGGTGTTTAAGGGTAAAGCAGTCATCAGTTGAATGCCCCACTTCGCCCATATGATAATCACATTTTTTAGATGGGTCATAATTATAGTACTTTTCAGAGTTAGGTCGCTTTGGCTCGGTGGTAAGCAAACCCTTCTTTTGAAGTATTGCTAGTATTTAGGACAACGACCCCGGGAGAGGGGTGAATTGCCTCTTGTTGTTCCTTCTCTGAGAGGGTTGACGACCGGTGTTCTGTTGTTGAGTTTTTGCTACTTGGATCGCAGGGACAAGGTTAGCATTCCGTTGGCCCGGTTGAGTGTAAGCCACATTCACTTTAGCTGTCAGTTCTTTTTCCTTTCTTGCACCAAATCTTTTGGTCGAGGAAGACGGCTCCACGAACCACCCATCTTTCAGCCCTATCTCAATCTGTTCGCCTATGGGGATGAGTTGATTGAAGTTGTCGGCCGGAATGGCTACCATCCGATTACGGTATTCGAATGGGAGAGTTTTAATGAACATCCTCTTCAATTCACTGTCTATAGGTTCCGGATCAACCTAAGCGGCTATATTTCTCCATCTGATAGCATAATCTTTAAATGACTTAGTCTTTTTCATCTAAGCACGTTCGAGATCTTCGCGGGTGGGAATGATGTCCATTATGAACTTATATTGCTTTAGGAATGCTTCACTAACTTCATTACAGGTTTTGAGACTATTTATCTTCTTCATGAGATACCAGTTCAAGGCAGGACCCGTCAGACTTGCTTGAAATGCATGAATCATCAGGAGTTCATTATCAACGTACGGTGTCATTTGTACGTGATATAGCTGCAGGTGGGCTTTTGGGCAGGAGGTGCCATTGTACTTGTCAAAGTCTGGCATTTTGAACTTTTTCGGGATTTTGATCTGTGAGTACAGGGACAAGTCAATTGAGGGCGAATCATGTGAACCTTCCAACTGCTTCACTCTTTCTTCAAGTTTGTTAACCCGTTCATCAGGTTTGTCCTTGTTGACGATAATCTGGACAGGGTCATCTACTAAGTCGGGAAGATCATCATCTTCTTCACTATCGACATGTTTCCCACCTTATGCTTTGGGGCTGATGCCTCAGGGGATGCAGGAACGGGAGTCAGCCGAAGGGCTTTGATCTCAGCAGACATCTGTTGCATTGCGACGAGGAGTTGCTTCATTTGGTCCTCAATGCCAACGACACGATCTCGTAAGTCAGTTTGATCGGCCATTCTAGTTCTCGACCGCATGCGAACAGGCGATCGTGATCGGTCCGTAATTACCTAATTCACGGATAAAACAAGCATACATAAGTGTCAAGAAGAGTCACATGACGATCCATGACATTGGTCTGAACGCTTTAATTAAAAATGACCCTTTTATTGAAATGAATTTTTTTGTGTTTTTATAACGACAATGACTTAAAATCTCTTAAAAAAAAAGACTCAATTCCTAAATAAGACTGAAGACTGGAACTAAAAAGAGAATAAAAATTCAAGCTATTCTATTTGACTTAATCCATAGACATATGGGCGGCGACTTCCCTCTTCAATTGCTCATAAGCTCGAGCTATCTTGGATGCCTTCTCTTGAGCTTCTTCGACCTTCCTTTTGAGATGGTTGTTCTCTGAGTGAGTGGCGGGCTTGAGAGGCACCTTGGGTATCTTTGGGAGTAGTTCCTGTGGGACCTTGTGCTGTCGAATATACTCGGTCGTCGCGAAGTAGGATTTCTGTTCCCCCTTGAGCTCTTTTTGGGGTCGGGCTACCTTTAGGAGGCGACACTTCTTCCACATCTTCTTGAGCTGAGCTACGGTCCCTTCGTGGTCTTCATTGCCATTGGTGAAGTCGACTTGGAGGAGCTCTGATTGTAGCGCTGGAGGGAGTCCTTGGAGAATCTGGTACTGATGAGACACTCTGGCGGGGTAGTATACGATCGCACCGGTGAAACCCAATAGTGGGACTGGCCCAATACCATTACACGTAAGCCGAGCTTTCTCGACTTGGAACTAGTTAGCATACCATTGGAAACCTTGGGGTTTAGCGTTTTTCATGAAAATGATCTATTCAGAGTAATGATAATCGAGTGCATCCTTTTGTTTTTTTTTATACCTCAGGATTGGATGGCTAGAATCACTAAGCTCAGATATTGTGAGTAAATCGCCACACCTTTTCATGTGAGACAAAAACCAAATTTGCAAAAGTTCGAGGGGGGCATGAAATGTTTTGTCAACATGTTGCTTAAATTTAGTGAGGGAAATAAAAGTCTCAGCTAAAATGATGTTGACAAAATTCTTTTCAAGACAGACTTGTTGGACTAACCATGCAATTGACGAACTACACGCATTCTTACAGGGGGGAAAAATCACGAACCCGAAAAGTGCTAACAAAAATATTCTGCCTTTTTGAAAAGATGTGGCTTTATCAAAACATTGACTAAGGTACGAAAAGGGACGTGTCCCACGATTTGCTTTCAAGACTTTGCCCAATTCATCTTTTTTGACACCAAAAATTCAGACAACATTAAGATGGAATCAATTCCTAGAGGTGGTGTAACTAATTCCGACCCTAAAGGTTTTCCAATGATCACGCTATATTCTTCCAAAGTCGGGGTGAGCTCATGCTTACCGAATATAAAGGTAGACGTCTCGGGACACCAGAAGTGTGCTAATACTCGAACGAGACCGGTACGGACTTTGACTTCCAATAAGGGGAGTAGCCTTCCGACGTGGCCTTCAACCAGCTTACGGTTGGTCGGACTGAGTAAGTTCCACCAGGCACGGAGCTCATCCTTAGGAGCATCAAGAATTCGGATGTCTGCCCCTCCCATAGTATATAGACCAAGACTCACGACCAACCTAATGTCATGGACCGACCAAAGAAAATACGGAACATAAATAAATTGCGAGATAAAGGTTCAAAAAACTTACTTTACCCAATAGGATCATGGCAATCACATAGACATGCACATGAAATGTGAGGTTCGATTTTTATCTAGACTCTGGCTTGCAAAGTGGAGACACGAGGATTACCGGGCTAAACCAATCATGGTAGTGGTTAGGCTGGGGTTCCCTTGACTCCAGCTTAGTCAAGGAGCCGACCTGGGTTGCAAAGGGTGCAACCGTGGTGGGAACTCAATGACACCGTGAAAGAACTTTTGGGACCAAGGAGGGCGACCCATACCACGCGGGTGTGGTCGGGGTGTCCACTGTCTCAGTACCATCCTAAACCTGTGCTGCCCAAGTCCGGCAGCGAGTAGTGTGTGCGGTGTAGTGTAAATGTAAAGCATGCACAGCAGGTTATATCATACAACGCTTCGTGCATAAAATAAACCATACATCCAAACACCTCCCTGCAAAACAAGGGTTAACAATCACGCCTCCCCTTATATCTCCCATTTTGCAAAAACATTTAACACCTAAAATGTTAGGGACGTACCTGGGATCCTCGCTGCCAAGCAAAAAATATTTTTTTGGAAAAAAAAACTGGCCTAAGTCCACTAAGAGTTTTAACTTAAGTCCTCAGAGGAGTTGCCAAGCTGTCGCGACCTAAAATTTCTCTCAGGCTAATGGATTATTAGGATTAAGCCTAACTCGGGCCCTCCCAAGCCCTACCAATTCGCAACTTAGGATTTCAGTTTTTAACGTGCAAAAGTTTTTATGCTTGGAGTCGCCACTAATCTATTTGTGGTAGGTCGATTAGAAACCTAAATAAAACATAGGGAGATATGTTTTATTCCCACGAACCAGAGATTCTAAGCTCGGGGACTTGATTACGCTAGATTTAGTCTAACGCCCTTTCGGTACCTTTTCTTTTCTAAAAAATATTTTGGGAGACAGTTTGGATTCATTTTAACTTAGTCACTAGCATGTGAGGTGATCATGCAAGTGCGCAAACCACCAAAGTAACACCCAATAATCAAAACATTAAATAAATTGAAAAAATTGGGAGAATTACTTACCTTGAAGCAACGTAAGCATCTGCATGGTTAGCTAGAAAATCACATCAACAATCCTAATATGATTTCTAATTAACAAGTAGGTCACTCAATATTTTTTTTGGATTTTCACTTATTTAGGTGAAAACTAATCTATATGTAATGACGTGCAAAAATTAACATGCGATTAATGCAACCTAACATGCAAACTATATGTCATGCGACGACGTGACCTAATTCTAATGACGGATAAATGATTTATTTTTGGTATTTTTTTAAATGAAATTCGGAATAAAAAATGCCTAAAATAACATGCAATCTAACAACTTCTTTTTTTTTGGTATTTTTTTTGTTAAAATTCGAAATAAAAAAAAATTACCCTAAAATGAACCATCAAGATCAGGATAATATCTAAATTAAACTAAGAAATAAATTACTCTAATTCCTAATTTAAATTAAAAAGTTATCCTATCGACTTATTCAAAGCAAATTATTCTAACCCTATCCTAAACATGCATCATTATCCTCTAATAAATTAATTCAAATTGCATCTAATCTTTTTGGCTTTCTTTTAAAGAAACAAAATCAAATAAGAGATAAACACCACCATCAAATCAATATCTACACAATTCGCAAAATTTTTCTTATCAAATTTATATGAGGCAAAGGAATCAAACTAACGGTCATATCTATAGGGTTATAGATATTGACGGAAAGTTGATCGTTTAAATTTGGAAAGCAAATAAAATCTATTATCGTGTCCAAGTGATTGTGGATAAGATAACGATTTTCCGTATCGCCGCGTATCGTACCTTAGGGATAAGGTCGGATAGTCGTCCAGATACGTTGCTAAATTAGGCAAAATTCCTAACTCTAAGTGTTTTAAATATTACGGATATCGCAAATATTATCCTAAGATTTAGCAATCCACCAAAGAATATCCACGAAATATTCAAACACCGAAAACTTAGGAAATTAAATATTTCAAAAAATATTTGGGTAATGATCTTACCTAATTTGCGGATATCTTCCAAATTCGAACTCGGTTCTGGATTGAGACTTGCGGACCGGGACGGTGTGGCTAGCGGCGGGCGCGGCCACGAGGACGGCGGTGGCGGTGGCCTTGTGTGGGATGTCGAGGAGCAACTTGGTTCGCGGTGATTCTCAACTGTGTATGGTAATGCACGACGGTAGTGCTCAGCCGGCGATGGTGCACGGTGGTCTCGGTGCAGTTTGGACGTGAGGATTCAGCTCGATAGTTTCCACGATGATGTTTTGCTACGACTTTGGAAACCCAGCCTCACGTCTCTCTTGCGTTGAGGGCGTAGCTTCTTGTCTCTGGCCTTTTCTCTTGTGGACATCTTCTCTTTGCAAAGGAAGAAAAATCCCTTGTGGACAAAGATGCGAGAGATGGACTCCTTCGTGCAATCAGGGGAGATAGACAAAGAAAAGCTTCTCTTTTTTTTTTTCCCTTGGTGAAAGCTTCCTCTGTCTCTCTCTCAGCTTGGACCACTTGAGACAAAAACCACCGCTTGAAAGTCTTCTCCTTTTTTGCTCTTTTGGTTGCTCTCTTTCTTTCTCCGGATTGTCTCTTGCGAAGTGACGGAGTACTAATCGTGAATTTTCTGATGAAGACCCCCCAGACCAGCAACGTTAGACACAACACAAATAACTCATCTACTAGCCAACCTCCCTCTCTATTTTTCTCTCTCGCTTTCTTGTGGCCGTGTGTGGAATTGTGTGATCTTTTGTGCTTTCAAAAATTATGTTCTCGAAATTATGAGAGCCCCCTTCATTGAAGAGTATAATCACATATTTATATTACAACCCTAGGTTAACTGACCGGACTTCCTAGTCCTAATGGGCTTAGACTTAGGTTTTTATCCCTTAATTTTTTTTAATTCTAAATGGGCTAAACTAATTCGGGCTAATTTAAGCTCAAATTAAAATAACCAAAGCCTTTTAGACTTGTGAATTTTGGCCTCCAATCCCTTGAGTGAACCGAGTGCTCGAGCACGGTTTACGCGATGAATTTTCAGCTTTCTCGCCACTGCCGGTCCGATGCGAAATGCAATTAACCTGTATGAACCTAAACTATATGCTATGCAATTTTAATATTTTTGTTTAGAGGTTAAAATTTAATCCCTAATTTTCTATGCAATTAATTACTAAATGGTTAATCAAAATTTAGGTGTCAACAATTACCTGAATATGCCGACAATTTCATGAATGGTACATGCTACCGATGCAGGTTGTGGTCATCAGTTCTGCACTAGGTGTGCCCTGTACTTGTGTCCTACTGTGAGCAGTTCCGTCATTGTTCACGGTCCTCCAGGCTCTATTGCATGTCCCCTCTGCTGGCACGGCATTGGGCCTATTTGGTTCAGCTTTCAAATGCTGCTTTGGGGGTCTAAAGTTCCTTGTGCAAATACAAAGTTGTTTGGCAAATTTTTTGGGAAGCTTTGAGGAGATGCAATCGCATCTCTAAAGCTTTCCAAGGGCCTTTGGCTGAATGAAGCCCATGAAGAGTTTTGAGAAGTTGCATTTCAGAATGCAACAGAGCATTGTTCATCAATGTTCATCGCGCAGTGTTCATTATTTTTCAAGGAGCTGATTCGGCGGTCGGCGACCGTCGCCTGAGGGCCAGTGCCCCGGCGACCGCTGCCTAAGGTCGTGGGACCTCAGGCGTCGCCTGGGTCGCCCGACCCAAGAAAGCGTTTCCTGGGTCACGTGACCCAGGCAACGCCTGAGGTCCCGCCACCTTGGGCTGCGGTTGCCAAGGTTGGATGACACCGCCTAAGGTAGTCGACGACTAGATGTGGTTGGTGATGGTGGCTAGCGGTAGTGGTCGGTGGCCAGCTTTTTTTTTTTTTTAATATTAGCAAAAGTCTTTTATAAATAATTTTTATCAAACGGTATTTAAGTCAAAGTTGCTTTCAAATGTGATTTTAAAATACACATTACCAAACACTACTTGCATTTCGAAAAATCCTTTTAGCTTAAAGGTCTTTGCATTTTGCCAAATATATTTTTCAAAAGTTGAACCAAACATGCCATTGTCTCTTTTGTTAAGCTTCCAGGTCCAAGGCCGGTTGATAGGGAGATCACGAATGCGAGCCCATCTCTTGCCTTCTGCACATGTTATGAAGCTGGGCCCGAGACAACTTTCTTGGAAAACCGATATCGCAAGCCAACTTTCCATGGCATGCGAATCTCGCTGCTGAGATCATCTTTCCGTGCCTTGAGATTTCGCAAATTATACTCAACGAAAATAAACCCGAGACTTTGCTTGGGAGCTCCAAGCACAAGTCCTCTAGTTCCTTTCTCTATTGATAGGAAACTGCAGAATCACCTAAGGAGGTGCTGGAGATTGGCCGTAAGACAATCAGGTTATGATCGGTGAGCCGAAGAACGTGGTTTTTGGCATTCAATCAGTGTGTAGCTACTACAGAATAGTGGATGCTGGAAGTTCCAGGGCAATCTTTTATTTTCCAATTAAAGTACAGTAAAGCATATAAAGAATGCCCAGTATATAAGGTTCTTCTCACTTTCTTTACCTGTAAATCAGATTTTGCTTGAGATACTAGCTACAAAAGTGATAACGCTGTAAATACCTAATGTCTATGTCCTAATTGGTGTTTTTCCAGTTTTTTCTGCCTTTATCGACGTAAACATCTCATTCATTGTTTGTACATCTTCTAAACAAAACCTTTCAACACTTGTAGATCCATCTCTTGGTATATTAGCTAACCCTATCAGTAGTTTAGTCCAGATGGTCGTGTTTGCCCAAAATCAATGTTATTAGTCCTTTGGCGATGCGTCCTTTTGCTTATTTTTAAGCTTTGCTTATCTGTCTTGGTAACGCATGATTAATCCTTTCTCTCACTAAATCTTCCTTCAACAAAAGCAACACTCACCATAGAGACATTTACATTATGTCCCGGATAAATCGAGATTTCAGGCAGTTTTATCTTTCATGGCTATTAAGTATGAGAATTAAATCATGCTAGAGACCTGATACTAAGATCGGTTAGCTATCAAATTGATTTACAAAATAATGCGACGCTATACTCTGTTTTAGTTCAAAGACTTGTATTGAGAGTTCGAATGTAAATCGCATATTCAAATATCTGGCTCTAGTTTGCCACGTGAACTAAACCACGTCAACACAAATAAATCTGAACGAACATTTTTTAGCATTTCAAAATCATCCAAGATCATTATGCCCACATCAAGTGTTTGTTCTTATCGGATAGAGATCCTTGGTACGACATTGAAATGGTGAACATGAACACGTTGACTCCCCACTCGAATCTTTCATAAATTCCTCGACTTCTTGAATGGGAGCTTTTTGATTGCAGCAATTTCCTTGGTTTCCCTTATCTAGGCGATCAGTAATTCACCAATATATTAATGATATGTCCCAAATCGTTGGTGTTAGATTAACGTGCAGTCTCTCTAAGTTGGTTTCTGCGCTGCACGTGTTTGCATGGTCTACTCGAAAGTGGCTGATTTTAACACCATTATAAACACTAAGCTCTTCTTAAACTCGTTCTGCTGGACTATATATTCCTTCAAGCCTGAGGGGACAAAAAGCAAGAACTGATCTAGGGACGCATTTATTCTCCAGTTTTGCCGAGAAACCTATTCTCAAATGACTTGACTTAAAGGTAAAAGGGGAACAAGGAAAGCAAAACCCTAGCTCGTTATATATGATACTGCGTATTGGCTATGAACACAGACCTCATCTTCTACCTTGAGATCAGTTTATTCATTTTCAAGCATGTAAATAATACAAATTACTTGAATGACGCCTTTCGAGCAGTCACTCTCTCGCTCTTTATTCAGAGAGAAAAATATAACGAGAAACATCATAACAAGCAACTTCGGGAAGATCTCTTGAAAATTTTGCGCTCGTCGTGAACATGCATTTACTTTTTAGATATCTAAAATAAAATAGAGATGGCCGCAAGAATAACCATGAAACTATATGAAACTTATCTTAACAAAAAAAGTGATCTCTGCACAACAAACACAAAATTTACAATATTGACAAGATTAAAGCTCAGGAGGAATAGACAATCTACATTAAAATAAAAAATTTAATTAAAACATAAATTAAAAATTTAAACAAAAATAAAATTAAGAGTGATCATAAAAATTTAAAAATATCTAAAAAGCCTTGCAAGGTCAAGAAAAAAAATTTAAAAAAAAATTATTATATTCTTCAGCTCAGGGAAGGATAGGACCATCAAGACATTGATTTAACACCCACTTTCCATTTCTTCCTCTTGACCAAGCAAGAACAGAGGCTCTTCCCCGTGATGCAAAGTTTTCTCGGTGTTGGCCAAAAACAGACGGAAGATGAGACAGATTTGAACAAGGAGAGGATCAAATGGGTCTTCATATCTCATGCCAAAGCGTACCTGTAACTTGGGTGACTCTGAAGTGAAGACTCTGAAGTGATGGAAATGGGAAAGAGACGTGCTTGATGAAGAGACCAAAGGAAGCTCGTTATATAGAGAGAAGGAAACAAATGAGGAAGAAGAAATAAATGATGAACAGAGATCACTGACATTCCCAAATACGTGTATAGCTCCACCAAGTTGCAAAATGAAGTAAAGAAATTGAAAGAAAAGGGAAAAAGAAAGCACACCCTCTCTTGCACTCTGCATGTGGGGGATTTTCAGTTCTAAGCAGAAAAAGAGAAGGAGGGAGTGATGTGAGAGAAGGTAAACAGGGAAGTACAGAAGTAGCAGTGAGAGTGGCAATGTGACATAACCATCATCACTTATTAAACGCATCTCTGTCTCTGTCTCTGTCATCTGTTTTCACATCTCTTACCTTGTAAGTCACGTTAGTTCTAAAGGCATAAGAAGTTATGGGGACTCGGATTTTTCGAATTTTGAGGGGAGGAAAGAAGTTGCGAATTTTCAACCCTAGCATGGGGCTGTAATGAATACGGTATCAGAAGAAGATGATGATGAAGAAGAGTCAAGATGCAATCCTTTGCAATGTCCCTTTCGCTTATACGCTTCTCTGTGTATGTGATCTGATCTTCTTTTGTTTGACTCGCTAGTTACTTCACCTCTTTGGCAATTTGTCTTCACCCCGATCATCTATAGATTCTTGAAGGGAAAACCAAATGCATCGTTGGAAACCATTCCCGACTCTCTACGCATGGACAAAATAACCCTTTATTTTTGCACAGATTACATTCATGCCATTACGATGGCATTGAACGTTCATACTCTTTTTCAATCCACACTATTGGACACTTTATATCATCGTTCATCTTGCCCTTTCAAGATGAACGGACAATGAGGAAATTCTTATTTCAAGGGGCACGAGGTTGGGATTTGGCTTATCAATCTCACCCCTTCAATTATGTATAAATTCAAATAAAACTTTCCCTCGTTACCATGCTCCATTAATTATTAAAGGTAGCTTATTATGGAAATGATGCCCTATATTGTCATGTTTGATTTCAGAAAATTAGTCAAAATTTCCATTTGGGTTGTGCGCCCCTTCCGTTTGTAATAACGTTGCGTGTGGTGCACCAAAATGGAATGGAAGGAGAGGAAATGGAATGAAAAAAAGAAAGGAGTGAGAATTCTGGTTCTTTTGTTTTGGTTATGCAGGCACGGTATGAAATTAAAATTGTATAATTTAATTGTTAGAAAAAAACATTTTGGGAATGGAATGGAATGAAATTGAGATTTCAAGATAATTAAGTTAGGTTTTACTATATAATAAAATCAATTCTGTAAATACAATTGTGTTAAAGTGGTATACAAAAATTATTTTATAGCTTAACTTACCAATTTGCTAATTTAAAATCAGGAATATATTAAGTAATATAAAAGAAATAATTATGTTTATTTAGTGTTGCAATATTCTTTATATTATCGCCGCCGCCGTCGTTATTATTATTATTATTGTTATTATTATTATTATTATTATTATTATAAATAATCCACAATATCAATAATGGAAAGTAAAATTAATTTAATGATTTCTTGTATAATCTGATATCATCAATTAATATTATAATAACAACTCATAAGTTAATTATTACTAAGCAACTGTGTGGAATGGAATGCTCATTCCATAGTTAAAGCCATGGCATGACCTGGCAGTTGGTAACTTCTTCCACTCGTCAAGTTTGGATTATGAATTCATGAAAATTCATATTATTGCAACGTATGATAGTTCTCTTTTGTTCATTGACACCCAATCTCTAATCGATGCATGTAATCTAAAACTGCCATGTGTTGCTTGACCTTTTCCAATCTTAATATGCAGACGATTCCACGTTTGGGTTATTTATTATGATTTCGACTCGTGGCTTATATAAGTCAACAAATTGATTTAAAAAAAGTTAATTAATTTATATATTCAATGGATATGAACCCCATTGCAAAACAATCCATGTTTCGCACTAATTAGGCTATAACAATCAGTAATCACTATCTTTGCAATTGTTAGCCGATTTCAAGGAGTTTTGTGAAAAAGCAGAAAGGAAAAATGACCACTCCATATTCAAGTGAAATAGCAGAATAGGTGAGAGGAAAACGTTCTTTTGGCCTGTGAACTAAATCGACGTACTTTCGCTCGTATTGGCAATTCGATTGGCCATGCACGCACGTACTCGCACCCCATGCCAAATGCTGCCAACCAAGTACGCAAGAGTCCAAAGCCATGCACAAAAGCAGTGAGCAGAGAATGCACAGATACAGCTAAAGAGCACAGCTTCTCCCATGAAAGATCTCCAAACTGGAAGAAAGAAAATACTTTTGGTCCCGATGCTTACGAAATGGGGTTGTGTGTAAACACTGTTTCACACAGTATTTCAGGTTGGCTAGACTGGGCAAAGAAGATCTCTTGAAAATTTCAGATGTGAGAAAACACAAAAATTCAGCTTTTTCAAGAAAGCTGGCCGGATCGAGACAAATCACTCCCTGTTATTTTCTTGGGTGCGTGTATCATCTTCGTTTCCACCTTTTTTGTCAACCACCCTTTACTTTCTGAAAGTGAGAAAGAGGAAGCTAGGGTTTCCTAGCGATACGTCGCTGACTGTTATTCGTTGGTTCAGTTTTTGAGTGTTGGAGTAACTTTTCCTTACCTTTTTGTGGTGATTTCTCTGTTGCGATTTTGGTTTCTGTGATTTTTTATTTCACTTTTCCATTTATTTTTGTCGTGATAGTATTTGCATGACGAAAAATTCAGGCTTGACTTGAGACCCCTAAGTTTAAATGGCCAGTAATCAGCAAACAAGTGTAAGCCGTCTCACTTATTCCTGTGATTTGTAGTCAATTAAAATGGCAAGCAGGAGCTGTCAAGGTGATCATGACATGTTATGGTGTATACCTCACGGGAAGTAAGTTTCCGACTACGGCTGTCCCGTTTGTTTAGATTGTTATACTTGACGGGTTAATATGATTGAGTTTCTTATTTTAACGTGTCGGTATCCATATGCTTAATTTTTCAAGCTAGAGAAATTATTTTTTTCTCTCATCCCAGCGAATATCCTTATATTTTACGTTTTAGAGTCCAAATGAAATAGTTTAAGGATTTACTCATGTCAAAGTGTTTTCATCATACGATCGGACGATCGTTTTAAATTTGTTATCGCGAGGAAAGGCCGTGATTGTTTTGGTATTTGCCCATTCCTTTCTTTCTTATGTTTTTTGCAGGATCATCTTTACTATTTTCTTTTGTTATGGGGTGGGGGGTGCTGGCCCTAGACCTAGGAGCATCTTCACTATTCAGTCAGCTCTAAATAATCTTGACTAGTACACACGTCACAACCCTCCTGACGTGACAATACATAGTCAATTCATCATCAGACTCTCTCTCTCTCTCTCTCTCTCTCTCTCTCTCTCTTTTGCAGCCTAAGTACTACCAAGACACGAAGATATACACAACAGAGAAGGCTAAACTGTAAGAAGGAATGCTCCATGTACAGACATTTGATCTATGCCTCTGCATGCATGCGGGACTCATTTCTTATTCCACCTTACAAATCAATGCTCGCTTTGGTGCCATCTCTCTTCACTCATCTCTCCTTCTCTTTTCCCTCCCATCTGTCTGTATTTTCTTTTGTTTATTCTTTATAACTGCAACGAGCAACATTCACTACTAGGGTTATGGGTAATTAATGGGATTAACCATCCGCTTTCGTGTTCGTGCTGCGGGTTTTGCAGTGGGAGAGACATTCATTTCGCTCAGACTAGGGAGGGCATGGAATGGTCAGGTGATGCGGTGAAGTCCTTCATTGCTCTTCATTGCCAAATGGCTATTCTGAGCTATGCAGAGGGTAGCTAGGATGGAATGGACCTGAGTTATGTTTGAGGTTTTACATAATTTTATTGGCGCTGACCTAACAAAACTTAAACAAGTGTTCAATTCGTGCTTAAGAGACAATCTCGAGATTCTATTTACAAAATCTTATTCATTTCAGACGATTTCATTTGGGATTTACCTAATCATTTACACAAAACCTAAATTTGGTGGGCCATTTACGAATTCATCTTTTACTCTTTTAGAAACAGTGAAAAACGTATATAGTTTTGTAAATCACAAAACGCAAAATCAAGTATGATTTAACAATATTATATAGCAATCGCCTTTTCAGTTGATTCTCTCATTTTGCGATTGTCACATCTTAGAACTTCACTTCCCAATTCAAGCTTCGTTCATATGGTATTATATTTTGCTATTACATAAATTTTCTCCTTAGACATCGACGGCCATGCACAAATCTTAAATACATAGTAATGGTTACAAATCTAAGATGTTATGACATACTCGGTTTGGTGGGAGGTAATATACTTAATTATTAATACGGTGCGGGTTTCAAGCAGGATGGACCAAGTAATTGAATGGGCCAAAATAGTAATCGAAGCGTGACTGAAAAGTACATGGGATGGACCAGATTGAATCTATTTTAAGTCTCTTGGACTCCCAATCATTCATAGTTTTAGAGGTTAACGGTCCATTCGTTGTCAAACGGAGCCATTAATTCTCTTTTTGTGAAAGGAAATTCATACAAAGACTTGAGCAGGTCCTTAAAAAGCTCAATCTTAGTCTTTGTCCGGAACTCGAGATTACCGGAATGTAAAACTTCCAGAAACTATTCCTTCTTCCTGAGAAATTGAAGAGTGGGGGATAGGGCATGCGGACACCGGCACATAAAAACAAGAAACGTATCTGTAGAGTTCATTGTCACTGTGTATCAAACGAACTGGCCGCAGAGCCCCCTATCGAAGCTTCCGGCTCCTCTCCTTTGGTGAGATTACATCTTAATCGAACATTAAGTATCTAAGAAAAGCCTTTGGTTTAAGAAAATTGATGCATTTGTTGTGCTTATTACGTGCTCCAATAGTCCTAGACAAAGCCCACACTTTAGCACACTATCAAGGTGATTGCGCAAGTTGGGTAGATTTTAGTCTTGTGTGAATTGGAGCAACCTTTGATCACAAAGTTCGATTTCCTCAATCATCCCTCGATTTGTGGAAATCTCGGTTTGTCTGCGCCTTTGTGTCAGGCTTGGAGATAGCTCCGCTTTCATCCAATTTGTGTTCGATGGTTCAGCAGCGGTGAACTTGCTCAAAACTAGCAGTGGTTACAATTAAAATATGTTTCAAAACTACAATGGGAAACTCTTCTAATAACTCACTACAAAGTTGTTGACGTTGATTCTCCCTTCTCACTCTTTTATCTATGTTGATCGGCAAAAGTAAGGTCGTTAGAGAGTGTCGTCTTGATGTATTAGGTTCACTTCATCTTTTAAAACTCTATTATTAGATTTTTGCTATATGAATTTCATCCCTGTGATAGTAGATGATTCATTCTATATGCGGCGCTAATGCAAAGCTAAATTGGTATCAATATGCTTTTGCCAAAGTGGCTTCTAAACCCAAGTAACCGCATCAAATTCTAGTATAAAAATTGCTTGACAAATGATTTAGTGTATCGATCACACAAAAAAAATGAAGGTTTCGAGCAATGGGTAATTGAAATCAACGCGTAAGGACTTGATTGCAAAATTTAACCAAAACTTAGTGGCCATCAGTGAAATTTATTCAACTCAGCCTTTTCTTTTGGATCCTTTTAATTTCAGAAAAAAGTTTTCCGTGTTTGGCATTTAAGGAAAATACCAATATGTTTGAGGAAAAATGAAATTATTTTCAGAACAATAGTTGCAGAAGTGTACGTATATTCTAAAAAATATAATAATAACATGTGTTCTGTAAATTAACAATCCTTTTGTTTTTAGCAACCGAAACACCAAAAATCTTAGGGTTAATTCCATAAAAAACTCTAAACCGGTACATCGTGATAATTTTATCAAAAACTAATTTTTTTACTACAAAAAATTCCAAATTAGTTCACCTGTGACAAATTTGCTCTTTGATAGTTTCCGTTAAAATCTACCGTCAAATTACTGAGTTGGATAATACATGACAGTTGATACGGTATCAGTTTAGGGTGTTAACCTCCATTTGTCACATGCGTATTAATTTGTGATTTTTCGTGATATTGATCCAATTTAACGGAAATTAACAGAGTATAAATTTATCACAAATATACCAGTTTAAGATTTTTTATGGTAAAAAAATTAGTTTTCAATAAATTTATCATAGATATATAAATTTAGATTTGTTGATGTACCAGTTAAAGGTTTTTCGTGATATTAACTTAAAATCTTATTTCCAATCTACAAATATTATTTCGAAAAGTCGTTTTCTGTTTTTCGTTTTCATCATGGTACATTTGACTTCAAGACCGAAGAGCACACGTGGAAGTTGGTGAGCCAAACGCCAACCAGACATAACCGATCTTGAACTGGATTGTGGCAAGGATCATAGCTTCCCAGGAAGCAAGGACTGTCGAAAATGGTGCTTTTCTTCTTCTTCTTCTTCTTCTCCTCCATCTCTGCAACTTCCACGACCACATCTCATCCACCATTCACTCGCCCCTTCACTTCCTCTTTTCCACTCGCATTGCATGCTGCCACCTTTGTTCAGGCCTATTTCAGCGATCCCCCTGCGCCCTCGAGATACCACGACCAAGAAACACCACAAAATCGAGGAGTCTTTGCTAGCTATGAAGCGTTACTTGTCTCCGTGTTCCGTTCCTTCTACCAGTTCAAGCCCTCTGCTTTTGGCATCCAAGCGAGTCACTCATTGCTGACTGGTGAATTTTGGGGATGTCAATGAAAGTCTGATGGGCTGGTGAACAGTGTAAGCGAGAATGTGGCGTTGTGTTGTGAATTATGGGCTCTTTGCCGTTTGGTGTGGTATGGTGCGAGATGGATGAACTCGTCGAAGTTTGTCGATCTAGATGTTAAAGAACTGATCTTTCCAAGTTCGAACTTGAAAAGAATGAAACTTTAATAGACTTTTTCCCGTTGAAATTTGATCTTTGTTGGTTCAAAGCAGAGGAAATGGAATTCGAGGCTGTGTCTAGCTTCATTTAATAGGGACTTGCTTTGGTTTTTGTCTGACTTCTTGTTGTTTCTCTTTCTATACTTGTTGTGGATAATAATCAAGCAAATCGGATAAAATAGTTGGAATGAAGGAAAGAAAATTGAACACCGTATTTACGTGGTTTGGACCGAATATCGAAACCTACATCCATGGATAAAGTAGTACGAAATTCTACTATACAAGCAAATAATACAATAGAGATATAATCACTCGAGTACTCAAAATACTTTCTGAATATTTTCTAATCTTTAATTATACTTAATAATTCATTCAGTGTTTAGTTTCTCATAATTTCTAGTGAAATTTCACTCAATGAATTAAATAAATTTTACTCATAAGAATTTAACTTGCTAAAATCACTAGGGTAAAATTACAACTAACAAACCCTTGCGAGAAGAACTGTCTTCTCCCGGCTAGCAAAGGACTTGGCGCTCTCTCGGCCACCAAGGACTTGGCGCACTTTCCTTCGTTCGCGCTCTCCCCCTTTTTAAGAATAGAATTTGCCCGAAGACAAATCAAGCCGCAGCTTCGGCGCCTCCCTCGTTAATTCTCCCGGACGCGGTCAACCGAGGGAAATGATTACCTTTCACTTCCCTTCTTCTTCTTTCTTCATTTCACGTTCACATTTGTCAAAAGAAGACAAAACGCCAGGGCAGAAGGGAACGCATTTAATGTAAAGTGAGCCGCCATCCTCTTTCCTCCACTCATGGCATGCCCGCACATGACCATGTGCATGCGTTCATGAAGGAGAAGAAAAATGGACGAACGTGGACCTTCTTTCCTCTTTCTTTGACCCATGCAAAGACTGCCCACCATTGCAGTTTTCTTCGTACACGCCAACTCCCACAACTTGCTCCATTAAATGCTAGCTTGTGTGTTCGCTGCTTTCTTTGATTTTTTCGCAGATCTTCTTTCGGCGTCCAACGCCCGTGCAGTAGGGACATTTTAGCTTTGGACTTATAAGGCTATTAATGGATCATGCTCATTTAACTGGTTCAAATTCGAGATATATTTTAATAATTTTTATTTTGACTCAATATTTGAGTCAAGTTACAATCACTTTAGTGAAAACCTTGATGCTATTCTCCCATAATCGTAATGGACTCAACAACCAGAGGGTGCTCCCAAGTTCAAGCCGCCGCGCTTGAACTTTTGCCATAATCGTGAACCTCATCAGAACACTAATTCCATCTGCATAGTTAGCCACTCCACAAGAATTTTCCGATATAACTTCCTGTATCACAGATAAAGCAAAATCATAATTACAGTCATATATGACATAAGGTCGAACATGCACCTTGTCAAATCTAGTAGTTACAACAACTGTCGGCTCTACAGGCTCCATCTCATTACATGCATCATTCGTGTCAATTATTCCGCTAGTACCTACTACCTCAGGCGTTTCTGGTTGCAACTCCACCTTGAGTTGAACACCATCCGGATCCGTATTAACACTATCATAAACACTCATAGTCAGAAGTACTGAAAACTCATCAAATGTAATTTCTCTCCTGTCAATAGATGAATTTATATTCGGGCATCACAATTGATAGCCCCACTCACCTCGTGCATAGCCATGGAATATACACCTTGCCCTCCCATTGAGCTTACCATCACTCGCTCGAAAATAACACAGCAACAAAACATTCTAAAAATAGAATAATTAGCAATGTTACCTGACGACACTTCATGGGGAGTCCGATATTCAATAGCAGTCACTGGGGATCTATTCACCCGGGTAGCTTGCCATACTAAGTGCATCCGCTAGAATTTTCCTAATCACACCAGCACTAGAGATTATTTTACGGGCCGTCTTTGGTAATTTTTTGCTCATCAATTCTGCAAACTATTGTGGTTTACTAGCATCGGTGTGGTGTTTCACTATGTCCTCCTTCATGCAAAATTTATTTATCAACTTTGAGCAGAAATCCATGCGAGTGTTAGTCCGCACATGCTTGATCGACTTACTTGTCTCCACCTTGATTAAAGCTCTCGATCGTGTGTTCCTGACAACAGCATCAAACTTGTGCATCGGCACAAATACTCAGATCTTCCATGAGCAGTCATTAGACTCTTGAACAGATGCATCCAACGTCTTCAGGGCAAAACCTGTTACTGTCTTACCTTGAAGTTCATACAGGCCATTGCGCTTGATTCTGCTCATTATTACCAAGCACCTCAGACAACCTTCAGATCTTCACCTTTTGAAGAATACTTGTAGCCAGTTGAATCTAGGGCATACAAGGAAATTAAGTTATTTTTCAATTCTGGAACATGTCTTACTCCAGTCAATGTCCTCACAATACCATCATGCATTCTGATTTTTAACATCACCAAGACCTACAATATCGCATTCAGCTTTGTTCCCTAACTATACTTTACCACTACCCGTGCACTGATAAGTAGTAAACCAGTTTTTATTTAGTGTAGCGTGAAAGGAACAAGCAAAATCCATAATCCATCCATCAAATGACGAATCCTCAGTGACAGACAATATACAATCGACACCATCAAAATTATTCTCAGCTACAGCCACAACATCTATAAACTTAACTCTAATTTTCTTACCTTTTTCATCTTTCAGCTTAAGACAATTTCTTCTAATATGCCCACTTTTGCCACAGTTCCAACAGATAACCCCATTAGTCCTAGATCAACTACGTCTTTTCATGTTTATACTGCTTCTGCTAATATGAATACTAGTTCTTCCTCTACTCTCACCTACTAATGCAGAAGGCGCAAGTTCACTAGATTCTTTTCTACGAATGTCTTCACTCAGAATCAAATCGCGAACCTCATTAAACGTCAAGCTTCTTAACCCAGAGGAATTATTGACAGCAGTAACGGTAATATTCCAACTATCAGGCAATGATGATAATAAAATTAACGCATGTACCTCATCTTCAAAGTTAATCTTAATTGAACTCAATTGGTTAACATCCACATTAAATTCGTTGATATGTTTAGCAACCGACGTACCTTTGCCCATTTTTAAGTAAAATAGACGTCGCGTCAAATGGACCTTTTTGATCGCATAGGGTTTTTCGTACATATTCGACAGTGCTTTCATCAGTCCCGCGGTGGTTTTCTCCTTCACAATGTTAAACATGACATTATGAGCCAACGTTAGCCAAATAAACCCCATCGCTTGTCTATCCATCAATTCCCACTTAGCATCTTCCATCGAATTTGGTTTCTCTCCAAATAGTAGTAAGTGCAGATTTCTCTGGTATAGAAAATCTTCAATCTGTATCTTCCAGAAAGCAAAATCTTTCCCGTTAAATCAGTCGATTCTTACTTTTCCTTCTTCCATCGTTACTAATTCACTTCAAGTCAGTCAACACTAGCTTTGATACCAATTATTGCATATAATAGCCAAGCGAATCGGATAAAGGGCCTGTTTGGTTCGAGTTTGGGGAAATGCAAATACCTTTGGGTGAAAGCCCATTGGGGAAAGGCAAATGGTGTTTGGTAAAAATATTTTGTAAAGTTACTTTGGCCAAAGTATAGTATTTCGTAAATTTTTTTTTACAAATGGACTTTGAGAATTAT
Organism: Syzygium grande; assembly: GCA_024733475.1. Lineage (NCBI taxonomy): Eukaryota > Viridiplantae > Streptophyta > Magnoliopsida > Myrtales > Myrtaceae > Syzygium > Syzygium grande. The sequence goes on along the minus strand of JAMXDD010000008.1, from coordinate 37,689,204 downwards.
TTTATTTATTAAAAAAAAACAAAACTTATTGCCGGAACCGTCACGGAGCCGGCCACCGCCACGGAGTAAAGCCAGGCGGCCGCCCGAGATCAAGCGACCCCGGCCGAGCCGATCCGCTGGCCGGGTCGCCCGAGGCCAGGCACCCTTGGCGGGGTCGCCCGCCGCTTGGGGTTCGCGACCAGCAGCCCAGCGACGATCACTGGTCGCGCGCCCAGTCACGGGCGGCCGCCGAGGGTGCCTTGGGCGGCGACCCACCCCGAGGGTCGGCGGATTGGCCGCTCACGGGGGCGGAACGCTCGGGGGGTTGCCCGACCAGGCGACCGACCACTGCCCTCTCCTCGCCGGCCCGGTCGCCCGGAGAAGATGAACAGATTCTAGCCCTAAAAAAAAAATTTGTGAACAGTAGCATTCCGAGAATGCTAAAAGCTCAAGGCACCTCCTAGGGTGCCTTGAGCTTTCAGCCTTGAGAAGGCCAACATTTGGCCAAAGAGCTTCCAAAATATTTTGCCAAACACAAAATATTTCCCCTAAAGGGCTTTGGAGGCCCAAAGCCCCTTCGTAAAGCTGAACCAAACACCCCCAAAATAGTCAGAATGAAGGAAAGGAAATCGAACACCATATTTACGTTGTTCGGTCCGAATTTTGAAAATTACGTCCACGGAGAGAGTAGCATGGAATTTCACTATACAAATAAGTGATACAACGGAGATATAATCACTTGAGTACTCAAACACTTTCTCGGTGTTTCTCAGCCTTCAATTACACTAAATAATTTACTCAGTATTTAGCTCCTCATAATTCCTAGCGAAATTTCACTCAAAGAATTAAACAAATTCTACTCACAAAAATTTAACTGGCTAAAATCACTCGGGTATAATTATAACGAATAAACCCTCAAGAGAAAAACTGTCTTGTCTCAGCCAACAAAGGACTTGATGCTATCTCGGCCACCAAGAACTTAGCGCACTTCCCTTCGTTCCCCCTCTTCCCTTTTATAAGAAGAGAATATGCCCGAAGGCAAATCAAGCCGCAACTTCGGTGCCTCCTCGTTAATTCTCCTGGACGTGCACGCCAATGGGAAATTATTACCTTTCACTTCCCTTCTTTTTTCTTGATTTTCCCGTTCACATGGCCTTTGTCAAAGAAGACAAAAGGCGATAAGGGAACACATTTAATGTAAAGTGAGCCGCCATCGACTTTCCTCCATTCATGGCATGCATGCATTAACGAAGGAGAAGAAAAATGGACGAACATGGACCTTCTTTCCTCTTTCTTTGACCCATGCAAATACTGCCCATCATCGCACTTTTCTTCATACACGCCAACTCCCACAACTTGCTCCATTAATTGCTAGCTTGTGTGTTTGCTGCTTTCTTTGATTTCTTCGTAGAACTTCTTTCAGTGTCCAACGCACATGCAGTAGGGACATTTCAGCTTTGGACTTATACGGCTATTAATGGACCATGTTAATTTAAAAGGCTTAAATTCGAAATATATTTTAATAATACTGATATCGTAATATAGATGCTGAAGCAGCTTTGTTAGGAGCACTGAAGTTACTTGACCGAGCATGAATTTGAGGCATTGAAAGACCGTAATAGATTCAGGAGAGTTTCCTGCATAGTGTTACCCTTCCTTTGTCCCAGCTTTCAAATTCTCCAGATGATTTTCTCACTTTCGGTGAGGTTGGTCTGCGTCTTTCCAATGCTCAATTTTGTTTTAGCGCAGCTGGTGTTTTTGATGATGCATGTTCATGTTATAATGTTCTAGACATGGATATTCTGCATGATTTTGCATCATGTTATCCGTCAGATACACCTTATACCAAGAAGTAGATAACAACATCTACTTAATTATCCCTTTGATTGGTTATGCTTTGAGCAAAGAATGGTCACCCGTAATTAATGGAGTTTATATTGGTTTCTTAAGTCTTTGTAACAAGTACAGATGTATTACGTATACGTGTAATTGACACGAACTTAAGAATGTGAAATGTAATTTCTGAAAATCAAAGGATATAAAGGGTACTTATACTTGACTCACACGATGTAAGTTTACTTTTTCTTTAAATTTTTGTATGTTTTGTTTTCGTTTTACTTTTAATAGTTCTCAGAAAAAGGAGAGGATCATGTAGTTATTGGTACCCTTGATCTTCGTCTTCCAGCGAAATTACAGGAAAGAAACCAGATGTATGAAGAACTTCAGTGAAGACTCTGCTGCTAGTTGTATATTCATCTTTAACTTGCCATGACCAAGGTGCTATACATCTCATTGGTAAACTGTCAAACAACTTAAGAGTGAAAAGGTGAAATATGTGTTTTCAGTGACGAGACTTGTTTTAGATTGTGAGTGGCGATATATTTATGTGGAGATGAAATTCAAGTTCTATATGCTATTGAAACTTTTAACATTGATGGATTAACAGATAAGTTTTTTCTAAAGATAGTTGTGAGGACCCTAAATATTGCAAATTCTAATCAAATTGCTGACGCATGTCAAATGTGATTTTGTTAGCACTTCTTTCAACGATGAATCACCTCTCTTTTTTATCACCTCTCTTTTTTTCCTTCACAGGGGATTGAGGCTGATTTTGCAAGGGCATATCCAAGCAATGTATGTGCTACCAAGGAACTTCACAGAAATGGACTCGGTTATGCAATTGTTACAAAAAGCAAAGATCGTTGCTCAAGAAGGGGGTAACATAATTTTATCTTGGCAAAATCAGATTGTTCTGACAAGGTACCGTGACGCATAGAAAAAGAGTAAACGAAGCAACAGCGAATCAACTATGTAGTCATTAAATGCAGAATCTATGTGACATTCCGAATTTCGGGCCCATTTTTGAGATTTATAAAACGTGTAATTCATCAATGTGTTTATAGTACAATCTCGTCTAAGAACTGATCATTCCCGGTTATTATTTTTAAAATTGAAATTTCGTTAAAATCGCACTCGATCAAATTTGACCGTTATTTAGAGCCCAAACTTTGGTGTCGAATTTCTCGGGGTTTCAGGACAAATTTAATTGGACGGTGTCGATTTATTGTGGCCAACCTCGATGTTGCCCGAGATAAGTGAAAAGTAAAATTTTGACCGGGTGCGAATTTGGACTAATAGACCTTCCTTGCAATGTGTTTTTATTAATATCTTTTGGCCCTTTTCTCATATTATTAATTAGGATTTTTCGGGGACCGTTAAATCGTTTTTGGATTCAAATCGTGACCGTTGGATCGCGATTATTACGATTTGATCCCTTCTCTCTCTCTTCCGCTGACCCCTTTTGCGTGTCTGACCCACCCACTCCCTTCAACTCCTCCTCTCTCCTCTCCCTCTTTCTTTTCTTTTTCTTTTTTCCTTTCTTCTTCTCCCTTACTGCTTCTGCCCGTGCATCTTCTGCTTCTGGCTTTCGTTCTTGCTGCGACGCCGACCGCCTGCTCGCCGGCGACCACCCCAGCCCGTCCTAGCTGCCTCCGTGCCACCTCCGACCACCATCCCAACTCCCCTTTGGCTGAGCTCGCCCCTGCCCAGCCCACTCGTCGCCGGAGTCGGCCCCGTTGTCCATCTCCACCGCTCGCCACCACCGTCTCAGACGTCGCCATCGCTGTCCCGACTATCGGGACACCGCCACCAACTGCCAACTCCGTTGAAACAGACCAGGTTGCGCCGGATCAACCCCCACAATGGCTGTCCTTCGCCGTTCGTCATCGTTCGCCAGCCGTCGGGTTCGAACCGGAACCACCGCGGACCGCCATCGTCGCCGCCGTCGCACCCTCGTCGTCGCCATCGTTAGCCGTGTAAGTTAACCCCTAATCCTGCATTTAGGGTGTTAAACTTGCTTAGGGTAGTTTAATTTATGTTTAGTTTATGTTAATTGTAGGTTAGTGTTTAGTTAATTGTGTTTAGAGTATAAGTTATTGATTAGTTTATTATTATTGATTATGATATTAAATCAATTATTTTCGAAATTTAAATATTATTCTATTAGTTAATAAATTAATTTCGAATTAAATATTATTATTTTATTATTAAATAATTACTTTTCGAAAATTAAATATTATTATTTTCGGAAAATTTTCTAACGTCAAATTGAAATGCCAATGTTGGTTTTCACCGTAGACGTTAGCGTTTTAGAAATTATTTGAATGATATTGATTCGAGAAATATTTTGAATTTTGATATTTGAATGATATTTTGAATTTTAATTATTATTAATTAATTAATTTCCGAATTTATTTATTATTATTTCGGAAATTTTATAATTTCAAATTATGATTTCTAGTTTGAACATTGGCATATATGCCGTGAATTGTCGTATTAAATTGTTTACGTCACAATTTGTTTTGATCGAAAGTTTTCAAGGAAAACTTATATGATTTTTTGGAATTTAACTATATTTTATGGATATGCCAAGTTTGATGGTGATTCTTTGTGGTTGATAAACATGTTTGGCATCGAAGTTTGCAAGAATTGATTGACTATTTGCATGTGTGACCACTTGGTTTGTTATGCGGCATTGTGTGAGCACTATTCATGGAAGCATGAGCTAATTGCAAAGATAATAATTGGCCGGTATACTTGTGTGCTCGTGTGGTCACACGTTAAAGCCGTCTTGCTGTGTATCGCTTGACGTTAACGGATTTATTGGATGCCTGGGGATAATCTGGAGTGCCGATACCCTGGATGCCTTGTCGCGGCCCGAGGCCGGATTTGATGCTCCTTACGGGATACCATCTTACTGTGTATCGTTTGATGTTGCCGTATTGGAATGCCGTCATCCTGTATATCGTTTGACGTAACCGTGCCCGACAGGGCGGGATGGAGCCCGATTTTTACCGGTAGACTGTCATCTTGCTGCGTATCACTTGATGTGTGGTGGCCCCGAGGGGGCGTAATAATTGGAATAAGTGTGATGCATAGTGCTTGATTATGGGGTAGAAACTACTAGGCATGGTATGGGACGTGCTCAAGTAGGTTTTGCCTTATAATCGAGACACGCGTGACTGTGTTGCATCAATGCATGAAAAATCTCGTTAAATGCTTCGAGTATGTGACATATGCATTTCATTAATATCTGTACCAAGGCGAGGTGAGGATGCATGTGGTTGTTAATGATGTTGTTGTTGCCGTTTCGCCTATTTAGGGACCCCTGTGCGAGTTGGCCTCCTAAGCGAAGCTTAGACCGTTAACTTATTGAGACTTTCGTCTCATTCGTTGTTGTTAACCCCTTTTTCAGGCCTTTAGCTTGTTGTTGCACCCAGTTTGGTTCAGGGTGCTTGGAAGCTGATTTTTGGAAATCGGCCTGTTGGTGAAGTAGATTAACCCTAGCCCGAGTTCTTTTTGCTGGTTTTTTGTGGTAGCGCCCAAAGTGGGCTTGTAAGTATGTTCCCAGGGGTTAATCAAGTGAAAATTAAAATAGTGTTGTTTGACTGTTGTGATTTGTTTTCCTGACTATCCTTATTTATTGTTGTCCAGGGATTGTTGTGATCATTTTCGCATGCGTAATTTAAAGATAAAAAGAAAAGGGTCGACGACGAGTCCTGGGTCATCGCATCATAACGAACATAGCGGGATGTTGCGTGTTCGTATGGTTCGGAGCATGACAATCTATGAACTGAAATTCTTAATCTGACGGTACATTACATAAGAACACAACAACTAACAAATGTGCTGACTTGATCATGTAATTCTGACTGGGTTTCTCCTAATTCACTGTATATACGGTCTTCCAGTTATCCGTATATTACTGTTAGTCACTGGAACTCCCAGGAACCTTGGTACATCTTAGAACAGGGGCAAAGACTGAATAGCTTCCATAATCCGTATTTTAATGATGATTCCCTCCGTCTTTGATTTTTGCTTGGTGGAAAATTTAAGTACAACAAAGGATACCAACTATAAAATATAAGGGTTAATATTTTTGTGAGTTTCCTGTTCGACTATACTCAATGAGTCCTTATATTTGGTTCTGAGATTTGGCTCCTTCGAAACTCGATTGACGGTTTATGCTAGCCTGTGTTCACCTGACCTGCACTCTTTTCTAACTTGTGTTCACCATTCATTACTATTAGTCACTGGAACTCCCTACGAATCTTGGTGTATATCTTACATCAGTGGCAACTACTGACTACCTTCCATAATCCGGATTATAATAATGATTCTTTGCGTCTTTGATTTTTACTTAGTGGAAAATTTAAATACGATGGAGGATACCAACTACAATATGGGGTTGAAGGGTTAATACTTGTGAGCGTCTCCTGTTCAACTATACTTAGTGAGTCATTATATTTGGTTTTGAGATTTACCTCCGGAGTACGATCGATGGGTTATGCTAGCCTGCTTCACCCTACCTGTACTCTTTCTAGGCTGCTTTGGCTGTTAATGGGAGTCGTCTAAAAAACATTGTTCTTGCTGGTGGAACTTCATTTTCATATAACCTTCACATCTTACTGTTGTTTCGGGTGGCATCTATCTTTGTCATAAGACACGACATGGCTGGCATTCATCTATCTTGGTGTTAATATCTTTCTGTCTTTTCCAGGTGTAATAGATTTGAATGTCATGTTGCTGTGGATGATGAACTGGCTAACAATTTATACACGAAAGTTGACTTCATCTATGATAGTGACGAACCTGCATTGCCAGCTAGATTCCTTGGATGGCCTCCGAGAGTCTTTTTGTGGAAAGTTCTGCCTTCCACCTATGAATTATAACCTCCCAATGGGAAGTTTTCGTAAATTAGTCAAGGTATATTGCAATTAATGATCAGTCATCCAAGGGCATTCAATGTCATTCTTACGGACCACTTGCGTGAAATCTAATACTTTATATTCTTCGTCAAGCAATGTCTATTCATCTATTAAAGCTTCTATTACTTTTCATATCAATCTATCAAAGCTTGTCCGAGTTGCCAAAAAGCCTGAAGTGTTATTTCATCCGGCACATCCTGCCCCTAGGTTCAACGTTTGATGCTTGATTTTCTGCCTATTGTGTATTGAAATGCTTTCTGAATTGTTCTATAAATTTTTTTAAGAGAATACGAACACTTACGATGTGATTATCATACTAGTCTCGATAAATTGGATGCATAGGAATGCCTTGTCCAACTCTATTACAGATCTAGATTCTATAGCAGGAGCCTGATCGCTTCGATCAGCTTCGAGAGAGAGCCAACCTCAGTCAGAGCAAGCTAATGGAATAAAAAAATGTTCTGACAAGTATCGTCCTGCAAAGTTAAACCGGCTTTGCTCCTTGACCTCGGTTGAAAATTTGAGAGATACAAACAGCAACGTAGCTAGATGGATCCCTGAATGGACGAACACCCTTTGTTTTTTTGAGTCTAGACCTTCTGTTGTTGTATGACCAAGATTGAAAAGCTTCCTATGATATCTGTTGTAGCGAGAAGGTCTCCAATGACCCCAAGCTCGGGAAATTCACTCCATTCGTGGAGTCCCATTGTCTGAGGGGACGCTTCTTTCTGGCGCCGCCCCACTATAATGAGGTCATACTCGTTTGCCATAGGCCTTATCACCAGGGCAGTGTTAGGTCCGTCATCCACCATCTCTTCTCTGTACGAAACATTCCTGCCACCAATACTACCGTTCTTGACGTCCTTTAAGACTTCAGAATCATACATCTTTTCCCAGTTGGAAATGCCTTTGTCTGAAGGGTGGGACATGTGGACTACTTCGAGAGTGATGTTTGTACCGTTTGCCATGCGTTTTGCCAGAGTCAATGCCTCCCTGTCGTCGTTGCCTCCGAGAAAGATCATGGCCACTCGAAGCGGTGACTGAGCTGACGACACCAGCGAATTGGAGCCTCCTAAGTAACCACGGTCAACTAATATACCCACTGAGCAAGGAGCCCTCTCAAGAACACTGCTGTTCAGGATCCTCAGCTTCTTGTCGTCCGATTCCAGGGACCCGTCCTCGGACCACTTACAATGAAAGGGTAGTATTATGAGGGAGGCGAGTTTTTTAAGTGCCAACATGCATATGTCCTCATGCATCAACCTCGGCGGTGAGATCGCCGTGTAGACGTTAGCTGATACGGCATCCCAATGGTCTTGCTCGTATCGATTGAAAGCCGCGATAATGTTCTCGGAGTACGAGTTTCTGATCAGTGTCCTCTTCTGCATCCTATGATAAATTAAGAGAGGAGAGGCTCGGCCGACCAGCTCGATGAGGTGGAGGCCATAGAGGGCGATGGTTTGTTCTTTGGTGGGGCATGTGGCATCTAATAAGTTGAGGATCGCTGCAACATTATCAGGTCGATGAACGGTGGCGACAATTCGGAGCTCAGCTTTGGGTTTCAGATGCAAGATGGTCCTCCGCTGGTAGCCTGCATATTTCCTCGAAGGGTCGTAGAAATACTTCACGCCATATGGAGCGATGATTGCGGTAGCCAAGATGACCGCAACCATAAAAGAGTAAATGTCATTGGCCAGAATCTGCAGAGATGCGAAGAAATAGAGAAAGCAAGGACATTTAGTAAAAAGAACTACCAATGAACTCCTTTGGTGATTTTTCCTTGTTTTTTCAGTGTATGTTCAAAATGTTGATTCATTGAGAGAAGTTCTGAAAAGATCACACACCAAAAAGAGAAGTTGCTAAAAGAGTCCATGCTCATCAAATCACAGAATCCGGAGTTCCATGGACAATTGGATATAAGACGAGACATGACAATGCATTTTCACTAATAAGGAATACCTTATTGTCTCTGACAAAGCTCATTGCAACCAAGTCGACGATGCCTTTGCTGCTCATTATGAAAGCAAGGGCCAACATGTCTCGTTTAGGTATCTTCAAGACTATCGAAGGAATCATAGAGCCTATGAATTTCGCCATGACTACAATTGCAGTGACCATGCTGCTAACCTGAAGGTAGTCGCTGCTGAAATGGATCTCTGAGAAGTTTGCCTTCATCACCCTCGTGGTTACCAAAAGAGGCAAAAGCACACCCGAAGTGAAGCAATCCAACTTCTCCACTATGGAAACTCCTAATGGCGGGCCATCAGGAATGGCCAAACCCAGAATAAATGGTGCGAGGAAAGTGGAAATCCCCACCAATTGGAATATCACCGTAGAAGCAACAAAGTACAGAAATATGGCATAGACATACACATTTTTGACCGGCCTGCCTTCCGGAGTTTGTTTAATAATCCAATTCATTGCTGGCCGAATCACTTTGGTAACGAAAGCAAGGTACATGACGATACCCGCGAATTTTCCCGCAGCTTGTCCAGGGTTTCCGCCCCCAACTGCACCAATAGCCAAGGTGGTTACAACTTGCAGAAACATGCTGAGTATATCACTGATCAGCGCAGAAGACAGTCCTAACCGGCCAATTTCTGAGTTCAAGATTTTGAGGTCATCGAGAAGGCAAGCAACGATGGGAAATGGCGTTATAGACTGCAAAGCAACAAAATTGACTAGAGCCAACTTATTATCTCGAGATAGCTGCCACCGAGCACCGAGTTTTACCACACCTGACAGTCCGAGCATCAATGGCACCAACAATGATGCTACGCCAGTGTACAGGCCATTCTTCCCTGTCAGCAGAACCATGTGGAGGTCGATCTTCACGCCCGTCAAGAGAAGAAAAACTAGGTAACCGAAATGAGTAATGGCATCAACCAATTCTTGGCTCTCAATAGTGAAGAGAGACCTCACATTTTTCCCACTGAGGTAGACAAACAGATTAGGGCCGAGGATTATACCAGCCTGGTTCACAAAAACAAGATGAAGAAATCCCGCACCGTCATCAGCCGCTATCATTTCAGGGAAAGAAAAAGATTCTGCTTAATTTACGAAACAGAATGGATAAGTGGAAAAAGCATTGCATCCGTCCTTGCCATTGATGAATACAGTGAATTTCAATAGATTTCCTGGGGAACACTGCAGCGGAAAGAGATTCCTGAATGACTTTCACATGTTTAACCGCATGCGGACTTTTTATTAAGCATCCTGTTGAGAAGTCTTTCGAAAACCATAGATTTGTATAGCTTTGCCATTTCCCAAACCATCAACACTTGCAATTAGAAAGCACTTCATCTAGACAATGTTCTTGCCGCAATCCGCTAATCAAGACCGGGGAAGATACCAAATCATTCTTTGTGTGAATTTTTTCAGAGACTACATGAAAATGAACCCCCCCCATCAACCAAACCGAGATTATCTTCTCCTCCACCGCCTGCTCTACCCAAGAAACAAACTCATTACCTATGCCACGCAAGCAGTAAAAGCACGTCAAAATTTGAACTTACAAGAATCTGCGAGACCAACTTCGTCATTCCAATCCTCTTGAGCATAAAGTGACAAGCTTCGGTGACGAGGAACACCGTAATCAGCTCCAAGTTCAGGCGAGATAACCCGTAATCCAGCGGATTGTTGGTACGATACCGAAGGAACGTCCACACACCATCTGAATTGACTCTGGGAGGCAAGTATGGGCATATAGTGTACTCTACAGTACCATTATCAAGGATTCTGTATCTAGGAACCATCACATCAACCTGCAAAAGATGCCTTCTTTTCTCTCTTAAGCTTTCTGGGTCATGACAACGAAGAGCCCTTGTTTTCTGCAGTAATCTGCAGCTAACATGGCGAAACCAAGTACCCAACAAGACATATCATTCATAGTTTCTATTTTTGGGCGAGAAGTTGGTTGAGTTACTAAAACTAAAACACGGTTTGAATGTATTTTTGGTGGATGCCATAGATTCTGTTACCAGATTGTCCGAGTTTTTCCTGGAATTGGACGTTAGACTTTAGTTACAGAATTTGGGCGATACGTTTTGACTAGGTTTTCTAGGTGCTCATGGCATTTTGAGACTGCTAGTCTTAGTTATAGGGCAAAGGAAAAATCTAATATGCTTAACAAAAATAATTTCTGAACTTTGACAATTCATTTTTTCATTTATATTCGCCAATTTCTTCGTAAATGCTGCTATTTTCCTCCTATTTTTCAGGGTCCAATTTCCTAAAAAAATCCCCAACTTTAACCTTTATTCCAATTATATCTCAAACTTTTTTTGTTTCATGAAAAACCTCAAACTTTTACTTTTTTTCCAAATCTACCTAGTTAACTTTTCATCTAATATTTTAATATTATTTTTTCTAATTTTTTTAAAATTTTCTTTTCTTTTCTTTTTCCTTTCCTTTTCTTTTTTTTTTTTCACCCTCAACCTCCAGCCGGTCTCTGATCTGGTGATTGGCCAAAGGTAGGGGCCGATCTAGCAAGGCTCGGCCTCGCCAGCTACTGGCGAGGTCGGCCTCGCCCAGCAACGGCAAGGCTGAGCCTCACCAGCGGCCGGCGTGGGTGAGCCTCGCCAGATCTAGCGAGGCTCGGCCCCGCCGGCGATTGGCGAGGTCGGCCTTGCCCAGCAATGGCAAGGCCGAGCCTCGCCAGCGGCCGGTGGGGCCGACCCTCGCTAGATCTGGCGAGGCTTGGCCCCGCCGGCGATTGGCGAGGAACCATCACATCAAGGATTCTGTATCTAGCTATGGACACCTGACGTGGGAATGGAAAAAGGGTATTCGAAGTTATCTGCATCCAATGATATTTAATCTTCTTTACAAAGTTCTCGCAGCACTTGGTCTTGATAAACCTTGGTTCATGGTAAATACTGGAAACTAGAACTTTTTCTATTATAAGATTGATGAATAACTCAAGCGATCAATATTCTTACCGTCATCTCTTTATATATATATATATATATATATTTTGGCCAACTGCCATCTCTTATATGCGAAGCTGCTTTTCTTGCTTTGCAGATGAGGGCTCCAAGGCTGCTCCAGTTAATATTTGCTGCAGTTGCTGATCTCTACTTATATAAACTCTCTTGCCTTCTTTTTTGGCAATTGTTTTGCTAGATGAGCGGTATCCCTGTGCTATTACGATTTGCAGCATCTGTATCATCCCCTTCGTACTAAATTGTTGATTCGTGGAATTTTCTACTAGAAGTTTAACAATATTGACCTTAACTTTCTGTCAGTTATTTTCTGAGTTGAAAATCTGGTTTATTCTGCATTACACGGACATTGTCAAATAGTTTGGAAACTGTCCTTACAATCATGGGGCTGTGTTACTGGCCGTGTTTGAAAGTTTCATCCAGTAGTGATGCCTCATTGACCAGGATATGGGGCTTGGTAGTGGCAGCATTTGCATGTGTAATTCGACCAACAAGTGCCATTATATGGATTTATGTCGACCTTCTAGAGCTTTCTTGGGCCCTCGATAGAATGAGATTCATTTTTTTAGAGGTTCATTCTGTTGGGTGGGTAATCATGCATCTATTCTTTCTGGTATGGCTATTTGATGCCATGCAACTGTGTATGCATTTTGCACGATTGATTTATGCTTCTCTAATATACTGTATAGGGCGCTGGTGCTCGGACTGGCAACTTTACTCGATCGACTAGTGTATGGCTCATGGGTTCTAGTACCTATGAACTTTTTCATGTTCAATTTTCTTTCTTCCAGTGGCGACTATTATGGAACCCACAAGTGGCACTGGTACTTTACTCAGGGATTCACAGTGATGCTCTTTATGTTATTCCCCCTTCTCCTTAGCTGGCATCATCATGTCCAGAAATTGGAGGTTTCTGGGCTTATTGCCTGGGTTTTAGTACTTTATGGAGTACTTGGCCACAAAGAATTTAGGTACAGGTGATCCCTTTTTAATTAATTATATGCTATTTTGAATTCAACCCAGATTTGTTCTCTCCCTGTGCTTCCGTTAGCTTTGATGTTCTCGGGATTTTCTCTAGCTGCAATGTCGGCACACTACATTACTGATGGCAAGACAGCAGAACCATTGGCACATCATACTAAATGCCCCTCAAGAATGTGATGGACCATCTGCTTCTTGCTTGCAACTAACATCTCTATGGCCTTGTACATGAGCTTAGTTCATCAGGTACTTCAGAATTTTTTCTGTCTATGATTGAAAACTGGGATGCTTCTGCTTTCATTTGAATTTTTCTTTATCCTTTCACTTCGAATACATTGGAATGGCAGAATGGCTCTCTTAACTAGGGCCTTTTTCGTAATTCATCAATAAATGTAGGTTGAAACTTGTCCTGTTGAATTTCTGAGAACTTTGGTCTGCTGGACAGAGAGGATCTGAGAAAGTGATGAACTTTCTATCCTTTTCCTTATGCCCTGCCATGCCACATCTTACTATTCAACCCTTCATTGGGACCTGCCCATGCGTTTGTTGGACTGCTCACCAAGGTAATCTTTGATTGCTTTCTGTATAAAACCGATCTATCTGTCTAAGGTCTAAGTCATGAATTTGCGTTTGATTTTGCTCAACAGTGAAGAGAGAGACATTCCAGATGAGACAGACCATTTTAAACTGGATCCCGTAGTGTCTACTGAAGAGCTTGCAAATGATCGGTCACTACCAAGTCACGTAGTTTTATTTGAATCAGAAGAAAGAGCGTTGAGGGAATTTTTGCTGTTGCATTCTTTTCTTTCAAAGAGGTGGATACTAATTTTAACTCAACACCGTCTTAATCCCAGTGCATTTTCTTTTGGTTTATATTTCTTCCTGGTGACACAAGCTATCAATGATTGCAGGTGAAGACATTCTTCCATGCTCACTTCAAGGTAGATTGTGACCTCCAATCATCAATGGTTGTCTTTGCTTTGACAGCTCAATGAGTTATGTGATCATGCATTTGTTATTCAAGTTCTCCACAAGCTTGCGGTTGTTTTTTCACATCCTATTTTGACTTTGCTCGAGAACTTCAACTGCTTTTTTAGAGTGGGAACACTGATTAGAATGTGGCGGCAATTCGTAGGTTATGATTTTTGGCAAATTCTTTACTTTTAGCATTTGTCGGCCTTTTTTAGTATTAAAAGCTGTGGAATTCAAATTAGTCTATGGGTTCACTAGAATGTGTCCTTGTGAGCTGCGGATTCCTTTTGATGTTGGTAGTGTTGGAGTTTCATGTATCATAGATCTCTATCAGGAAGAAGTGTTTGAAGGTACAATCCCCTGAAACTAATTGGTCCTCAAAGCTCAGTCACTCTGTAAATGTTTATGTTGGTGTTCTAGTCAAATTGTTATACTTATACGGTATGGCTGTGTAGAATGGAACACTTCTGTTTTTGAGAGATTAGTTATCGGGAGGTCGGGCTTGAAGCTCTCTAGGGAAAAAGAAATTCTTTAACAGAGATCTCAAATGATGTTAAATCTTAGCCGTTGGCTTTATTGTGAATAGTTAGCCTTCCAAGAAAACAAGAGGCAATCGAATACACGAAACTTGCAGGAGTCAGTACCACAAAGAATGAATCAGATGAGATGATTCTTATCAAGTTTGATGTTATTTCAAGAGGTCTTTTGAGGCCTCGACTCTTGGTCTGTATTTTTATATGGTCTGCTATTCTTCAAATCTTGACATGGACCTCGTTGCATCCCAGTCTCATAATCCATACAGTTCTTGCTTTTCTTCTCAACTAGAAAACAGGCCTCCATCTCTCTCCCACCCTCAGAGCTGAATGCTGTGTTTGATCTTCTTCGAAGGCATCGATCTTCTCCATTTAAAATTGGAAATCTCAAAAGAGATTCTGCAGGTTCAGATATCTCACTAAAAAGGTGAAGTTTAGCCGTAGTCCGGCGGCAGCCCTGGCACTGCGGCAATCGTCTACTGTGCTGTTAAGTGACCTACCCGTGAGTTTCGTGCCAACTTAATTTAATTTTTTCAGCAAACCCTCTCTATCGCCCTCTCTATCGCCTATTCTCTCGCTCTTTATCTTTGCTTGTGTCGCGACCTAAAAATCAGGTTTTCCGATCTTAAGCTAATGGATTACTAGATCAATTAAATGAATTAACCTGGCTTGAATTCTCTCAAACTCTACCAATTCGCAACTTAGGTCCGATTATGAGCATGCAAATATTTTCAATGTGAGCAGTCACTAATCATTTAAGGTAGGTTGATTAGAAACCTAAATAAAATAGCGGGAGTACTATTTTATTTCTACGAACCAAAGATTATAAATTCGGGGACTTGGTTACACTAGACTACCCTAACGTCCTTTTGGTACCAATCTCAAGAAAAATGCTCAATTTGGCAATTTTGATGAATTTTGGTTTAGAGTTCAAAGGTTCAAAATTTTTTTAGATTTTCTTTTTATGAATTTTTTTGTATTTTTGATGCATTTTCAAATTTAAATTCAAGTCACAAATCTTTTAATAGAAAGATTATAACCGCTAAATCTTTCAAATTAAGTTTCGATCTAAAGTCTGACGGATCGACCCTAAAAATTTGAAATACCCGCTAGGGAAATAACTCTATCTAAAGCCTGATAGATAGACTTATTCCCGTGTGTGTGGTTGCGGATTAGGAGATTTTTCTAACCGATCACATTTTGAAAAGATTTTGCTATCTTGAATATCTTGGATATATTTAGTTAAATCGCAGTTTTTAAATTAAGCGAGGGGGATTTCTTTTATTATTAAAACTAACCTATATAACGTGCAATATATATTCTATAAAGTAAGCCATCAAAGGTAAACAAACTACTCACCCACCAAAGATAACAATTAGCAACGTTATCCTATCAACTTGATATTTCCGCAAAAATAGAATCAATACCATAATCTTAAAGCTTAAAGATCAAGATAAATTTTCTAACCGCGCAATCTAATAATTCCATCTAAAGGGTTATGATAGAATCCACAGATCATATCGCGTTGCCGATTAGGAAATAAATCCTAATTGAAATAGTGCCTATTGCTCAAATATGTAAAGTTAGATAACGATAAGCATGGAATAAGCGATAAAATATCCAAGTTGATTCAGATGAGATATTTACCTAAATGTGCAAATAACTTTCCAAATTCGAATCGCCGGCAGATCAGGAGTACGGATCCGACTGCAAACGGACCGGCGAATGTGGCAGCAGCAAGGACTGACCTTGCGATTGCTCACGATGGCTGAGGAGTGCAGCTCGATGATCTCAGTGCAGCAATATCTGAGCAAAGAGCATGCGATGGTTGAACCGGTGATCGTGGCAACTCGTGGATGGCGATGGATTCGCGGTATGGTCAGCTGTGGTAATGATCGACACCTAGGGACCAACAATGGCAAAGAGATATCGACCTACGTTGGTGAGGGGAATCGCCAATGATAGACTGACTAATTGGCAGCAACTTCAACGAAACTTCCAAGTGAAAATAATGCCCAGGGAATGAGCAACAACGACCGGAAGACCTGCAGGTATCAAAGAAACCAATCGTAGAGTAATAAGTGATCTCCAAGGAACACTAGAGATATCGTAGTGCAGGGACTAGCTCGTTTGATCGTCGGCTTTGCAGGTCCGGCAACGAAGGTTCGCTGGTGCTGATTGTGTGGGCTAGCTGAACACCATTGGTGACGTACTTGCGACACGTAATGGTTGGGCGTGACTATAGCAGATGGCAAAGTGAAGGAGTCATGGAGCGATGAGCTTGGGCGTGGTGCCTTCGTCCACGAGTCGTCCCTTGTGTGCACAACGTGTCTTCCTGTGTTGAATGTGTAGTCTTTTGACCTAGAGAGAGACTTGTGAGTGTTGTCTCAGTAAAATTCTTCTTCCCCTCTCTTTTAGACGAATGGCAGTAATGGAGGCGTAAATGGCAGCGGTGGTAATGTAAGTGCAGAGCGATCTGGGGGGCGGCTGGCGGCGGTGATGCGTCACACCCCGAATCTACCATGATGGGGGAATGACACGGCCGTCCCTTCCACCTGAAGAACGCAGCCTCAAATTACCCAATAGTTCCCATGACATCGGCTCTCCGCTCCTAGTGGGCTAAGTAAACAAAGAACCACGAAGATTGGGAAAGAGGGGAGGAGCAACCACGGCTCGAAGATAAAGTCTGCAAGTGCAAAGTGCACAGTCGTGAGGGCGGCGGCGGGCAGTTGTTGCGTTGTCACACCCCGAAATCTACCATGATGGGGAATGACACGGCCGTCCTTCCACCTGAAGAACGCAGCCTCAAATTACCCAATAGTTCCCATGACATCGCTCTCGCTCCAGTGGATGCTAAATAAAGAACCTGAAAGATTGGGAAAAGAGGGGGGTGAGCAACGGCGGCTCTGGCGGATATCTCTTTAGATGCATCGAGCAAACTACTATGCATATACAAAAATATCGAAAACTCAAAAATTTAAACCGACAATATATATATATATATCATATCAAATATGAGTTATTTTTCCTTTTCATAAAACTTCATACAAACCAGAAAACACCTCATTTAAATCAATAATATCAAAGCAGAAATCAATGGTCCATTCCATTAGTCAATCTCATCAAAAACACACGCCAATGGTCCATTCCATTGGTCAATCAAATTACCATCAATGGTCTATTCCATTGATAAATCTTATATAATATTACGATGGTCCCATTCCATCGACCAAATTGCTTAATATCAAACCATGATCAAATAAAAGCCCAATAGTTCCCCATGGTAGGGTCTCCACTACAAAGGTAGGGTCGCTCTAGTGGATGCTAAACAAAGAACACGAAAGATTGGGAAAAGAGGGGGTGAGCAACGGCGGCTCAATTAATATCCCCAATGGCAAAACGTATCTCTTTTAAGCAGATCGAGCAACTACTATGCATATACAAAAATATCGAAAACTCAAAAATTTAAACCGACAATATCATATATATATCATATCAAATATGAGTTATTTTTCCTTTTCATAAAACTCGATACAAACCAGAAAACACTCATTTAAATCAATAATATCAAAGCAGAAATCAATGGTCCATTCCATTAGTCAATCTCATCGAAAAACACACGCCAATGGTCCATTCCATTGGTCAATCTCAAATTACACATCAATGGTCTATTCCATTGATAAATCTCATATAACATTACGTCGATGGTCCATTCCATCGACCAATCTATTGCTTAATATCAAACCATGATCACGACATAAAGCCTTGTGACAAGGCTACCAAGATTCCCTCCTTGGTAGGGTCTCCACTTACAAAGCCGGTGACTCGGCCCAGAAGGATATCCTAAATTAGTATACGCATACCCACAAGCCCCTCAATGGGCTCACAGCGATATTGAGCACCAACACATATCCTCCAATAATCAACAATATCAAATCTATAATGAGTCTCATAATTCACAATTAATATCCCCAATTGCTTTTAGAAAACAAAACACAATCTTCCTTCATCAAACAGAACACATTTCACAAATCAAGTATATGATATTTCACAACTCAACTCAACTCAACCAATAGAAATCATTTTTGTAAAGTGTTTCTCAAATCATTCAAAAACTCATTTCATAAATCAATTCACAAAGTGATACACATATATCCTTTAATAATACATTTCGTACAACTATTCTCAAATCTTTCTCAAATAAGTGGACCTTGAACTTTACAAGAAAACAGGTGGGGTTCTCTGCAATACTCCGGGTTACAGGGCATTAGGATCTCGAAAATTGTAGTAATTGCTTGATCCAGATTTTTATGCACTAAACATGTTTATTAACTCATACGATACTCAAATACTTATCATATAAGAAGTCGATTGAATTTTTAGACATACTTTTTTTCGTGGGATTTAAGAAATGATAAAAATTGATCAATGCACTATAGTGAGATCTCACAGGACCCAATAATGTGTGATCATTCAAAGTATTCGGGGCGCATTCTCGGGATGCTAACCTTAGGGGTCATTTAAAATAATTAATCAATGAAAGATATTTTCACAGGATTGAGTTGTGGACTATGAATATATTTGCCACTTATTTATTTTCGTAAATAATGCAAGTGATCATTTTTTAAAAAAATTTGACCTTGGTTCGATCTTCCAAAATGACCATATGGATTGTGAGTGGGGAATGTTTTGAGCCAAAATTTTAAGATCCGGTCTATTTGATTGATCGTGTCCAAAGGGCAATAAAGTGGGATGGAAATGAAATGTGACCACTCATTCAGGGTTTAAAACTACTTGGTTAGGCAATTCATCGCAATTATATGACAATCGAGGTCTCCTTGATTAGACAAGCAAACTTAAACGTGATTTGACTTAGTGTCGGTCACGGGTCGGAAGCACGTAATCCTAATGAGCCACCCGTTAGCGAGAGATAAGCTAAAGTCGCGATTGGTCAATTTTAGTCATTTCTTGGAATTCGGGCCCGGAATCGAGAATTTTGAAAGTGACAATTTTGGGCGGCCGATGACGTTTTTTTGGCTTGGCCAACCTTGGGGCCACCATTTCTGCAAAAAATGGATTTCGGTCGGGGTAGGAAAAATTACGGTTTTGCCCCAATGAGTGGAGAGTTGGATTCAAGGCCGTTTGAGGTTATTTTTGAGTGACCAAGGTCATTTTGGGGTATATTTATACGCACATTTAGAGTGGTTTTGGACAAAAGCGGAATTTCGACAAAAATTGGAAAATAATATTATTTTATTCCGGAATAAGCAATCGATTTTCGAGGACTTAGAAAGTGAATTCAGCGATTCTTGGACGCTTATAGATGATATGATGACACACATCATCAAGGTCAACAAAATGATACAGGATATCATTTGGAATGGCTTTGTAATGCCGGAATATGTAATGGTCGGAGCCCTAAAATGCACTATTCCTGAGGAATTGGGAACAATGCTTGATAAGGTTAGAGAAACCTTAAATGGTCCAAGCTATAAGATGCTTGTGGAGAATTTTGTGCAAGAATACATAAGGGTCGGGGCAAGAAGAACATCAACCCTTGCATTGAATGGGTCTCGGCGTAAACCATGTCCCGGATCTAGAGGTTTTCCGGGAGTCTCTGTTTATGTTCCGAAGAAAATAAAACTTTCTAAAGAATTTTATGAGTCCTTTCCTGTTTATGTGTTGGATTGGTACACTTGATGTTGTCCATTTAGGATTTGGAATCAATTCTGTACATGTTAACATTTGTGAATGTGTTATAATATATATATGGCTATGAATTTTTTTGTGATTTTTCATTTTATATTGTCATATTATATGTTATGTTTTATGTGGGAAGTTCTTCAAAATTTGTATAACTTTTGAAGAACCAATTTCATTACATACATGATTAGGTTAATGGTAATTTTAAATTAGGTTTTTTAGACGATGATTGGGAACATAGTGAACTTTCGACTCTAAGACACTTTTTGAAACTATTCATTAACATGATTAGTTTATGTAATCATGATGTTGATGAAGCATTTAGATAGGCTTTAATAACTCGTGCGTATGTGTCTGAAATGTTCAGATACGATGGCTTCAACAACTAAGAACATAGTGGCTGAACTAAATAAGGGAGAAAAATTAAATGGCGACAATTATGAGATTTGGAGTCTCAAGATTCAATATGTGCTAGAAGAGCAAGAGGCACTCGAAACTCTTAACTAGATTATGGAAGAACCTGAGGACGGGACAACTGCCCAACACAAAAGGGATAAAGATGCATTTGCTGTTTGGAAAAGAAAGAATTCCCTTGCTCGCATTACGTTGCTAAGCAGCATGGACAATGACATCATGCGAGAGTTCGGACGTTTCCCAGAATGCTAAAGAGATGTGGGCTGCACTAGCATCAAGATTTGGTCGAACTTCTGTAACCAAACTGAGACAACTCACTATTCGTTTCGACTCATACAAGATGTTTCAACTGTGGCAAGAAGGGTCACTTTGCTCGCGACTGTGTCGAGCCAAAGAATGTAGAAACCCTTAGCATTCATGAAAATGCTACTTATGTGTCTAGTTCAGTGTTTCTAACCAAATCTAATCCTTTATGGACTGTAGACTCGGGAGCCACAGACCATGTAGCGAAGGATAGAGAAGCTTTCGTGGAGTTCTGACGAGTTCCACAAGGAACGAAGTGGATATATGTGGGGAACAATTCAAGAGTGGAGATAAGAGGCATTGGCACCTGTTAACTACTTATGCGCGGTGGACACACATTGTTCCTATATGATGTGCTATTTGCTCCAGAGATTCGTCGGAACTTAGTTTCCGTGTTGGTTTTAGTTAGACTTAGTTTTAGTGTAAACTTTCATAACAATGGTGTAGACTTGTGTTTAAGTACAAGTTATTATGGTTCCAGATATTTCTTAGATGGTTTCATTGTATTAGATGTTGACTATTGTGAAGTTAATGTTAGTTATTCCTTATTTACATCATCTGATTCTTATGAGAATGATGTGAACGTGTGACATGCTAGACTTGGTCATATTGGCCAACAAAGAATGAATAGATTGGCTAAAGATGGTTTATTGGGCAATATCAAAAAGGTTGATTTGCCCATATGTAAGCATTGCCTAGAAGGAAAAACAACGTGGAAACCATTTGGAAAAGGAACAAGAGCTGAATTTCCTTTGCAATTAATCCATACCGACATTTGTGGTCCAATGAATGTAAAAGAAAGGCACGGGTCTGTTTATTTCATCACTTTCATTGATGATTATACTCGATTTGGACATGTTGATTTGATTTCTCATAAGTCCGAAGCTTTAAATTGTTTTAAAAGATTTATGAGCTTAGTGGAAAATCAATTAGGCAAGAAAATAAAAGCATTAAGATCCGATCGAGATTAAGAATATTTGTCTGATTAGTTCAAAAATTTATGTGATGAAAAGGGAATAGAAAGACAACTGACTGTTCCATATACTCCTCAACAAAATGGTGCTGCGAAAAGAAGAAACAGAACTTTAATGGAAATGGTTAGATCAATGATGGCACATGCTAACTTGCCAGTCACCTTTTGGGGTAATGTTTTGTTGACTGCTGCCTACATACTTAACCGTGTGCCTTCTAAATCAGTTGCTTCTACTCCATATGAATTATGGATAGGTAAAAAACCTGATTTAAGCTTTCTAAAACCTTGGGGTTGTACTGCCTATACTCGTGAGTCTTTTCACAAGTATAGAAAATTAGTCCCAAGAGGCAAAAAGAGTATTTTTATAAGATACTCAGAGCACTCAAAGGGATATGTATTTATAGGTGAGCAAGAAAGCGGAAGTATAACTGAATTTGAATTACGGGATGTCACATTCTTAGAGAATGAATTTCCTAAAAAGGGCGAAGTAGGTGGTGATTACTCACTATACGAATCTGTGGATCGTGATAGTGAAGATAGTGGGAGCATTGTGACAAATGGAGAGTTGAATGCAACCCAGTCTCAATTGCAACCACTTAAAGAGACGACTCTAGCATTATCTCATTCGAGTGGGAGTGCAATGGAACGTGGTGAATCATCAGGAGTACAGCATTTCATACAACAATGGAGTCGTAATATGATTCCCCCGTCGATGTTTTGACATTGAAGGAGAAGCCTTTATGATCGCCCCACAAGATGAAGATGAGCCGAAGAATGTGAACGATGCTCTAAAGTGCCCTGATAAGGAAGAATGGATACATGCAATGGAGTCATTAAGATCAAATCAAGTTTGGGAATTGGTTGACCTTCCAAAAGGACGCAAAGCCATTAGGAACAAGTGGGTTCTCAAAATAAAGCGTAAGGCTGATGGCTCAATAGAGAAGTATAAGACTCGCATTGTGGCGAAAGGATATAATCAACAAGGAGTTGACTTTGAAGAAACTTTTTCTCCTGTGGCTAGATTTACCTCTATTCGCCTTATTCTGGCAATAATAGCTAGTATGAATCTAGAATTACATCAAATGGATGTAAAGACTGCATTCCTTAATGGAGAATTAGAGGAAGAAATTTATATGGAGCAACCTATTGGCATCATTACAAAAGGCCAGGAGCATAAAGTGTGTTGACTATTGAGGTCGATATATGATCTTAAGCAGTCTTCCGAGACAATGGTATATACGTTTTCACAATGCAATAATGGCATATGATTTTGCAATGATTAGTGAAGACAATTGTGTATATATCAAAAGATCCAAAGATTAATTTGTGATCTTATCATTATATGTTGATGATATACTAATTGCCGGAAGCAGTATGGAGTTGGTTAATACAGCCAAGAATTGGTTATCTTCCAATTTTGAGATGAAAGATATGGGTGAAGCTGCATACATTCTTGGAGTTAAGATTTCAAGAGATTGCTTAAAGAAATCCCTCTCTCACAAGAGACATATGTGAATAAAATCCTTGAGCGATTTCGTATGCAAGACTGTAAACCAATAGATACTCCTATTGCAAAAGGGGAAGCATTAAGCGACAGAATGTGTCCTAAAAAGTCACAAGAAAAAGGAGCAAATGGAACAAGTTCCATATGCTAGTGCTGTCGAAAGCTTGATGTACGCTATGATGTGTACAAGACCTGACATTTGTTATGCAATTGGAATGGTAAGTAGATACCAATCCAATCCAGGTCAAGCACATTGGATCGCCAAATCAAAAGGATCCCGAGATATCTAAAGGGAAGTGCCGACTATGTGCTGACTTATTAAGGAAGTGATCTACACCTTGAAGGCTATCGATCTTGATCTTTGGACCGGGGGCGGAGATTTAAAAGAAAGAAAATCTATACGGATACGTATTCTTCTTTGAATAATGGCGCCATATCTTGGAGCAGTAAGAAACAACAGTCGTAACCTTATCTATAATGGAAGCCGAGTTCGTGGCTCTATCAACAACGGCACAAGAAGCTGTTTGGCTTAGAAGATTTTTGGATCACTTAGGTATAACTGAGAATGCTGCAAACCCAGTATTAGTCTATTGTGATAGCCAAGCAGCAATAGCGTACACTAAGGATCCCAAGTACCATGGAAAGACCAAACATATAGATATCAAATATAACTATATCAAGGACATGGTTGTACGAAAGGAAGTGAACGTGAAGTACATATCTACACAAAGGATAATAGCAGATCCTATGACGAAGCCGATTCCTAGAGAAGTTTTCCATGGTCATGTGAGATCTCTAGGACTGTGTAGAATATGATGTACTGAATATTGTAATTTTCCCAGAATGTTCACTATTAATGAAATTTGTTATTATCAATGCCTATAAGTTTGTATGACGTTTGTGAATGTCGATGCCGAGTGCATTATATTGAAAAGGTATGTCGGACAGATGAGAGATTAGCCCACTCACACAGGTAATCGCCTCTACTCACTGTGTAATGAATAGAGATGAGACAGTTTTAAGCTTGTTATCTAGGTGATAATTGAGAGCTCAAGCTTGAAGCATGAACGTCGCCTTAACAGAATGTTAAGACGAGGGCATATAGATTATTATGTCCGAAAGTGAAATGACCCACATATTTCACTTTACCTGTCTTTAATGCCAGATGTGAGTTCTGATAGATGCTTATGAATAGAGTAGATTTGTGAACTCAAGTTGGACATTGAGTATGTCTAAACTATTATCTGTACGGTATTGAGAGTAAAGACATACGCTCTATGGGAAAAAGAGAGAATACCGTGATACGTATTTCATATTACGTATGCATGGAACGACCGATAAGAGTTGACAAAAAATTATGATCTCAATTTTTTTAAGTCGTGTGAAACTCTTGAGGAAAATAGTTTTTTCTCATTTAAAGTGCCCTCACGACTCTTACTCATTCTCAAAATTTCTATTCAGTGTTTGCTATCTTAGGATGTTGCCGATGATCATGATAATTCGGTCTAACGAGGCATTTCTAGAAAAGCGAGTTGGATTGAAATGGAGAGGTTTAAGGAAAGAGGAAGATCAATTTAATTTATGATGTCACATTCTATATTTATATTCATAGGTCGACCAATTATGATTTTGAGTAAATCATAATTGTGAATAAAATATATGAGATACTGAAAGAGATCAAGAGAGATAAAAATGTGACCGATTGATCTAGGGAACTGCATACTAATTCTACTCTGGATAATACTCAAATTTGAGCTGTTATATATTCCTAACAAATGTATAACAACGAGCTCTCGTAGTATGCTGGTCGCACGGATTATTTGCCGATATGAACTTTGCAAGGAAGAGAGTTGTGTTTAGCCCATCGTGGGTGAGTGGGAGATGAAAGACATAATGGGTGGACCGCCCAAGATGGGCCAAACCCCGCCCGTGAGCCACAAGGACCCACGAGGTAGTTATTTCCCTATTTATAATAGAAGGCACCCTTTGGAAAGTAAAGTGATTTTCATATATGCAAATACACTCCTTCAAGAGCGACGTCTTTTCTGTTTCTCTTCGGAACGCACACTAGTACAAAAGACGATCGAAGAACTTTGAAGTGCAAAGTGGCACTTAATCTGTGACAATACGGGGTATGTTCATTGTGTGATATGCCTGTACGATCGGTGATACAAGTTTGATGATTCTCAGGCACGTTTTCCGCATTAATCGAATTCGCTCCGAATACGTTTCGGACAAGACGATCGGGATTGAGTTTTCCCAACAGTCTCCAACTTGACTGTTTTCAAGCCATCTTGTCAGGCAACTAAAAGCAAGAATCTAGCAGGGGAAGTCATGTTTCGGCTTTTCCCTATCTTCGGACTCAGAAGAACCACACACCATTGGCTGCATTTTCAAAGATAACGACTCAAGTTGGCCTACTTGACTGCCCATCAGGACGAGTCACGTCTTGTGTGTTCCCCACGCAATTACGGGAACATAAGCTGGCCCTTTAGTTACAGGCACATTATCTTGTTTTCAAAAACTACCCGCGTCGTCTTGAACCACTGTATGAGATAGCGGGCATTGATTGAGATCATCGTTTGAAGCCATTTTTTTGGCTTCCAAAAGGCTAAGCTTCCTTGGGACCTTGGTTGATGATTAACAGAGTTCATTGCAATTGGCTACCCTATCCTGTAATCAGGCGGGCTCCATCAATACATGTCTTATTTTAATGTGCCTATGTTTGCACATCTCAATCCGCCTTGATGGGTCATAATTTTTTTCTTGCCCTGACCCTGGCAATACCCAACTTCATTTTTACACCTTGTGGTCCAGGTATAGCCTTTTAGGGACATGCTAAGGTCCCATTACCTAGTTAGATTATTACATCATGAAAGTGGACATGCAGTGGCTCATGCAACATGCCCATGACAATGGAAGAGTGACCTTGCAATTACAAATGTGTCTCATCAATAATATCTCTCCAAGAGGGCCAATTTGGGGGTAAGAAATAGATATATTGTCTTACAAATCTTTAACTTCGTTCTAAGACCAGCTCTGAATTGTCATATCGTATCTTTGCTGAATCAAGAAAGAGGCCATCCTGTTCACTTATGTGATCATCACTTCAATCTACAAGACAATTATTAAGCGATAATTAGTTACTTCATCTGATATCACGATGAGGGTTTCTTCATAGTTCTCTTGTAGCAGTCGTTCCTTTAGAGAACATATTGTTAGGCCTGCTTCGAATTCAAACCCCACAATTAGTAGTTGCCTAATATCTGCATGGATCTGTCACATGCATGGCTGAATTGATGGGATTTGCCAATGTGCGACCCATTCTCGTAGCTGCTTGTTGACGCAAAAAGGGTATGATGGATTATTCCAAACGAGCAGATCTTAATCACGTCTTTGGGTAGACATTAACTGACCCCTCATGGGGTAGAAACTTCTATGTATACAGTGTAATTGTTCTGCTCCTCCCACCAAAAAGAAAAAGAAAACAAAGGAAAATGATACAAATAGTCCCTAAACTTTGGCTCAATGTGCAATGTGGTTATAAACTTTTAATTTGTTCAATGTCATTCTTGAACTTTTGGTACATATTCAATTTAGTTCATAAATTATATGAAAATATTCAATGTAGTCTTTCCATTAATTCAAGTTCAGGGACTACATTGAAAATTTTTATATAGTTCAGGGACAACATTGAGCATATACCAAAAGTCCAAAGATCATATTGAAAAAATTAAAAGTTCAGGGACTACATTGAACATTAGGCTAAAGTTTAGGGACTATATTTAATAAATTAAAAGTTCAGGGACTATATTGTACATTGGGTCAAAGTTCAAGGACTATTTTTGTTATTATCCCAAAGAACAAAAATGTGTATCACCTTTGCTAATATTATTCCTGAACCTAGAGAGGCTCTTTTGGCGCTCATGATATCATGAGAGAAAGATCAAGATCGAAGAGAGCACTCCACGTGACCAAGAGATGATAGAGGCAGGTTTTCTCAATACAAATAGTAGTAAAACTCTACGGAACATGATACCGGTGTGCGACAAGGTCGATGTCGAGACTTTATTTTAGAGAACAGCGGACTGTATAGTGATGCTAAAGCTGCAAGTTCGTGCTCTTAAAAGCCTCCTAGAACCGTATGAATCTTGATATGATGCTGTCCCATCTATCCTTTTGTATTGCGGTTTGGGTTACTCCCAAGTCGTGCAAGTATCGGGGCGCATACATGCCTGTCTATTACCTTAGTTACCAAGCATCTTTCTCTTTTTATGTCGTGCGGTGTCCCATGACTTCAATAGTATCTTCATCGATCATCTGCGCATGTGTATGAGACATAATGTGTATGGTGTCATATCCTTGGTTGGATTAAGTGTGTTGTGTTGCATATATACAAGTAGGGGTCGTATTTTCCTCTATTTTGTCCTCCAATTGATAGGTTACTAAGGGGAAAAGTGCCAAAAAAGTCCTAAACCTTTTGCATTGGTGCCAATTTAGTCCTAAACCTTTTTTTGGTGCCAATTCAGTCCTAAACCTTTTGCATTGGTGCTAATTTAGTCCTAAACCTTTTTTGGTGCCAATTTAGTCCTAAACCTTTTAAATTGGTGCCAATTCAGTCCTAAACCTTTTGTTTTTGTGCCAATTTAGTCTTTCAGGTCAATTTTGACGGAAATTTCTTGACATGGGCCTTTCTTAGGCCGGCGGCCGGTCACCGGCGTTGATGTGGACAACTTAAATGATATTTTAATAAATTTTGAATTTTTCTGTTTTTTTTTTCCTTTTTTTTTTTTTTTTCCACTTTTTTTCTTTTTTTTTTTCTTTCTCTTCCTCGGCGGCGGGGTCGGGCTTGACCCTTCAGGCGGGCAAGCTCGCCCTCGCCCGCGGGTGAGCCTCGCCCTCGTCGGGCGGGCGCCAGAGGCGCCCTCGGGCCGAATCTGGCGGTCGAGCCTTGCCCGACCAAGGCGAGGCTCGCCCAAAGCGAGCCCTCGCCCTCGTCGAGGCTGGCCTTGGTAGGGGCGAGGCTCGACCAAGGCGAGGCTTGCCCCGCCGGGTGAGGCCGCCCTCACGGTGGGCTGGGGGCGAGCCGCCCTCGCCGATGGCTGGCGAGGGTGAGCTACTTCCGGCGGAGGAAGAGAAAAAAAACAAAGAAAAAGTGGAAAAAAAAGAAAAAAAGGAAAAAAAACAGAAAAATTCAAAATTTATTAAAATATTATTTAAGTTGTCCACGCCGGTCACGGTGGATTTACCTTTTCACGAAGCGCCCACGTTAAGCAAATTTCGGTCAAAATTGGCCGAAAGGACTAAATTGGCACAAAAACAAAAGGTTTAGAACTGAATTGACACCAATTTAAAAGGTTTAGGACTAAATTGGCACCAAAAAAAGGTTTAGAACTAAATTGGCACCAATGCAAAAGGTTTAGGACTGAATTGGCACCAAAAAAAGGTTTAGGACTAAATTGGCACTAATGCAAAAGGTTTATGACTTTTTTGGCACTTTTCCCGGTTACTAAGCTATGAATGCAAACTCACTTCACATATTATAGATACGGGAGACCGTCATATTTATAACCCACCAATCATAAGAGTTCCTTCGATAGAGACGACCAATACATTGCCCTACAAGGATTTACTACTAGCCTAGTAGGTGTATTGAGTTGCTTGAAGGCTAGCTAAATCATTTTCTCTGCACTTACACAAAGCATTAAACCAACAAGAGACTTTGATAATACAGATAGATAGATGTGGAAGGCCAAGGCACCAACATCATAAAAATCAAGGCATAGACAAATTTCAAAGGCTTGAACTTAACTGGATCATAGGGTTTGCAGGGTATTCCATCTCTGTGCTTGTATTTGAAGGTCATAAGAAAGAGACATTGATAAGAAAAAGGATAAAAGAAACTTATTTGGAATTTCAATATTGATAATTTAGATGCTTGTTATGTATTGAAAGAGTGATTTACCAACAATTTTATTCGT
Organism: Syzygium grande; assembly: GCA_024733475.1. Lineage (NCBI taxonomy): Eukaryota > Viridiplantae > Streptophyta > Magnoliopsida > Myrtales > Myrtaceae > Syzygium > Syzygium grande. Next base: position 37,660,151 of record JAMXDD010000008.1, on the reverse strand, counting down.
TGCACATCGCAAGTGTATAACGAAAAGATATGACTTAGCATATGAATAATCATGTTGATTTCATTATAAGTATTGTTGACATATAAATTTTAGCGACCCATTTAGTCATTCATTGTATACAAAATTAGGGACTGACCCCGACCCATAAACAAAAACATTATTAATTTCTATTTGCATACTAGGAGCATTTTCATTAGATAATAAAACGCCTACATTAATTGCATTTTGATTGGATTGGTGTAGGGAAGCTTTGAGCTTAATTAAATTATCTGGACTGAGCTTGCAAGAGAACAAAGTCTGACCAATCCCTTTGGATATACAATATGGCCAAAAATCACATGTGCATGGCATAAACTAGGAAGATTATATTCTTGTATTAAATTGGAGAGCGGGTAGGCATAGTCCTTGAGAATTTCGGTAAATACGGATACGAGAGACGAGTAGATTCTAATTAGAAAATATGTAAATGTTTTGAATTTTATGAAGGCATAGGTTTCTTGACAAGAAAAGGATTGTGGGCGCGTGGTTAAATTTGGAGAGGTTCATTACCTCAGGGAATGGCAATTTGAATATATACAATCAAGAGCAAAAAATGATCAAGCAGACAAAGTATATGCACGTTCACCCAAGTTCTATTCTTGGAGCCCAATTTCTTCACTTACAAAAAGAACACACGTTCATTAAAGGGGAGAATTCAGAAAACTTGAGAACAGTGAAAAAGAACCACGTTCGTTCATTAAAGGGGGAGAATAAAGTGCAGAAAACTCGCCGGCTGGTTTGAGAACAGGCTTCGCCGTCGTGAAGGTCTGCCGGCGCCGGGCGAGGCTCGTCCCTCGGGCGGTCTAGAGATGGTAAATTTGGGGATAAAAAGACATGACTTGAACTTAATAAATTATTTTAAGCACATTACAATTCGTTACAACGATCTATAAAAAAAAAAAAAGGAGCATAATATATATGCCATAAAATGATCCCAAAACCTAAATATTCCGTGCACACTGCACAGGGGATCAGAGGTCACATATCGTCGGATTATACTTGGGTTTCCCTAAGCTCATGTGGGCGTACCCGATATGAGAAACAAGGGTTCCCAAAATATTTGCCAACTCCAATAGTTCTTTTATCCTCAATCGTCACTACCCGTTCCAGTACCGGTAACGGTAGTATCTCCATCGTTAAAGAATTCGAATTCAGTATTACGATCTATCTCTTGTTGCCGGTATTGAGCCTTCGTCCAATCAGCAACACAAACTTGCATTTACACTGATTATGGATCTAATCTTGAACGATGTTCATCCAAAATATTACCTCCGGCACTAAATGCTTGTTCGACCGCAACTGTGGAACAAAGGGTTGAAAAAATCTGTTTTACAATAAGAGAAAGGATTGGGTATCGGCTTGCGTGCCCCTTCCACCAATCCAAAATTAAAAAATCTGTACCACATTCAGTAATCTCAAATGAAAAGCTTAGATAATTCTCTAATTCAGAAATATTTCCTATTACTCCCTTTTTTTTTTTTTTGTCTATGTAATAAAAGTTGGTACCCTCTACTAATTTTACCTGCACCGTCATTTTGTATCTCCGTAGATTGAGAGGATCCAAAGTATCACCTAAATTATATTTAGTATAAAATTCATTATATAATTCTATTACTACGTTTTTTTTAATATTATGTACTAAAGTTGTAACATTTATCTCATCACAATGTAAACATTGATAATACACACAAAAAAATCATTTAAGCCATCCAATTTACAACGCGGATCAAAAACACAAGCAACTAAATAAATAATGGGAATTTCCCTATAATAATGTAGCCACTTCATTTTCATTGCAAGTATAGTATAGTATGTTGTAATTCAACATCATTTTCACATTCATCAAAAATTCCGACAATATTAATACACTCTACTAAAAATAAATGTGTAGTAGGATAATAAACACCGAACAAAGTATAAGTTGCATTATTAAAAACCTTTAAAACATCTAAAATTTTTGGCAAATATCCCACTCTTGTGGGTATAAATTAATCTAAGGTACATTATCAGAAATGAATGCACATAATAAATCTTTATATGCTAAAGATTCAGTAAGCAAGTGGAAAGTAGAATTCCAACGAGTTGGAACATCTTTTGAAATCTTTTTGGCCTTTCTGCCATTTCTCTACAAAATTTACCCCATTCTCTCATTTTTGGGGATGTTTCCATAAAAATTGAATCGCCATTTTATTGATTGAAGAAAAATATCGAGAGTTTTCAAACCATCTTGTACACATAAATTTAAAACATGACAAGCACATCTAACGTGAAAAAATTTTTCTCTCAAAAGCGGGTTTACAAATATTTTCTAACTCGACAATTGAAGCGGTATTTGCTGCAGCATTATCAAAACCAATTGAAAAAATTTTGTTAAGCAAATAATATTCTTCTAAAATTTGCCTAATTAATCTATAAATATTATTTGCCGTATGATTATCATCGAAAACTCTAAATACAATGACTCTTTTTTGAATATTCCACTCGTCATCTATCCAATGACATGTTATGCCCATGTAAGAATGACTTTGCCAAGGATCACTCCAAATGTCACTACCTATATGCACGCATCCATTAAATTGCATAAAAAGTTTTGTAAATCTTTTTTTTCCTTTTTGTAAAGATCTTTAATTGCTCGTTTAACTGAATTTCTAGAAACACGTTTTGCTTGTGGAGCACATGCATTTTGTACAAATTCATTAAAACCAAATCTTTCTCCAAAATTAAATGCTAAATGCTCAACGGAAATAAATTTGCCTAATTCTTCCTTATAAGTTTTGTCATTAAAACGAAATAAAAGGGAAGTGTTAGGATTGACGTACCCGGAAATTTGTTGTTGCCCGATATCGATTCCCGTTTCGGTTGGATGTTTGCTTCTAAGATGTCGTTTAAATGTTCCATATCCTTGTCCACCTGTATATTTATATATTTTCCCACAATATTTACAAATTATATCATACCTTTTTTTTTTCACCAATATCAAACCTTTCCGTTTTGATTCCAAATGTCGGATGTAAATTCTCGTTCCGCTTCCTTTGTTGTAGATATTTCTCCAGGAGGATTAAAACTTTCTTGAGTCGGGACGCGCTCCATATCGGGAAAAATGTTGATTTCATCATCTTGAAAATCTGCATATTCACGAGGATCAAAAAGAATGATGGGATTCCGTCGCGATATTCTTACCTTTGCGGATGGCACTTTCGACTTCCACTTGCCATTTTTCGAGTGGATTGAGAGAATTGAGCGGATTAATTGGGAGAATTAAGAAAGAATTGCGTGGATTGAGAATTGGAAGAATTTAAGAGAATTGGCAATTGGAGAGAATTTTGAGTATTGAGAAAATTTAAGACTTGAGAGAAGAGAATTTGAGAGAATTTGAGAGAATTTGTGAGTATTGAGAGAATTGTGTGAGTATTTATAAAAAAAAAAATTGAGAAGAAAATTTAAAAAAAAGAGAAGAAAATAACCGCTGCAAAATTGCAACGGGTTATTTTTTATTTTGCAAACGGGCAAAAGTTTTTTGTTGTTTATTCGTTGCCAAACGGGCAAAAGTGAAATTTGCCTGCCACGTGTCCAGGCGGGGGTCCACGTTTCAGATTGTCAAGAAACCCTTTCTCAGTAACCTGCTCTTATTTTCACAAACTGTTAAATATATCTTGAATTTTATGTACTCGGTTCGGTTTATGATCCGATCCGATATATTTTTTGTGCGACCCGAAAGTGGAGAGAAAATTAAGATTTGGTTCACGATGCGGAGGGTTGGGCCGATAGGCTCAACCCGTAGCAAGCAAACAAATCTCCATAGCGGACCGCCCAAGCTAGAGCAAATGAACCAATGTCTCAGGAGATTCGGGGGCATAGCCCCCGAGGAAAATTTTTGGGAACCCTATTTATATTGCGGTTAGGTTTTCTCATCGATGTACAAAGAGAATTGTGTTTCTAGAGAGTTTTGTAAGCCGTGAGCTTTTGTCGTTGTTTCAACTTCTGAAAACTGTACTCTCTTTTGATTATAGTGGAATCTTGTCTTGTCTCGCCCGTGGATGTAGATCACGTTGTGATCAAACCACGTAAATCTCTGTGTTCCGTGTTTTGCTCTTTCGCTTATGTTCGCAACACAAACACCCCTCAACTTCATCTTCATTGTCTACACAAAACCACCATAGATCTCGAAAGCTACTAATAATAGAGGCTGAAAAATGTGGGTTATTGCAACTATCGAGTAGTGAATCAAGGGACTTCAAAAGTAATCGGTGATGCTAGATGTGAAGAGTGGAGGAGCAGCTGTTGGGTAATGAAATTGTGAGTTCTAGGAGTCACGTAAAATGTATTTAACTTCTTTGTAGTCATTAACTTTGTTGGCAGTAGCTACAAATACTAGAATTGTAATCCGTACAAGGGACTGTCATTCAATCGATGAATATTAGTTGTTCAATTTTTACTTTCAATTTATTTTCACATTTCAATACACTTTAAAATGGCTGGACACGATTATCTCCAATCTCAGTACTTTTAATTTTCTCATTGATTTGCATTGCCTTTCCAAGAATCAATAGATGACTATTCACATCCTTTGTTGATATGTTCATTGATCCACGGTCCGACAGGTATTTCGTCTGACGCCTTTTGGCGAAGCAGTTTCGTACTCATACAAACCGGATATCCCCATCTTCTTTGCTAATCTGCCATCTCAATGGTTCTTGAAGCCGTGATTGTGGCAGAAACAAATTATGTGCTTGACAAAAACTATATCGATATACACATACGACATTATCACGCATCCATACAAAATATTAGGGTTTTATTTCCTATAAAACTGAAGTTCATAGTTGGTAAATGAAGTGGACAGCATTAGTAGATGATTGATAGTGGTCGTCCACAGCTTGTATCGTCGATAATCATCCACCATGTCCAGCTTAATCGTTCCACGGCTCGTCGTCAATACAATGAGATAGCATGTCCCGGTCTCTTCGGCCTCTCCATCCTTATATAGCTCAGCATGCAAGTCCAATACAATGCCTATTCAAAAAGCATATTCATTAACAAGTGATTAACGATAATGAGGAGAGATTAATTTGAGACCAAGATGGAAAAGAGAGAACGTACTTTCCTGTTTGCTTTTCAACAGATTGAGCTTCCTAAGTTGGAGAATCACCTAAAAAAGTAAGAACGAGCCACCGTTGATTCACTTGATAAGTCACACTCAGTATTGCTCTATATGTAATTTAGAGAGTTCTAACGTTCACTGATTAAAACATGAATAGTTGCCCAATCAGTTCTAACGTTAATCTGTTACGCGGATGCCAATTAGGTGTAAGCTTTTCAATTTTGCCAATGCAGTCCTAAATTATTGTGCGAAATTTTGATGTAGTCATCATGATCAATTGTCGCTAAAAATTGCGGACATGGCGTCAAGTCATCGCTGGCGTCGTACACGGCACACTGATGTGGACAACTTGTGGATCGCCGCTTCACGTCGGCCATTTCTAGTGACAATTGGTTGGATGGATTACATTAGAATTTCGCACAAAGGTTTAGGACTACATTGAAATTGGCCAAATGCGAAAGTTTAGAACTGAATTAGCGACTGTACAACAGGCTTATGACTGATTGGATAATTTTCCCATTAAAATACGTAAACATGCACGTATGTATACATATCTAGCTATACATCGTACACTATACAATAAATTGTTCTTGAATTTAAGACGTATCTAGTTTCCTAGGCGGCCATGTATGCATGCTAATATCTTGAACGAATTAATATTTACAAAAATTGTTCCCCCATGTATATCATAAACTATAATCGCCAAAAGGAATAAACACACACCTTGGCTTCGCTGTTTAGGAACAAAGAAACTGTTCTAGCCACGTATCTCCCTGTCCGAATTGATTCATAAAGTAGAAAAGCATAAGTTCTAGAGAAACAAAAATGAAAAATATGATAGTAATTAGTAAATTAGACGACGATTATAGTATGATCAGTAGTAGTGCTATGCATTAGGATCCCGGAGTTTTACGAACCATCTGGGGCTTCGATGCTGAGCTCGGCACCTTTGGCCAAGATGGAACGACACTTGTCGAAGTCGAAGTCAAAGTCGTTCTGGTCGTGGTCGATAGGAAGAACTGGTGGAGTCACGTTCAATCTGTTTCTGCATCCGGTTCTTGCCTTGAGCGTGGCAGCTCCTCTTAATGCTGAAGAGAAAACATTCATCAAAAGCAACATATGACAGATCTGAGTTACTTGAGAAGATTATGTGGTAATAATGTGGAAATTTGCTCAGCTCATAGAAAAAGGAGGAATGAGTTTGGCTGATGAAACTAATTTTAATTCTTTTCTTATTGTTTATAAGGTGGATAGAACGTGACGTGGGACGTGATAAGCTTCCAAGATTACAATTTGTTTAATTTTTCCTTGTTTCGGGATTTTAGAATTTTCAGGTAATTATTTTAGAGAGTTGAATAGTTTTATTTCCTTTTGTCTTTGAGATTTGACTAGGATTATAGGGATATTATCTGTTTTGATGTAGAAATCACTAATTTAGGTTATCTAGTAAGATTTCTTAGTTTGAATGTTTTTGTCTATAGTTTTTTTCCATAACGCTTCATTTTTCATGTAAAGACAGCCCACTTCTTTCGATGAACTAATGAACTGAGAGAGTTTTCTTCGTTATTGCGTAAGCTTGCGTGTTTGTGAGCTGCAACTCATGTTTGCAAGGTAAAATTAGTGAAATATAAGCTCAAGTGCCGGAACGCAAAGAACATTTTTCCGTTTTTAACTTGTGTTTAAGATTTGTAGGATTTTAGAGATCTGGTTTATTTCTATTTGGAAATGTTTGATTTAGAATTAATCTAGGATTCCAAACTTACTCGTTTCCTAGTTTGAACATATTAATTTTTCGTGTCTTTTTAGTTATAAATATTGCTTAATCTCTCATGCAAACCAATCTTTTATCATCACTTTTCCAGAATGAATTAAAGAGAAATTAGATTGAAAAGGAGCGCCTTACATGTAGTAGCTGCGGCGGTGAGTGTCAAGACGTCACTTGCACTGGTGCTGCTCATGGCTGATCTTATCACATTGCTAAGCTGCTCTCTCTTCTCTCCCATTGCCTCCGCCACTTGCGCGCACTGCGCCGCCACAAGGGCCGCTGCGGATGCCACCGCTGCTTCCTTCTCCGAGCTTGAGGACAAAGGCTCGCTGCTTTTCGAGCTCTCGGCGGCGATGGCAGCTAGGGCAGCTGCTACACCCGCCACCGACATCGCCGCATGAACTTCAGTTCTTTGCAACCTCTCTTCTTCCTTCCTCTTCAGTTTCATCTCTTTCAACCACTTCTTAATTGAGATGATCTTGAATGACATCATCTTCCACGGAGCCTGTGCGAGAGGAGCATGAGATCCAATACGAAAAGTCATATTATGACAAAAACAACAATGATAGATACGCTAAGATCGGTTTTTATGAAAATTGACAAGCTAAAGTGACAAGGTGAATAGTTATCGGCGTCAACTATAATGACCCACTTGTCTAAATATTGTATTTCCACTTGCATGCTATCACTTCTTAAGTTAACTAGCCATACCAATTTCACGGCCCGGTTCTTAGTAGATATAATTACCACAATTCATTTGAAATATCTAGCATAAGACTTTACGTTGCTAACTTGCTATACATCTGAAATGTTTCACTTACCCATTTTTTCCTGAAACAGCTGTTATAGTTTAGTTCTGGGTGCATGGCCTGTTGCATCCATATCCATGACTGTGGAAAAAGAATATGAAGCAAGGGCTTTTCATTAGCACTATCAATTAGTCATTTATGTCTGAGTATAAATATATGGATAGAGTTCACTTCGTTCTTTATGACTAAGCAAATGTATAACATTAGTACCTTGACGTCATTCGATTTCCATGGAGGTAAAGACTGGAAACCTGCATCATCCATGGTCACACTATTGTCCATCCTCTGCAGATTGTACATCTTAGCATCATATCTCCTCTCACCAAAATAAAACTTATACGTAATAACTCAATGATCCAACAAGTTAAAGTCGCTTTACTCAACTCACCAGGAAATTGCTGGGAGAGCCCGTTTCTTTCTCGAGTTTCTCGATTGGGGGATCAAGGAGGACGATCGACTGGTGGTGAGGATCGTGCAATGGAGACTGAAAAGCTTGGACTGCGAAATTGCACCATGCACTGGAGAGGAAGTCCATGGTCTCGGGATGAGCTTGAGTTGGTGCAGAGCTGAAGTTGGACTCCATGTGAATGTGATTGCTTTTCAAGAAGAAGAAGAATAAGATTAGGAGATTAGCAGAGATATGAGCAAGCTCTAAGCATGGGCGGCATGCTTAAATAGATTGGTTCTTTAATCACTGTTATTATTAATCTCTGAATTTTGTATTGTGGGGCCCAACTCTGACATTGCACTGTGGCCCATTTAGAGAGCGGTGGTGGTGTGTATCATCATAACCCCTAGGCCTTAATCATAGAAGACCTCGATTGATTTTTTATAACTAAATACAATGAAATTATAAGAAAAAGAGAAAGGAAATGAAAATAAATTGTTTAAGTTTCAGGATGAAGTTCAGTGTGTTTTCCTTAATGAAATATATAAAGATTGGCAAGATAGAGCCCGTTATTATCCGTAATAATTCCTCTCTTTTCTAAGGATGAAACTCAAAGTTTGAGTTATTTTTTTGTATCTCATTGATAGATGTCCTTGGTAAGATGACTCAAACAAAAAGAAAATTAATGAAGATACTTTCTTTTGTGCCCTCATTTGTTGAGATGCTTTCAAAACTGGAAAATGAACATATGTCCAAAAAAATATGAAGAAAAAACATAACTCAAAAATCAAATCTGTCAATTTTTCAAAATATATTTAATAAGTCTTAATAAGTTCCCTAAAAGAACCCTCTATAATTTCCCATGTTAGTTTAAATGGTTTTGTAGCTCTTTTCTCTTCTAGAAAAAAGTCGTGGACGTTAATTTAAGCACTGAATTATAAATGTCGAAAATACAAATTATACAAATTTGTCCGACAATCATTGAAATCGGTGGATAAATATGACTAATTTCTCATCAAACATGGAACGGCGATCTTATTGTTAGAGTTTAACAAAATAATTGGCAATATTCAAATTACCATTTATTATTTTTCCTACTCGCGGGATTGAGTAACCATTACTTACTTACTAGGTTAAGTGAATTTTTGACTTAATTGAGTGTATTAAATCAATAATAAATAGAACAATCAAAAAAGTTTGATCTAATTAAGTGTTGGATTTTCAATTGAGTTATATCGAACGGTGCTTAACATGTTGAAATGGATCTTAAAAAAGGAGATCATTAACGATCCAGACACGTGTATTTTCCATTGCCAGGGCACAATTCAACTTCGGAGTACTCATCACCAACATATGCAACTTGTACCTTTTTTCCTCCCTCCATATACAACTAATCAGTGTTGTGAATGTTGTTCCAAGTATATGTCCGTGGAAGACAAAGAGGGACATTCAACACTAAATGACAGGTTGTTTCCCATCCCCTTATGCAGATCAAAAAGCTTCTCCCAATGAAGTGGACAGAACTTAGATGTAGCAGTTGGATAAGTGTAAGGCTGGGAACTCGCAGAGCAGGCATTGCCCTACAGAGAATTGGGGGAGGCCCCCTTCTCTTTCGTGTCTCCAAATGAAAACCATATCTTCACCTAAGGCTTTGGGAATGTTTTGGATATGAAGAGAACAACGAATGAACTTTAAGCAAGAGCTGTTCAAGGGCCACCCCAGGGAAGAACCCTAACCAAACAATCTTGTAAAAAAAGAAGGAAAAAAAAAATGGAAGGAAGGTAAAGCGTGAGGGGCATTATGAGCAAGCGTGCACTTGGGCCATGGAAAGCTAAAAGGTGGGAGACACACATGATTGATGTAAAAGCATTGATGAAAAAAGCAGAAGACATGTATCATTGAAGCTGAACATTCTTTAGCAGTCTCCTCAAAAGCTTGTGAATCAACAACTTGGGTCGATGATGGAGATAAATTATAGCTTTTGGTTATATAATTCAGTAGCTAGAGCTGTTGGAGGGGGCTTCCATGAAGTTGCTCATCTTCAAAAGGGGGTTAACATTCTTTTCCTGATGGGATCGTGTTGAACTTACTATTCGAGATTTGATTAAAGTTGCGCTTATTCAAGTCATGTGGAAGCAAGCATACTTCGTATCATCAATAGTTAGTTTATATGTGGCACCCCATGCTTTTAACAAAGTTGATCTGACATTTAAATGGAAGTTGCGGGCAAGAAAGGAATGTTCACATGTGCATCCACAGATGGTCGTATAAGCACAGTGGTCGTGTCATAAATTCAATATCTTATGAGCGGTTCCCTCTTGAATAGCAAAAGGAAAAGAGCTATGTGATTTGAAATCAAAGTCTCATTGTGGTAGATATATCAGATTGCTACATTTTTATGTAAGTCAAAGACTCATATCTTTCGACCAATAAAAAACACTCATATCTCACTCTTCTAAGGAACAGGATCAATAAGGATTTGGCTAGCTTGATATATCAACTAAAAATGATATGATGAACGAAATATCGAGTAAAAAATCGAGAAGATTCAACAAATAGAGTTTGCTAACCTGACAAACTCCAGATTTGGATGTGACATGTATAGGGTTTGAATCATAGAGTCCCATACTTTAATTTATATTTTTTTTTTTGCCAATTGGACATACGGTTGCAGATAGAACTTCGTCACAAAAGAGTAATTGCAATCTTGTGATTGGCGCGCTATACCATAAGACACATGCAACATATCCACAAAATAGTTGCATATTGGGATGTTGAATGAGAGTGGGCCATAAGTACTCCCATTCCTTGGGCTTTCGATTGCATAAAACCCAAGCTAGGGAGGCCGAAATGCAAAAGGCTGTCCAGCCCAATTTTTGACATCATATACCGTAATTTATAATCTACACTTGATCTTAGCTAAAAGACCGAGAAAGGTATCCCCAACATATGTTGCTCAATGACATAATATTGTGTCTGTCTTCCAACAAAATCGATTCGCGCGAGTTTACTTATCCAAGTAAGTACTCAAATCAACAAAAATACAAGATAATCCATTCCCTTGAATCCCAATATTAGAACAAATTCAAGTTCTCCAGCTTGGGATATACTAGAACTTCAAACTTGAATGACTACAAGAACATTCTTAATCAACTAGCAAAACTATACTATGTAGCAACCACAAACTTGGGAAGACTTGAAAGGTTATTTGTAAACGATTCGTGAATTGCTACATAGGTCCCAAATTATTTTTTTCAAGGATATGGTAGTACAAATTCACTTGGTTCTAGTTGACCAGGCCCTCCAAGGACTTGGTTGGGGAGAATTCAATTCAATCCAAGTGTGATCTTTTGATTGTCAGAGAGCACGAGAGCGTAATCAAAGCAAAAGAAGAGGCTCCAATCAAGGACCTTATGTCCCAACAAGCACACATGGTCAAATTAATGAGCTTGGAATCGATTTATGGCCTCGAAGCATCTCCCCCCCCCCCCTCCTCTCTTTCTCTCTCGCAAATCGTCCTTCTCAGAGAAAGGGACTAAGCAAACGTGGTGTGTGCACGGGTGCGACCCTTCCTTTGTTAAGCTAGTTTCCCCCGGGTCAGTACCAACTTTGCTCCTCTAACTCGTATCTCTCTCCATGATTCAAGACCCATCTCTGCTATTGTTGACCAAAATCAGCTCGACAAAGCAATCCATACGTCTAGAGGTCATCCCTCATTTATGACTACATTGAATTGCATACAACACGGTGCCCCCCCCCCCCCCTCTCTCTCTCTCTCTCTCTCTCTCACACACACACACACACACACACACACACACAATACCGAACACATGCGGCGCGAAAACAACGTATAATGTTCCTTGAGATGTCTAGTACACTCAATCTCTCCTTCATGATCCATCTCCCTCTGCATACATGAGGATTTCAACTCTCTATTGACCATGCGTCATGGGTTTGTTGAAATTATTAGAGAACCATGTGACGTTGCGAACTTGAATCATCGGGACTTAAAACGGTATGTTAGACAGATCTTTACTCTGTCCTATGAATTTAAACTTCAAGCTTCCGTGAAATGAGGTAAAAAAACATGTGAGGCATTTCCTCAGATAAACTCGAATGAGGAAGACTTAATTTGGTTAGGGTAAGCATCCTTCTTTTTCATGTTAGAATGGGCATTATACTCAATGTGTAATTCCGCTTCTAAAGCAACATAATTCAAGCCGCTCCTGTGGGTATGAAACTCATTTATATCGAGGATCCTGAAGTTGACAAATGAGCTTTGGAAATTGCAAGATTGTCGACAAGAAAAGAAATTAATTAGTAGGTGGGGTAAAGCTAAACAATTAATCTAAATCTTGAAAACTTGACGAGTAAATAGTAAATGACAAAGAGAAAAGGTGGAAGAGACTCGGACTTTAGTGGCATTGAGTTGCATATACAGGCATTGAACTATATATAGCTTAATCACATTTTGCCTCAACCCACCTAATCTTGCAAAGTGGAGATCAAACAAAATCTATATATCAACTTAAATCATCATAGACGATGATTTCATTTACCATCTAGGAGCTCACTCGCACGAGCGAGAGAACGCATCACGTCAACTTGAGCTCGGAGCCACACCATATAATCTAGGGTTTCTTCTATCAAAGAGATAGCGTCCATCGATTCTCCTCCTGGTACAAGGTTCTTGAGCAACTGTGTTCTCTTCTTTACCAACCTCTTGGCAATAGAGTTTGGTGGATCTTTTATAGCGCCATTGCTCAGTTTTCTCACTCTCCTAATGCCCCAGCTCCTTTTCAATATCTTCTTGCTGGCAATCTTCTTGGCAACAGAAGTTGGTGAATTTGCTACAACATCAATGGAAGCTTTCTTGTGCTTCACAGCATCAGCGCCAACGATATGTTGAAGGAGAGCTTTGTTGTCATCATTTTGGGAGGCACTTGCGACTAGGGCACGACTCCAATGGGTCTTGCAATTCCGGACCGAAGCCAATGCGAGGTCTGCTGAGAGCTTTATGGCCTTCCTTCTCTCCATGATCGTCATCTTCTTCTTTGAGGAATTGCATAGCTGGAGACCCATTATCCATTTCTTGAGGAACTTTTGCTTTATTGAACTAGCACTGTGCATTCTGAAGAAAAATGTACAACGAACAATTATGTAAGGCTTTCTGTACATAGAGATGAATGAAGAAATTAGCTTCAACATAAAGGGAAGATTCTTGGATTTGATTTGGAAATGCTTGTTCTTTACATCCTACGCATTTCATGAGGAATTGTCCACCTAATTTGTGAATTCTTGAGCCAGCTAAATGGACGCTTCGTTTTCTTGCTTTTTAACCCAAAATGGTTCATGAAACAATATCAACGCAACCTTAAACAAAGCTCAAAATGATTCCTGTGAACGAATAGAGGGTTGAAACCCTCATCAACACTTCCTTTGGATAAATCACGGCAAAAAGAAGTGCTCGTAGGACATATGCAAAATGGAACATACCTCTTTCAGTGTTGTGAGAAGTGACCATGAGAAGGAAGATGACTGGAGATGACACACCACAAGGATCAAGTCACAGATCCTGATCCAAGAAAGATAGATATCCAGAGAAGTTTCAGAAACCCAAGAAAAACAAAACTAAGAAAAGTCTGGGTGAGTTTTTGAAGAGAGAAAAGAGGGAATGAGAAGGTGAAGATGTGAAGAAACCCCCATTTTATTTGCTCAAAGGAGAGAAGTGGTGGGCCTTTCCGAGAAAGACACAGCACATGCATGCACATGGTGACCATGGCCCGCCACCTAAACCTTCCCTATACAATAGAAAGAAAGCCAAGGAAAAAAAAAAACAGCAGCCTGATAGACACATACATAGTTCTTGTTGGTTTTATTTTATGTATAGTGAAGAAAAAAGGTCCCCTTAGTGTCATGCAAACCTAACATTTGTGACTTCTTACTAATACAAACAAAACTCACTAAATGTGCTTTCTGGCCCTATTTTGGAAGTAGGGGAAGTGGGCAATATAGGAGCATAATAGAGAGTGCCTATATCTTCTTCTCTTTTTTTTCTTTCGGTACTGAAACTTGTGGGGTTTTCATAACTAATGGCTTGGACCAAGATTTTCACCAGGCTGCTCCATCTTTGACTTGTCATGAGTTGACATAATGTGCGTGTCATTGAAAACTAAGCATACTTCTTTTTCTACATGCATGTGTCTGGAAATGATAAGTAACCAAGAGAACCAAATATCTGCCTTGCACATCCTTCCAACAAGATAATGCTCATACACCCTGATTTGGCAATCTCATGTTGCAGCGCTTATCTGCTGGAGGCAATATTGATAGATAAAATCTAGCACAAGATACAAAAAAATTCAATAGAGTCTGTAGGAGGAAAGAAATTAATTGTTTTATTAATAATATAGAAGGGAAGGTGTGGAGAGTTAGCTACCTATGACCTATGAAACACCTTGCAAGTCCCATGAACCGGTTGAGACTAAGCCTTTGGCTTATGCAGTTGGCTCTGGCTTAGAACAATTTGCACACAATTTGTAGAATTCGAGCGGGTGACCTTATATCCCTCAATGCCCCAACTAATTACGCCAACTCCGAAGGTAAAAAGAAAGAAAGGAAGAAAGAAAATCTAGAGAAAGTCAATTATTTTAGGGATACTTAAATGAGCACGTTGCACAATAAAATTGAAGAAAAAAAAACACATTTCATATTCTCCATAAGGGTGTGCTCCAATGTACTTGTGCATATGAAATATAAGTAATGAATAGCTGCTAGGTTATATAGTCCTAATTTCATAGTCTTACAACATGTTTAAATGTCTCAAGCCGGTTAAATAAAAATGGAGTTCATCATTTTCCTTTTCACGCATGAAATAATAGAAAACAAGTAAAACTTCTATCATGCATGTCAGGCACTCGGTAATTCCAGAATATATTATATATATATATATATATATATATATATATATCTACGTATATTATATAAATTCTCTCCATATGCGTTATCATACAAAGTACATCTTTGCATATTCAATATATTAATTTCCCTAAAACGGTGGGGAGGTTCAAAAGTCAAATGATTCTTTTTGGTATTATTCCGGTTGCCTTTTTACCTCTATATCCATCTGCCATATCCATTGTACCCCATGTGAAGATTGCGCCAGCTTTTCATTAATATTCATTAGACAGCAATGTGAATAGGTAAACATTATGTTTTCCCAAATAGTATATACAAGCGAACTTTACAGTTGTTTTTGGGCATTGTTCCTACTCCCGCTTTTACCTCCATCTCCAGCTGCCACAAACATTGTATCTGTACCCCATGTGAATAGCTCACCACCTTTAAATAGAGCGAAACCCAACATTGGGAAAAAAAAAAAAAACATGTCTCATTGAGAAAAATTAAGAACCAAGAATAAAGAAATTAAAGCTTCAATGGACACATGGGTCGATGTTTCATTGACATAACATGGAAAAGAAAAGGGGACATGGTGGAATCTTAGTTGCGAGTGTGAGTCTTGTTCAATCTCTTCTCGGACTAATAAGGGCTTTTTAATTGGGTGTGACTGAGAGGAGGGAATTGGCAGGATCCGGAAAACATGGTAATGATGGGAGGACAGACAGGTCCTACAAATTGAGAGGAATTCTAGGGCATCGGGTTTGGGCATGGGAGAGAGGGAGGGGAGGTGAAGAAGAGCTCCCCTCACATGGTCTCCACATGGGGGTTTTCAAAGCATGGCCTTTGAGCCACGCACAAAGTACAGATCTCGTTCAATAATTAGATTTCTCCTGCTTGCACAAAGAGGGATATTTGGACTTTTTCCCCCCCACCTCCGTTGTTTTCTTTCTTCTGTCTTGATTTCTCATGTACCCATTTTGTAAACAAAATTTGGTAAGAACCCCCTCCATGTAAAAATGTTGGGCAAAACTGCTTTATTACTTTATTTTAATCACCCTTAAGGTTATTGTGGTGCATTGTCCAAATCAAAGGACCCAAAAGATTAACATTGCACTAATGTTTACATGTGAATCTGTTATCTCAACCATCTGTTGTGTTGAAAGATGTGTCAAGATCCCTCTTTCACATGGATATGGAAAACCAAAGATTCTATAGAGGTAACATGTTATGATGGCCGTACGGGTTATTCACCATTGAGACAAGTTTTGGATTTCCCCAAGTGATTGAGGAATTAATAGAAGAAAGTTTCCACCCTCCAAAGCCATCTCTCTCTTTACTTCTCTCTCTCTCTGCCCTGTTTAGTTGCTTGATTTGTGGCACTTTGGCTTTCATGTGGACCAGTGGGACCAGATTGTCAACGGGTTTGAATGGGTGTCCCCATATGCTGGATTACAACAATTTGTTCCCAAATCACCATACAACTCTGATTAGTTTGTTCTCGTTCCCCTTTTAATCTGTGCTTTGTATGGGGACGGATCGGAGTGCGCCAACGAGCCCTTTGAATTTCAAATGAGAGGAGGCACAGACAAACCATAGTACCGTGGATCTATCACACGCTCATTACTAGGTAGGTGTTCCTTTTTAGATCACTTACCAGCAAAGAAGCAAATGTGAACATGGTGTGAACAAAAAAGAGTGGAAGAAAAAAAGAAATTCGTCAAAGCGCATGCAAAAAGGGAAAAAAATTTGAAGACTTGGATCATCCTAGCAAGGGAATATAAAGGGCTGGAGCTGAGGAAGATTTGAATCTCAGTTGGTGATTAGTACATGAAGGATTCGTGCATGTCGGACTTATTGAATTAAGATATCTGCATCGTGTATGATATAAGATTGCTATTTTATCTTAATATAAGACGTGGATTTTCATGAATATTTTAGATGAATTTTTAGGTTGAAGGCCACCCTGAAGTACGATATATTATCTTAATGGTGCTAAGTTGCTAATCATAAGGTCAACGTTGTAAATAGTAGAGACACTCCAACTAAACTCATATTACCGTATGCAAATACCAAATATATTCAGACCAAAAGAAAGACCACGCCACACAAGAAAAGCAGTGATTGCAGAAACCAAAAGTGAAACTGTACCTTCATACATGCTCATGTGGAAGACTATGCGCATGCATTTTTCGTACCTGAACTTACGACATGATAGTCCTGTTCGAAAGTCCATCCGAGATATTATCATGCAAGTACTTTGAAAACTGAGGATGGCAAAGTTCAAATTTGAATCTTAGATATTTATAGTGTCGAAATAACCTTAAGAACCGCCGGTTCACCTACTAATTACTTTATATCACGTTCAATTTTATCCTCTCGGTTTGATTAGGTTTACGATGTCCTAAGCCAAATCATAGTGGATCGAAAATGTGCTTTTTGTTAATCAAGCCTACATATTTGAGTATGAAAACACAGGTAAAACCCAGTTAAGTTTGTAAATTTTAGATTTTTCTGCCCGATTATGGTCTAGCATTGCGATATGATTAATATACAACTGAAACTGCACGAGAATCAAATGTATAGAGGTAGGCATACTCTCACCCCCCAAATTGTTCTCTTCTTGACCTAGTTAAATTAGTCGTGAAAAATCTTAATTATTAAAGTTGTGCAACTAGACTGGATTGCCTATTGGAACTGGTCCGGTTCTACGTTTCTGTTAAAACCGATTCGGTTTCTGGTTCCGAGTGAAGAACCACTGGAAAAATCGAATTGACCGGAGCGAATTTGGAACCGGTTTTATAAAATCTAAAAATCTCAGTTTTTTTCTTGGCATTTTTTTCTCTATCTCTTTATTTTTCTCTATTCTTTCCAACCTTACTCAGATACTTCACATCTCTCTCTCTTTCTCTAGACTCACCCTCCTCGTTAGCTCGTGGCTCACCCTCGCTCGTTCAAGCCTTGCAACCCTCTTTTGTTCGTTCTCATTCATCTTTTACTTTGAATTATTTTGTTGCTTATATTATTCTGCTATAGAAAAATGAAACAAAACAAGGAACAGAAGGAAAACAGGTTCTTGGGTGAATCATGTAATTGGCTTGGAATAAACAAGATCGGTTCTAGGTCAAACATGGTAGATTGCAGGTTTCATAAACTGGGAACCGATTCTAAGAGGTAGGTTCTAGTTTTCATATATCATGTATGAAACCTACTCACCCTAGAACCGATTACTCCTATCAATCATAACCTTTCTTCATCATTTTTCTTGAGAAACAAAGAAGAGTGAAAGAAAGCCTTGCAGCTCCCCCTCAATCTCGCTTTGTACCTAAAATACCATTTCCCATTATGCTTTTTTACTTGACGACGAAGCACGCCAGCAGATAGAAGTAAAGCAATTGCGTCTACCAAATCTCGGACAACCAATAACTCCGATCGATCAATGTAGAAAATCCCGTTTACTCGAATGAGATCCACATGGTACTCGTGATTGGTTCTCGTGGACGGCTAAATTGCAAATCACAAAACCCTCTTTCTTTTCACGGTGGTGGGTCACGGAGGCGTTTCGGCGGTAGCCGCAAGGTTTAAGAAACAGATACTCGCGAAGCATGTCACAAAAATCACTTGTATTAAGCCATTAGGAAAGCGGAAATTAGGGTCAGACGTACAGTCAAGATTCTGATGCAGAAACCAGTTTATGCAGAAGCTATTTCCGACAATAATTTAAGGAAAAGGGACGGACATTGGGTGTTGAAAGCTACGTTACTCGTGGGAGGGGGAGTCACATGAATAAGAAAAAAAGCTTTTGCACGGACACGGAGGAGGAAATGGGAGCCGAAAGGGTCAGCCCCCGTGATTTGCGCCCGTCCTCAGAATCGACGACCCACCGCGCCAACCCACACACCACCACCCCCACTTTTGTTGTCCGGTATCAGAAGAAAGTCCCTCTGCTAAATTCATGTGAACAACCAAATATGAGGAAAGAATCATAAGAGAAGGTTAATGATGTCCCAATGTCCTTGTCTCCACGAACCTTCCGCTACCTCTCGTTCTCGTAATACCTCCATTTTACAAGATGAGAGTTCTGCATCCCACGTGCTGTTTCCGGCAAGAGTTTCACCACGGTGCCTCGAGAAATCTCGATTGTCGATTACTAGAGGTGGGGTTCTTATTAATAGTTGAGATGTGTCCGTGTAGTTAGGGGTGCGTCGTGCGGCCGGGGGGGGGGAAAGAGGAGAGGATCTTTGCCGAGTGGTTTCACCCCTGTAAAAATCCATATCTTGGATGGTGAATTGAAATATTTTATTCATCTTCCCTAAACTGCAGAGATATCGGTCTGAAAAAGGGCAAGAGTTAGTGCTCGAGCAACAATTAACTGGTGCTCGTTAGGTATCGCTTGTTTATCAGTGCTTCTCATCGTGCACCTTGTAGCCAACCACACACGATCATTTTGCAAATTAACACCAAAAAAAGCCTAATTTTCCCCCCAATCTCTCTCTCTCTCTCTCTCTCTCACTTGCTGCAATCACGGCAAGCCGCCACCCTTTCCAGTGCTGCCATCAATGTCGCCTTGGGTAATTGCGCCATTGTCCACCGCCCTCGTACCACGCCGCCATGTAATCGAGTCGTCGTGACCTCATCAAGCCCTTGTCCCCGTCCCTCTATCTGCTCAAGTCATGCCGTCGTGACCCTGCCACCGCCATGAATGGAGCGCCGGTCTTTGGCCACACCAGATGTGGGTCATCCGAGGCCGGCAACGACTGATAGGGGTGTGGTTGAGTGCATAGCATAGGTATTAGGTGCGTAATGAGAGCTCCAATGAACTAGCGTCACCAATCGAGCAGTAGCCAAACTTAGCCTAAAACACAAATATTGGATCGTCCAAATTGGCTTTCCCCTTCTTTTTTCCTTCTTTGCCCCTCATGTCATTTGCTTTTTCCTCTTTCACATTCTGCCCCTTCTCCTGTTTGGCGCCAACCTCCATGCGAGCTGCGTAAAAGATGGTGTTGGTGGCTTGGCATAACGATCCGACAAAGATAAAGGGCAGGGGGAGAAAGAAGATAGATTATGTTTGTGTTCTTTGATGGTTTTCCCTAAAGTTGAAAGGGATTTTATCAATTTGAAATATAAGTGACGCCTATCCCTCTTTTAATTGCCAAGAGATAAGTCAAGAGACCAATATATAATTCAGATGCAATATAAATCTCTCATTTCGAATTATATCATCTCTCGTTTAAAGTGATATGGGCAGCCATGCTACCATCTTGTATCCGAAGCCTTTTTTTCTAATAAACATGGTTGCACGAACTTCTACCGGTAGTTAGGATGATCAATGATACGATCAAAGTTGATTTACAAGAATAATCACGTTCACCCACAAAAGAAACGCTAAATATTTCACGGGTATATCTCTATTAATCTAGAGATATCCCCGTGTAAGCTTTTCCCTCAAAGACGACTTGGAATCCTTTAAAATGTTTTCTAAAACCACTAGAGAGATGTACAAAATTTTTCTCACGATAAAATTGACCACGGCAAACAAAATTAGATGAAACTCATGGTTTCGAAGCTCGCAGAAGATATATTTCTGAATTAACGGTGCAAATTTAAGTCGAAAGTTATGCTCAGACGTACTAAGATCGGCTTGAAGAAACATGACACATGGAGCGGTAGACTTGTAATAAGATGAAACCGTACATACACGGATTGTCTAATTATCACGAAAAACCGATCTTTAGTATATCAATCCGGGTTAACTGAGCGCGCGGGGGTCGCACGCGACCACCCGCGCGCGTTTGGAATGGGGAGGATACACATGACGTGGACCCCGGGGGGGGGGTGGGGTGAATTGCAGGGGCGCGATTTGGTGGCCGTGCTCGTGCGCGCGCGCGCACGCGAACGTTTGGGGGGGGGTGGAGGTGGTGAACATGAACACCAGCGGGCAATGTCATGTGGCACACATGGATGGGCCCCGCTCTGCCTGGAGAAAGGTTTACAGCCCTACACCCTTCAATCATGATGCAAATTTGGGGAGGAGCATTAAATTTTCATTGACGTTTCCCCCTCTCCCTCCCTCCCTCTCTCTCTCTCTCTCTCTCAAAAGCGGTGGAATGCTAGTTGCCTTCCCACCCCCCGACCCCCTTGCCTTTGGGTGCGGATCCTCTGCCGCGGTCCGCGCTGCAATCACCTGTCCCTTTCGCGAGATCATCGTGCGAGTTCGCTTCGCCCGGTCCCGATAGCACCTCTAGAACTTCCGCACGCTCTCCCTCTTCCCTCGCCTCTCTACTCCAACCCCGCATAGCCCGATCCGACTCAACCCAAGCCCGACCAGTGCCACTACTGCTCTGCGGTCTCTACCATCGGTTGTCGAGGTCCGCTCTCTCTCTCTCTCTCTCTCTCTCTCCCCAATCCCATCTATCCTCAGGTTCAAGCCAGCGTTGAGCTAGATGACGAATGCCGACCATCGTCATGGTCATGACCGCTTTTGTTGCCCGTCTCCGAGGCGCTCGTGACCGGAAGATTAACAAAAAAAATTCTGAATCTATTGTACTTATACCAATTTGGTCATAAGCATTTTAATCGTGCCAATTTAGTTTTAAAAATTTATCACATTTTGTCAATATATTCAATTCAATCAATTTTGATTGGAAATCGCTGAAGTGGACACTCGCCGTCCTACATGATAAGACCGGCGCTGATGTAGACAAAATTTATTAACTTTTTTTTTCTTTTTTGTTCTTTTTTTTTTTCCTTCTTCCTCCATCGGTCGCTGGATCTTGTTGACCGGCCAAAGGCAACTACCATTGAGAGTCGCCCTCACTGGGATGTCGCGACGGGAAACGTCACCAAAGGCTAGCCCTCGTTGGCCTTTGGCAAGATCCCCTCTCGCCAGATCCCGAAGGGCGACCCTCGCCAGTTATAGCCTATGGCTGATTACTGACCATCGCTGAGGCTAGGTGGCCGGCGGAGGAAGAAAGAAAGAAAAAGAAAAGAAAAATATAAAAAATTCAAAATTTTTTAGAAATATTGAAAAATTAATAAATTTTGTTTACATCAGCATCATTTGTGTCAAGTAGGACAGTTGACATCTAGTCAGCAATTTTCGCCCAAATTGACTACATGGGCTATATTGGCAAAGTGCGAAAATGTTTTGGACTAAATTGACACAATTAAAAAGTTTAAGACTAAATTGGTACAAATACAACATGTTTAATTTTTTTGGTAATTTTCCTGACTCGTGACCGCAGAGGTCATAGCTGCCAGGCGAGGACCTCAAACTTGAGGCCGTGAATTGGTAATCAATGATGGATTCAAATAGAGATAGAGAGGGGGGTAATGAATTACGAACCCGCTTGATGAGCTTCAACCCTCGGACGACTACATAACAACCATACAATTATGTGGTAATGCCGCAGCCCCATCCTAGACAGCACTTGTTTAAACAGATTAGCTTAAACAGTTTAGTATTCAAGGTATCAATCAGAAAAGCACGAGGCACGAAAGATCGTGCAGTTTCCTTTGCTGGTTACTTAACAAGTGTTACCAAAGGCACTATTGCTAACGATATTGTTGCTATTTTTATTGTTTACTTTTTGGCCATATCATAGTCATGTTGTTTAAGTATGTTTCGAAACATTAATACATTCGCCGATTCAATTATCACTTAATATCAAAACCCAAATGAAGAAATGCGCTACTAGCGGATTTTGGCTCCAGTGGAGGCAACTCCTTCGGGTGAGAAGACTATTCTTGCTTCATTGCTGCGCAATTAGAGAAAAGTTTTGCGGTGATGATAGTTAAGAAAATGTAATGATCACAGAAACTAAAGATACGAAACTCATCCTATAGAGACCTGTCATTGATATATCCTTCGGGAACACATTATTAACGAATAATTTAGGGAACTAATTAGTAATCATTGACCCAAATCTGTACGATAAACGTCCTTTTCTTGTCTGCTGATGGAGCAACCAAAGCCTTCGTCAAGGAACAGTGGCTAAGATTCCGATGCTGGACTTCGCTTTCTTATCGACGTTTGAGCTAATCTCACAAGCCTGGACATTATTATCAATCTTCTTCTTAATCCCGCTCTAAGTAGAGAGAAGGAAATCCTGATGAATGAGAACAGGCCTTGTGACTAGTGATGCGATGTGCGTATAAAAAGTACCATTATTGATCTCGGTGCCCCATGTTATCTTCCTATAAAGTTCAAAGACAAGTTGGGAAGTAATGGGGAGTGTTGCCCCATTTTAAGCAAAGATGCTTTTGCATCCTAAGAAGCAAAACAATGGACTGTCCCTTGGTTTAGATCTGACCTGATCTCCTGACTGTAGATACTATTATGAACTTAGATTGGAATTAAGATACCTTTTGTCCTTTGTCTGGTCATGTTTTGGTTAATTTTTAGCAACATTTCAGGTTAAAATATTTGAGGATGGCACGTAAAAGTGTGTAACTCTGTTTCCTCTAAACCTGTTACAACAAAGGATGATACCAAACTATGAATTTAGTAATTAAAATAAGTACATAATTGTAAACAAGCAGTGGTAACAGGTTTCATCTCGATATGCTATAACAACATTATCTTTTAAGCCTTTCAGCCAATCCATACGTAACTACTTTGTCAATCGTGTCCCTAGGCATGATAGTGACTCGACTGACAAAGTCAATACGAATGATACGTTAAATTCACCAATGGCCCATATTTTCTAGAATTCAATTTGTTGATCATGTTTCTCTTCTTATTACCAAGTAAGCACGCACTACAAAAAAAACAGATTTTTGCCACGAAAATTTTCCAATTAAAAATTTTTCGTCGCAAATATGCGACAAATTTTCCAACGAATGGCAAAATTCGTTGGAAATTTCGTTGGAAATTTACAACGAAAAATTTTAATTTTAAAAATTTTTAATTTCAATCGAAAAATTTTTCGTTGGTAATTTCCAACGAATTCTCCAACGATTTAAAAAAAAATTGATTTTATTCGGCATTTTTTATATTTATTGAAAAATTCGTTGGAAATTTCAAACGAAATTTCAAAACTAATTTCAATTTTTCGCAATTTTTTCATAGTGTACAATTTTTCGTTGGAAATTTCCAACGAATTTTCAACGATTTAAAAAAATTAATTTTATTTGGCATTTTTTATATTGGAAAATTTGGAAATTTTCAACGAAATTTCCAACAATTTTAATTTTCGGCAATTTTTTTTCGTAGTGTACAATTTTCATTGGAAAATTCGTTTGGAAATTTTCAACGAAATTTTCAACGATTTAAAAAATATTAATTTCATTTGACATTTTTTTTATATTCGTTGGAAATTTCCAACGAAATTTCAACAATTTCAATTTTTGGCAATTTTTTCATAGTGTACAATTTTTCGTTGGAAAATTCATTGGAAATTTCAATGAATTTTCCAACGATTTTAAAAAACATTAATTTTATTCGAAAATTTTTTTTTTCGTTGGAAATTTCAACGAAATTTCAAATTTTCAGCAATTTTTTTTATACAATTTTGGTTGGAAAATTTTGGAAATTGGAAAATGTTTTCGTTGAAAATTTCCAACGAATTTTCCAACGATTTTAAAAAACATTAATTTTATTTGACATTTTTTTATATTCGATTTGGAAATTTCCATTTGAAATTTTCAACAATTTCAATTTTCGACAATTTTTTCATAGTTTACAATTTTCATTGAAAATTCGTTGGAAATTTCGAAAAACGTTGGAAATTTCAACAATCGAGAAAAAAACCCGGTACTATTCGGCATTTTTTTTATATTAGGTGGGAAAATTCGTTTGGAAAATTCCAACGAATTATCCAACAATTTTAATTTCCGGCAATTATTTCGGTGTGTACAATTTTCGTTTGGAAAATTCGTGGAAAATTTCCAACGAATTTTTCAACAATTTTAATTTTCAACGGCAATTCCGACAATTATTTTGTACAATTTTTCCAATGAATTTTTCAACGAAAAACCGCCTACTACATTTTCGTCTTTCGTTCAATTTCAAAATTCATTCTCTCTCTCTCTCTCTCTCTCTCTCTCTCTCTCTCTCCCTATGTCTCCCCCCGCCTCCTCCCATTTGCCCCCCTTCTCCTTCTCCCTCTGTCTCCCCCTCCGCCTCCCCCCATTTGCCCCCCCTCCTCCTCCTCCGGCTCAGCTCCGTGCCATGGACACCAAGACTCCTTTGCCCCCCTCCTCCAGCGGCGTCGGCTCCTCCCCAAAGCTGTAATGTCAGGGCCCCAGGTGCCACCAAGCCTCATCGTGGGGTGAGGGTCAAGCTTGCGGTTTGGGCGAGCTCGAGGCTCGTTCCGGCGGGCCCGAGGCTCGCCCGGATCATCGCCATGCCGGGGTGGCCCTCGCCGACCATGGGGGTAAGGCTTGCCATGGTGGCGAGCTCGGGAGCTCGCCCGGAATCTGGCGGCTGCAGGCGTATTTCAGCCGGCGGCGATCGGCCCTCGGCAGAAGCCATGGCGAGGCAGAACTCGAGCTCGCCTGGATGCGGGAGGGGCTCGGCCTACCGGCGGACAGGCTGACCCTACGCCGGCGGCAGGCGATTTTCAAAATAAAATTTTGAAAAAAAAAAATTCGAAAAAAATTTTTGAAAAAAAAATCCGAAAAAAAAATTCGAAAAAAAATTGGAAAAAAAAATTTCCACAATTTTTCAAACAAAAAAATTTTGTAATTTTTCCAACGAAAAATTTTTCGTTGGAAAAAAAAAATTTCCACGATTTTTTGACCAAATTTTTTTTTGTAATTTTTCCAACAAAATTTTTTTTTGTTAAAAAAAAATTTCAACGATTTTTCGACCAAAAATTTTTTTTTTTGTAATTTTTCCAATGAATTTAGCCACGAGTTTTCCAACGAATAAAATTCGTCACAAATTTCCAATGAAAATTGAAATTTTTCGTTGGAAAAATTTCCAACGACCTATTACCAACGAATTTTTTTTCGTTGGGAAATTCGTTGGAAATTCGTTTTCCAACGAATTTTTCCAAATTTTTCGTTGGAAATTTCGTAAGAAAAAAGCAGTTTTTTTGTAGTGACGTTTTTGTATTTAGATGCAAAATATAGATTCCGTAACGTTTTTAAGTTGTGCAATTATTGGTAGGTCTCTCAGTTTTTTTTTCCTGAAAGGTCTCTCAGTTTAATGGGGTATAACAAGTTGGTCTTGTGATTCTTTGCAGTTTGCTTTGCACATAAATGAAGGGTTTTTTACAACTTAAACTAGATATTGCGTCATTATCTAACAATTTGAAATTTACAAGCGATCAGCTGCAACTCAATTAAAAAAAACTTAATTACTTGGATCTTATGATTGTCAATGTATGCTCTCAATTACAACATCATGAGGATTTATATTTGAAATATCAAACTAGTTTACCTATTAGATCGAGTTTTCATATATTACATATGTGTTTTATAGACATTTATGGTACATTGATATTAAGAGTGAACATGGTTACAGGTTCTACCCTAGAACCTGAGAACCTGATTAGTATGAACCTGTAGGTTCTAGATTTCAAGATATGCAGGGTGAGTTCCAGGTTCCAAAAATTGATGAACCTATTTCGACGGGTAGGTTTCATGTTCTAAGTGGGTGGACCTTGAAACCTAAACAATATTTTTGTGTTTTTTCTTAGTCTATATCTTCGCGTAATTTTGCTGTGTTTTATGGCATTAAATGATGATAATATAATTTGGAACCACTTCTCTGAGCTTTCATTTAATAATTTGTTAATATTTTATATTTTTTGTGTGTCTAAATATAAATTGTGGTTAGTGGATTATAAAAGTAAGTAGTGATCATTAAAGGTGATGATTCACTATAATTGTTCAATTAAAAATACATGTGAAACTTGAGTAGACTTTGTAATTGACCCTTGAACATGTGATAGGGTAGGTTCTAAGTCTCAAATAAGAAACCTATTATCATGGGTGGAACCTATACGGAATATGGAACTGCTCACCTCTAGTATCAATTCACACAATAACTTCTCATTTTAGTTTTATTTATTTGAACTGTAATGTCAGGAAAACTAGTATTTTGTATTCTCTTTGATGAATGACAAGTTTGTTCAATATTATTGCATACATTTTCGTTTTTGATGAAATAAAAAAAAAACTTGTTACCTGAAACTTATCTTGGAACTTGTGACAGGATAGATTTCAAGTTTTCAAAAAATGAGGAACCTGTACCCGATGGTAGATTCCATGTTCCATGGGAAACCTGTAAAGAATCTGGAACTGCTCACTCCTAATTGATATGACATTTTTGTTTGTGTTAGCACACAGTGTTAGTCACTTGTTAGATCCCTAGGATGTTGTCACTCTATGAATATTTTGGACCTATATTGATGCATAACTAGTAAAATAGAAAAATATGCAAAGTTAAACAATCAAAAAAGGAAAATGCATATTATTAAACATACCAAAGGCAGCATGAAAGCTTTTGAACTTATCTCTTATTTGATATTTTTTTTTCATAAAAAATCTCAATTTCAAATTAAGGTGATTTTTATAAAATTTTCAATTTTTTCCCAAACTAATTTGCTTTAATTAAGCTATATTGAAAATTAAGTGAATTATAAATAAGCGAATTTTGAAAGAAGAAAATAAACTAAATGCAAAGTACGTGTATGATTCTAGTAACTTGCAAATTTTATTCTTTTGTTGTATTTTTTTTTTGTTTAATCCATATTAAGTGAAATATGTTCACATAATGAAAAATTTATCCTTCAAATTATTTTAAATTGATTTTGAATTGGATAGATAAGTAATGCAATTATTCACGTGTTAACCAAAAATATGCGTCAAATTATAAGTAAATTTATCATAATAATATATATCTCTCGTTTGACTTAATTTCAAATCAAATGACAATTTATATATTTAAAGATTTTTTTTTACTTATACTTATCTTTTCCAAATTATGTCAAAATATTTTATTTTTATCTTTATTTTTTTTGTTGGTCGAATAGTTTTAAGATTAAATTTGAATAAATTTTTATCCATTTTTAAAGTTTACATTAAAATTTAATAAATAACAAATGTTTGAGGATGAAGACGACTAAACTAATGCTACTGGGCCGAGTATGGGCCATGTGACAAAATTATGCGATATGGCTTGACTCGTGGCAATCACAGAAGCAAATTTACGAGCCACGTGGCAACTGTAGGAGCGAACAGTTTCTCAACTTTTGATGTAACTACGTACTATAGAAACCCTAAATTGCCTCCCCAATTAAGAATCATTGTACAAATAGTTTTGAATTGGATGTCCATTATAGATAGGAAGTACCTCTCACTTTTCTGACAATGAGATAGAGAAGCACTTTGCTCATAATAATGCATTATAGAGGGAATTATTATCCAAAAAGTCCTAAATCTATTATACAACGATTAATTCAATCATAAACTTTTTAATTTGACATATTTGATCATAAACTTTTTAATTTGACAGATTTGATCCTCAACCTTTTAACGATTTTTCAATATAGTTATTCCAATGGCTGAAAATTGCCGATGTGGATGCTTGTTGTCTTATATGGCATAGTCAGCACTAATATGAGCAATTTTTCCAAATTTATTGATTTTTTGAATTTTTTTACGTTTTTTTTTATTTTATCCTTTTCTTTTCTTTTCGTTTTTGTTTTGCACTGTTCATCATCCCGGAAGGGCTGGCAACAGTCGTCTGGGCCTCGAGTGGAAAAACACAGAAAAGAAAGAAAAGAAAAGAACTCAAAAATTTTATAAAATATTCAATATTTTTTTACATATTACAAAAATCATTCACGTTAGCTCTGTTTATGCCACGTAAGATGGCATGTGCTGATTGGACTGCCATATCAGCAATTTTCGATCAAAATTGTCCGGGAAGACTATATTGACAAATCGTTAAAATTTTTAAGATTAAATGGCATACTAGATTTAGGATTTTTTTGGATAATTTTTTCCATTACAGAGACATCAATTGATATATAAAATATTTTAACCAAAAAAAAAATTGATATATAAAATATAATGATTACATTTCTGAAGCTGCGTCATTGACTAGGTCTTGTCTTCTTGTGTTTTTTCTTTACAACAATTATTTCTGATGTTAGAAATTGTTGAAGTCAGCTAAACGTAGGGTAGCTGCTTGCTTAATGCATGGCAATGGACCAAGCAGTCGAGGACGAACGCCCATTATACTTTGAAAGAGACAAATGATGAACCCTGATTGCACCTGCTCGTCCTTATACATGGCGAATGGGAAAAGAAGTTGTTGAGTCATAGAGACCAGCTTGCAGAAAAGCTAGCTCCTGGTCTGGGCTATTCTCAACTCAAATAAAGTACACAAAAATTATCACAAGAGTCATGAACTCGTTACATTTGTACCAATTTAGTTATAAATTTTTCAATTATCCTTATTGAGTTCTAAACTTTTTTAGGATTTGCCATTTGAGTTCATCCAGCAAATTTTGGCCACATCGACTTTGGCCGTCCTACATGGCATGACTGGTGCTAACGTGAATAATATTTACAATTTTTTTAATTCAATTTTTTTAAAATTTTAATTTTTTTTATTTTTCCTTCTTCCTCCAAACAATGATCGACCAAAGGCGAGGGCCAACCTCGCTAGCTTCTGGCGAGGCTCCAACTCAATGGTTGTCATGATCCTTGTGCAAGGCTTGACCTCACCGGATCTGGCAAGGTGGACCCTCGTTGGCCTTAAGCAAGACTCGGCTTCACTAGCCTCGCCTTAAGCCGGCAAGGTCGGCCCTCACTAGGTTTGGCGAGGGTGACCCTCGCCTTTGGTCGGTCTTTGGCCATGGCGACTGGCAAAGGAAGAAGGAGAAAGAAAATTAAAGAAAAGAAAAAATTTAAAAAATTATAATTTTGATTTTTTTAAAAATTGCAAAAATTATCCACGTCAACGCTGCCGGTGTTACGTAAGACGGCCAATGTCCACGTTAACAATTTCCGACCAAAGTTAGCTAGATAGACTCAATTGATAAAACGATGATTATAAAGACTCGATTATACAAATTGAAAAGTTTTAAAAGTCAATTACAATTTCAAAAAATTTTCTTCAAACTCTTTCGGTGATGTGATGTCACGAGATTAAATAATATATCTTGTTCGAACAAACTATTTGAGGTAAAGTTATTTTCTCCACATAATTTAGTTAACGGAAGAAGTATACTGAAAATCTTAAAACTCATTATAAAGATGCAATTGAGTTTTAAAACTTTCGAAAAGCATAATTAAGTCCTAAAAATTATTATGAAAGTGCAATTGAGTCCTAAAACTTTCAAAAAGTGTAATTAAATCTTAATACTTATCAAATTAGTTTAATTAATTCTTTCCGTTGATTGCACTTTTTGAAAATTTTAAGACTGTATTGCACTTTTTGAAAGTTTTGGACTCCATTGTATTTTTGTGACAAGTTTTAGGATTTTCAGTGCACTTATTCCTATAATTATGATATTTTTATGTACTAAAGACCTAGAAACATAAGAACTACCGTACCAGCTAAAATTAGAACCTGCCTGGTCCAAACTTGGTTTAACTTCCTCTAATTAAATTTTGACTAATCTCTCACTCTAGCTCTGGTCCACGGGTACGTGCCTGGGTCATATCTAGACATTGGGGGTCTTTTCCCTAGTCGAAATGAGCCAATGAAACAGCTTAGCTTAGCTTAGCTCCACATTAAGGTTTGAGGGTGTTGCCGATCATTTGTCACGAGATGCCTGGTCTAAAGATCGAATTGTGACATTAATCTGCATCGATTGAGAATCGTATTTGTGGCTACTAGAAAGAAGTTAGGAGAGAGAGAGAGGAGATGCAATTTGATGGGGTCGAATTTAGTGCTATGCACGTGCATGCATGGATTTTGATTGATGGAGCTTTGACATCAAATCATCCCTCGGTTCCTCAATGTCAATTCAATCGTAAACTTTTTAATTTTATCAATTTAGTTCTAAATCTTTATGCGAAATTCTAATGTAATTATTCCAGTTAATTTCTGTCGGAACCGTTCTACGGGACAAACTGTCACATCAGCAATTTCTGTTAAAATTGATTGGAAAGACGATATTAGAATTTTACGCAAAATTTTAGAATAAAATTGACAAAATTAAAAAATTTAAGATCGAATTGACATCTGTATAATATGTTGAACAATTTTCCCTGTATGGGAACAAGTGGCCACGCGTGCGTCCTTGATTTTGGGCCTCAAAACTGTACCATTCTCCTGACTTCCCCCTTGCTTCATTATATGACCCATTGACAGCTTTATAAGTGAATTATCATATACAGCCAGTCACTAGCGAGGTACAATCTGTGTGGTATCATCACGACCCGTAATATCTACATCCCAACATCGATCATTTTCGACGCATGTTCTCGTGGGGTACACCGGACATAGACCATATGTCTGATAAAATAATTGGACAGGGGAGCATAATAAACGAGTCACTGCAAACAGCTAGTTCATCAAGGTATCTTTCTTGATATTTATCTGCGTCCAAATCATCTTTAGACTGCTTTGACTTGCTCAATTAGATCAAACTCGGATCACATCCAACCAAAATTGGTTCTTGATTTGGACGATACAGACAAAGAACTTGTAAGGGGGATCAAAAGGACAGAAAATGTTCAGCATCCGGCAAACTTCTTAGTTGATGAGATGTTCACCCATCATGTGTCTTCGGACATCAAACCAAAGTTGGAACGGTGTTGGATGAAAAAACTCGGAATCACAAAACCATGTTGCCGTAAGTTCTTTTGACATTTCAGGAGCAACCGCACCTATTAATAGGGGTTCCATTCCAAAAACTACCTCAACATACTTCAATTAAGAACATATGTTGCATGAACTATGATAGTCGAATACCACCAAATGTACACATTGTGCTATACTGCAGAACTTGAAGAAAACAGAAAAACATACATGCCCGATTCACAACCATTAGGCCCGTAACCTGGCACACAAAAACGGAAGCACTGCACGGAAGAGAGATTTTTCCCAATTCTCTGTGATCCGACTGTGGGAGGCGTGGAACCTAGGATATTCTGTCTCCTTGACACGCCCTTCAGTCAATGACAGCTTTCGTGGACTCTTTATTCAGCCCCTGTTTCCCTGCAACCACTTCATCAAACAAGAATCATTGGATATGTTACTAGCTCCTAGCATTTAGCCTTCTCTCATATATGAGAAATACTGAAATGACTCGATTTAAGTGGTGCAGGGTACAACCTGAGACCATAGACGTGCGGCAGTTCTGGTACACCATGTGCTTAACTGTCTCCCTTTGTCCTAAACTATGGCCTGCAAGACTAATCTCGGGGTGGTTGTCATTGGAGAGGTGGTTCTCTACAATTAGACATGCTGACTGATTTGTCGAATGGTCGTCCGTTGTCGTTTTCCTAGCTGATAATACAACAAATGCCTTCTCAAGTTGGCAGATTGGACCTGCAATGACAAAGCTATTTGTTGACATCTGCTGGGCATTAGGTGACACTGATCATGCTTGAAAGCTCAGCAAGTGCAAAGAATTAAAAGGAATGAAAATGTAAGGACAACAATCAAATTGCATTCCTGACATTTCTTTTGTTAACAGCTTTCTTATAGCCATGCCTTGTTAACCCACTTAACACTGTAGTTTTCTCACTCAGTCAACTCCACCACTTTGAAACATCTCGACCTCCATCTCTTCCACAAGGGCTCTCTATGTTTTAGAAGTTATGTCAACCAGTGCTATCAGAATGCAAGCAAATTCCATGCCATCTCTAGGATTCCGGTGGACTTTCGACTGTTGCAACAGCTTGACAGTTTGAGCCAATCACTCCAATAAGCTAATTTCAGAACAAACATGCACAAAAATGTCGCGTAGAACGCATGAAAAGTAACATATTTTACAAGCCCAATTTCACAAGGGAGTTTTAGTAATCACAGATTGACAATACACTCCATTCTCCAATGGCATGATTGAATACTCAATAACATGCTACAGTGGCTGTGGCACATTCACAACCATAAACATGTCATCTTGCAATCGAGCCTGTTCAAATCTGCCAATGCCCTTTAATTCCTATCTCGCCCTGTCCCGATAACCTTATACACCTAGCTCAATGACACATCAAAAGTGTAATGGACCTTAACTGCACTAGGCATCAAGCCAACTTGCTCTTCATATAAGATAGAGAAGCTATAGGACCCAAAATCCTTCCAAAGTTATTAAAACTCCAAACTATGGCAGAGTCCGTGATAAGGATGGATTGCATGTGCACCATTTCATTAATTAACATTGAGACGTAGGCTTCTGTTTGATATTGTTCTAAAGAGGCACGATGAGATGTTTCAACAGTTGTCAATTAAAGCAACAGTACCAAATTCACACACACGTCGCTGTGCATAGCCAATTCATCCTTCAGAACCATATCATGGATCTGCACCAATTGCATCGGTACAAAATTTGAGCAGCCTGACAACTGCTTTCCAAGGCATTGCTCTAGCAGCAAAGCTCGACAAACCACGGAACGACTTAATCTCAGCACCAAAATCAAAAGAAACAAATTACCAATTGTGAATTTGGACTAATGACATGACAACTCCCGTGTGAATCTCCTCTTACCAATATGGACCAAGCGAACTTTCATGAATCCGGCACCCAGTTGAATATGCCACCCCAAGCAAAACAACATGGATTCTATTACTATTGAAGGAACACATAAAAGGGTCATCTGTAGTACCTGCGACAATGTCTTTACTCTCTTCAGTGTCTGCTATCGGCGCATACATGTATGAATCGGACTTCAAGTACTCTCGTATTTTCTCCACTAATCTCCTTCCATTTTCTTCTCTTGCTCTCCCCCCTTTCGAGAAATGACAAGGAACAACAACCCATAGCTATGATAAAGATTACAAAAAAGGAGTTCCAATTTCATGGCTTGGATACGGAATCACTCACCAGTATCAGAAAAAAGCAGAGCCTTTCGCGGGAAAAGATGAGAGCTTGAACGAGAGACCGAGGGGGCGAACATGTGAGAGTCGGTCCCGAGAAAACTCAGCCAGCCCCTCTTCTTGCTTCGCTTCGTGGGTCTCTTCTTTTGAACTCCCAGCGACGCTCTCTTGTCCATCTTCGAAGCTCCAACACGAAAACATCACAGCCGCTTCGCCATCTCCATGCAAAAGCAGTTTTCGCTAGGCGGTGCTCGGCTTGTGGCGGAGGAGGACACGTGGCCGTACGAGGGAACCGCTTCAACTTCTGGACTGACACGTGGAGGAAAGAGAAGTACAAGCGGCTTCCGAAAAACTGGGCTTACCTCTGGTTTATCCATGGCGATGGGCTCGTGGATCAACAGGATGTTTCTCGACACTTTTCAATTATACTTTAAATTTTTTTTTTATTTATTTTTTATGAAACCACTTCAAATTAAAGCATGTGGTATTTTCTCGAAGGCTTTCCTGAAAAATCGAACCAAATGCAACCATAATAATATGATTTATTATATATATCGTGATGTTATACTATCTTTGAACTGCATATAAACAATAGAAGATTTTCCCTATTAACTAATATGGGAAAGCCATTTGATTTATGTTATTATGCCAAAATAAAATGTATTTCTTAAATACAAATGAGTTATAATTAAATAGTAAAGACTAAAGTAACAAAGAGACAGAGGAGAAGAGCGAGGGACAATAAATTAGCGCATATTAAAATTTGATATTTTCGTGCGAAAGATATTGTTGTAATTATAAAGATATCACCATCTATTTATTAATGAAGGTCATATGTTTAAGGTTATCATAACTTTTGTGCACTACAAGGTTGCTTTACGAAATTCCATGGATGTTTCGAGGCATTTTCAATCTGTATTAAAGAGGACGGATTAAAGGCTTAACCGATGGAAATACGAAAGCTTGTCAATGGCATGTTGAATTACTTTATCCCAGTTTGTTGTTATGTCTAACCCTATCTATCACAAGCAGTGTGCTAAAGTTTCATCTCAAGTTTGTTAAGATATTGAAAAGAATTGTCGTGCTTTCATACGGGAGACACAAGCGATAAATGTCGTATTCACTTCCTAAATTGGGAATCCATATGCAAGCTAAAAAAATGCAACGGTCTTGGTTTTAGATATCCTGAATTGACTAATCAAAGATTTATGATGAAGCTAGCCTAATAATCTCTGAGCATAAGTTGTGACTGCTAAATATAGCTAACTGAGAACTTGTTTTCGTGCTAAATCTGGTGACTCGATTTTATGGAAGGCTATTGTGACTGTATGGCCGACCTTATAGGAATGAGCTATGGAGTTTGGGAAATGGCAATCATGTTAGATTTTGGACAGATAGATGGACACTAAGTATGGAGCCGTTCTATGATATTGTTAGTACCAAACTATCTCCTTTCGAGATGGACATAAAAGTTTGCGATTATGTGCTTAACGGAAATTGGGATTTTCGGATATTTCAAGGAATTATACTAGAAGATATAATAATTTGCATTAGAGCTGCTAAACCTCCTTTAGCTTCTTATGGGACGATACTCTTTTGTGGGAGGATATTGAAGTAGGTTTTTCTCTGTTAAGTCAGCGTACAAGGTAATCAAGGGGTAGACAATTAAGAATCTAATAGTATATGGTCCACAAATTGGAAGTAGAAGGGACCTCAACGTATTAGAATTTTCCTTTGGCTAGCCGCTCATAAGTGATTGTTGATTAATGAATTGAAGACGTATCGCAACTTGCCAGGAAATCCATATTGCTTGAGATGTGAGTCTCATGTGGAAGCAACTTAACATGTTCTAAAGGATTGTCCAATTGTCCGTAAGATATGGCTTGAGTTTGTCTCACGACGATAAATGAATTTGTCGCAATGGTTGAATTCAAATCTCGATGATAAAGGGCAATTGAATTTTCATCATGATGGAAGCATAATTTTTGGAGTAGGCGTGTGGCTTTTGACAATAGAGAAACAAGTTACTTTTCCGGGACAACTTTATTTTCCCTTCCGAATCTAGTACAAGTAATTCGATTATACAAATAGGAAATCATTAAAGCTTCGTCTGTGAATAATTGGACATTAAGTGAATTATGCACTTCTTCGATTTTGGTCAGATGGGATCCTCCAACTTCTGGATGGATTAAACTGAATAATGATGGGGCCTCCAGAGGCAACCTAGGACTTGCTGGTACATGGGGTTTATTTGGAAATGAAGGGTTTGACTAGCTTGGTGGTTTTGCCGCATTCGTAGTAATATGTTCGTGAACACAAGCATAATTTTGAGTTTTGTGGTTGGGAATCAACTCCGCAAAACAACGTACTTGGTTTTCATAAGATCATCATTGAGATTGATTTTAAAGCCATCATTGATCTTGTTAGTCCATAACTTATGATTGATAATACTGGCCCTGTTTTTCTTAACAATATCAAAAAACTGTTGCACTTTCGCTTTGAATTTAAAGTGCAACATAATTTTCGGGTGGGAGTTGATTTGCTTGTTAATCTTGGAATTGATAAACGCCTGGATACTAGTTTCTTTGTATTACCTCCTATAGGGTACTTCATTTTTTATTAGGTGATAAAATAGGGATCGTAAATTTACAAGTTAAATTTTTGTATTCGGCTTTAATCCTTTTGCATACCAAAAAAATATACAATGAAAACACAGTCAGTATACATTTAAAAAGCGGTTGACAATAAACGTCACTTCACTTTCGAACGTTAATTAGAAACATAATATCCGATTCACTTGCAATCCCTATCAGACCTATAAACATCACGTTGGCTGGTATAGCATCAGCCACTCCCAATGTCAAAGTTTCGCAAACCATCTCACGACATGCCATATTCTTATTTAAAACTGTGAACGAATTAAGGGTGCTACTCTGTCACCCAAAGTTTATTTTGACAGATGGACCTTTCAATCCGATTTGACATTGAATTCAATTGAACAGACACTTCAAAAGAGTCCACAAAGTTCTGATTGTCTTTCGGGTTAGCTTGGAGTTAATGGGTATGACAGGAAATGGTGCAATTGGAGCTGAAGTCTGACTCAGCTATATGAAGTTTTTAAGTGTTCTTGATTTAGACTGAGCGCATGAGTTTTAGCTGTGGCTTTCGCTTAGATTTACCGTTTCTCTAACAAAAAGGAATTGATGATATGTATCTAAACTCTCTCTTTTGAAGTGGGTTATGTCTGATTAAGATGACCAACTGATGAATAGAACTAAGTCATTTGACGGGCATATCATCACAGATCGGTCATTCGCTCATCCGTCGCACTTGCAACCAAGAACACGAGGGTGACTTGATTTTAATCGATTCCGATCAAAAAGAAAGAAAACAACACATGATCATATGCAAATAACCTTGGTTTTATGGTATTTATATCTGGCACAGCAGCTGAAGATGAAATTGATACGAATAGGCATATCGTTGTCTTATGACTTTCTTTTAGGGCCCAAATTAAAAAGCTAAAAGAATGAAAAAGGAGGAGCTCCTGCCAATGCCAACCAGTGCTTCCTCAACTTATCAAGTTACTTTCACGGGATGAGATTGTTCGCTGGTTGTCACTGGCTTAAATCCGTGTTTCAATGCGGCGTTCCACACCAGATCGATCCTGTCGACATCTATCGCTCCAACCTCATGATGAGTCCATCCTTCCAGGAGATGCACCACTCCACCAGCATGGCATGCATGAACCACTCCTCTGTCCATGGTATACTGTTCCAACATCACACGAACAACAATTCAGCAATACATGCACAAGGATCTGCACCTTTGCCTGTGTTTCGGCGATTAAGAATACAAGAAAATTGGGCAGTGTATGCGAGAAATGCAGTCGACATGAATTGTCAAAGAACAAACCCAAGCTACAAGGAATGAAACTATTTTTCTCGTGGAGAGCTCGAAAGATACTAATCACACTACTATGATCGTTCGCTAGATAGCTCAAGCATTATGAGATTTCTTAAGGAACATTAGCATCGACTTACCTCGCAACTTCCAAGTCCTTGGACATCATCCGGCAGTCTCATAGCTGCAAGATCTCCATATGTGCAGTCTCTTCTGAATGGAAAAATCGGCGGCACCACAAATTGATGGAAACGTGCTCCTGGTGGAGCCCAACTCTGCTCTCTCGGCGTGATCCATTTCCCAACTATCCATGTCTAATATGCGCACAACAGATTAACCCCAATGTTCATCGTTCATGGTGTAAGGGGAAGATTGAAACTGTTAGGTTATAGTATTAACTGTTCTTAACTTAATATACCTTGCAAGTCCTAGCTGCTTGGTACTTCGTTACTTGCACAAGGTAGTTCTGACAATCAGCTGGTGCTTCCTTCTTGATTTTCTCAAATCTTTCTGTCGAGAGAGTCAGCATCTGCATCATACGGAACAATCTGTGAGCATAGTGTGCACTAGCATTGGATGTCTCAATCTGCTGGTTTAGAATCATAAGGTGAAGACATTGATCTAAAACTCTTTTTGATCCTACAGTCCTGAATCTAGACCAAATCACCAAACATATTACAGCCGTTGGTGTCCAATCAGGATCTGGACCAGTCAGTGCAGTTTGAGAGAAATGTACTGCACTTACAAGGACTCGTATTCTCCTTTGACAAAGATAGAGAGCAATGGCCCTCCCAAGCTTGGAGGTGGCACCCGTCAAAAACACCTCCGTGACATCTTTGGGGACATCGTTCAGAATCACCGCCGCTGTTAAGGTATTTCCATGGACGACACAGACTTTGAGGTCCTGGTGTTTGTTGACAAACAATGTCCCTCCTCCATTAAGTGCTTCATTCTGCAGAGAGATTTTCAAAAGGGGAAAAAGCAATCATTACCAATGCAACAACAAATCAACATCTGTTTCTGTAAAGGACCTACATCTTATGATAAAAGTAGCCAGAGAGGATTCATAATCATTTGATTCCTAGGAAAAACAACTGAAAAAATCACTGTTTATCCTGTCATGCGCTTTTGAAATTAGTAGGTGAGCCAACAACGGCAGATACGTTAGTGGACATTCAATGTTTATTTTTACGGCTTCCGGCAGCTATTTGTAATTCTAAGAGCCCTTACTCGCGATTTGGCAAAGCAGAATGGTAAATGAGTTAGGTGTTTTCGACATGTTCAAGAATGTTTGGGCTCCCTACAGTAGAAACTAGTCATGGGGCTGGTTGGTGAAGAAATATGCTATCAAATAGATGGAACATCTTCTTCTTAACAATAGAAAGAGTTGCCAATTGTGGTGGTCATCGAGCAGAAAATAGAATAGATCGAAACCTCCAAGACAGCACGCTTTTCAAGTAACTTCTCCAACCCTATATGGTCCACACTCCATTACTGCTATTCCAGAATCCAGCACATGGATCGTGGAGGTTGATAGTAATTCCAGCAATAACTGTGAAATGGAAAATCAGACGAGATAAATGTGGGGATGGAAGAGGAAACAAACAACCACCTTATTTAATGCAGCCAAACTGATGACTTTAACTCCTAATTTATCAGCATCTAAAATAGCTTCCTCTATCTGCTTGTTAATGCCAGCAGCTGCAAATGGTAAGAAGTACTGCAAAAAAAGGAAATAGTTTCCATTTTAGCCTGTATCCATGAAATTTTGGCACGACATAGAAAGTTAGAGCATATTATTCTACTATTCCTCGCTCCACGAATATGAGATGCACCTGAAATCCAAATCTTGGCACTGCCCACGTTTGGTGCAGATGGCCCCTTAGGTTGTAGAGAGAGATCACAAAAGTCTTAGCCCATGCCCACATCGCCAGCATCACCATAAAGACGATGGGCAAGACAGGTAAAAAGAAGAAACAAGTGGCATATGGCAATGATGCAAACGATCTCAATACGAAGGGGGCGTGCATTGAAGATGATAGGTCCACGACATGAGCCAGGAAAACGAAGTCTGGGATGACCCTCCTATATTTTCCTGCAGCAATGACAAGTCTATTATTGTAAGTCAACTCTTCAGTCCCGGGGGCCACTTGATAAATAATACAATTATAGTCTTGCACACACAAAGATAGAGGCTGAAATGGGCCAGAGCCAGAGCGATGATCGCCTTATGATGAATGGAGATCTGATTGGAAGTTCTATTGAGCTTAAGTCATACAGTTACAATTGCTTGATCAATTATCGATCTAAACAGGGGTGTTACTGCTTAAGTAATATTTTTATTACTCAATAAGGGAGAAAACCTTCAGACCTACCACATTCAGCATTATATTCCTTTTGAAGTTGCCATGATTTGCTATTTAGTGTGTTCCCAACTGCATCAAAAAGTGGCATAAAGAGGCAGAAATTTGTGTCCATATCTGTATGATGGAGGTTATGGTATCTGCACAAACAGCAGCCAAAAGATAACACATTTGCGTTATAACTGAGAGAAACATTTAAACTGTAGTTTCTTGTAATATGCAAACTAAATTTTCTTCTTCTATCCACATTTTGATTGATCGGTGAACCCTTTTATTGCAACTACCTCATCTGTGCAAAGATGCTTCTTTTGAGATATAAATGTATAAACTGCATATCTTAACAACGCAGGTGAAAGGCTTCTATTAAAATGGAGAACATTTAAAAGCTTGAATTCCAAAATTGCCATATTGGCAACAATTATATCTTAGGGGCTCGTAAAACTACAATTTTTCTCTCCTTTTTAGGGTAATGTGAGGGTCGAGAATGTGAAAGCTTCCTTATTGGGCTAAAAAAGGAGTAACTGACTATAACAGAACCTAGCAAAGTTGAGTACTGAATCTTGATAAACATGTCCAATTTGTAAATTGGCAGTCTAATCTAACTTACGTTGGGGTATAAATGAGATATCGGAGGAAGGGAAGTCTCTCGAAGATGCGATAAGGAATGAATTCGACATTGCAATGACCCAAGCATCTCAGAACATCAAACATAACCAAATATCCATAAACAAGGCTTAGTGATCCATGTCCCAGCAAAGTAGAGCCCAGTATTGGAATTCCAGCAATTGTGGTCAATACGAGATGCTCCAAAAATGTTGCATGTCCAGCTGCAGCGAATGAATTGTACCAATTAATATGCAGGCATGAATATAAAAAGCAATATCTCACAAATTTCATGGGATCAGATTACTTTATCTCACCTGTAAAAGGCTGGGGGACTGCAGATTCATGGTGCAATGAATGGTAATTGGTGAATAAGTATTCCCCATGGAAACATCGGTGTGCCCAATAATAGACTGGCTCTGAAGCTCCTATGTGAAGCATTAGGACTGTGACGAGGCCTCTTGTGTTCCAAAGAGGAAGGTCTGCCAGTGATGGGACGATGCAGTAGGCCATGGAAGCCATGAAAGCTTGAAGAATCAAAAAATTATCCCTAGCAAAATGAACCCAAAAGAACAAAAACAGAGAGAGATTGCTAAAAATTTTCTCACACATAGATAGACACACAGATACATGCAAAAGTATGATCCCATATCAGAAATCTTACCAGTCCCATTCTCTGTCTATCTGTTTGAAATCTACACCTTGCTTGATGATCCGGCGGGTTTGATTCAGGAACAGCATGTTACTAAAAGAGCCGAAGTTCACATATATGGAAGATCTGAGTCCCCATAAAATGAGAAGATGTAGGCACCAGCGGCTCTTTGCAGTGTCTTCATACATCCTTGAGTAGAGAACTTGCGCAACGAAAGGTCCATAAAGCAAGTACTGTCCATCCCCAAACAGAAAACATTTCAAAAGTAGCAACTTTAGCAATGATACTAATCTGCAAAAACTTATAACTAACTAATATGATGCCCACAGAGCTTAAGACTGGATATTCTATGCGGATCAACCAAACTTTAAGAATTGCATGACCAAGAATGTAAAGTAGTAAAATTAACAAAAAAAAAGGCTTCTTGATGTCCTTTTTTTATCACCTTGAAAACTCCTAAGTTTTCCCAAGGCCAGACAGACAAGGGAGCAACCATTCTCTGAACTGAGCAGTGGCAGAGTCTCAAACTCTTCCTTCTCAACTTGTTTCAGTTGCAGCTGCTTCTGGTTCTTCTTCTTCTGTGTGCTCTCTCTTCCAAACCAGGAAACACCAAATGATACAACACCACTGGGAAGCAAGATGAGAAGAGGAAATATTTATAGAAACAAGAAGCAGAAGAAAACGGGTCCCAGATAGATGGGACGCTCCTGAGAAGAAACAGAGTCGAAAGTATACTGGGTGAAAGTCAAGAATGCTTTCCGGTGTTATTTTCTTGCTTTGGCCTCAAATCTCTCATCTTTTTAAAGAGCTTCGAAGTTCAAACAAGTCAACAACAAATATTTTACTGATCCCACCCCACCCACACAACCTACTTATAAGATCCAAAAAGCACCCAAGCGAAGTTGCATATATGCAGTTAAAGCTCATAATCAGTCCCTATCCCTACCTCATTAGTGTCACCGATTTTCAGCAAATGAAGGAAAAAAGAAAATCTTTCTATTCTAGAGTTTGACAACACGGACCGAAAGCTGTGGCTTTTGGATGTACATCCAACGCGTCCTTGCTTGCGTACCGACCTGTTTACCGGCACAGCTGGAGAGATGGGCAAGGAGTCTCCGCCTATTAATTACTCCTGGTTGGGAATATGACGAAACGGGCCTCCTTCATTACTACTACTATTCTTATCAGTTTTCATTTTGGCCCATACCCTTTGTTTGATTAGTAAAAGTTGGTATTTGGTGGTTGGTTGAATTCCACAAAAATTCATCAGTCGTGGAGGCTTGGACGATTAGGACAATTGAACATTTAATCGAGTGTGCCAGTACATGATTCTCAAAGTATTATTTCCCATGCGGAGTATTTGCATGCACCACGTGTTCTTTCAAAATTTCGACTTGTTAATACCCCTTTTGTTCATTACTTTAAGATGAATTGTATTGTTCTAGCAACATCGACTGACACACAAGCTTGACAATTACGTTCGAAAAATGGTAGCCCTTTTTCAAGACACTCCCCACACCATATTAAGGGTGCGTTTGTTTTATGAAAAACTTAAGATTTAGAAAATGTTTTCCAAACAATGATTGGTTATGTTGCTTAGAAAATTAGTCAACATAAAATATTTACATTATCGATAATAATTTATGCTTAACTATTTTCATTGATGATGAAAATATTTTTTATTTATTTATTTTTGTAAGCAATAGAAGCGTGGGAAATTAAGTGAATACTACATAGAGATGGGAATGAAAAGATAATAAATTTCTTGCAAGGTGCAAGAAAAGGAGCATCTAGTAATACGGACCTTGATTTTAGAAGTGTTTAATGATGCTCCTAAGTGCCATTACTCACTCTATAGAATGCGATTCACGTCTCAGCTATTTGCTTTTATTGGACTTAGTCACACTGATGTGTTACGAAAGAGATTGAAAATCCTTTTACGGATCACGCCTCTGAGAAGATTAATGCACGTAGGTTTGCATTACGTCGAATTAATCCACCTTCACTCCCGAAGTCCAAAAGTCATAATATGAGTCGCCATTACACATGATATGAGTCGCCATTGCACTTCATATGAACACCAAACGGAAAGAAAAAAGAAAAAATCGACCAAACAACTTTCCAATTTTACTAAAAACAGGAAGAAAACAAAGTACAAATTTTATTGTGTAGGGATCGGTCATTATCTCTACGGACGCGCAATTCCCAAGTCAGGATCGAAATGGTTTGGAAAATCAATTAGGACACCAACATGCCCTCACCACATCAAAGAATGCTAATGTCATGAACTTCGAATTATGTCAAGGGCACAACTAGAAACCGATACCACCCTAGAATATTCTTAGTCATTTCTTCATCTACTATAATCTTCCTAAAATGTTGCAATTCATACAATTCGGACAATCACCTATTCACAAATCAGGTGTGGGGCTAGTAGTTTTCATTTCATATCTCATGGAAAACCCTTTTTGACCCCGCTTAGCCCTATCCCAACGATTAAACTCTAGCATCGACACATACATGATAACAAGGTGCAAAGGGTGGGGAGAGCAAGTCATAGAGCATAACAAAACCTTTGCTGAAACTCCTCCTTAGTTAAAGTATAAATTAGTTCATTTTATGAAATCATTTGGCTTGAGTTAATCAGTACATAAGAAGGAAATAGTTTACTCGGACTTGCTTACATGTATTTCGAGGCCTGACCCAATCAGCAGGCTGCCGGACCATGATCAGCTCTACCAGTGAGAAGGAACACATTTTTCACACACTATAGTCTATTTTATGAGACAACTGGACTTTTGTTGTTGTTGTTGTTGTTGTTGTTGTAAACTATGTAATATTTCGTTGATAACTATGCCTATGAAGTAGGAAACGGAGGTCGGATGATTTATGCAGGCTACTACACAAATTGGCTGGGTGCTTTCCCACCGGAAAGAACATAGAATTGTGTGATTAGATGTA
Organism: Syzygium grande; assembly: GCA_024733475.1. Lineage (NCBI taxonomy): Eukaryota > Viridiplantae > Streptophyta > Magnoliopsida > Myrtales > Myrtaceae > Syzygium > Syzygium grande. The sequence continues at coordinate 37,615,718 of JAMXDD010000008.1, read as the reverse complement.
TCATAAACAATAAAAAAAGGCCAAATTGCAATTAGAATCCTCACATTTTCTTCATTTTCAATTTTAGCCCCATCTTTTTAGATTATCAAGATAAATCTTCACCTCTTGAGCTCACATCAAATCTATCCCAAGATTAGATTCCCTCTTAAAACTATAGTTTAATTACTATTTTTTCCCTTTTGCATTGTTTATTTACAAGATTCTGTTTAAGGTAATATTTTCTTTAAAAGAACCTACTTTTAACTTTATTTTTACTTCAAAATAATTTAAAAATGTTATACTAAAATAAAGATTGTCAATATAAAGCTGTATAAATATTTTCCAATTTAAAAGATGATAAACAAAAGAAAAGAGGCCGCATGAGAAAAAAAGGTTGCACAAATTACAGAAAGTGAAAATCGGGGCACAATTGGTATTTGAGAAGGAAACCGACGGATTATTCCCTTTAGAAATTGTGCTAAAGGGTTCGGGATAGATTTAAGATAGATTTGGAATGTCGGATAATTTTCTGATAGGATTAAAGATTGAAATGAATTTGAAAACTAAGGGAGAGGAGAGAGCAAAAATTGATGAATGAAATGAACAATTGTGGTTTTAGGGACAAATGTACTCGAAATGATTACTTAGAAGACATAAAACATTTCAATAGGAAAGAAAGCAGAGGTAGACTCATGTACATCGTGTGGCACGGGTATGGGCCCAACCATCAAGCAGGTGCCTTAATTGCTTCCTGCCTAATTCAGTCCCATGCATGTGCACTCCATCCTCATTTACTCCTGTCTTTTTTGTTTCTATTTTGAACGTCATGATTTCGCATTTTGTTCTTCTCAACTACTTAAATGATTATTTTGGCTCAAACCACACACACACACAAATGAACCAACAAGCTGGTAAATATGACATGTTGCGGTGTCTTTATAAAAGTATGTGCATGCATGATGCATCCACATGAATTGGTATCTCATAACTATGAGATGATCACAACTTGTTAAGATTTCCGCTGGTTGCACTAACAACTTGAGTTTCTTTCCCTTCTTTCTTTCTATGCTTTTGCCTTTTTAGCTTTGGATCATGGTAATTGGTACTTCTGGTCTGCCACGGGCAAATTCACCATGAAGCTATTGGGCTCGATGAACAGCTAAACGCTTGACGATTCAACGCTTGATATCGATCACCCAATAAATTGAATGAGCTTTGGGTTGATGTGCCCAATCAAACTATGCACATTTACCTAGACAGGTATTACCAATAAAAATATTTGATTAATACCACGAAAAACTTCAAACATATATATTTGTGATAAATTTACTCAAAACTAATTTTTTGACTACAAAAAACCCTAAACTGGTACACTTATAATAAATTTATCCCAAACTAATTTTTTGATCCCAAAAAATCCCAAACTGGTACATTTGTGACAAATTTACCCTCAATTAAATTGAATTAATATCATGAAAAATCACAAACTGATACATCTGTGATAAACGGAGGGTAAAACCCCAAACTAGTACACCCATCAACTATCACGTGTCATCTAACTCAAAAATTTGACGGTAAAATTTAACGCAAAAAATTGTCACTGGCATATCAGTTTGAGGTTTTGGTGATAAAAAAAATAGTTTGGGATACATTTGTCTAAGGTGTACCAATTTGGGGTTTTCGATGGTATTAACCCTAAAAAATTACTTTTGTAGGGAGGAAAGGAATCAAAGAGTAAAAAAAAAATGGGGAGGGATACAAATATATTTTTCAGGTCTTGTTTTGATAAGGAAGAATATTGGGAATGGAAGTGAATGGAAAAAAAAGAGCAAAATTCGAAAGTAAAAATATTACTCTTTTTCCTTCAAATGGTATAAAAAATGCCAATTCCAAAGTTAAAGGAATTAATTTCCTCGCTTCTCTGCGATTTTCTCTCTAAATCGAAAACATTGTTTTCTGTTTTCGTTAAATTTTCTATCTTTCCAAATAATGAAAACCCATTTTCTCCAAATACAAAATATTGGAGATAATGCAAATGATGTAAGAACATGAACGCTACCTAGTAGAGCTACAATTTGAAAATGAAGTGTGTTTAGCATGTGTACAGGAAAGGAGAAGCATGCATGAGTTAATGCTCTTTTTAGACTACATGATATCTCGTCACTTATCTATATTTGAATTCGATCGACAATTTTATGACTTTGTATTGCCCTTGAAAAGATATTCCCATTTCCAAATAAAATGATAATACAGACTTTGCTATATTAGCATTTATTTTCACGACAAACACATATGTTGTAAATGTGTATGTAAAACATTTTTTTTTTCGTTTGACATATAAAAATTGATAAAAATATAAGGTACCCTAAAATAATTTGAAACAACATTTTCCAAGTGTTAGAAGGAGTTGCGTTGATCACGAGGTAGATTTTAAGCTTCAACGAATTTGGAATTAGAGACTAGATATGATTGATTACCGATATATACTACTCTAAAATCAGGGTCACCCGCACATATCTATACTAATCGGCTTATGTATTTACAAGGTATTCCATGGATCTCTCGACTGCCGATTTTTTGTGCTCGTGTCCCCGAAACTATACAAAAAGAAATGATTGCTTTCAGTGCAGGGTATATGCACTTTACCTCCACTGTTGGCACTTCACCTCTTTGATGAGAATGTAAGTGGAAGTGAAATAAACTTCAATGTTAAAAGGGTGCTCTTATGTCTTGGACAAGAGTCCATAAGATTTTGTCGTTGTATTAATTATAAATCTCCCTCTCAAGTGGGCATTCATAGATTTGGTTATCGCATTTGCCAACTTCAAGGATAGAGAGCAAAATAATAACAATAATAATGATAATAACAACGCTGTAAATCTTGTTTCATACACTACTATACTCTAATGGATACTCTTCGATGGGGTTTAGCATTTTTGTATATGCGGGCATGTGGATAAACAACAAAACTTGGTGCAGAGCAGAGCCGGGACGACAAAGAGTAAGAAGTCAAGATTGACATTGTTAAACGACTATCATCCAAGGTGGTCAGGTGGTGGCTGCCGATGTCATCATAGGTGATATGGTTTTTGAGCCTCTTTTGGAGGGAGGAGTTTTCCGTTTCGATTGTTCGGCAAAAACGATAGAGATATTACATTTTCTTAGTCTTTCGTTCGTCAACATGGATAGGGACACACCAACAATAAGTTGTCCTCTCCCTTGTCATATCCCTACTTAAAACCTCGGTTGGATTAACACTGCGGTACACATTATTTAGCTACCTTAATTGCTTCTTGCCTAATTCAGCCCCTTGCATGTCCACTCCATTCTCTTTTACTCCCTTCTTTTTTGTTTCATGATATGGCATTTTGTGCTTCTCAACTACTTAAATGATTATTTTGGCTCAAACCACACACAAAAAAAAATGAACCAACAAGCTGGTAATATGACATGTTGCAGTGTCTTTATAAAAGTACGTGCATGCATGATGTATCCGCATGAATTGGTATCTCGTAACTATGAGATGATCACAACCTGTTAAGATTTCCGCTGGTTGCCCTAATAACTTGAGTTTCTTTCCCTTCTTTCTTTCTATGCTTTCGCCTTTTTAGCTTTGGATCATGGTAATTGGTACTTCTGGTCTGCCACGGGCAAATTCACCATGAAGCTATCGGTCTCGATGAACAGCTAAATGCTTGACAATTCAATGCCCCATGTCGATCACCCAATAAATGCTGATGTAAAGTGTCTGATAATTTTTCCATGGTTTCGACCCACAGCACCGTAGGAAGGACCCTTTTCTTATTGTTATTTCAGCAGAAAAGCACAAATGTTTCTTATCTCAGCTAAATAGGCACAGGAGAAGCGAAATCAGTACAAGGAAGTCTCGCATCCAGCAATTGACTGTCTCGTCATACACAAGACCACATGTCCTTATCAGGATCACTCACTCCTTGGAGGAGGGGGCAAGATGATATAAGAGATAGGACAGGTGAAACTAATGAGTGATTTGAGTTGATGTGCCCGACCGAGCTATGCACATTTATGTTGACAGGTATTACCAATAAAAACATTAAATTAATATTACGAAAAACTTTAAATTAATATATTTATGATAAATTTACTTAATACTAATTTTCTGATCACAAAAAACTCAAAACTGGTATACTTGTGATAAATTTACCCTAGATTAATTTTTTGACCCCCAAAAACCCCAAATCGGTACATTTATTACAAATTTACCCTCAATTTAATTGAATTAATATCATGAAAAATCATAAACCAGTATATCTGTGATAAACGAAGGGTAAAACCACAAACTAGTACATCCGTCAACTATCACGTGTCATTCAACTTAGAAATTTGACGGTAAAATTTAATACAAAAATTGTCACTTGCGTACTGGTTTGGAGTTTTTTGTGATCAAAAAAATAATTTGGGGTACATTTGTTTTAGATGTACCAATTTGGGATTTTCGGTGATATTAACCTTTAAATATTGCTTTTGTAGGGAGGAAAGGAATCAAAGAACAAAAAAAAATGAGGAGGGATACAAATATATTTTTCAGGTCTTGTTTTGCTGAAGTAGAATATTGGGAATGGAAGTGAATGGAAAAAAAGTGCAAAATTTGAAAGTAAAAATATTACACTCTTTTTCCTTCAAATGGTATAAAAAATGCCAATTCTAAAGTTAAAGGAATTAATTTCCTTGCTTCTGTTGCAATTTTCTCTCTAATTCAAAAACATTGTTTTCCTTTTTCGTTAATTTTTCTCTCTTTCCATATAATGAAAACCTATTTTCTCCAAATACAAAATATTAAGAGAAAATGCAAATGATGTAAGAACATGAACGCTACCTATTAGAGCTACAATTTGAAGATGAAGTGTGCTTAGCATGTGTACAGGAAAGGAGAAGCATGCACGAGTTAATGCTCTTTTTAGACTACATGATATCTCGTCACTTATCTATATTTGAATTCGATCGACAATTTTATGACTTTGTATTGCCCTTGAAAAGATATTCCCATTGCCAAATAAAATGATAATACAGACTTTGCTATATTAGCATTTATTTTCACGACAAACACATATGTTGTAAATGTGTATGTAAAACATTTTTTTTTTCGTTTGACATATAAAAATTGATAAAAATATAAGGTACCCTAAAATAATTTGAAACAACATTTTCCAAGTGTTAAGAAGGAGTTGTGTTGATCACGAGGTAGATTTTAAGTTTCAACGAATTTGGAATTAGAGACTAGATATGATTGATTACCGATATATACTACTCTGAATCAAGGTCACCCGCACATATATGTACTTATCGGTTTATGTATTTACAAGGTATTCCATGGATCTCCCGACTGTTGATTTTCTGCACTGGTGTCCCCAAAACTATACAAAAAGAAATGATTGCTTTCAGTGCAGGGTATATGCATTTTACCTCCACTGTCGGCACTTCACCTCTTTGATGAGAATGTATGTGGAAGTGAAATAAACTTCAATATTAAGGGGGTGCTCTTATTTCTTGGAGAAGAGTCCACAAGATTTTGTGGTTGTATTAATTAGAAATTTCCCTCTCAAGTGGGCATTCATAGATTTGGTTATCGCATTTGCCAACTTCTAGGACAGAGAGCAAAATAATAACAATAATAATGATAATAACAACGTTGTAAATCTTGTTTCATACACTACTATACTCTAATGGATACTCTTCGATGGGATTTAGCATTTTCGTATCTGCGGGCATGTGGATAAACAATAAAACTTGGTGCAGAGCAGAGCCGGGACGACAAAGAGTAAGGAGTCAAGATTGACATTTTTAAACGACTATCATCCAAGGTGGTCAGGTGGTGGCTGCCGATGTCATCATAGGGGATATGGTTTTTGAGCCTCTTTTGGAGGGAGGAGTCTTCCGCTTCGATTGTTCTGCAAACACGACAGAGATGTGGCATTTTCTTAGTCTTTCGTTCGTCAACATGGACATGGACACACCAACAATAAGTTGTCCTCTCCCTTGTTATATCCCTACTTAAAACCTTGATTGGATTAACATTGTGGTACACATTATTTAGCTACCTACTAGGACTAGTTTTTGCCCAACTTTTCCTTGCTAGCATTTATTTTTTCTCTTCTTGAATACTCAGCGATCTCTCTTGTTTCAGGTTTTTGCACGGAACATGGACGGATGGGGTTATGGCCCTGGTACTACATCTCTGTACCAATCTCATCCTTGGGTGCTAGCATTTCTGCCCAGCGGAGAGTCACCGGGGATTTATGCTGAATAGACGCGCCATCCTGTGATGGTGTAACACTCATACCTAGTGTTGGCTGGGTTAGCCTCTGTGGGGCCCAGCTAACATTAAAAAAATAGAAAATTCAAATAGAAAAGAAAGAGAGGAGATCGTGAGTTGAGCCCGAGAGTGAGAGAGAAAAGAGGAGAGAGAGAGAGAGAGCACCGAGAAGATCGAAGGAGAAGAAGAAAAAAGGGTGCGGTTTTTTTGTCTCAATTCAAAAGCCAAACATTGTCGTAATTGACTCAAATTTTAGTATATTGATCGTTTCGTTCGGTGAGAACCTTCTCCAAGTCGTCTCTCGTTTTCTTGAATCTTGTTTTGAGAAGAAATTGATTACAAATTGGGTTAGTTCTTGGTAAATTGCTGTCCAGTTCTTCTCAACAGAGTGATATAAGAGCTTGTGTTGAGATTCTAGTGTTAAATGGAAGAAACTAGCGGCACAATGTCGAAGTTACATGCCTCGAATTACTCCATTTGGAAGCCTCATCCCGTTGATATTAATCAAACTAAAGGAGACAAGGAAGACAAAGAATGGCAGTGAATGAATCGAAAAACAGTCCGGTATATTTGACAATGGATTGATAATAGTGTTTTCATCGTGTTGCACAAGAGAAGAAAGCGAACACTTTGAAGAAGAAATTACATGAACTCTATTAGAGGAGAACCCTACAAAATAAAGCTTTTTTAGTTAAAAGACCTGTAAATTTGAGATACAAAGAGGGAAGTAGTATGTCGGACTATTTGAGTGAATTTCAAAATGTTGTAATCTTGAAATTCATGTTTATTACTTGAAACTCTTTCTGACAACTGGGACACCTTGGTTGTGGCATGAAATAATTCGGCTCTTTTCAGTGTGCTTTCAATGAGCATGGTTAAGAAAGCCTATTCAATGAAGAAATTAAGATAAAAGGCTTGGATCATACTTCTAAATGGGAGGCTCTTGTTATATAAAATAGGGCAAGAAGTCAATCAAGAAAGTTTCTAAGTAACGATAACAGAGGTAAGCCAATATGAAGGTTAAAATTATGGCAAAGAATGAGTGTGAAGTGTTATAATTGTGGCAAGATGGGTCATTATGCTTAAGAATGTTGGCTAATAAAGAGAGATAAATCTTATGATAGAAACAGAGATCCAAAGAAAAAAGAGAAACCTATTACAATGGCAATTGCATCCGATGGCGATATTTTGTTCATTTTTTGCAATGGTTGTGTGAACCTTACATGTCAATACTCTAGCTAGGTTATTGATTTTGCAGCTTCATTTCATGTCACATCTCTGCATAACTACTTTATATCCTATCGCAGCGGCAATTTTGGTTGTATTAGAATGGGAAATAATGGTATTTACAAGGTTGTCGGAATGAGATGTTTATTTGGAGACTAATGTTAGATGAAATTTGCTTCTAAAAAAACTTTAGACATGTTCCAAGCATTCGACTTCACTTGATCTCCACAAGTACCTTAGATGATGATTACGTGCAAGAAAAAGTGGCTTTGGGAACACTTGTGTCTAAGTATGTTTCGTTTGTGCATCAAATCACTGATCTCTTCATGAAACCATTGTCTAAATGTGCTTTTGGAAATTTATGTCGCAAATTAGGAATTTGTGATTCTTCCATTCCCAATTTGAGGGGAAGTCACAGCACTTATTTATCAATCAAGGAAGAAGAATCTAGAGATATCAATCAGAATCACAAGCTGATTCTTGGATATGCTAAAATTAAGGGATTGACGGCTCTTGTAATATAATGATCTCTTCATTTATTATTTTCCATTATTGTATTATTTTCTTACGAAGTATAACATTTGTAATATCTTTATATAATAAAAATTATCTCAATAATTGTTCGTTGAGATCAAGAATCAAACACCTCTATTCTTTTAGGCCTGAAACCTGGTATCTCATAGGGAGGATGAGCAAATGATGTACTGACTTATATCTTCCCTTGAATAGTATAAGCACAGATGTATGGTGCTCAAGGTCATAGAGAAGCACGTTACCTGTTGCATGATAACAACGGATGCCGAATGATTTGCCAAAGGCGTTTTGACGTGCTTTTTTTTTTATGTGAATCCGATACATGGATCTGATGCAATTAGAGTCTTTGAATTTCTTGAGTTCCGATCCTTATAAGATCTACATAAAAAAAAAAATTACCCACAAAGTCCTAAACCTATTTATATGAATGCCAATATTGTTCTAAACATTTTAATTTGACCAATTTAATCATAAATATTTTGACAATTTACCAATATAGTACTTCCAATCAATTTTCGTCATATATTTCTAACATGGACGTCGGCCATCTTAGTAGTACGGTCGACGCTGACATGGATGATTTTTGCAATTTTTGTAAAATTTTCTGAATTTTCTCTTTATTTCTTTTCAGGGTGAGGGCGGCCCTCGCCTGTGGCCAGCAAAAGTCGCCAACCATTAGCCAGGTTCGATGACCGGCATAGGAAGAAGGAAAATAAGTATTAAAAGAAAGAAAAGAAAAAGAAAACATTCAAAAAATTCATTTTTTTTAAATTTGTAAAAATTATGTCTATGTCAACGCCGGCCATGTCAAATAAGATGGCTGACACTAACCAAACCGCCATGTCAGCAATTTCCGATCAAAATTGATTAGAATTATTATATTGACAAATCGAGAACTAAATTGATCAAATTAAAATATATATAACTTAATTGATAATCATAAAATATATTTAAGACTTTTTTTATAATTATCCTGATCCACGTATCATCAACACTAGGTGTCGGTCCCCACAAATATCTGTGGGTATTTTGGATGGTCGTGGCAAATTTGCAACGCAGAGGTTGAGGAGAGACCAGTTCAATCAGAGCATTCAATGCGTGTCTCCTTGTGGATGCAAACGTGATCTTCCCCTTGTGGTTTTGAGAAATTTCATTTGTCACTTTGTTGCCGGCCAAATAATTTCTAATTGCATGATTCATATGTGAGAATTACAACAGGTGTTACATACTCTTCACATACATGTGGTCCGGAGAGCATGATCTTTGAAGTTAGAACGGTTGGAGAAATCTTACGATATCAAAATATCAGAGGTACATCTTTGGGTTAAAAAGAGATTGTGAAAGAGATGGAGAGCTAGAGATCTGAATTGGTAAAAGCAACTTAAACCATAATCGAGATTTGAATTCAATCCACACTTGCAATTCGCAAAACCCCAAAAATGCGAGTAGATAAATCAAGCCATTTTTAGAGGATTTCATTTCTTTTTGTACATGTATTATATCTGTGTATTAGGCATGCAGGACCATCTTAACAAGTCACGGGAAGTGGAGGGGCACTGCAAACACTTGGAAATCAATCAATTAATAAGATGTCTTGTGTGTAATTGCAATTCACTTCTCTAGTGGCTAGGCCCCTTGTCGTCTCTTTTAGCAAAGCTGACCACAGGAGCATAAAATTCTTTGTGCCAGACCCTAATCTACATGTTGGGTTTGTCTCAAAAAGTCTCCGTTTTCACATTAAGATGAATTCTTAAGTCCCGAGTCTTCTGAAAAATGATAGTTGTGGAAGATGGTTTTGCAATTGAAGCATTTAATTTTAAATTATGATAACATTGTTCTTCGATTAGTTTTCCTGCTTGTAGAAAAAAGAAATTGATCTTGAATTAAATATGAAAATGATTTTCTTTTGTGATAGTAGGTTTTTGAAAAAAAAAATAAAAAATAGAAAAATAGAAAAATCTCAGAAATTATTAAAAAACTAAAAAAAATTCCACAAATTTTTTTAGGTCATACGAAATGCTTTTTTGTTCTTTTTCTATTCCGAACACGTTCTTCTGCTTAGAACCTCGTCCATGGAATAGAATCCGAAAAAAAATTATTCCCGGGAATAGAAATGTTACCAAACGTACCGTAATTTGCTATAGACAATCTTTGCTTTGCATGTGTGCAATATTTAAAAAAATGAATCCAATGACATTATTCAAGAAAAAGAAAGCCATGGGGTGATTAATTGCAAAATTTAGATGGTGGAATATCAATCCAAAATAAAATAAATTCTTTTTAGGAATTCATAATTAAAGAATATTACCAACACACATATAATATAGATAAATTTGACATTCAATTTTTTTCAAAGTTTTTTTTTATTTGTTTAGATACTTGACACAAAATCTTTCATTTGCACACTAAAACCCAAGTTAGCCTCATCTTTTGAAAAAGAAATTCACTTATCTCTCTTGATTTGGATTTTCATACTTAATGGAAAAAAAAATTACAATGTGATGTTAGGAAGTAAAATGAATATAAACTAATGCATTCCAGGGATCACTATTTCTGATACAACAAAAGAAGTGACTTGAATATGATATGAATTTATTGAGAAACTCGAACCTAAATTGAACTTGTCATGGTACAATGCGGTCCTCTTGAAAAAAATTACAATGTGATGTTAGGAATAAAATGTATAAACTAATGCATTTCAGGGATCAATTTTTACAACAAAAAAGTGACTTGAATATGATATGAATTTATTGAGAATTGAAATTGATTTTGTACAATGCGGTCCTCTTGAAATTGACATGAATTGATAATCTTTCATAAATTTTCGGTAAAAAAGTCTTATGTTATGATATTGAAATATTTTGACATGAAATTACATGATTTGACAATCTTTCATAAATTTTCGGTAAAAAATGTTATGATATTGACATATTTTGATCCTGACGTGAAATTACATGAATGGTCAATCCTAATCTAAATGATACAGCATAATTTGCCACCCTATTTCATTCTTGTAATTATCGAAATTTAATAATTTTTCCTTTAGGTTTTTTCCTTTTCAATCATGGAAATTACTATTCATTTAAATTACATTCGATGTGATTTGGTTGCCAAAGAGACAGAATGGTGGTGCCACCGATGCAACACCAGTGAGCGCCTCTCTCTCTCTCTCTCTCTCTCTCTCTCTCTCTCTCTCTCTCTCTCTCATGAGAAGAGAATTCATTTTCCAAAGTCTTAGCATACTAATTTTTGGTCAGGGAAAATATTTTCTGTTGATCGATTCATTTTCTGGTGTCCAAACAGGATAGAAGTCCGAATTTTTTTCTTGAAAATAGTTTTAATCTAAACTAAGTCACCCTTAGTAACTTCCCTACCTAAACTAGTTTGGTTGTGAGCATGAAAATGAGAGGGAAGTAATCATTTTCATGCTCACAACCAAACAAGAAAAAATCAAGCACTTTCCTTGAAACGGAATTTCGGGTAAAACATTTCCTTCAACACCCTAAGTAACCATTTTGCTTGCTTGTTTGATTAAGATTCAGCCAAAATAAAAAGTATACATACTTTCAAGCCAAAATTTAAAACCCTACTTACTTTTAAAAAATCATGAAAAAAATTATTGACATGCTCAATTGAACTTAATTTCACTCAAAAGTTTAAGCCATCGAGTTATGGGACAACTGAGTATTGTCTATTATTTATTTTAGCTCTAATCTTTTAGTCTCATGGATTGTTTGAAGCCTCCTCTCCGTGCGTGACCATAATAACTTCGTTTCATTGGGAAATATTGAACTGAAGAATTTGCTCGGTATTCAAAACTAGAATCCAAAGTAATCTCCAAATATACTACTTACTGTTAAACTAACATATTCCTTATCCGTCCTCTGGAAGGCACAAGCTTATACTCGAAACTATACAAGCCTCCAAAGACAAAATATCGTGATTAATTATGGTTAGACAAAAACGTGAAATGATTCATCATTTATTTTTTACTACGTAAAACATCAACTAAAAATTGTATAGCGGGGGAAAAATTGAAAATAAGAACAAGGGTTTTTCTATTTGGCACATCTGTCACGAGTCGAGAGTCCTAAACATTATCTCAACTTGAGGATATAACAAAATTTTATCGAGTTCAAATTTGAGACAAGGTCAAGTCATCTCAAACCCGCTTTGTTATTATCCCTAGTTCCATCATTTTATCGACAACTCTCATGTAGCTAGACTTGGAAACCTAACGATTGGACCGTGATTATATTTAAGATGTTGATTGATTAGATATAATGTGAAAGTTTTAATGCATGGATGGGCAAAGGGAGAGAGAAACAAATATAATTGAGTTCTATTAAATTGGGGTGGATATCAGAATGGAATCATAGATGGAGAGACTTCCCACTTGAGATCCACCTGTCGCATTCTCCTAGCTACTTTTCCACACCAGCAATAAGAGCCAACTAATAATAAATGGTGCAACAAGAGAGGAGATCTTTCATTTGGCCACTTGAAATCACGATGCCAAGCCTAGATCATAAACTCCAGAAGACAAAATTGAGATGTAGTGACAATGTCGTGTATGAAATTTCTCTATCGGAAGTTGAAAATGAGCCAACAATATTCAAGCGCCTGTTACGTCGCAATCTTAAATGCAAAGGATTTTGTTTAAAAGTGTCCTGAGATACTTGTTAAGCAATAAAAATAATAATATAATGAAATTTCTAATGTACTGATTGTTTTCGTGATATGAATAATTAATATTTCGAAAATTAAGTATTTTGTCGTTGCGTATATTTAATAAGTTTCTGAGGGCACTCATAACAGACCTAAATCTAAAGATAATGATAATGGACTTCCGGGATTAAATGGTCAAGCAGTTGAGAAGTTAAAGAAATCTTTCAGACTCCATTAAGAGTTTCTTGTATTTTTTTTCAAGTTATTTATGCTTTTTATGTATTTTTAAATCTTAGATCTTTATAATTCGACTTTTAACTAACTTGAAGCATCTCAAACATCTCAAAATGTACCAATTTTGATAATAGTATCATATGTAGCACTTTTTTTTTTTTAAAAATATGAATTATATCCTAAGTTTGGATTGTAAACTTACAAAGTAATCATTTTGCTTTCTCCGACCAAAAAAAAAAAATTCATTTTGCTTACTTGTTTGTGTAAGGTTTAGCAAAACTAAAAGGTTAAATGATATGAATGGTCCCTGAACTTTGACCTAACATGCAATGGGATCCTTGAACTTTAAATTTGTTCAATGTGGTTCTTAAATTTTAGCCCAGTGTGCAATGTTGTCCTTGAACTTTTAATTTATTTAATGTGTTCCCTAGACTTTTGGCACATGTTCAATTTAGTCCATGGACTATATGAAAATGTTTAACGTTGTTCTTGAACTTAAATTAATGGAAAGACAACTTTGAACATTTTCATACAATTTGGAAATTAAATCGAACATGCATGAAAAGTCTAAGGACCACATTGAGCAAATTAAAAGTTTAGGGACGACATTGCACATTAGGCTAAAATTTAGGGACTACATTGAATAAATTTAAAGTTTAGGGATCACATTTCACGTTAGGTCAAAGTTCAGAGACCATTTATATCATTATCCCAAAGTAAAAAGTACAAATATTTGTACATCAAAATTTAAATGCTATTCAATTTTTAAAAATCATGAGAAAATTATATGCGGCTCTACGTGTCAATTTTTTTTAGTTATAAAAGTTTTAAATGTTTCGGATTTGTTTTTTAAAAGGTCAAAATCTATGAATCACAAGATCTATATTAAGTAAAAAAATAAGTAGAAATCAGACAAACAAACAAAAATGCCAAAACACCAACTTTATATTCTATGTTTTACACATTTCACAGGCTAATTCTAAAAAGAGAGCACCAACTTTATCTTGAGTGACAATATTGGCCCGAACTCTTTTTTGTCTCAATAAAAAGCACCAACTTTTACTTGAACTCAAATCTGCCCCCGTGATATAAAAATTTCAAATTATTCAGGTTAAATTTAGGAGTTAAGTGAAAGTTGATAATTTTTTATTAGATAAAAAAAGTTTGAACCATAATTGTTATTCAAGGTAAAGTTGATTTTTTTTTGAATTAAGCCCACATTTCACAATGAACTACTTTAAAATAAGAGGAAGAAAGAAAAGAGTGGCGCGGTTCATTGCCCATTAGACTGACAAGCTTGATCTGCACTTCTAGCCCAAAAATTTGTGGAGATCAAAGAGGAGTTTCGCCACTGGAAAAGAGAGAAACTCATCTGAGCGCCTAGGTCTAGCTACAGCTTAATTTGTCATTAATGCCATTGCTCATCTACATGTTTCCTTAATTTTAGGAAAGGAAAGAAAACACTGTAACATTCGCCTAAGTTGAGAACAGAAGACAGAGATGTAAGAAATTTCATAATGCGGACTTCATTAATTGAGATTAACTATATTAGTTTGGTCTAATAAAGATAAGATATATAGGCTCTTAATAAATCTAATATGTGGCTGGCTAGTGTAGGCCAAATACAACCCGACTTGTGATGAGAGGACCCACGGCCGAAAACTCTATAAATAGTGCTCAAGTCCCTCTTCTAACTTAATGATGCACAATTTGACTCACATACGAACTTAGATAGGAATTTCTTCTTGTGAGTGGCAATCTCATTAGGCCAGTATTTCGGTAAAGGGAATAAGGGAGAAGTACTTGAGTTCGTGTTCAGAAACCATTGCCAATTCCGCGTCAAATTCGATGGATTCCAAATCAGGTGCACAAATCAATAACTTCTTCATTTATGTGTTTTAATTTTTGTTCATGGTGTTCCTGGGCGTGCTATTTTCGTGACTGACAGGTAGTATTAGAGCTTGCCATAGATTAGAACTGAAACATGCAGATTAGGACTGTTTTTGTTTTGTCCGATAGGCTTTTGCCATTTTTTGGAATTTTTTGTCAAATAAAGTTAAATTTTATTGCATATTTAGAATCTACTCATCGAGACTAGAAGAATGAGGGGCGGCGCATCATCGGAGGATACGGCACGTGCCCTTACGCACCAACAGACCGCCATGGGTGCGATGGTGCATGATGGCCACGTGTGGCTATGACGAATCAGCGCGTCTTATTGCCGATAACCTTCGACATGACGTCATGCTGCTGTCAGCAACACGGGTCTGGGTTGACGTGGATCCCAACCCGACCCAATCCATTGACCTGACCCTATTGACCTGACTAGTCAACCGGTCGGACTGGCGGTTCAGACCGGTTTGACCGACCGAACACGTGCGAACGCACCATGCGTTCCAACGACGCTTGAGGGCGCGTCCGATGTCCATTTAGGATATTCTTGGTACCACCACGCTCGTATCAAAATTCTATATACCGTGGTATATTTGTTTTACATGTTTGAATCTTTTAAGGATGTAAAAATATACATATAGAACCCTATATACGTGTATTTTTAAGGTATTTTTGCGTATTTTCTTGTATTTTTCTATGATTTCGGAAATGTATATGGTAGCTCACATGTATATCACCACATAAGGAATGTGTAGAGTGTAATTCGTTGTCTATCAATGAATTGAACAATATAATTGGCATGCCATGTAATTTTTAGAGACAAATAATTACATGTATAAAGTGAATATGAGACATATAGTTCATATCCTATGTATGAGAGAGTTTCAAAGATTTAGTTGGGTAGTGACCATCAAAGTGGCATACTTGATTGGGTGTGAAAAATATCAGTCTCATATTGTGGTGGGATGTCTCATATTCTAATACGTGATCATACTTCCAAAGGAGGTGATTTTGTATTAGTTCATGGTGGGATACATAATTGATCTTAGTGGTTCATACACCCAAAAGTAGTGATTTCACAAAAGATTGGAATATGTTCTTTTAGCCATTGTCATGTGGAAAGTGTACAACTACATATCATATTTTCTGCTGAAAGATGATTATGTGATGATGTATGTAACTCTCTAGATAAGTACTCACATGATGCTGATTATATTATTTATTTATTTTCCAGTCACTTTTTATGTAAACGGCAATTCCATTTTCATTGAGGTCCTTATTGAGTTGAATTTTAAAAAAATTAAAGAAAATTTGCTATATAGAATGGAACTGACGGATGTTCACATTGCTCTTACTTAGGATAAGCTGGCAGATATCACTGCCACTAGTACTGAAGCTAAGAAAACGCACTATGTTGCCTGGGAAAAGAACAATCGGATTTGCTTATTAACAATGAAGTGATCCATTCAAGAACACTTGAAAAATGGTTTGCCAACTGACTGTACTGCTAATAAAATGACAGCAACCTTAGAGGCTAGAAATCGCGTTTTATCTAATGCTGAGGTTGGTACACTTCTTCAAAAGCTCTTCAATATGAAGTATGATGGTAGTGCTGGGATTAGAGATTATGTCCTTAGGATGATAGACCTAAAAACGAAGCTTCAAGCTCTTGATCTTTCCATTTCTGTTGCTTGTATTGTGCATCAAGCCCTAAATACCCTTTCAATTGATTTTGGGATTATGAAGATAAATTACAATTTCTAATATGAGACTTGGTCAGTTAACGACCTGATAGCTAGGGTGGTGGTAGAGGAAGATAAACTTAAGAAGAAAAGATGGTATCTTACCTTGTATGTTTCTGGTTCCCACAAAAGGAAGGATAAGAAGTTCAAAAATCGTACTCATAAAGATACTTATGAAATTTCTGGTCAATCTGACGATATAGGTCCAAAGAAAACATCCTTCAAGAAGGATGGTGACAACTACTTCTTTTGCAAGAAGAAAGGTCATATAAAAAAGGACTGTGGAAAATTTAAGGTTTAATTCTCTAAGCGTGAGGCTGCAGATAATGATTCTTTGACACTTGTTTGTGAATCCAATCTATCAGAAGCATCATCCAGTTCTTGGTGGCTATATAGCGGTATAACTAATCATGTTGTGTTTACCATATAAGGATTCATAAATCGGAGGAAGCCAAATCAGGATAAATCAAAACTCATTATGGGAAACAATGAGAAAGTCGACGTTGTGTTTGTGGGAGATGTTATATTAATTCTAAACTCTGGTTTTAGATTAATGTTAAAAGACACATTTTATGTATCTTCTTTTAGACGGAACTTAGTTTTCGTATCGTGTTTAGACATGTATGGCTACTTTTTTTGAAATTAAGTATAATGGTATTTCTTTGTTTCTTGATTCAAATAAGGTTGTGTAATGTAATATGTCCAATGAATTGTACATATTGTGTTTGTCTCTCAATGACATATACGTCACTTGTATGGCTAAAAAGGTTGTTTTCAAGAGACCTCTACCTAAAGACAGTCTTATGTATTGTGGCATAAATGGCTTAATTACATCTCTAAGGAAAAAGTAGAAATGCCGATAAAGACTAACATCCCGCCTGCTCATAAAAATGACCTACAGACATGCAGAGACTGTTGTAGGGGTAAAATGAGCAAGATAAGGAAAAAAACTATGGTCCAAAGTGTTGACCTATTAGAGGTCATTCACACTGACATTAGTGGACCCTATACTGCAACCTTACGTAGAAATTTTTATTTCATCACATTTATTAATGACTATTCTCAATATGGCTATTTGTACTTAATTAAGAAAAAGTCTAAGTCTCTTGACAAGTTCAAGATTTTTCAGATTGAAGTCGAGAAATAGTTGAGAAAGATCATAAAGGTTTTAGATCTGATCGAGGTGGAGAGTATTATGGCAAGCATGATGATGTCGGACAGCTTAAAGAGCCATCTGCCAAATACGTAGAGGATTCTGGGATAGTGGCTTAATTTACTATGCTTGGGAGTCCTGAGCAGAATGGTATAGCCGAAAGGCGCAATCACACCCTTATGAGAATGGTGAGGAGTATGATTAGTAGAACAAATTTATCTGATTTTTTGTGGGGTGAAGTTTTAAAAATAGCTTTGTACATTCTGAATCGTGTACCTACTAAAGCTGTTTCACCGACTCCTTTTGAGTTATGGATTGGATTTAAGCCTAGGATGTCCTACAAAAGTGAAGTTGTATAATCCAACATTAAGTAAGTTGGACTCCAGAACTACTTAGTGTTACTTTGTATCTAACTCGGATCATTTGAAGGGATATCAGTTTTATAATCCTAATGGAGGCACAAAAATTTTGGAATCACAAACAGCGAAGTTTCTGGAGTTTGATGTGACCGAAGAAAGTACTCCTCACAGACTATTGAGGATAATAATGCGGTGGGTAATGTTGTATATTTTTTTCCTCCCATATAGATAATTGTGGAGTCTTCCACCCCTCAAACTAAACCTGTTGAGGCTTAAGATCCTGTTATTAAGATAGCTTTTGATGAAGTTCCTTAAACCTCTTAGGTCCAGGATGAGGTTGTTGCTACTTTAGTTAGGAGATCCATTAGGGAGAAACGATCAGTTATACCACCGGATTATTTAGTCTGTATAGGAGAGCAAGATTACGATATCAGTTTTGTGGTTGATCCAATGACTTATGCCAAAACTGTTTCTTGTCCTCAGTCGAAATTGTGGTTGGATGCAATGAGAGATGAAATGCAATCTATGAAGCATAATGGTGTTTGGGAACTTGCTAAATTACCTAAAGGTCAAAGGCGCATTGGTTGTAAATGGGTATATAAGACTAAAAGAGACTCCAAAGGAAAGATTGAGCAGTTTAAAGCCAGATTGGTAGACATGTGTTTCACTCAGAGAGAAGGAGTAGAGTATGAAGCAACTTTTTCTCCAATCTCTTCTAAAGATACTTTCAGAGTGATCCTAGCATTGATAGCTCATTTCAATATGGAGTTACACCATATGGATGTTAAAACTGCTTTTCTCGATGGAAACCTTAATGAAGAGGTCTATATGGTGCAACCCGAAAGCTTTACGGCAGATGATTCAAATGCGCTTGTATGTAGACTGAAAAAGTCTAATTATGGTCTCAAGAAAGCTTCTAGACAATGATATTTGAAGTTTCATAGTGTTGTCACTTCATTCGATTTTGTTGAGAACAAACTAGGTTAGTGTATATACTACAAGGTAAATAAAAGGAAATTCATTTTTCTTGTACTCTAGGTAGATGATATCTTGCTTGTGAGCAATGACCTTGATTTACTGCATGAGATAAAGCGAATGTTGTCAAAAAATTTTGATATGAAGGACCTTGGTAAGGCATATTTTGTCCTCGGCAATGAGATCTATAGGGATCATTATTGTCATATATTAGGTCTATCTTAGAGAGCATATATTGATCGTATCTTGGAAAGATTCAGCATGCAACATTGCATGCTAGGAATTGCTCCTGTTATTAAGGGTGATAAGCTGAATCTGTCACAGTATTCTCATTTAGATTTTGAGAAAGCCCGAATGAAAAATGTACCTTATGCTAGTGCACGTGAGATTATTATGTATGCTCAAGTTTGCACTAGACCAAATATTGCTTTTGCAATAGGATTTCTAGGTAGATATCAGTCAAATCATGGACACAATCATTGGGTTGCTGCCAAGAAAATTTTGAGGTACTTAAAGAGGACAAGAGATTAAATGCTAATTTACAAACATGTTTAGGACTTGCAGCTAGTAGGGTATTCGGATGTAGATTTTGCTGGCTGTCAGGATGACAAAAAGTCGACAATAGGGTACATCTTTATGTTAGTGGGAGGTGCAGTATCATGGAAAAGCGAGTAACAGAAATCCATTTCATCCTCTACTCTGCTTGCTTTTCGGTTGCTACTCAGGCTATTTGACTCCAAAACCTCATTAGAGAATTGACCATATTTGACTTTGTAGACATGTCCATATAGTTGTATTGTGACAATAAAGCTACAGTATTATTTGTCAATAATAATAGAGGTCTCAAGGGGTCTAAGCATATGGAGGTCAAGTTCCTGACCATAAAGGAAATAGTTCAGAATAGTGACATTGCAATAAAGCATATTTCGACAGATGATATGATTGCAGATCCACTAACTAAAGGCCTTCGTTCCTTTATATTTGATCGATGTGTCATTAACATGGGCTTAGGAGTATAATGGGATACTGTTAATTAGTAGGAGCTGTTTAGTTTTGTGTTGCTCTTATGAAGTTTGTATTTGAGTTTGCTATATTTTGTAATATTTGAATATATATCAACTCTTTTGCATTCAATGAGGTATTTGCGAATGTAATTTTACTAAGTTGAGTATATATATCTGATGAAAATCTCGAGGCATTGTGTAAACCTTGAGTACATGCTAAGGGCATCCTTGGTATTAGCCTTAACGATATGTCTTGTTACTCATAAGGTATAGTTAACTATAAGGATAAGAAATATGCAGGTTCGTTGGAACCATGAAAGATATTCTTTAGTGACACATTAGGTTTTGTGACACTTAAGAAGAGAAAATTTGGACTAGCAAAACGGAAAACACATGAAGTGTCACTTATTATGCGGTATTGTCCATTTACCACACTATCATATTGAATCCCTATCGGTAAAGTTAAAGGCATTCATGTTCATGGAAGGCTTTGTGTGTATATATGTAGTTACCACAATAATTTGGTATTCGAGACTTTATGGTATTAGATTGACTGTTAAGAATAATCTCTAAACCAACATAAGGGTGTGCGTACACAGTTCTGTTTCAATTAATATCGCCCAAGTGGGTGAATGTAAGAAATTTTCTAATGTGGGCTTCATTAATTGAGATTAACTATATTAGTTTGATCTAATAAAAGTAAGATATATGAGTTTTTAATAAATCTAATATGAGGCTGTCTAGTGTGGGCCGAGTATGGCCCGGCCCGTGATGAGAGGGCCCATGACCGAAAACTCTATAAATAGCGCTCAAGTCCCTCCTTTAACCTAATAATACACAATTTGACTCACTTATGGATTTAGAGAGGAATTTCTTCTCGTAAGTAGCAATCTCATTCGGCCAGTGTTCCAGCGAAGGGAATAGGGGAGAAGTACTTGAGTTCGTGTTCGGAAGCCGTCGCCAGTTTCGCGTCAAGTTCAATGGATTCCAAATCAAGAGTGCGAATAGATAACTTCTTCATTTGCGTATTTCAGTTTTTGTTCATGGTGTTCCTAGACGTGCCATTGTCGTGGCCGACAAGAGACATGGTCTTCATTGCCAATGCCAACTAACAATAATGCTCTTTTCCCAGCGATGACCCAAACCCCGCGGGCGCGCGACACCCCGCTATAGTCGTTGAGATGTGACGTCCCAAGACTCATCGCCGACCCTTCATTTTATCTTTTAATTACGCATGCGAAAACGATCATAACAATCCCCGGACAACAACAACAAATAGGGATAACCAGGAAAACAATTCACAACAGTCAAATAACACTGTTTTAATTTTCACTTGATTAACCCTTGGGAACATTCTTACAAGCCCACATCGGACACTACCACAAAAGCCAACAAAAAGAACTTAGGCTAGGGTCAATCTACTCCACCAACAGGTCGAACTCCTAAAATCCAGCTCCAAACACCCTGAACCAACTGGGTGCATCAACGTGCTTAGGGCCTGAAAAGTGTTTAACAACAACAAATGAGACGAAAGTCTCAATAAGTTAACAGCCTAAGCCCCGCTTAGGAGGCCAACTCGCACGGGAGTCCCTAACTAGGCAATACAGCATCAACGGCAACATTATTAAACAACCATAGGCATCCTTATCTCGCCTTGATACACACGTTGATAAATGCATATGTCACATACTTGAAGCATTTAAAGAGATTTTTCCATACATTAATGCATCATAGTCGCGCGTGTCTCGATTATAAGACAAAATCCACTTGGGCACGTCCCATACCATGCCTAGCAGTTTTTATTACATAATCAAGCACTATACATCACATGTATTCCAGTTATTACGCCCCCTCGGGGCTACTACACATCAAGAGATCTGCAGCAAGATGGCGGTCTTCTAGTATAACTGAGCTCCGTCCCGCCTCGTCGGGCACAACTACGTCAAACGATACACAGGATGACGGCATTCCAATACGGTAACATCAAACGATACACAATAAGATGGTATCTCGCAAGGATCATCAAGTCCGGCCTCGGGCTTGCGACAAGGCATCCGGGATATCGGTACTCCAAATAATCCCCAAGCATCCGATAAATCGGGCAACGTCAAGTGATACACAGCGAGACAGCTTCGACGTGTGACTACACAAGCACACAAGTATTCCGGCCAATTATTATCTTTGCAATTAGCCCATGCATCCATGAATAGTGCTCACACATAACAAATCAAGTAGTCACACATGCAAACAGTCAATCAATTCTTACAAGCTTCAATGCTAAACACGTTTATCAACCACAAAGCATCACTATCATTTCTTGACATAACAATAAAAATAGTTTAATTCCAAAAATCCCATAAATTTTCCTTGAAAACTTTCATTCAAAATAATTAGTCATCTAATCAATTTAATACAACAATTCACGATATAATAATCACCATACAAGCTGGAAATCATAATTTGAGATTCAAGATTTTTTCGAAATAATAATAAATAACTTCGGAACTTAATTATTTAATAATATCGGAAAATAATTTATTTTCTAAAAATCAAAATCATTCAAATCATTTGCTAAAAATGCCAATTTATACTGTAAAATCCAACATTGGCATCACAATTTGGCGTTAGAAATTTTCGAAAATAATAATATTTAATTTCGAAAATTAATGATTTAATAATAAAAAATTAATATTTAAATCCAAAAATAATAAAATAATATTTAATTCCGAAAATATTCCTATTTAATAAAATAATGAACAATAATAATATAATTGATAACCTATCACCACATTCGCTATAACTTATCACAATCCAACAATAGCCTATCGAACTATTACCGATAATCTATCGCCTAATTCTAATTAACTAAACATAATCTTAATTAAACTTAATCTAAACTACCATAAGCAAGTTTAACGCCTTAAACACGAGATTAGGGATTAACTTAATCAGCTAACACCGGCGACGACGCGAGGACAATGGCAACGGCGAGGGCAATCCGCAGTGTCCTCGGGTTGCTCCGGCTCAGGCTCGGCAACCGACAAATGGGCGACGAATGAGCGCGGCGAAGGGAACGACTGCTATGGGGCTGATCTAAGCGTGAATGGTAGCTGGTGGGTGCGTCTTGGTGGTTGGAACAGTTGCAAATGAGTAGCTTTAGGCAACTGGACGAACCGGTGAGCAGCGATGGTTGCACCCGCAGGAAGAGAAGCGGCGGCGGGAAGCTCTGGGGCAGCTGGGGGCGATGCCGTATAGCCAAGGGGAGAACTGGGACGGTAGTGGTTCACGGCAGGGACGAGCAGCACTCGGCGGTGGACGGGCAGTGGTTCGACCGACGGGAGGCGCGACCCGCGTGCCGTCTGGACAGTCCAAAAATGGTGGTCGTGGGACGATGGTGGCGACGTTACACGGCCGGGAAGGAGCTGGGGTGGTGCGGCGGGTGGCTAGTTCCAACAAGGACAAGCCGGCGGTGACCAGCGAAAATGGAGAAGCTCGGCGAAAGAAGAAGACTGGCGAAGGAGAAGAGAAGAGAAAGAAGAAGAAGGAAAAAAAGAAAAAGAAGAAAAAAAAAAGGGGAAATGATAGGGCTAGTGGGTAGGGGGGTCAGACACACAAAGGGAGGGGGGGACCGACGGAAAAGAGGGGGAGAGAGAGAAAGTAGTCAAATTGCAATAATCGCGATTTAACGGCCACGATTCGAATCTAAAAACGATCTAACGGTCCCAGAAAAATCCTAATTAATAACTTAGGATTTGGCTAAAGGGTATTAATAAAAACACACCACGAGAAAGGTCTATTAGTTCAAATCTGCACCCGGTCAAAATTTCATTTTTTGCATACCCCGGGCAATATCGAGGCTGGCTACAATAATATCGATACCGTCCAATTAAATTCGCCCTGGAACTCCGAGAAATTCGACACCAAAGTTTGGGCTCTAAATAACGATCAAATTCGATCGAATGCAAATCTAGCGAAATCTAAATTTTAAAAATGATAACCAGAAGTGATCAATTCCCGGATGAGATTTTACTATAAACATACTAATCAATTATTACTCACATTGCTAGGGAATTATTAAAATTTCCTAAAAAGAATTTTACAACCCAGTAAGTTCAACAATTTCTCGGGATAATTAATTATTTTAGAGATTTTGTTCCAAATATTGCAAGGTTGTTAATTCCTTTGCAACTGATGTTAAAAAAGCATCCAATGCCATGGGGAAAGGCACAAACTAAAGTAATTGCGAAACTCAAAGAAATTATGCAAAATCTTCCCCTCGCAAATCCCATCCACGTGCAAGAGAATCTTGCGATCGATGCCATCGATGAATATTGGGTGGCCATATTGTTCGAAGAACTTCATGGTAAGCAACATCTTTGCGCTTACAAAAGTGGCAAGTTTTCTTAAGCAGAAATGTATTATCATTCTACCTTCAAGGTAATTTTGGCAGTAAAGAATTGAATAAAAAAGTTCAAATTTCATCTTATTGGCCACCATTTTCTGGTAGAACTGGATATGGCTTCTTTTTCCTAAATGACCAAATTCAAGCAGAAGTAAATCTCTCATCCTTAGCTACTCAAATGGGCTGAATGGTTTTCGAAATACTCTTTCGAAACCAAACACATTGCAGGAAAGAAAAATGTGCTTGCAGATTGCACGTGTTTATAAATCATTCCCTAGTCATATTGGTTCTGTTGAATATAATTACAAGGAACTCTAAAGGATCCTATGCCAAGAAAATCACATTATTCTAGAAAAAGCATTGGATTACTTCACACCTGTCTCATGAGATCACGAAGGATCTTCCTCCACAACAAGATAAGCACTCAAAGAATACGAGCACGAACAGGCACAAGCACAGCTCGGCTTATCACAAGATCACAAAATGTCAGATATAGGAGATCCAGCACAGTCATCTCAAGATCCAGTGTAGTCTCAGGATCCATGGGGTGGGCCACTCTCTCAAGACCCCTATGACTATGGACTATTGTCCTTATCCGTTGGACTTGACGTCAGCTCTTCCTCTCACTACACACAACTAGGAAATTGGCCCCAGCCAGTTTTGCCCCAACCAGTCTTACCTGAACCAAATCCACAACCAAGCCTTGGCATCAGAATGTGGAATGACCTCCTGTTACCACAAAACACTCCAAATACTGCTTTTCCAAATCTTTCGACACATGCATCCTCTTCCTCAAACCCAGCGCTAGTTATCACTGAAGATAATTTCAAACACATTCTGACACAGAGACAGATAGTAGAATATGAACGTGAAAACAGTTCAGATAGCTTGGATTATGACTATAACTCTGGACGGAGATAAGCTTGTCCTATTCCACCTAACCGGCATTGTCTTAGCATATCATAGCTGGGTCCTGTTCCACCTATGAATATGCTTTAAGTGTTCTACGAGTAAGTGTGCCAAATAATATACTTAGTTAGGTGAGTTTTGTTTTATGTGGACAAAAGTCCAATAATATACCCCGTTCTAAGTGTGTTTTGTCTTACCTAGACCTTTGTCCAGCATGTATTCCCCAATGCCTATATAAGGCCATGTAATCCTTCGGTTTGGAATAAGAGGAAAAGTTATGAAATCTCAATTCTCTCACTTTCCATGCCTCTCTAAAAATCCTTTTTCTTCAAAGCCTGGCATGATCTTCTAAGAAATGCAGCTTGGCCAGATAGGCATAATATCATCTTGGTCACTTTGAGCGTCTCTATGCTCTGAGCTAAATCTCTAGGTAGTCTTATAGCTAAAAGACAGTCCCTGGAGGGCTTGAATAATCGGTTCGCCCATGTGGGATAGCATACCTGCTGTAAATTGATCCGGTTTTCCCTAGCTCTCAGTATAGATCCCCTCAATGGTATCTGAGCGTGGTTTTATGCCTAATTTGGTTCGTTCCATGCGCTTAGTTGATGATTTTTCAATGCTGTGAAGAATCCTTTCTCCTCATCATAGCTGATCTAAATACAACTCTAACCGCTCATACTGCTTCTCTTACTCCATCGTCTTCTTCTTCATCTTTAACCAAGTTTTGTACTTCACATGCTTCTAAGATAGATTATCTTTACAAAGTCTTTCTTAGTAATGAAATCAAGATTTCCGAAATACAACTTCCTCTCATGAATCCATACTCAGCTTTTGCTAAACCTGCTACATCTTTTTCCCCCATCAGGTCTATACGACATGTCATCCGTCAAACCTCGATAGAGGTCAAGGAATACGTCTAGTCTTTCAAATTTGACCAACACCCAATTCCTACCTCTGAAAAGGAGTACTTTGTTACTCTTCAAATTCCTCCTGAATTTCCCAAATAGTGGA
Organism: Syzygium grande; assembly: GCA_024733475.1. Taxonomy (NCBI): domain Eukaryota; kingdom Viridiplantae; phylum Streptophyta; class Magnoliopsida; order Myrtales; family Myrtaceae; genus Syzygium; species Syzygium grande. The sequence continues at coordinate 37,589,336 of JAMXDD010000008.1, read as the reverse complement.
TCCAATAGGGGTATTTGCATATTCATTATGGTGCAGTCCGTCTTCCTCTTACCTTTCATGAGAGAAAAGGTTTGCCTGTCGTAGCAAGAATGGCTCTTTTGGATATCAAGTTTCTAGAATACCAACATGCTTGTATTGGTACTGTCCAAACTACTTTAAATGCAAGAACAGTCTTTGTAACCCTTTATCCAAATTTTAATATTGCCATTTCCGATCCCCAGCTACTTTCTTTCTTGAAAGTACAACTTCAGCTTACTGGAGCTCCTCAAACTACTGATTCTATTGCCGCAACTCTTCATTACCAAATGGTGTATATAGTCCAAAATCATGCTCTATATTTGAATTTCCAACATGGAAATGAAGATGCACTGTTCATCTCCATGCAAAATGATCAGGCCTCTTGCATTCATATTCCTCGGTATATCCCAAAAGAAAAGTTAGCCAAGCTTCTTCCTGAATCTTGAATAATAAATTATGAAAAGCTTTACTAGATTAGCCAACCTCTCCAGTCTTCAGACTTTGAATTTGTCAGACAAAGAGATGGTACTGTAACCATCAAATTTCGCAAAGAAAAGGAGGAAACTCCTTTGATCTTTCCTACTATCTTTATGATAGAACCCTGTGTTCCTAGTCCAGTTCATAAGGAACCAGACCCAAAAAAGCTAGTTCAATACTTTAAAAGTGACGGGCATCCTGTCCATCACTATAAAGACCCTTATGGTCATTGATTCTGGGATCCCTTTTGCCAGTGTTCTTCATGCACAAATTCTCCAAATGAAGTAGATCCAGCTACCAGGCCTATGCGAAAAGCTAGGAAGGCTAAGGACAGCTTCTACCAAAGATATTTGGATGGCGACCCTACCATTGATACTCTTGGAGAAAATAGTGGATACCGGTTTATAGTATCATACGGACCACCATCATCTTCATCAACTTTATCATCCCCATAATTCCCATTATCTCCGCCATCACCACCATCACCCCCCAGTTTCACCCCCATATAAGAAATCTGTTATTTCCCCTTTTTACAAACCCATCTATAAGTGGGTAATGAAAAATTCTTACCCACTTGAAATTCCAGTCTTTCCTAAAAACTCAATCACTAGGCAATTTCCATCTATCTCCATGTTCAATGAAGCTAACTTCCCTCCTTTAAATCCTATTGAAAGTTCTCAGCTTTCTTTTCCTACTACTGAGGAATTCACTGATCCGCAATGACGATAGCTTCATGCTCTAAAAATTCCTTCTCCCACTGATGTTGATGAACGTGGAAGGCCAAAAAGAATGCCTGCTGCTGAGGCTGTTCTAAATTGGCAGTCAGAAACTCTCCTGGCACAAAATCAGGCTTTCAAGACACTTGACTCCAAAATTGTTGATGTGCAACAAGACATCCAAAGTTACGACGAGTCCATCAAAAAGATATTTGTGGATTTCCAAAAAAGGCTTCATGCCTTGGAATTAGGCCAGTATATATGGGCTACCATTATCTTGAAAGTTTGAAAAATGAAATAGAGAAACTCAAAAGGCAAATTAGTCTCCTTGAAGAAGGAAAATTTAAGCCTACTGATTTCTTCTCTATTCTGAGAATCGGATACTCTCTTCCACCACTGCAAAGCTCTCCAGTTTTTGTTGCAGCTGCTCTTGTAACCGAAACTTCTACTCAACGAGACAGAAGTGATATGACAGAAATGCGCAATCACATTCATGAAATGGAGAAGCTCCGAAAGGAAAGAATGAAAGAAAAACCTGTTGTTGAGTCCTCTGGAGAACCTGAAAAGAGTTATGACCAGCAGATGATGATCTCAAACCCCTTAGAATCCTTTCTGAGGGATTTAAGCAAAGATCAACAATAGAATCCAAAAGCTGATTCAGAACAACATTTACCAGAGTGCACTTCTCAAGTAGCAAATGTATCAAATTTGCCAAATTCAGATTCATAATCTGACTCCCTATCCTATTCCTCTTCGTCTACTTTTTCAATTCCTTCCATTGAATCTTTACAAGTACCACCAACTACTCCTCTGATCTTCATGGCTGATCCACCAGAACAAGAAATAGAACCAAATCCATCTGAACTAGAGGTTATTCAAATCAATAACCCATCTCATATTTCTGTTTCCTTATCCAAACGGTTTTTCACTCTTGATGATACTCCTTATTCAAAATGGCCAGAAAAATTGGATGAATTCCATGTTTGGTTGAACACCAGAGCTCTTATTGTTGAAAGCAAATATGATGTTCTTTTAGAATTTGCTACAAGGTTTACTGGAACCCTTAAACACTGGTGGTAATCAACTTCTGAAATAGATCAAATGACTTTTCTTCTTCTGCAAGACTTTTCCCAAGCCATTGGAATCATTTACCTATATTTCATAGGAAAACCTGCTGATCTTCTTGAACTCAAAAGAAGAGAATATTTTGAAAGAAAATGTTGTTCTCTTCAAAAAAATGTACCTAGATCGCCATTACAGAGAAATGCTTAAACTCTTTTATGGTCTAGGAGCTGATCCAAATCTAAAACAAGTCTTCTTAGTCACCATTCCTAAAGAACTCTCCCAATAGGTCGAGAGATTTTTTCTCGACAAGCAAAGAAGAATTGTTGATATCCCCTTTGGAGAACTACGGCAAGAAATCCATCTTTGTCTTGATGAACTCTGCCTCCGAAGACAGATAATGAAAAACTACATTAGAGACAATCGTGAACTTGACGGTGCTTGCTCTAAGCAATATTGGAAGATCAAATGTTTGAAAAAAGATTGTGACGGTTCTTGCGGAGAATATTCAAAGAAGAACAAGCACTTCAAGAAGTATCGAGTGAAAAGATTCAGGCACTTCGGAAGAAAGAAGAAATGACGGTTCCTGCGGAAATGAAGAAACTTTATAGGACGCAAGAAACCAAATTGTTGCTTCATTTGCAATAAGAAGGGCCACTTTGCTAAAGTTGTCCCCAGGCAAAAAAAGGTCAGAATCATCTCATTCATAATATCGAATTCGAGACAAGAATCTCTCTTGACAATGATGATATCGAATCCCTGCTCTCTGTCGATGAAAATCCCACTGACCAAATACTTTGCATCATTCCTTATCTCATCCCCAGTGAAACAGACTCTGATTCAGAACCTGAAGAACTTTTCCATCTATCATCATAACCAGAAAATCTGGACCCCAGTATACATTCCGGTCAACTTCATTGTCCCCACTTCCTAGTTAAAATCTATCTCTCAAAATTTGCCAAATCAATTTCAGTTATTGCCTTCATAGATACTGGTGTTAGTGCTTCAATTCTAGATACTAAAGTTCTCCCTGAAGAGTACTGGACTTCCTATGTTCGGTATTTCAACTCTGCTTCAGGAGACACTTTTTCCACAAATATTCGCACCACCCCTGTATCTATTCAGTTTTTCCCCCCAGTATTCCATTACCACCAGAATTTTTAGATTTAGTCTTCCCAATAAAGGCTTGATTATTGGATGGGATATCATGACTCAACTTCCAGACTTGATAATCGTTTTTGGAAAAGGACTTAGGTATAAAGATCAATTATCTGAATTCATCAATATCCAAAGACTCTTTTCCATTCAAATGAGTCTGTTAGATCCAATCATACAGAAACTGTTGGAATCATGCTCAGGAAATCATTCCGAATTCTCTAAAAAATGTTCTCATCCTTCGTGGAAAAATCCAGAATTTTATGTTCGACTCCCCTTCAAGAAAAATGAGGATTTAAATCCTACTAAGAAGTCATTCGGGAATGAATCCAGAGCATTTGGCTCTTGCTCAAAAAGAATGCTCAGAATTGTTACAACAATGCCTTATTGAAACTTCTAATTCTCAATAGGCTTGTGAAGCCTTTTATGTCAATAAAGGTGCTAAGCAAATCGAGGACAAATGAGATTGGTAATTAACTACCAACCTCTCAATCTTTTCTTCCAGGATGACAAATTCCCTTTGCCTTCTCGAAATTCTCTTTTTACGGGAATCACTAAAGCCCATATTTACTCAAAGTTTGATCTTAAAGCCGGATTTTGGCAATTGGGCATTCATCCTGATGATAGACCGAAGACAGGATTATGTATCCCCAACCAACACTTTTAATGGCGAGTTCTTCCATTTAGTCTTAAGGTTGCTCCTTCCTTATTCTAAAAGACTATGTATTGCATATTCCAGCCAATCTTATCAGTGCAGCTGCCTATATTGACGACATATTGCTCTACAGCCCAGACGAAGAATCTCACTGTCGACTTCTTGAGCAGTTTGCAGAAATTGTGAAGAAATATGGCATCATGCTTTCTCAAAAAAAGATTACCATTGCCTAGACAGAAGTTGAATTTCTTGGCATAGGATCCTTTGGAGTTCCCCTATAATTATATTCAACAGAACCAATACGACTGGGGAATGATTTATAGACACGTGCAACCTGGAGTTGTGACTGAGGCTTGTAGGTCGAAATTCGGAATGTCACAATGGCGGTCAACTTTAAACAGAAGGAGCGAGAGAGAGATGGTCCCAATTTTCAAGTTGAGCATGAAACGTCCCCCTCCATCCATTATTATGCACATGAAACTCCTATGGCCACTATTCATCTGTGGGCCTTTCTTTTTTGAGGACCATGAACGCAACATGTATGCCAATTGCTGCAAAAAAATGAAAGCCAAAACAAAGAAAAAGCCAAGACGTGTATCGTGCCACTTGAGATTCTTGGATGTGGAGGCAGCTCTGCCATGTCGGGGATGACATGTTGGGTGTATCGTATGTCATTTGCAACCTCGATTGGGGTGGGGGTGATAGGAAATCACTTCATGAGACGGCGATTCGATGAGATTAATCGAGTTCTTATTTGAAAGTGTCTTCAACGTTCAACTCCCTTGAAGAAAGGCAACCCAAGAGACACTTCATAGAACTTTTAGTGAGAATTTCAGGCGGGCCGGGCCGGGCTTACTCTTCCGAAACTAGCCCAAACAGAAAACTTTCAGGCTAGGGATATGGCTAGCCCAGCCTGAAAATTTCAGGCTTGTTTTGTTGGAGTCGAGCCAAGCCCCAAGTTGTTCATTCAATCTCAAACAAATCAATTATTTTTTTGCTTGTGAAATTTCATTAATTCAATAGTATATTGAAATAGTGAATTCAACACGCATCACAGAATAATTGATTCACTTGTAAATTTCATTTTTTTTTCATTGAGGATTAGAAATATTAATTAAATATTGTCGAAAATATAAAAAAAACTATATGAACCGAAGGAATTTCCACCCAAGCCATTTTGAGCTTCACATAATGAAGCTCGAACAGCCGGCCTAGCTTGAAATGTAACAAAATAATTAAGCCTAAGTTTCATATAAATGATCATTTTTAGAAATTTTGGGCTACGTCTGACTTTTGAGTTTTCATTCTCACCTCTAACTGCATGATTATTATTGTACTTACCCACATAGGATTAGGTTGTTTTAGCTAGGGGTGTCAAATGAGCCCTAATTAGCAAAACTTAACACGAGCCCACTTGACCCAATCGGAGTATTTTGAGGTCAAATCTCTTCAAGGTCGGTTCTAGGTTGAACGGGGATGGTTTGGGCTTTAGGTCGAAATTCAAACCAACCCAAAGACCTAGTAAGAAAGAGTATGATATGGGGACAATGTCAAAAAAGTATTAAACATTTGGTATTAGTAGCAATTTAGCCATAAACATTTTATCTTTGTGTTAATTTCATCCTTTCGGCCAATTTTGGTCAGATTTTACTGACGTGAATGTTGGCTAGCTACCGGCGCTAATGTAAGCAACTTTTAATAATATTTTAATATTTACTGAATTTTTATTTATTTTATTTATTTTCTTTTTTTTTTACTCCCCTCCCTCCTTCCTCCAGAGGCTGGCGAGGTCATCTTGCCGGCCATTGGCGAGGCTCACCATCGCCAGATGGCCATGAGGGCAGCCTTGTGTTGGACGGGCGAGGGTCGAGTGTGGCATCCTGAAATTTCATGGCCAAAGATTAAATTACCCTAATGGATTAGGGTGTTCGTTGACGGAGATTAGGAAAATGAAATTGAAAGTTTAGCGTTGCGATTATCATTTTTTTTGGAATCGCGAGTTGGATTCTTGGGATCAATTACCGTCAAGCTGACTAACCCAAAGTCGCATTGTCCACTCGACTCGACCCCGTGTCAAACCCGTTGCCGTTATTTTTGTCCCCATTTTTCCTCTTGCACACGGACAGCCCCTTATTTTCCTCTTTTCCCTTCCTTTTCTTCCCTTTCCTTTTTCTTTCCCCTTTTTTCCCTCGGAAACCCTACGCATTAGCAGCCCCTTCATTTCTCTCCTTTGTCTTCTTCTTCCCCCTCTACATTTGGCAAGAGGGAGATGCCAAGTGTCACCTATGCATGCCATGTATGTAAGGGAAGTTGAAGGGCCATCAGATCACCCCTCAGCTAGCTCTCTCTTGCTCAACACTCTCTCGCTCAGCTCTCTCTAGCTCAACACTCTCTTGCCTCAGCTCAACTCTCTCTCATCTCTCTCTCTGGCCGCTCGGAAGACAGCCCCTCCACCAACCAGCAGCTACCGCCCTCCGCTCTGTCCCACGACCCAGCGACAATGGTCGTTTGCCTCCGCCTCGACCGACCCAGCTAGCTTGGCGCCCGCCTCACGACAAGTGCTCTCTATCACATTATACTAACCTCAGGAATGATTGCATGTCGATTTGGTTCACGGATAATTCTCGAGGTTGGCTGGGTTGGCAATAGGAGAAACCAAGATGTTATAATTGCTGCATTTGCATGTTTGACTCCATAGAACAAGCTTCGACGGATTTAGATTGCTAGGTTAAGTTAGGAAAGGCATTGCATGTTGATTTGAGTTCTTGGTGTGGTGATTTCTTGGCAGTGAAGTGGTGGAGCTTGAGCTGGAATCATTTTTGTGAGTTTTGTCTCGGGATTCCAGGGCTAACCTTCCTGGACATTCCTTGTTTCCTATTTTTATAAAATATTTTGTGGCCCGAATCTTGCTAAACGTTCCCCTTCAAAGTTGTTCAGAAGATCTTGATTTACAACATACTTAAACTTCAGATTTTTTTGAGTACAAATGGATATTTCGAAGGGCCAATCTTTTACTGGATTAGAACTCTGTTTAAGGTGGAGACCGTGACCTCTAGACCTTCTTGATTTTTTATAAAAATATCTACTTCGAATTCGATCATACTTCCTTCACAAAATTTGTTCATAGTCCCCTTTTGTACAACATATAAAAATTTCAAGGTGTTTAGATATCATTTGATATATGAAAAGAGCATTCCTTATAACTCGGTGTCACTGTTCCGACGGACCAGTTCTAGTCTGTTTTCGTGCCCTCAAAAGTTCCCTTTCCAAGAGGATTTTGGGATTGTGTTGTTCAGGAAAAATAAGTGTTAAGGTCTCCTTTATAACATGTTCAAATTTCAGAATTTTTTGAACTCATTTGCTATGCCTTTGAAATTGATTTCTCAAGTCATGCAAAACTGTCTAGTTTTGCCTGAATCCTAAGTTTCATTATTTCTTAGTTGGAAGCCTTGGAATTTTGATTTGATGTCTTCGGGAGAGGTAGTGTACATCCTTTGAACTTGCTGATGAGATGTTTACCTTGCATTAGAAATTGTAAATGACATCTCTAAACTTGATGTACTATATATATGTGAGACGTGTGGGCTTGTAAGTGTGATTGTTAAGTCGATCCCCATGATGACGATGCCATGGAGTTCGGATGCCTAAGAGGGTAACTGGGTTCCCTCAAATGCCTGGGGTGTAATGTGGTTCCCTAGATGTTCTCACGACACTGCGATAAGTGCGAGATGCCTGAGGAGGTAACGGGATTTCCTCGGTTGCCTGGGGGTATAACACGGTTCCCCTGATGTCCTCGTGATGCCGTGATGGGTACGAGATGCCCCGGGGGGGTAACTGGGCTCCCCGGAGGATGTTATAGCTTGAGTTACTAAATCAAATGCGAATTAAAACTGCTTGTGATTCACATAACGCATGTAATGAGAATTCATGTGAATGGCTGTTAGTCAATTGGTAATCTTTTGTCTGGTGATTTATGCCCTAATAAAGAGGGAGTCTTTTATATTATAGCTGGTTGTGAATTGATTCATCTGTTTATCTATTTGACTCGATTGAGATATATGTCGTTATCTATTTAGTATGGCATGATAGAGTTTACTTGGCTGAGTTTTTGCTTACTATTTGTTGTTGACACCTTTTTTAGACTAGTAAGTACGGGGTGCGGTTGCTTGATTTTGAAAGCCATCTAATTGAATTCGTGATCCCCGAACTTGTTTTCATAAAATGCATTTCCATTCTGACTGTAAATATTGGGTCCCCAGAGGGACTCATTCTTTTGGGCTTCATCGGGGTTTATGCCCTTCATGGGGGACGGTTGGTGAGGCCCCTTCCATACCATGGGCCGGACGGAGATGATGGCAATGCTAGTAGCGGGATCTTTTGAGGATAGCATCGAGGAGGAAGAAGGAGTAGTTTTCTGAAGACACGACTGTCAATTAGTTTTTGGGGATAGAGTCGTGTAGGGATGGATGATAACTTGTTTGTTTTCAGTTAAGCTTGGTGGGTCGTAGTAGAATAGCCGGGTTGGAGTTGTTAGGTAATCTCTCCGTATTTTTGAACTCACCTTTGTATCACCCTCATTATTATATGAAAGATGGATGCTATTTTTAAAACTTGTGTATCCTAGCATTTCTATGTTTCTATATTACATTCATGTTATAAATGCTAATCTTTAAAAAGAAGCATCTTCCTCTTGCGAATAATCTTATGACTAATGAGGATTAGAGGATAAATCTTGAAAGGGATGTGCTTGGGATGCTACAACCCTCTAGATGGTATCAAAGCTTAAGTTACTCTGGAGTGATAAGATGCACTAGTGATTGAAGGATTAGGACTCGCATGCATTGTAAAACACCTGGTGTATGTGCTTGTTAGTTCTGTGCTAGGGAGATATAAGTAACTAAGGTTACTTATCGGTAACGTATGTTACTTATTAGATACTGTGGCGATTGATCATCTGAAGTAATGGGTGATTAATGTGCAGAAGACTGGTGAGACAAGATGAGGAGGAATGGTGGATCATCCTCTGGTTCTGCAAATGGAAGGGATCCTCGAGTGGACGGAATTCTCGAGGCTTTGGCCAATGTGGGGACACTGTTTGAACAACAAGCCCAGCAGCAAGCAACTGCAAGTAATGGTGACTGCAGCGTGCAAAGGCTCATTGAGCAGTTCCTAAAATTGAAACCAACTAAGCTCACGGGATTAAGAGATCCCAGTGAGGCAGAAAGGTGAATGAGGAGTTTGGAGAAGATATTCAACTTGCTGAACTGTAATGATGCTGATAAGCTAATTTTAGTTTAGTACCAATTGGAAGGGAATGTCGAACATTAGTGGAAGGCATCCAAGGAAAAGGTATTCCCAATAGGTACAGCTGTAGTCTGAGGAACTTTGGTGGAAGCATTTTATGGGAAATATTTTTCTGATTGTGCAAAGGATCATAAAATAGTAGAGTTCATATAGCTATGTCAAAACAATCTAACAGTGGATCAGTATGAAGTGAAATTTGCTGAACTTTCTAGGTTTGTACCTCGAATGGTTGAGAATGGGGAAGATAAGGCCAAAAGGTTCTTGAATGGCTTGAAGGTTGAGATAAGGAAGCAATTGGTGCCGTTGGACATCGAGGATTATGGTGTACTTTATAGGTGGGCTCAACTCATTTAGCAAGAGCTAGTAAAGGGGAGGATAGGGAGCGAGACACTGGGACGATCTAGTCACCAACCTACGCGAGACAATGCTAGATTTGGCAAGACACTTGTCTAGTTCGGAAAAGCCTCTTTTGATCCCAACAAGAGACGTAACAAAGGAAACTTTAGAAGGTCTTGGAATGACCAGTCAAGAGGACAGAGACAAATTGCGATTGGTAATTGTCGGATGTATGGAAGGCAACACAGGGAGTGCACCATGTCAATCATCAAGGCAATATTATAGATGTGGACAGTATGGGCATATTTCCAGGTATTGTCCTCAAGGGGGATAGCCACCATAGCAAGTAACTCAAGAGGGGACACAGTAGCAAAAGAACTTACAGAGGTTGCCAAACCAAGGAAGAGTTTACGCAATCACTCAAGAGGAAGCTTAGGCTTCCAAGTCTGTTATTTCAGGTACGCTCTCCTTGTGCGACAAGAAGGCATACGCTTTATTTGATACTAGTGCTACCCACTTGTGTATATCTGCCAATTTTGTGTGATTGTATGGACTGAAATCTGAATTACTGGAAGTGCCTCTTAGTGTCTCTACACCTTTAAAAGACAAGGTATTGTCAACATTAATGTGTAGAAATTATAAGATATCTATAGGTGGGACAAATCAAATGATAGATTTGGTGGTATTAGTTATGTATGACTTTGATGTCATTATAGGAATGGATTGGCTTAGTAAACAACGAGCCAATGTTGATTGTTGTGGAAAAACAATCCAGTTTGATCCTCTTGGTCACTCTAGTTTCGAATTTCTTGGAAGTGGTGGACCCCACTGTGCCCCTTATTTCAGCACTAGAAGCACATCGATTGCTCAGCAATGGTTGTCAAGGATATATAGCGGTCATTAAGGATCAAAGTGAAAAGAAAGCAGAGCTTGAGGAAATTCTAGTGGTTCAAGAATTTCCTAACATATTTCCTGAGGAGTTGCTAGGATTATCCCTGGAACGAGAGGTTGAATTTGTTATTGAATTAGCCCTAGGAACGGGACCTATATCTAAAGCCCTTTATAAAATGGGCCTAACGGAATTAAAGGAATTAAAGGTGCAATTACAAGAATTGCTTAGTGAGGGATTTATACGACCAAGTGCGTCATCATGGGGTGCACCAGTGCTATTTGTGAAGAAGAAAGATGGATCATTATGCCTATGCATTGACTATAGGCAATTGAATCAAGCAACGGTTAAGAATAAGTATCCGTTGCCTATAATTGACGACTTATTCAATCAGTTGCAAGGAGAATCTATATTTTCAAAGATTGACCTACGGTCTGAATATCATCAACTATAGATTAAGAAAGAAGACATCCCTAAGATGGCCTTCCGAACTCGATATGGACATTACAAGTTTACAGTTATGCCCTTTGGATTGATTAATGCGCCAACAGCGTTTATAGACCTAATGAATCGGGTGTTTAAACCGTTTTTGGATCAATTTGTGATTATCTTCATTGATGATATCCTGATATATTCGAAAGGGCTAGAAGAGCACGAACAACACCTTAGGACGGTACTTCAGTCTCTTTGAGAACATAGGTTGTATGCGAAATTTAGTAAATGTGAGTTTTGGCCGGATCGAGTAGTATTTTTGGGACATGTGATGAGTGGCAAAGATATACTAGTAGACCCAGCTAAGGTTGAAGCAGTAATCAACTAGCCAAGACCCAAAACAGTAACAGAGATTCGAAGTTTTTAGGAATTGGTGGTTACTATCGAAGGTTTGTTGAAGGATTTTCACGCCTCACGGGACCGTTAACTCGATTAACGAAGGACACAAAGTTAAATGGGATGAGACATGCAAACAAAGTTTCCTGGAGCTTAAAGAGAAAACTGACTACGGCACCAGCTTTGACGATATCATCTGGATCGGGTGGATTCGTGGTCTACAGTGATGCTCCTCACAAAGGACTTGGGTGTGTTTTGATGCAGTATGGGAAGCTCATTGCTTATGCATCGAGACAATTAAAGCCGTACGAGTTAAATTATCCAACGCATGATTTGGAACTTGCGGCAATTGTCTTTTGCGCTAAAGATATGGAGACATTATATTTATGGGGAAAAGTTCAAATCTATACGGATCATAAAAGTTTGAAGTATTTATTCTCTCAAAAGGAGTTGAATATGAGACAGAGACGATGGATGGAATTGTTCAAAGATTATAATTGTGAAATTTTATATCATCAGGGAAAAGCAAATAAAGTAGTGGATACTCTTAGTTGAAAGTCTGCCTCAACAGTAGCAAGTTTAATAGTTAAGGAGCAGTGTTTACTGGAGGAGATTTCTGGATCGAAATTTAAGGTCGAAGTGGAGAACCTTTCCAGTGTATTAGCTACACTCACGATCGAGCCTGAAATTATACAAAAAGTGACGGTATTGCAACAGATAGATCCTAGAATCTTGAAGATACAAGAAGAGGTGGCGAAAGGAAAGAAAATGGACTTTCAAGTGATGGATGAAGGCATTGTAAGATTCTGAGGATGTCTATGCGTGCTTGACAATGAGGAGTTAACAAGAGAGATTTTTACAAAAGCTCATCGAAGTAATTATAGTAATCACCCCGGAAACACGAAGATGTATCACAATCTTCGTCAGCACTATTGTTGTAATAGAATAAAGATGAACATTGCAAAGCAAGTAGTCAAATGCCTAACATGTCAACAAGTTAAGGCTGAGCATCGCAATCCTGCGGGTTTGTTAAAACCGTTGGAGATTCTCGAGTGGAAGTGGGAACATATAACAATGGATTTTGTGCAAGGCTTACCAAGGACATCGAGTAGTCACGACGCTGTTTGGGTAATTGTGGATCGTCTAACTAAGTCTGTTCATTTTTTGGCTGTGCGAGTGTTGACACTTAAATTTTGCTAAATCATTTAGGGTTTTATTGCATAAAAAATTAGGGTTTAATTTTTAACCCCTAAACCAAAAATATTTTCATTAAAACTACATGGCATATAGTTATTAGGTGCATTTGCATTAATAGGGCCTATTAGAACATATTTTCCATTTTCATTTTCAAAATTAAATTTTTTTAAAAAAAAAATTAAAATTATTAGTTTTTTAAAAAAAAATTCAAAAAAAATCAGAAGTTTAATTTGGGTTATCTCACCCTTTTCGCATGTTTAGTGCTATGTTTAATTCCACGCTTTCGGTTTTACACTTTGAGTTGCACATTTAAATTAACCTCGCATGTAGTTGATTATGCATGTTTAGGCTTAGATATTAATTGTTGCTTCCTTTAGTTTAGTTAGGAATGGAATTTTGAGATCCCCAATTAGCGAGAATACATTAGGTGATGAATTGAACAAGATTAGGTACTGAAAGGGCACTAGTTAATCGATTAGTGTAATCAAGTCCCCTGCACTGTTGAATCTCCGGTTCGTAGAAGTGAAGTTTTGCTCCCGACTTCGCTTAGGTGTCTAATCGACCTACCGTAAATCGATTAGTGGCGACTCCTAGATAAGATTGATTTGCATGTCAGTGATTTAAATTTAAGTCGCGAATTGGTATGAGCTTGGGAGAGCTCGAGCTAGGTTCAGCCTTAGTAATCCATTGGCCAAATCCCCTTAGGCGACGGGCCGATTCGGGAGGTCGCGACAGCTTGGGCGACTCACCGAGGACTTCGTGGACTTAGGCCGTTTATCTTGTTCGAATACATCCCTCACGTGAATGTTCTCGGCATTGACCCCTTATTTTGCAGGCTTGAGATTTGGGGAATAAATGTTTATTTTTTCGAGTGCTTGAAGTGTTGTTTGCTTATAAATTGTTGTGCATGCGTTAGATGTTTTAGCACTACACTATGGCACACACAGCCATACCGCCGACCCGGGCCGTGATAGGACGCTTTTAGGATGGTGTTAAGAAAGATACAATCTCGAACGCGAGACCGCGACGTAGAGGTTGCCTTTCTTTTCCCGAAAGTTCTTTCTTGGTGTCGTAAGTGTTTATCCTTGTCCGTGAGACCGCGTGACCATAGGATATCTCTTTCGATCGAGCCGGTTAAGAGGGCCTAACACCAACGCGAGATTGCGACGGTCGATCACCCTCTTAACTTCACTTTGTTAAGCCATCTAGAGTAGGAACCAGCCACACGTCACATTCGCATGTTTGTGTAATTAAAAGTTTGTCATCCACTGTCATCCACTATATGTATGATTTCTCTCTTTACTTGTTCACTTTTGGTTGAAACTTTCATTTTTGAAATTCATGAAAATCAATCGAATGCCCTAGGTGATCTAAGCTTGTAATTGCAAAATTCCTGGCAATCACTTTTGATAGCGAGCCTTAATCATGAATCTCAAACATCTCTGATTTGGCCTTACAAAATAGATGGTTTTGTCTAAATTTTCAATTATGGGCTTAAAATCACATTTTGTATAGAAATTCTTTCAAGTCGTGATTACATCTTGGGGCATAAAATTGAAATCACATTTTCAATAAAATTCTTTTTTGTTCACATTTTGGAATCAAAATTCAAATCACTTTTTGTGTATTAATTTTTTTTAAAATAAAGAATCACCTCATTTCTGCAAAAAATGAAACCGCAAATCTGTCTTTCAAGTGTGATATACTGCATTTTGCGATGAAACTTTTGGAATAAAAAGGGCGCTTTGATTGATAGCCGCAATTCAATCTTTTAATGATATCTCAACTTACGATGAAATCTTGGTGAAATACCAAATGCCTATAAATAGGGACCATGGGGGGTATGTATTGTCACCTTGCTTTCGTTGTAAGAGATGGCATCAATGAGAGATCGCTTTTTCATTCACATACTAACATTGTCTTCCTTTTGCAGGTTATACGTGATGGTCATTCCTTGAAATTCTCATCCTTGACCACGTCAAGAAGTGAACTTTAAAGCTAGGACGAGAATTATTTATTGCATTCCTTTATGCAAGAGTTTTGTACTATGTCCTTGTTTTTATTCTCATTGGGAATAATGTTTTCCGATTTAGGTTTTAGTTGTGAATCCAATTGATGTTGTAAATCACATGACTCGCATCTTTGAGTAGTGAGGTTCTAATTCGCATCATTGTTCTTTGAAAGCACATAAAGTGCTTCAAACAGAGCCCTGAGTTAGGTTTTTATGTTTTACCCTCAAAATGTTTTGAAAATGAGTTTCAAAAAGTTTTGCACAAGATTTTATCACTCTGCTTGATCATTTCTCAGGTTGGTCTGCAAAAAGATACTTTGAGATGGTAAGGTGGTAATCGTTCCAATAAGAATTTCTCGTGCGACAACCGACTTGTCTATTCATTTTTGTCAAACAGGTAAAATGAATGATTTGCTCGACATTCTCCTCCTCTAAACACTAAAGGTAGGCACTTGGAACTCAAATCAAACGCAACGTGCCATAACCACCAATTGAAGTGTGTCGCGCGAAGCACAAGTGCTCGTGATTTTGCTGTATTCGGTTGCGGACTCCAAAGCGAAGCCCCCGTGAGTGATGATTGGGAGCAGATCACTCAAGGGGCAACGACTACCATTCATGAAGTACGATAAAAAATGTGTGTTTGATCATGGTGACGCAAGCGTTTCCAACTAAAACAAATGTGAGGAGGCAGAATCAACCACATCGGCATAAAAGGATTTGTATCGTTCCTAAATTAGCTCAACCAAGAATGGAAATGACTTAGGTCATCTCTCATTTTGCAGATAGAGGAATGTATGGGGGAAAGCATCCATGAAGCAATGCCCTCAAACGTCGAAGCAGGGAGTATCCCTCTCCTTCGGTCTCTAACGTTCACTGGGATTTAGTGAATTCGATGGCATTGGAAAGGCCAAGGTGGGAACAAGATTTTCAAGATGGCTTGGAAATAACGATCCTTATTTAAATTTTTCAAAGTTCATATGAAAATAACGGGAATTGAATTTTGTGAATTATTCCGCGAATGAAATAAGAGCCGCAAGGCCAATTTTCATGCAATTCGAGTCACTTTAGGTGATTTGTATTATGAGTATATTGCATACATCCTTTCTGTGTGTACTTCTTTTTGATAATGCCGAAAAGTCAAGGTGGAAGAAAGCGGATGAAAGGAGTTGCCAAACATACAAGGAAGCAAGTTCAAATGAAGGAGTTGCCAAACACCCGGAAAGCAAATTCAAATGAAGGATAAATCGATCGTTCCCATTTGTCCATTTTAATACAATTGTTGACACGATTCTTTTTTTCCTTTGATAGGAAGCATCAAAGACTTGAAGGACAAATGCAAACGAGGGGTAATGTTGTATCGTTCCCAATTTTTCAATCCTTAAAGGGTCTTTAACTAACACATTCTTTTTTATTCTTTATAGGTTTACCAAGTTGCCATGACGCAGGTAAGTACCCTTCTCCCAAAATTCAAATGGAAATCAAATGGATAATTTTCATCACAAAGAAAAAGTCTTTGATGATTTTGAGAAAAAAAAACAAGCACTAAAGTGGAGACTGAAAAAAGCAAGCTCTTCAAAAAAAATTTTGAATATCATCCTTATTAAAAATTGTCTTTGTGCTTGACGGATCATTCATTTTGAATCAAAATTCCCTGTGGAGATTAATCAATTCATGATGATCTCAACAAAATGAAAGAGAGATGTTAATAATGCCAAGTGAGAAATACTTAGAATGAGGAAAGGCAAGCCATTCCTAAACACGTCCCACAAACACTTTGAGAGTTGAGTGGAAGAGAAATTAGTGTTGTTTAAGAGCAAGAGATTCATTCGCAAGTAGTGCATGGATCAAAATGAAAGGAGACATTTCCTTCTTCTATCCTACACACTACAGGTGACCATAGTCAAGACCCTTTGAGCCTTTACATGTGAAGAATTTCTACAAAATACCCCTGTCAAGAACCACCCTACAACGGGCAAATTTGGGGGTTTTGGTTGACATGCTTTGGAGAAAATGATGAGAAAGATTTCTTTACCCTTACTTACATTAATCTTTTTGTGGTAACTTCAGGTGAGTCCTTGTGGAAGCTTGAAACATCCCAAAATGAAGAAGAGCATTCATTTCTCTACCCAAACACATTCATACCTTTTGCTTAGCCAAGTTGAGCCTAAATATTCATTTATAAAACCGAATGGTGATTATCTCCCTACACTTTGGGGCAAAGCACGTGATTTATCAAGATAATTGGTACTCATGAGACATTATGAAAAACATCTCGAAAGTTTTGAGAGCTAAAAAAAATGAATGAAAAGAGCAAAAGTCAAATGAAAACTAGAAGGCATGAAAAAAAAGGTGTGCTCGGTAAAAGTAAGGCCAATGCCAAAAAAAAAAGTTGCATCAAGAGAAAAATTCTCATGAAAAAAAAAAAAAAGCAAAATGCTTGCAAAAAAAAAAATCATTGCAAAAGCAAAAGTCATTAGAGAAAGGAGCAAAGCTCTTATATTAAAACGATTAGTCAATGGACTTTTCGAGACGAGTTGAATTTCAGAAGTCGAGTGCCTTCAAAGGATTGGATGATATGATAATGATGCTATGATAATCACCAACTCCTAAACCCCTTTTGAAAATCTCTAAGCCTTTCGAGCCTTTACCCAAACCGATGTTATAACCTTCTCCAAAGTCTCTTCGGATTAGAATAGTCTAAGCAGAAATTTGAATTCCCAAACAAGTTATCGCTTGAAGAAGTTGGGGCAAAGTTGTCTTGTTTTATCTTAAGGTTCTTGACTTGTAAACCTGATGAAGATGCTGATTGAAAATTATTTCATTTCTTAGCCGATGATGCTTATCCGTTGTTGAAACCATGACCAAACCCACATTACAGTCATTTAAAAGACCTCTTGGATCGGTCAATGCGTACTTATTGCAAATGATTCTCGAAGCCTTCAACACTGATGGTGTGAGGTATATAGAGAGATCATGTTTACTTCCCACATCAATGGATGGGATCAAACAGCCTTTTTGAGAGTATGTGAGAAGTCCTTTCAGACTAAGGAATTCTTGCTTGACATGCTTAATAGGCTCTCTTCGAAGTTAACATCACTTTGATGAAAGACTTTCTCCTAAGGGAATTTGATGATCAATGACGTCCTCCATGCATTAAGGCAATTTTGCAATATTGAAGGATATTGAATGCTTTCCAAACAATTGAGTTCATCCTAAATTACTCGTGCAGTCAATCCTTTTTCATTGATGATACCATTTTGATATGGCCTATTGTGATGTTATCTTGCCTAGTACGCTTTTCGCTACTAGAGCACTTGTTGTAACACACGCACTGTTATTACTAATCCTCAGAAGACGGTGACGCGTTTCCTCAAACACCAACCTTCATGCTGATCTCGGAAATGCTAAGATGCATCCAAGCATTCATGAATTCCCAAGAACTTGCTGGCAAGGACACAATAGGCGATCTATCAAACCCTCGAACAAGGACCCCTAAGTGTCTGAGACTTTTCAAGCCTCGTTGACTGAGGGCTTTTAAGCAATCCGATCTGACCTACTGGTATGTACACCTCGTCACTCTTTCAAAGGTTTGTGGTCCAACCTTAAACCACGCATCAAAGGTTTGTGGTCCAACCTTAAACCACGCTTCAAAGGTTTGTGGTCCAACCTTAAACCACGCATCAAAGGTTTGTGGTCCAACCTTAAACCACGCATCAAAGGTTTGTGGTCCAACCTTAAACCACTCTTTCAAAAAGGTTTTGGTGGTTACTATCGAAGGTTTGTTGAAGGATTTTCACGCCTCACGGGACCGTTAACTCGATTAACGAAGGACACAAAGTTAAATGGGATGAGACATGCAAACAAAGTTTCCTGGAGCTTAAGAGAAAACTGACTACGGCACCAGCTTTGACGATATCATCTGGATCGGGTGGATTCGTGGTCTACAGTGATGCTCCTCACAAAGGACTTGGGTGTGTTTTGATGCAGTATGGGAAGCTCATTGCTTATGCATCGAGACAATTAAAGCCGTACGAGTTAAATTATCCAACGCATGATTTGGAACTTGCGGCAATTGTCTTTGCGCTAAAGATATGGAGACATTATATTTATGGGGAAAAGTTCAAATCTATACGGATCATAAAAGTTTGAAGTATTTATTCTCTCAAAAGGAGTTGAATATGAGACAGAGACGATGGATGGAATTGTTCAAAGATTATAATTGTGAAATTTTATATCATCAGGGAAAAGCAAATAAAGTAGTGGATACTCTTAGTTGAAAGTCTGCCTCAACAGTAGCAAGTTTAATAGTTAAGGAGCAGTGTTTATCGGAGGAGATTTCTGGATCGAAATTTAAGGTTGAAGTGGAGAACCTTTCCGTGTATTAGCTACACTCACGATCGAGCCTGAAATTATACAAAAGTGACGGTATTGCAACAGATAGATCCTAGAATCTTGAAGATACAAGAAGAGGTGGCGAAAGGAAAGAAAATGGACTTTCAAGTGATGGATGAAGGCATTGTAAGATTCTGAGGATGTCTATGCGTGCTTGACAATGAGGAGTTAACAAGAGAGATTTTTACAAAAGCTCATCGAAGTAATTATAGTAATCACCCCGGAAACACGAAGATGTATCACAATCTTCGTCAGCACTATTGTTGTAATAGAATAAAGATGAACATTGCAAAGCAAGTAGTCAAATGCCTAACATGTCAACAAGTTAAGGCTGAGCATCGCAATCCTGCGGGTTTGTTAAAACCGTTGGAGATTCTCGAGTAGAAGTGGGAACATATAACAATGGATTTTGTGCAAGGCTTACCAAGGACATCGAGTAGTCACGACGTTGTTTGGGTAATTGTGGATCGTCTAACTAAGTCTGTTCATTTTTTGGCTGTGCGAGTAGACTATACACTTGAGAAGTACGCAAACTTATATGTCAAACAAATCGTGCGATTACATGGTGTGCCTGTGACCATCACATCAGATCGAGACCTAAGATTCACCTTGAATTTTTTGGAAGAGCCTCCAAGTGACCTTAGGGACAAAACTTAGGTGCAGTACTACATTCCACCCGCAAACGGATGGACAGTCAGAACAGGTGATTCAAGTGTTAGAGGACATGTTGTGGGCTTGTATGATTGATTTCAAGGGCAACTAGGACGAGAAGTCGCACTTAGTGGAGTTTGCTTACAACAACAATTTCCATAAAAGTATTGGCATGACCCCATTTGAGGCTTTATACGTAAGGCCTTGTAGAACACCTATCTATTGGGACGAAGTAGGAGAACGGAAATTGACAGGACCAAAGTTGGTACAAGTCACGACTGATATAGTAAGGGTGATACGTGATAGGCTCAGGACTGCCCAGAGCTGACAGAAAAGTTATGCCAATAGACATCGAGGCCATTAGAATCCAATGTGGGTGATCATGTATTCCTAAAAGTGTCGCCAATAAGAGGAGTATCAAGATTTGGAAAGAAAGGAAGTTAAGCACGAGATTTGTTGGACCTTTCGAGATACTTGAAAGAGTTGGAAAATTGGCATATCGATTGGCACGACCACCAAGACTATCCAGCGTGCATAATGTGTTTTTGATGTTTCCATGTTAAGGAAATATGAACCTGATCCCTCACATGTTTTGGATTTTGAAGCTATTCAGGTCGACGAAAGAGTAAGATTTGTTGAGGAACCAGTACAGATATTAGATCGTAGTAAGAGGACCCTCAAGAATAAAACTATTCCTCTTGTTAAGGTATTATGGCAACATCATGACCAAGAGGAGGTGACATGGGAAAGCGAAGAAAATATGAGATGGCAATATCCTCAGTTGTTTGAATGATTGATGAAAATTGGAATTTCGAGGACGAAATTCTTTAAGAAGGGGAGAATTGTGGCATCCTGAAATTTCATAGCCAAAGATTAAATTACCCTATGGATTAGGGCGCTCGTCGATGGAGATTAGAAAAATGAAATTGGAAGTTTAGCGTTGCGATTATCGTTTTTTTTTAGAATCGCGAGTTGGATTCTTGGGATCAATTACCGTCGAGGCAACTAACCCGATGTCACATCATTTGCGCGATCCGACTCCGTGTCAAACCCATCGCCGTTATTTTTCTCCCCATTTTCCCCCTTGCTCACGAACAGCCCCTTCTTTTCCTCTTTTCCCTTCCTTTTCTTCCCTTTTCTTTTTTTTCCCCCTTTTTTTCGCTGGAAACCCCACGCATCAGCAGCCCCTTCATTTCTCTCCTTTGTGTTCTTCTTCCCTCTCTACATTTGGCAAGAGGGAGATGCCAAGTGTCACCCACGCATGCCATGCATGTAAGGGAAGTTGAAGGGCCATCAGATCAACCCTCAGCTGGCTCTCTCTCTCTCACTCAACACTCTCTTGCCTTAGCTCAACTCTCTCTCGTCTTTCTCTTTAGCCGCCCGGAAGATAGCCCCTCCACTGGCCAGCAGCTGCCACCCTCCGCTCTGTCCACAACCAGCAACGACAATCGGTCGTTTCATCTCTGCCTCGGACCAGCAGCTTGGCCACGGCCACTACCCTCGCCGGCAAGTGCTCTCTATCACATTATACTAACCTCGATAATGATTGCATGTCGATTTGGGTCTCGGATAAGTCTCGAGGTTGGCTGGGTTGGCAGTAGGAGAAACCAAGATGTTATAGTTGCTGCACTTGAATGTTTGACTCCGTAGAACAAGCTTCGGCGGATCTAGATTGCTAGGTTAAGTTAGGAAAGGCATTGCATGTTGATTTGAGTTCCTGGTGTGGTGATTTCTTGGCTGTGAAGTGGTAGAGCTCGAGCTAGAAGCATTTTTGTGAGTTTTATCTCGGGATTCCAGGGCTGACCTTCCTGGACGTTCCTTGTTTACTATTTTTATAAAATATTTTATGGCCCGAATCTTGCTAAACATTCCTCTTCAAAGTTGTTCAGAAGATACTGATTTACAACATAATTAAATTTCAGATTTTTCTGAGTACAAATGGATATTTCGAAGGGCCAATCTTTTATCGGATCAGAACTGTGTTTAAGGTGGAGACCGTGACCTCTGGACCTTCTCGATATTTTATAAAACTATTACTTCGAATTCGGTCATACTTCCTTTACAAAATTTGTTCATAGTCCCCTTTTGTACAACATATAAAAATTTCAAGGTGTTTAGACATCATTGGATATATGAAAAGAGCATTCCTTGTAACTCGGTGTCACTGTTCCGACAGACCAATTCTAGTCTGTTTTCATGCCCTCAAAAGTTCCCTTTACAGGAGGATTTTGGGATTATGTTGTTCAGGAAAAATAAGTGTTAAGGTCTCCTTTATAACATGTTCAAATTTCAGAATTTTTGGAACACATTTGCTATGCATATGAAATTGATTTCTCAAGTCATGCAAAACTGTCCAGTTTTGCCTGAATCCAAAGTTTCATTATTTCTTAGTTGGAAGCCTTGGAATTTTGATTTGATGTCTTCAGGAGAGGTAGTGTACACGTTCTGAACTTGCTGATGAGATGTTTTCCTTGCATTAGAAATTGTAAATGACATCTCTAAACTTGATGTACTATATATATGTGAGATGTGTGGGCTTGTAAGTGTGATTATTCCGTCGGTCCCCATGACGACGATGCCCTGGAGTTGGGATGCCTGAGGGGATAACTGAGTTCCCTCGGATGCCTGGGGGTGTAACGCGGTTCCCTAGATATCCTTGCGACACTGTGGTAAATGCGAGATGCCTGAGGAGGTAACGGGGTTCCCTCGGTTGTCTAAGGGTGTAACACGGTTCTCCATATATCCTCGTGATGCCTTAATGGGTGCGAGATGCCCGGGGGGTAACTGGGTTTCTCGGAGGATGTTATAGCTTGAGTTACTAAATCAAATGTAAATTAAAACTGCCTGTGATTCATATAACGCATGTAATGAGAATTCGTGTGAATGGTTGTTAGTCGATTGGTATCTTTTATCTGGTGATTTATGCCCTAATAAAGAAGGAGTCTTATATATTATAGCTGGTTATGAATTGGTTCATCTGTTATCTATTTGACTCGATTGAGGTGCATGTCGTTATCTGTTTAGTATGGCATGATAAAGTTTACTTGGCTGAGTTTTCGCTTACTATTTACTGTTGACACCTTTTTCAGACTAGTAGTATGCTGATCCTCCCTACCTCTACCTCGATAAGCTACGAGGTGTCAGTTGATTTTGAAAGTTGTCTATTTGAATTCATGATCCAGGAGTTCCCTGAACTTGTTTTCATAAAATGCATTTCCATTCTAACCGTAAATATTGGGTCCCCAGAGGGACTCGTTCTTTTGGGCTTCGTCGGGGTTTATGCCCTTGATGGGGACGGTTGGTGGGGCCCCTTCCATACCATGGAACGGAGATGATGGCAATGTTAGTAGTCGGATCTTTTGAGGACAGCATCGAGGAGGAGGAAGGAGTAGTTTTTTGAAGACATGACCGTTAGTTAGTCGTTGGGGATAAAGTCGTGTAGGGATGGGTGATAACTTGTTTGTTTTTGGTTAAGCTTGGTGGGCCTCACTGACGGCTGGGCAAGACTCGACCTTGCTGGATCTGGCAAGGTCGAGCCTCAAGGTTGGTTGGACGAGACATAACCTCGCCAACCACGGCGAGGTCCAGTCTTGCCCAACCATGGCGAGGCTTGCCTTCACTGTTGTTGGCGAGGCACGGCCTCGCTAGATCTAGAGAGGTCCAGCCTCGCCCAGCCATGATGAGGCTCGCCTTTACCATCATTAGCGAGAACGAGCCTTGCTAGTGGCCGGCAAGGTCCTTGTCGGCCTTTGGCCTTTGGCCGATCGTCGGTTTGGCGATGGACTGGAGTAAGAAGGGAAGGGAGGGAAAAGAAAAGAAAAGAAAAAATAAATAAATAAAATTTTTAAAAAATATTAAAATATTATTAAAAGTTGCCTATATCAGTACCGGTGACTAGCCGCCGATCGATCGGCATGCATGTGAGCAAAATTCGGTTAAAATTGGCCGGAAAAACTGAATTGGCACAAAGAAAAAAAGTTTAGGATTCAGTTGGCACAAAAAAAAGGTTTATGACTAAATTGGCACAAATGCCAAAGGTTTATGACTTTTTTGACACTTTTCTCGATATGACATGATATGGAACAAGTATTATAATTAGTTTAAATAATTGCAATGTTATATATTGAATAGAAAAACCAAATCTACTTAAATTTGGCTTGAGCAACTTATGAGGCGGGGTCAACGAAGAACTATTAGCCTATTCCTAATTTGTTTGAACAATGAATCCTAATAAATCAACAGAATCGTCATTTCATAACATCACATTAAGGATTGAGAAAAACTCAAGATATATATATGTATGTATGTATGTATATATATACACACACGTGAACCTTTAGAAAATTATTTAACACGCGTGCACACACACTTCTATTCATACATTTTTCTCCATCTATCTATTTATCTAGCTTTTGATCTTTAATTTTTTCCGATAAGGATAGATCAATCAATCAATCTTATATTAGTAAACTTAATGATTAATTTGGCAAGCAACGTCTCCATCTCAACATGTGTGGTCATGATGCATGCCACACGTTTAGACTTTCCTAGCACATGGTACTTAAGCTTGTGAATCTCGGACTTTGAAACTAGAATATCCAAAGTGCTCTGCAAAAATATATAACTAATGAAAAAGGTTACGATTATTTTTGTAATTTTCTCCATTTAATATTCAGCTAACCTCTGGTGCCAACGCATCTAATTGTTTTGAATATACCGATGGAGTCTATTCGTGTTATCTTCTTTTTTTTTTATAGGAAAGACATAATAAAATCGACCTAATTTCGTCAATCCAATGATATAGATTTGATAATCGATGATCATATATAGACTATATAAGAATCGCCTAACTTTGGATAAGATGTATCTGCTTGACACGTGTCAATATCACATAATTTGCTTACATATGGTTGATAGATGAAATATTGCGTATACCTATATTAGAAGTTTACATATTAAGGACAAAAACTAACAATAGCGTGGAGATTGTACGAGAAGTCCTTTTTTATAAGAGAGAGATCCACCATGGATCAGTGAATTCTTGATTCTTGATAAATTAGCCTTACTAAAGATGCAATATTTAAATCAGAATGATTTGGTCATCAAACTTTTAACCGTGGGTGTAAATTCCAATTCCTTCATACCATCATTAGACTCTGATCTAGCAGGATCGACATGAAAGAAATCCACGTCCATCACTCATCACACAGTTTATAATAAGTTCGACCCACATGGACTACGGTTGGCACGCATCCGAGGGACGATTGGATGTGCATGAGAATGCCCTTGTACTGTTGCATGGATGATGAGGATGAGAATGTTTGCGTACTGTGAGCTGTGAGCTGCCAAGACTCGCCGCTTCGAAACAGTGAAGCAGACAAAGCCTGAACTTTTTCCATATTATATCGCAGCTTTCCTGTCAAAGAAGAGCCATGTTCAGATCCGAGATCCGATTGGCTTCCAGCGTCAGGTTTCGTCGACAGCACGTCTCTTTCCCCATTTCTCTTTAGTTGGTCTTAATTCTTAATTAGTAGACAGTCAGGAATGTCCATCTGCCAGCACTAGATAGGTATTTCTTTTCAAGCTTTGCTAGGTGCTAAATGAAAGAAGCGGACGTTGATTTGGGTCGCTTAGTCAAGGTGACGTGGAACGATTTTCTAAACAAAACATTTATTCTAAGTTGTAGAAAAATTCAGGATATGATCGTAGTTATGCCTCCAGAAAGCCAGAGGTTGAATTAGGCGTGTTATTTACCTAAATTATTTTCAGCTCTCTGATTTATATATTGTCGCAACCTAAATTTCTTAGGCTAATGAATTATTAAGTCTAAGCTTAACTCGAGCCCTTCCAAATCCTCCCGATTCGCAACTCAGGGTTTAAATTTTTAACATACAAAAGTTTTTCATGCTTGGAGTCGCCACTAATCTATTTGTGGTAGATCGATTAAAAAACCTAAATAAAATATATGGAGATATGTTTTATTCCTACGAACCAGAAATTCTAAGCTTGGTGACTTGATTACGCTAGATCTAATCTAATGCTTTTTTGGTACCTTTTCTTTTCAAAAAATATCTATGCATGCAGGCTGAATCCATTTTATTACCTAATCACTAACACGTGAGGTGTTCATATGAGTTCACAAACCACCAATTTAACACCCAAGAAAGTAATAAAAAAATTGCAAGATTAGGAGAATGACGTACCTTAGAGCAACGCAAGCATCTGCATTATTAGTAAAAAATCACACAGACAATCCTAATATGATTTCTAATTAACAAAGCAAGGCACTCAAGATGTTCTTTAGGGTTTGCGCTTTATTAAAATGCAAACTAACCTATATGCAATGACATGCAAAAAATAACATGTGATTAATGCAATCTAGCATGCGAACTATATGTCATGCGACGACGTGACTTAATTCTAATAATAGACAAATTATTTATTTTTGATATTTTTCCAATGAAATTCGAAATTAAAAAAATATATAAAATAAAACGAAATCTAACAACTTCTTTTTTTGATATTTTTTTAATTAAAATTCCGAAATTATAAGTTACTCAAATTAAGAATGCAATCTATCCCAATCTATCCTAAAGTAACTCATTCTTTTGGGATTTTCATGGAAATTTGGAATCTTAAAATAACCTAAATAATATATCAGGATTAGAATAACACCTAATTTAAACTAGGAAATAAATTATCTCAAGTCCTAATTTAAATTAAATAATTATCCTATCTTCTAGATAAATTTAGGGTTCCCTAAACATGCAAAAATTCTAATTTAAATCCTAACTAACATATTTTTGGATTTTCTTTATTTAAAAAAAATAATCAAACAAAAATAACAATCGCATTCAAACAATCCACAAGATTCTTCTTATCAAATTTGAGTTAGGAAAAGAAATCAAATTAACAGTCATATCTATAGGGTTATAAATATCGACGGAAAATTGATTATTCAAATTTGGAAGCGAAAAAAAATCTATTATTGTATCCAAGTGATTATGGATAAGATAACAATTTTTTTCGTACGCCGCGTATCGTACTTTTATAGATAAGATTAGATAATCGTCCGGATACGCCGCCAAATTAGGAAAATTTTCTAATTTTGAGCATTTTAGAATATTGCGGATAGAGCAAACAATGTCCCTAAGATTTAGCATTCCACCAAATATTCACAGAATATTTAAAACACCTAAACTAGGAATTTAAAATATTCTGAAAAAATATTGGATATCGATCATACCTAATTTGACGGATATTTCCGATTCGAACTTGGATCGGACTCAGGCTTGCAGATCAGGATGGTGACCGACGGTAGGCGCGGCAGCAGCAACGCGGTGGCTCTCTGGTCAATTTGCAAAACAAAGACACAAGCCGCGCTTGTGTAGGGGACGCCATGCCACACGATCAACAAGGAACACCGAAATTAATTGGGGATGGCGGATGATGGCTTGTGATGGATTGTGAGTGGCGATACCAATGATTGATGGTTGACTGGGGCGTAACCGCCGGAGTTGTCATGGACGATGAGGGTGTGACCGGGGCTGCAACTTCGTCACGGTTGGGCTCACGATTTGCTGGAACGGACGTCACAAGTCTACTCCAATGTATTAAACGTGCGTCCGTGTGCGAAATCAATGCTTGAGATGGTCTTCTACGTGAATCACACTGAGGTATGAAGATGAGAATTGATGGAGAGTGGGCCGCCTTCATTGCACACGTTCCTCAATCTCTCGCTTGTATCTTCTATAGACGACACCCACTCTGAATTGTGGCTGCCCCTCTTTAACGCCCTCCTTGATGGATGTCGTTCACTCTCTGTATTCTTGTAACTTCGCGGATAGGAGCCTCCAAACAGCGACAGTAGTGAACGTCGTCAGAAGTAAGTGACAAGCAACGGCGGTGCAACGTGGAAAGCACGGCCGTGAGGGAGCTCGGGGATGAGACTGTGAGGATTTAGCTGAGTCTCTTTTTTTTTGTCTTCTCTCTCATCTACGTGTGTCTCTCCTGCTCTCTGAAATTGTGTTCTCCAAAAATTATAAGAGTCTCCCTTGATTATGACGCATAACGATATATTTATATCGCATACCTAGGTTAATTGACTGGGCTTTCTAATCTTAATGAGTTTCAACTTAGGCTTTATCATCTAATTTTTTTTTAATTCTGAATGGGTTCAATTAATTTGAGCTTTTATCTAATTAATCTCAATGGATTAATTTAAGCTCAAAATAAGACAACCAAGACCCATTGCCCCATCCTCTGAATGAGCAGAATTTTGTTCGGCGTCCGAGCTTGGTTTACAAGATGAATTTTCAACTTACTTGCCACCGCTAGCTCAATGTGGAATGTAATTAACCTATATAAACCTAAATTATGTGCTATGCAATTTTAATATTTTTGTTTAGGGGTTAAAATTTAATCCCTAATTTTCTATGTAATTAATCATTAAATAGTTAATCAAAATCTAGGTGTCAACATATATCATATATAAGCCGGGTAATGTACAAGTCTTGATTCTACTTTCATGGTGAATGTACTACGAGTGATTGCATCTTGGGAGGGAACGGCTCTCTTCCCTTCGCTCTCTACAATTTCTCTTTATCCAGAAAAGGCCTAAGTAGTCTTGCTTTCCCCATTAATTCTGTCCGCTGTTATTCTCCCTTCCAAACGAGGGAAGACAAAACTTAATACAAAGAAAGACACAGCATCTTGCACAAGAATCGTTAGTATTGTTATATTACTCTTAAAACTATAGCAGTTTTTCTACTGGACATCATCATAATCGTTCCAAATTTGAACAAGAGCATGGTACATGGGTTTGCTGTAAAACCTGGTGCCATGTTGAGGCAATCCTGGTTTTTCTAACAAACATATTAGGATAGTATAAATATTGCATCTTATTTGTTTTTGTCTCCATGTGCTCATTTACTAGGAACATAGGGTCACACCTTCCTCGGTATGTCTGATTTGTACGTTTGTACATAAAGAAGTGTAAATGCAAACACCATCCCATTGTTCCACACTACTTATTATCTGTCAAAACTGTGTGGCTTCATATTGAGGCTGACCGATATCATTTGAGAAGCTAAAAAAGGATGGGTGGTTTTGATGATTACAAGCCTGTCTTGGCCATGTTTGGCCTGCAGTTTACTTATGCAGGTCTTGCTCTGTTCGCTAGAGCTTCTCTTGTTCAAGGGTTGAGCCCTAGAGTCTTTGTTGTGTATAGACAAGCCGCAGCCACACTTTTCATTTCACCTGTTGCCTTCTTGTGGAGGTACTGAACCGTTCTCTCTCTCTCTCTCTCTCTCTCTCTCTCTCTCTCTCTCTCTCTCTCTCAATTTTAATTTTTTGCAGGAAGTCTCGAAGTACTTCGTTGGGATTGAAGAGCTTCTCTTTGATATTCTTGGCATCTCTCATAGGGTAAGTTTCCTTCGAAAGTTAAATTACTTAGGTCCTGTCAAATAATATGTTTGTGATTTTCAGCACAAAGATCGTATGATTCATGAGAATGGATATTTGCAGGGTCGCAATCAATCAAAACATTTACTTTGAGGGTATGTACTTAGCCTCATCATCGATGGCTAGTGCGACAGGCAATCTTGTCCCTGCAATTACATTTCTGATGGCGTCCGCTCTTGGGTACATACACAACTATAAACCAATTATTCTTGAGGAATTCAAAATAAACAGAATCATTGCCCTCCACAGTCCTCATAATTAAAGTCGACACTAATTAAACGCCAGTGACCTGAATTAAGCTCATGAAGAACAGACAAACATTTTCTTGAGCTCGAAGAAATCAAA
Source organism: Syzygium grande (assembly GCA_024733475.1). Taxonomy (NCBI): domain Eukaryota; kingdom Viridiplantae; phylum Streptophyta; class Magnoliopsida; order Myrtales; family Myrtaceae; genus Syzygium; species Syzygium grande. Next base: position 37,559,838 of record JAMXDD010000008.1, on the reverse strand, counting down.
TCGATGACTAATATCTAAAGAAGGATCACATGCCTCAAAGAAATATTTCGAAAGTCAGATGTGTTTATTAGTAACATAAGTTCTGATGTGGGCAATCTTTTTTGTTTTTGTTTTTTGGTCTAATGATGTGGTTAATCTAAACACTGACATTCCACATTTCTTTGTTCCTTTGAAACTTGAGAATGGAGAAGGTTAATGTAAGAAGTCTAAGAAGCATTGCCAAAATATTGGGCACGGCAGTTTGCATCTGTGGAGCGATTGTTATGGTGTTGCTCCGGGGACCAAAGCTTCTAAATGCAGAGTTCCATCTACTCGTAAGGTCTATTTTTGCTTCTGAAGGCGACAATTGGTTGCTGGGTTGCATATTTCTCATTGGAAGCGCTTGTTGCTGGTCGATTTGGCTGATTCTGCAGGTATTGAACTGTAATCCATTGCAATTCACATACATGCCTTTAGGGTCACTTAAGTAGCCAATAATTTTCTACTCAGGTCCCAATGTCGGCAAGCCATCCTGACCATCTATCTTTATCAGCTTGGATGTGTATCATATCCACAATTCAATGTGCAGTCATCACATTACTCCTAGAACAAGATCCTGAAGCATGGAAGCTCCAGTCCAAGCTTGGGATAGCTTCAGTTTTGTATGCTGTAAGTAACTACATCTGCTGTTCATGTCAACACGAGATACCTCATGAATTATTCGTATGCTCTTATTGGAACTATTCCCAAGAGTTACTGAAGTTTGACGTCCCATTTTTTTGTTTGAATTGTTGTGAATAGGGAATTGTAGGATCTGGAATTTCTTTCTTCGTCCAGTCATGGTGCATTTCCCAAAGAGGCCCTCTCTTCTCCGCCATGTTCAACCCTCTGGGCACTGTTATAGTAACCATTTTGGCTGCTATATTTCTGCACGAAGAAATATATACCGGAAGGTAGTATCTTTATTCCTATCTTTGAGAATCAGTCTTATGTGTTATGAGGAATTATTTTGCCTATCAAGAATAACTTACTGTCCCGAAGGTTAAACTTTGTACTTTGATCTTGAATTTTCAGTCTGACTCCGATGTACAAATTAAGGCTTTTCAGAGAAATTCACATTTTTTACTCTCTTGCAGCTTGGCAGGTGCAATTGGGGTAGTAGCTGGTTTATATTTAGTGCTGTGGGGTAAAGCTAAAGACCCTGTTGAGATCAATGGAGAGACAGAGCCCAAGATTCGAATTGATTGTGCTCACACCGTAAAACTATCTGTTGATGGGTTGTCACCGGAGAAGCTATCAAGTATTAAATGTGATTTGTCAGAACCTCTTTTATCAGATACATCAGCTGACAAAGCAAACCCCGTCTAGATCGATAAATTTTGCGAATTTCCTTTTTATATTTGAATAGCACAGAGTGTACTTCTTTTCATTATCCTTTTACATTTAGGATTCCAAATGCTGTTTGTACCAACTATTGAAATGCCAGCAGGAGAAGGAAAATCATTTAGTATAGTTTCGTGATTTAAGGAAAAAAAAACACGAACCACAAACTTTTAAATGGGTATTGATCATACAGTAAAATCATATTGTCCGTTTCTAAACTGCCAAGACTTCAGTTTAAAACAAGACGTAATTCATAGGGTGTTACCCTACCAAAACAGCAACAAAATCAGTAATTAAACTCACACCCAGTAAGTATTGCAAGGAACTAAATCACAGCATGATCAACCAAATTCATTAATGTCGAACGGAGCTTTCAAGCAGTGATACCACGATCAGCTTGTGCCCTGGCTCTGCGAATGTGGTAAGTAGTAAGTACAAAGTAAGTCATCTTTGAGCCAAAGTTTTCTTTATGCAGATGGTAACCCCTCAAATGCAGAAGAGCTCCGTCCAAAGATGTAAAGCGCAATTTTGGAGGCCTAATTTCCTAATAAACTCCTAACTTCAGATCAAATTTCAAATTTACCTTGAACTTTTTTTGTATCAGAAAAAACCCCAAACTTTAGATTCGGTTCCAAATTTTCTGAACTTTTTTTTTTTTTGCAAAAAAATTCACCAAACACTATATTTTAGGAATTCACCCAAAGTATTTGCATTTCCCAAATGCATTCCCCAAAGCCGAACCAAACAGCCCTTAAGTCGATCTAAATTTGCCCGAATTTTTTGTGTAAAAAATCAACAAAATTCAATTTATTTTAAAAATATACCCCATTGATCCAATCCCAACTTAATGTGGCACTTCTACGTCGATAACAAATTCGCATCAACAAAATAATGGGGCTTTTTTTAGATAAAAAACATTCGAAACAAATTTGGACTGAACCTAAAAGTTAGGTTTTTTCAAAAATTTAAAAAAGTTTTTTGGGGTGGATTTGTTATCGTCCCTAACTTTTATATCCTAAAATAATTTTATTTTGGAGAATTTCAACAATTTTTATTTGATTTGATTTGTCATCGAAATGGAAATGCGATGTCAGTCTGTATCTATTGCTCCATCACTTTGTTGATGAGGATTTGTTATCGATGTGAAAGTGCCATATCAAGTTGGGATTGGATCATAGAGGTATATTTTTGAAAATAAATTGAAATTTGCTGATTTTTTTTACATAAAACAAAATTCGGGGTAAATTTGGGAGTGGACTTAAAGTTTGAAGCTTTTTTTGAGACAAGCAAAAGTTCGGGGCAGATTTGTGATTGAACCTAAAGTTTGAAGTTTTTTTTTAGATAAAAAAAGTTTGGAACAAATTTGAGATTTGACCTAAAGTTCTAAGTTTTTTAAGGGAATTCACCCCAATTTTTTATAAGTTCACGAGGCAAAGTGTACCAACATCAATGTCATGAGACATACAGTGACTTAAAACAGGGTGGCGTTATTCATGCCTTAATGGCGTGAATTAATGAGCTACGGTGGTCAACTACAACGAGAGAGAGAGAGAGAGAGACAGAGAGAGAGATGGTCCCAGTTTTTGAGCTCGGCATGAAACTATCCTCAGAGAGAGAGAGAGAGAGAGAGAGATGGTCCCAGTTTTTGAGCTCGGCGTGAATCTATCCTCCATCCATCTTGTCATGCACACGAAACTGCTCAGGCCACTCTGTCCGCGGGCCTTCCTTGTTTGAGGACCATGATGCATGCCATTTGTTGCTAAAACGAAACCAAAAACCGAAAAAAAGAGAAGAAGGCAGAGACGTATGCCTCCACTTGGGATCCTTGAATGTGGAAGTGGCTCCGCCATTTGGGGAGGACATGTCATGTTTATCCTCGTCATGAGTAACCTCCATTGGGGGTTAAAGAACATCGGATTATTTGACGGGATCCGAAGAGATTGACCGAGTTCTTGAAGAGTCTCCGAACATTTAACTTCCTTGAAGGAACGCGACCCGAGAGACCATTCACAGAAATTTTGTGAGAAGATAGGAAATTGGTTCGGTGAAGCTATACACAAAACATTGGGAAAGCTCGGATAAGGGATGAAAAAAATGATTCCAAAGATTTATGGCCTTACTTTTGGGCCTGAAGGAAAAGCCAGACACTTGTCACTCCTCGACAAACATCTATCAACAGGGCTGGACCTCTCTCTCTCTCTGGGCCAGCCGAAGTGAGGAAATTACTATGCACCTAAGTAGGTCCCTAAACTTTTTGTTTGAACTTTGCGACGTAAAAAGACGGAGGTATTCTCTAAGGTAAGGGAAGAAAAACTATCCTCCAAAGAGGAGAGAGCCGGGCTTACAGGGTGAGCGGGCTTACTCTTGAAAAAACTAGCCTGAACTGAAACTTTTGAGCTTGCACACACTTCTTTTTTTGATATTTTTTTAATTAAAATTCGAAATTATAAGTTACTCAAATTAAGAATGCAATCTATCCCAATCTATCCTAAAGTAACTCATTCTTTTGGGATTTTCATGGAAATTTGGAATCTTAAAATAACCTAAATAATATATCAGGATTAGAATAACACCTAATTTAAACTAGGAAATAAATTATCTCAAGTCCTAATTTAAATTAAATAATTATCCTATCTTCTAGATAAATTTAGGGTTCCCTAAACATGCAAAAATTCTAATTTAAATCCTAACTAACATATTTTTGGATTTTCTTTATTTAAAAAAAATAATCAAACAAAAATAACAATCGCATTCAAACAATCCACAAGATTCTTCTTATCAAATTTGAGTTAGGAAAAGAAATCAAATTAACAGTCATATCTATAGGGTTATAAATATCGACGGAAAATTGATTATTCAAATTTGGAAAGCGAAAAAAATCTATTATCGTATCTAAGTGATTATGGATAAGATAACAATTTTTCGTATCGCCGCGTATCGTACCTTATAGATAAGATTAGATAATCGTCCAGATACGTCGCCAAATTAGGAAAATTTTCTAATTTTGAGTATTTTAGAATATTGCGAATAGAGCAAACAATGTCCCTAAGATTTAGCATTCCACCAAATATTCACAGAATATTTAAAACACCTAAACTAGGAATTTAAAATATTCTGAAAAAATATTGGATATCGATCATACCTAATTTGACGGATATTTCCGATTCGAACTTGGATCGGACTCAGGCTTGCAGATCAGGATGGTGACCGACGGTAGGCGCGGCAGCAGCAACGCGGTGGCTCTCTGGTCAATTTGCAAAACAAAGACACAAGCCGCGCTTGTGTAGGGACGCCACGGCCACACGATCAACAAGGAACACCGGAATTAATTGGGGATGGCGGATGATGGCTTGTGATGGATTGTGAGTGGCGATACCAACGATTGATGGTTGACTGGGGCGTAACCGCCGGAGTTGTCATGGACGATGAGGGTGTGAACCGGGGCTGCAACTTCGTCACGGTTGGGCTCACGATTTGCTGGAACGGACGTCACAAGTCTACTCCAATGTATTAAACGTGCGTCCGTGTGCGAAATCAATGCTTGAGATGGTCTTCTACGTGAATCACACTGAGGTATGAAGATGAGAATTGATGGAGAGTGGGCCGCCTTCATTGCACACGTTCCTCAATCTCTCGCTTGTATCTTCTATAGACGACACCCACTCTGAATTGTGGCTGCCCCTTCTTAACGCCCTCCCTGATGGACGTTGTTCTCTCTCTGTATTCTTGCAACTTCGCGGATAGGAGCCTCCAAACAGCGACAGTAGTGAACGTCGTCAGAAGAAAGTGACGAGCAACGGCGGTGCAACGTGGAAAGCACGGCCAAGAGGGAGCTCGGGGATGAGACTGTGAGGATTCAGCTGAGTCTCTCTGTTTTTTTTGTCTTCTCTCTCATCTACGTGTGTCTCTCCTGCTCTCTGAAATTGTGTTCTCCAAAAATTATAAGAGTCTCCCTTGATTATGACGCATAACGATATATTTATATCGCATACCTAGGTTAATTGACTGGGCTTTCTAATCTTAATGAGTTTCAACTTAGGCTTTATCATCTAATTTTTTTTTAATTCTGAATGGGTTCAATTAATTTGAGCTTTTATCTAATTAATCTCAATGGATTAATTTAAGCTCAAAATAAGACAACCAAGACCCATTGCCCCATCCTCTGAATGAGCAGAATTTTGTTCGGCGTCCGAGCTTGGTTTACAAGATGAATTTTCAACTTACTTGCCACCGCTAGCTCAATGTGGAATGTAATTAACCTATATAAACCTAAATTATGTGCTATGCAATTTTAATATTTTTGTTTAGGGGTTAAAATTTAATCCCTAATTTTCTATGTAATTAATCATTAAATAGTTAATCAAAATCTAGGTGTCAACATATATCATATAAGCCCGGGTAATGTACAAGTCTTGATTCTACTTTCATGGTGAATGTACTACGAGTGATTGCATCTTGGGAGGGAACGGCTCTCTTCCCTTCGCTCTCTACAATTTCTCTTTATCCAGAAAAGGCCTAAGTAGTCTTGCTTTCCCCATTAATTCTGTCCGCTGTTATTCTCCCTTCCAAACGAGGGAAGACAAAACTTAATACAAAGAAAGACACAGCATCTTGCACAAGAATCATTAGTATTGTTATATTACTCTTAAAACTATAGCAGTTTTTCTACTGGACATCATCATAATCGTTCCAAATTTGAACAAGAGCATGGTACATGGGTTTGCTGTAAAACCTGGTGCCATGTTGAGGCAATCCTGGTTTTTCTAACAAACATATTAGGATAGTATAAATATTGCATCTTATTTGTTTTTGTCTCCATGTGCTCATTTACTAGGAACATAGGGTCACACCTTCCTCGGTATGTCTGATTTGTAAGTTTGTACATAAATAAGTGTAAATGCAAACACCATCCCATTGTTCCACACTACTTATTATCTGTCAAAACTGTGTGGCTTCATATTGAGGCTGACCGATATCATTTGAGAAGCTAAAAAAGGATGGGTGGTTTTGATGATTACAAGCCTGTCTTGGCCATGTTTGGCCTGCAGTTTACTTATGCAGGTCTTGCTCTGTTCGCTAGAGCTTCTCTTGTTCAAGGGTTGAGCCCTAGAGTCTTTGTTGTGTATAGACAAGCCGCAGCCACACTTTTCATTTCACCTGTTGCCTTCTTGTGGAGGTACTGAACCGTTCTCTCTCTCTCTCTCTCTCTCTCTCTCTCTCTCTCTCTCTCTCTCTCAATTTTAATTTTTTGCAGGAAGTCTCGAAGTACTTCGTTGGGATTGAAGAGCTTCTCTTTGATATTCTTGGCATCTCTCATAGGGTAAGTTTCCTTCGAAAGTTAAATTACTTAGGTCCTGTCAAATAATATGTTTGTGATTTTCAGCACAAAGATCGTATGATTCATGAGAATGGATATTTGCAGGGTCGCAATCAATCAAAACATTTACTTTGAGGGTATGTACTTAGCCTCATCATCGATGGCTAGTGCGACAGGCAATCTTGTCCCTGCAATTACATTTCTGATGGCGTCCGCTCTTGGGTACATACACAACTATAAACCAATTATTCTTGAGGAATTCAAAATAAACAGAATCATTGCCCTCCACAGTCCTCATAATTAAAGTCGACACTAATTAAACGCCAGTGACCTGAATTAAGCTCATGAAGAACAGACAAACATTTTCTTGAGCTCGAAGAAATCAAATCGATGACTAATATCTAAAGAAGGATCACATGCCTCAAAGAAATATTTCGAAAGTCAGATGTGTTTATTAGTAACATAAGTTCTGATGTGGGCAATCTTTTTTTGTTTTTTGTTTTTTTGGTCTAATGATGTGGTTAATCTAAACACTGACATTCCACATTTCTTTGTTCCTTTGAAACTTGAGAATGGAGAAGGTTAATGTAAGAAGTCTAAGAAGCATTGCCAAAATATTGGGCACGGCAGTTTGCGTCTGTGGAGCGATTGTTATGGTGTTGCTCCGGGGACCAAAGCTTCTAAATGCAGAGTTCCATCTACTCGTAAGGTCTATTTTTGCTTCTGAAGGCGACAATTGGTTGCTGGGTTGCATATTTCTCATTGGAAGCGCTTGTTGCTGGTCGATTTGGCTGATTCTGCAGGTATTGAACTGTAATCCATTGCAATTCACATACATGCCTTTAGGGTCACTTAAGTAGCCAATAATTTTCTACTCAGGTCCCAATGTCGGCAAGCCATCCTGACCATCTATCTTTATCAGCTTGGATGTGTATCATATCCACAATTCAATGTGCAGTCATCACATTACTCCTAGAACAAGATCCTGAAGCATGGAAGCTCCAGTCCAAGCTTGGGATAGCTTCAGTTTTGTATGCTGTAAGTAACTACATCTGCTGTTCATGTCAACACGAGATACCTCATGAATTATTCGTATGCTCTTATTGGAACTATTCCCAAGAGTTACTGAAGTTTGACGTCCCATTTTTTTGTTTGAATTGTTGTGAATAGGGAATTGTAGGATCTGGAATTTCTTTCTTCGTCCAGTCATGGTGCATTTCCCAAAGAGGCCCTCTCTTCTCCGCCATGTTCAACCCTCTGGGCACTGTTATAGTAACCATTTTGGCTGCTATATTTCTGCACGAAGAAATATATACCGGAAGGTAGTATCTTTATTCCTATCTTTGAGAATCAGTCTTATGTGTTATGAGGAATTATTTTGCCTATCAAGAATAACTTACTGTCCCGAAGGTTAAACTTTGTACTTTGATCTTGAATTTTCAGTCTGACTCCGATGTACAAATTAAGGCTTTTCAGAGAAATTCACATTTTTTACTCTCTTGCAGCTTGGCAGGTGCAATTGGGGTAGTAGCTGGTTTATATTTAGTGCTGTGGGGTAAAGCTAAAGACCCTGTTGAGATCAATGGAGAGACAGAGCCCAAGATTCGAATTGATTGTGCTCACACCGTAAAACTATCTGTTGATGGGTTGTCACCGGAGAAGCTATCAAGTATTAAATGTGATTTGTCAGAACCTCTTTTATCAGATACATCAGCTGACAAAGCAAACCCCGTCTAGATCGATAAATTTTGCGAATTTCCTTTTTATATTTGAATAGCACAGAGTGTACTTCTTTTCATTATCCTTTTACATTTAGGATTCCAAATGCTGTTTGTACCAACTATTGAAATGCCAGCAGGAGAAGGAAAATCATTTAGTATAGTTTCGTGATTTAAGGGAAAAAAACACGAACCACAAACTTTTAAATGGGTATTGATCATACAGTAAAATCATATTGTCCGTTTCTAAACTGCCAAGACTTCAGTTTAAAACAAGACGTAATTCATAGGGTGTTACCCTACCAAAACAGCAACAAAATCAGTAATTAAACTCACACCCAGTAAGTATTGCAAGGAACTAAATCACAGCATGATCAACCAAATTCATTAATGTCGAACGGAGCTTTCAAGCAGTGATACCACGATCAGCTTGTGCCCTGGCTCTGCGAATGTGGTAAGTAGTAAGTACAAAGTAAGTCATCTTTGAGCCAAAGTTTTCTTTATGCAGATGGTAACCCCTCAAATGCAGAAGAGCTCCGTCCAAAGATGTAAAGCGCAATTTTGGAGGCCTAATTTCCTAATAAACTCCTAACTTCAGATCAAATTTCAAATTTACCTTGAACTTTTTTTGTATCAGAAAAAACCCCAAACTTTAGATTCGGTTCCAAATTTGCCCTGAACTTTTTTTTGTCTAGGAAGAAACCCCGAACTTTAAGTCCAGTCCTAAATTTGCCCGAATTTTTTTTGTGTAAAAAAAATCAACAAAATTCAATTTATTTTAAAAAATATACCCCCGTGATCCAATCCCAACTTAATGTGGCACTTCTACGTCGATAACAAATTCGCATCAACAAAATAATGGGGCTTTTTTTAGATAAAAAACATTCGAAACAAATTTGGACTGAACCTAAAAGTTAGGTTTTTTCAAAAATTTAAAAAAGTTTTTTGGGGTGGATTTGTTATCGTCCCTAACTTTTATATCCTAAAATAATTTTATTTTGGAGAATTTCAACAATTTTTATTTGATTTGATTTGTCATCGAAGTGGAAATGCGATGTGTCTGAATTTTTTAAAAAACCAGATCTATTGCTCCATCACTTTGTTGATGAGGATTTGTTATCGATGTGAAAGTCAAATTTATATCAAGTTGGGATTGGATCATATGATATATTTTGAAAATAAATTGAAATTTTTTTGATTTTTTTACATAAAACAAAATTCGGGGTAAATTTGGGAGTGGACTTAAAGTTTGAAGCCGATTTTTTTTGAGACAACAAAAAAAAAAGCAGATTTGTGATTGAACCTAAAGTTTGAAGTTTTTTTTAGATAAAAAAGTTTGGAACAAATTTGAGATTTGACCTAAAGTTCTAAGTTTTTTAAGGGAATTCACCCCAATTTTTTATAAGTTCACGAGGCAAAGTGTACCAACATCAATGTCATGAGACATACAGTGACTTAAAACAGGGTGGCGTTATTCATGCCTTAATGGCGTGAATTAATGAGCTACGGTGGTCAACTACAACGAGAGAGAGAGAGAGAGAGACAGAGAGAGAGATGGTCCCAGTTTTTGAGCTCGGCATGAAACTATCCTCAGAGAGAGAGAGAGAGAGAGAGAGAGAGAGAGAGATGGTCCCAGTTTTTGAGCTCGGCGTGAATCTATCCTCCATCCATCTTGTCATGCACACGAAACTGCTCAGGCCACTCTGTCCGCGGGCCTTCCTTGTTTGAGGACCATGATGCATGCCATTTGTTGCTAAAACGAAACCAAAAACCGAAAAAAAGAGAAGAAGGCAGAGACGTATGCCTCCACTTGGGATCCTTGAATGTGGAAGTGGCTCCGCCATTTGGGGAGGACATGTCATGTTTATCCTCGTCATGAGTAACCTCCATTGGGGGTTAAAGAACATCGGATTATTTGACGGGATCCGAAGAGATTGACCGAGTTCTTGAAGAGTCTCCGAACATTTAACTTCCTTGAAGGAACGCGACCCGAGAGACCATTCACAGAAATTTTGTGAGAAGATAGGAAATTGGTTCGGTGAAGCTATACACAAAACATTGGGAAAGTCTCGGATAAGGGATGAAAAAATGATTCCAAAGATTTATGGCCTTACTTTTTGGGCCTGAAGGAAAAGCCAGACACTTGTCACTCCTCGACAAACATCTATCAACAGGGCTGGACCTCTCTCTCTCTCTCTCTCTGGGCCAGCCGAAGTGAGGAAATTACTATGCACCTAAGTAGGTCCCTAAACTTTTTTTGTTTGAACTTTGCGACGTAAAAGACACAGGTATTCTCTAAGGTAAGGGAAGAAAAACTATCCTCCAAAGAGGAGAGTAGGGTGTGTGAGCCGGGCTTACTCTTGAAAACTAGCCTGAACTGAAACTTTTGAGCTTGCACATCCCAAGCCTTAACCCGAACCCGAACCCGAACAAGCCAGGCCCAATTTCAAGGATGTTTGATCCCGATCGGGCTTAGCCCGATAATATTATTTTCAATATTAATAATTTTTTTTTTGGTTGGACAATATTAATAAGTTTAAATAATTGAAATGTTATATATGGAACAGAAAAATCAGACCTAATTAAATCTGGTTTTAAGCAACTTAAGAGGAGGGGTCAAGGAAGAACTATTAGCTTATTTCTTATTTGGTGGAACAGTCATCCCTATCTATTTATTATCTCATCCCTAGTGGAATTTCTTATTTGCTAGAACAGAAGCTATTTTTGCGAGTCAAACTTCACGTTAAGGATTGGACAAAACTCAAGTCCATGTAATTCCAATATAAATATATGCGTGAAACTCTAGAAAATTGATGAACACACACACACACACACCATCTATCTATTTATCTAGCTATTGATCCTTTTTTTTTTATGTTTTAGTTTTTTTATAAGTCTAGATCGATCTATCTTGTATTAGTAAACTTAAGTATTGACTGGGCAAGCAACATCTCAATCACAACATGTGTGGTCATGATGCTCGCCGCCACATGTTTGCCTCAGTCCTTTGAGGTTTTGGCATACAAGCCTTTGGACCAACATATTTTTTTTTTGTTTGTCCTATTCTAACTCTTATCTAACTCTCAAACTTTTGCTCTACTTTTTTAGAGAGCGTCATATGTAACCGTCGGTAGAGAGTTATCAATACCCAAAAGGCTAAATAAGATTGTCACTAGTCTTTGTACCTTTAATTTCTTGTCATTTCTTTCATGTCCAAAATCAATAAAGGACCCTTCACAACCTTTGTCAATTCATATCGATCCATCCATATTCTTGAAGAATATTTCATCACATTTTTTGTGAAACATTTTTTTGGCACGCCTAGTGAGACACTTTTTGTTGATTTGAGGAGACTATAATGGCAAGAACCAAAAATTAATAAGGATCTGACCAATTGGCCAAATCAGTCCTAATCTCTATATGCACTTTTTGGAAGCAAATGTTTATACTTTCAAAGCAAACTATCTACAAGGTTGAGAAGAAGACCAGATAATTCTTATGGGCAAGAAATACAGAAGTGCATGGATCCCACAAAGTCGCTTGGCAAGTCATTTGCTTGCCCGAAAGGTGGGAGGACTAGGATTGCTTGATTTGAAATTATGGAACAAAATATTGCTAGGCTGCATGCTTTGGAGACTTATCAATTATCCATCCTCTTCCCTATGGAGTAATTGGGTTCACGGTAGTAAATGCAGAGGCACTCCAATTATGCAGCTTGACATCAAGAGTTGTATGGCTTGGAGTTGGCGAGGTCTTCTTAAGTGGAGACCTGCTTTAACTTTAGTCATATCTAGCTCTAGGTACTATTGTAAAGAGATTTATGATGAACTCAAACAAATGGCACCGATTGTTGGGTGGCATGACCTAATTTTGACTAGACATATCAGCAAACATAATTTTATCAACTAGTTGCAAAGACAGGCTTCCGATAGGAGAGATCGTATCATGATAGATGCCTTCAGTAGATATCCAATGCAATTTCTATATAACCCATTTAGAAGACAGAACACGTGTGTTATTCTAGTGCAACTAGATTGGAAGTATATAGTGTAGTATCTTGCAACAACATGGGATTCGATGTTTTGTTGGTGGATGGAATGACGAACTGTAATGGATGATCAAGGCTATCAAGGTGTAAAGACTTGGTGGCAAGTCTCCTCAATGTATCATTCTTAGCAATAATATATTGCATTTGGATGGAATGAAATTGTAGACATTTTCAAAACAAAGTCAAATGATATCGACATAATTTTTGCTAAGGTGCATAAAATTGTTAACGGTAGAGCCTCACTTTACAAAAATATTAGACCTTCCCAGGTTAATGTTGTATTGGCTACTATGTGGACTTCCTATCTCCATCTTCGCATTATTAGTTTTATTTATAATGCTGGAGGATGCCCCTAAGCTTCTGCACTTCATTCGATAACCGATACTTACAACTTACATAAAAAAAATGATGCTAGCAACAAAAAATCATTACCACAACTAGTAATGAGACAACCGTGCATTCTAATACTTTAGTCACATGGAGAGCGGTTGAAGATAAACAACCCAAGATTGTTGATCTTTTGATGTATCATATTGATTAGATGTTGAGGGAGGTTGCACCAAATCCCAACATGGTGTTAACCATGAGAAGAATGTTTGAAGAGTAGCATAATTATATGGCTAACTACATTGTGAGTCATATATCCGATGTGATTAAATGATAGTCATCAATATTGTGAATGACGCTCTCTCAAGGCTAGGATCATTCAACGGGCACGTTTTTAGTCTTTCTCCATTTGTTGATGCCAACAATGTTGGTTTGAATAGTCAACCTCCTACAAGAATTTTGCAAAAGCTTGAATCTTCTTATCAATGTCAGAATAATGGATTAATCGGGCTAATGTTGGTTAAACTAACCAAATTGGTAATAATAATTTGGCAAATCAAACTGGTTTACAGGCCGGCCAACTACCAAATGTTGGAAATGTAAGGCCTCTGGCTCCATTGGTACAATCCAATGTGAATATTCCTGTTAGGCCTTACATGCCAATTAAAGTAAATAATCCAGCAAGACCAGCATCCATATAATTTTCTGATGGTTTACCTCTTGATATAATTAATCTGCAATGAAGGCTCAATAAAAGGACCTTTTTGGACGGTGATATTACTCAAAATTATGAAGAAGATTCATTCAAGCAACTACTTCATGAGTTGGAAAGGAAGTATCAAGAATGGCCGCTTTCCAAAAAGGAAATTGTTCGAAAGCAAATTGAGTATTTTATTCGAGCAAGTGATACTATCTTATATGAGCCCCAAATTACATCTCATAAAGGTCGTCCTTCTAGTTCAAAAACTAAAGGAGAAGCAACTTCTACACGTGATCCTTTGGCATTTGAGATTATTGAAAAGGGGAAGAGATGTGGTACTTGTAAAGGTTACGGTCATAATAGTCGGACATGTAAATCGAAAGGTGAAGATCTCAAATCAAACACACATTCGAGAACCATTGGAATTCATGGTGATGAAATATAGGCACAGTGAATTGTCTTGACGAGAGCCAAGCAGCTAATTGGACAATATTTTTTTGTTAAGTTGCTTATGTAACTTGTTACTTTTCTTTATTTGTTTTATGGAAATTTTGATGTATTTAGAATTGATATTTTGGTGTGAGATTTTGCTCCTCTTTTTGTGCTTTTTCCAATGACTTGCAGAAAGCTTTTAACTTATCTTTGCATTTGAATGTTTTGTAAGAAAAAAGTTATGACTTTGGGTTTTCATATCTAGGTCGATTACATTAAAACCTCATTGTTAACTATGATAATGAGACCGACAAAAAATACCATTCTTCAGATTTTGGCTACAAGCATCTAGATAAAGGAGAAAATCAAGACTAGTATATAGATAAAGGAGAAAATCAAGAAATATGAGAGACAAAAGCTCTCAAGAACATGCAATATATAGATGACAAATTGAATTAGTTTGTTGGAGCCTTCCCATATATATTAGATATGTTTTCCAACGACCATGAATTCGGCTATTAATAGCTATAAAAAGAACACGGGTTTTCTCTATTAGAAATGGGGAAAACTGCGTTAGAGAAAATAACACAAAAAAAAACCGCAAAAGAAACATGATTTTCAATTCAAATATGAACTAGGCAATCAATTGCAAATACATTTGATGGTAACAAGCTACAAAACTCCCTTCAAGTTTACAAAGCAAACTGTGAGACCAAAGAGATTTGTAGGAAAAAGAAGAATAAGAAGGAATGGAACGTGTATAAAGCATGCAAGAGAGAATGGAGAGAGAGGAGTGGGAGGCGTGAAAAGAAAGAAAAAGGAAAGTGGGGCCCATATGGGAAAAAAAAAAGAGAAACAAAATAAATAGAGCTGACCAAATAATAAAAAAGGATTATATAAAATTATGCCAAAAGTAGTGGGCCCCACAAAGGATAGGATGGTTAAAACAACAAAAAAGGGAGTGTCTTAGTCATAGGAGGAGTGGAAAAAGCGCGACCCAAATGAAAACATTGAAATAAATGTGGCAAAATGATGCTCTATAAGCCTTACGTTTGCCAAATTAAAAGAATAACAATAATGGCTAGGGCTAAAGACACTCAAGTTTACTTATTTGTATTAATAAGTTTGATGAAATCTTCAACTTACTTTTGAAAGATGACCTAATTCAATTAATTAAATGCCATGTAATTCCAAATAAAGAAGAGTCGGTAAACAAAAAATATTGCAGCCAGTATCATTCATGGAGCCATAACGCAACTAATTGTATTGTTTTCATGAAAATAGTTGAAAAAGTAATTTGACAGGGAAAAATCAAAATTGCCAATGACAAGAGAGCATATGATAACTCTTGATTATCTAATTTAAAAGAATTGAATAATCGATAGATCATTCAATTCAATTATTTTAAAAGGGGTATATATTGACATAAAAAAAATAACAAACTTTTGATTATTATCGACAAGTAGGAGACTTAGTTGATGAAAGCAGAATTTCGTCAACAACGAACAAAACAATCGACAACTTGAAGGGAATCGACAACTTGTCAAGGAAGTCATCGAACGAGAGCCTTCATCAAGGCTTAAGGTTAATTGACAAAGTCATCGACAAAGAGCAATCAGCATAAAAGATAACTGACCTAGTGGTTATGTCCATTGCCACTAATTTAGGATTTTTTTCATAACTTTTGTGAAAAAGTGTTGCTAAATAATATGAGACTGTGTAATTTCTTGTAACTATTGGTATGGTTAAGAAGTTAAATCTTTATTCAAATTCAAGAACCATTCTATATGGAACCGGCCTTTCGTCAACTAGTTGCTCCTGCGCTCATGGCTTAAACTTCTCTCCGTTTAGGAACTCCCCTCCCTATCCCAATGGTAATAGTTCTCCCCTCAAAACCTAATCCGGCCATCCCCAGCTTTAATCCTTCTTCGTTTCCGTTCCCCGTGAGAAATCCCAATCTTCCCTTCCTCCCATAAATCCAGCAAGTCTAAATATCCATCTTCGTCATGCCCTAATCCAAACCCCCCCCATCGAGTCATCATTTTCCTTAGTGGTGTGGAATCCTCAAGCACATGCCATCTCTTTCTTCGTGAATGGCAAAATCTTCCCCCTCTGTGGCATAGGGTCGGGGTTCCTTTTGGTGGGTCGAGAAGAGCTGTTTCTCTATTGATTTAAACCCCAGCTTCGCTAACCTTCACCCTTCACACTAAGTAACAACCATTGCGACCCTAAAAGTTAAGTCATCCCAAACTTCCTCATCCATCCCCCCCATGCCCTGCTCAACTTCTAGTATCAAGTTCGTACCAGAAGTAGATGAAGC
Organism: Syzygium grande; assembly: GCA_024733475.1. NCBI lineage: Eukaryota > Viridiplantae > Streptophyta > Magnoliopsida > Myrtales > Myrtaceae > Syzygium > Syzygium grande. The sequence goes on along the minus strand of JAMXDD010000008.1, from coordinate 37,543,614 downwards.
TTTTAAACTACAGTGTAGTCTTGGGGCAAGAAGGAGCAGAAGCCGTAAACTATAGCTGTTCAATCATCTTTCCAGTTAAGTTGTCTTATTAAGGACAAATTTATAACTATTTATTTCAGTTGCTACTGTCTATAGAAGTACATCATTGTCGATCTCAGAGAAATGGGGATCAATTTGGAGTTCATGGCAAGTACCATAATCAGAACGGCATAGTGTAGTGAGTTTCACATCAGAACCTACTATGCCAAAGGAAGATGATAATGCAACCCTGTGTAAAGAACTGGGAAATCTATGGTCAGAAGATGACCTCGTGCGGTTAAATGGCGAAATCCCTGCAGAAAAACAACAAGAATGTGCATTAACTTTATATGGGAAGCTGTACTCAAAACCAAATGTGAATGTTCAAGCATTCATTAACACAATGAAGAAGTCATGGAAAACAAACCACTTAGAATGCGAGCTCATCGAGCCCGGGCTCTTCTCCTTTTCCTTCACTTCGATAGAGGAAAAAAAGATGGTACTAAATTAGGTCCAGGGTCCTTCTCGAGTAACTTACTAGCTCTTCAACAAGGTGATCCGGATACTCCTAACCATTACTACGAGTTCACACATTGTGCCTTTTGGGTTCAGTTGGCAGGTATTCCCCGTGGGAGGTTATCAGAAGATACAGTTAAAGAAATAGCAAGGAAGATTGGTGAAGTGGTAGAAGTGAAACCCGACTCAAGAGGAGGAGGCCTTAGTAGAAGCTGTAAAGTAAGAGTTCTTGTGAACCTTTCTAACCCCCCCTAAAGACAGGAACTATTGTAGACCTGGAGCATAAGAAGCTATGGGTGGACTTTAGATACGAAAGACTCCCGCATTTTTGCTACTCATGCGGGAGGATAGGGCATTGTGCAGCCTACTGCAAGGAAGTTCCCTTTGCAGAGTCGGACCCCATTGTAAATGTAAGGAACAAATTTGGGCAATGGCTGAGAGCGAAAGTTCGAGAACCCAGCCCCTTTTGGAAGATCTTTTACGGTACGTATAGTCCCTTTACAGGGGAAAACAAGGTCATCCCGGAAACACAAAGGAAACTTATTCCTAGAGAACCAGAGTTGTCTACATATAAGCGTAAGACAATTATGGGGCTGATTGAAGACTCTCCTCAGAAGGAGAGATTAACAGAAGGAACACAATCAGATTGCTTGAGTGGGAAAGGTCAGCTAGGTTCCACAATCCAAGACACCCAGCTAACTCAGTCAGGGTCTGCATTGAAAGATGGACAATTGAAGAAACCAAGGAGGGAGAAGATCAGCATGAAAGCTTTTAAGAAAGTGGCCGCAACGAGGAAACAGAAAAAAATTGATCCTCTAGGGTTATGCGAGATTCCCTATCCCTCCATCAATGAAAGAGCTCTCCTCGACACTCTGATCAAGTTGGTTGATGGAAGAATTGATTGGGCTCTGGTGGCTAGCCTGAATAAGCCACCAGGGATTATATGAAAATTTTGAGCTGGAATTGCCAGGGGCTAGGCAATCTCATAACAGTCCCGCATCTCATAGCCTTAATGGCTCAAGAAAGGCCTGACTTAGTCTTCCTGATGGAAACTAAAAAGAAGAGACCGGTCGTCGACAAAGTGAAAAGAAGAACCAACTTCCAAAACATAGAGATAATAGACCCCGAAGGTATCGCGGGGGTTTTGGCTGTAATGTGGAATGAAGGGGTGACGGTGGTGGTGGAAGATTCCTCTAGAGAATTTATAGACATTTTGTGTAGAGATCAAGATAGTGGGACTCTCATGCGCATCACTTTCTTGTATGCTCCCACAAATTTCCAGGAAAGACTCAGGCTATGACAGCATCTACAGGTAATAAAGGCAGCTAATCACCTCCCTTGGATATGTGCTGGAGATTTTAACGAAATATTGTACCATTGGGAAAAATCAGGTGGTAATGGGGTGGAGCATTGCAGACTAGTTGCATTCCAAGACTGTTTAAATAGATGCTCACTAATGGATATCGAAAGTAGGGGATGCACATTCACCTGGTCCAACAATAGGGAAGGAAATGCACTCGTGCGAGAAAGATTAGATAGAGTACTTTGCAACATAAATTGGAGAGTGAGGTTCCCAAATGCAGAAGCATTCGCTTTACCTGCTATAGGTTCCGATCATAGTCCTATTCTGCTATCCTTCCAACCAAACAGGACTAAAAGGAAAAAAGTTTTTAAGTTTGAGGCGTATTGGCTAGCCGATGCGGAGTGCAAGGAGTTGGTGAAGGAAGCTTGGGGTGTATCGGAAGTCATTCCAATTTTGTTTGCTGGAAAATTGAAAAAAACCTCAGATGCTCTAGAGTTGTGAAGTAAAAAGAAATTCTCCAATGCCCACAACAAGATCGAGTTCTTAAAAAGAAGACTCACGACCCTTACAAATGCAGGTAATGGTGGTTCCGATAGAAAAGAAATGCAGCAAATCAAAGTGCAAATCCAGAATTTGTGGAAACAAGAAGAGCAATATTGGGGCATGAGATCAAGAATTAATTGGATAAAGTGGGGAGACAACAACACAAAATATTTCCATGCCGCCACGGTCCAAAGAAGACAAAGGAATAAAATTTCAATGTTGAAAATTGAAGACACATGGTGTAGAGATCCCAACAACATAAACCAACATGTCGCTAGTTATTATGAATCCTTATTCGAAACAATGGGTACCAGGAACTTCAGCCCAATTCTAGACCAATGCTCTTTTCCAAGCGAACATGAGATGAATGAGGCATTGATGGCAGCGGTCACCGTAGAAGAGGTCAAACAAGCAGTGTTTCAGCTAGGAGCAATAAAAGCCCCAAGACCAGACAGGATGAATGGCCAATTTTACCATCACCATTGGGAGGAACTACAACATGATCTACACAGTCTTGTCAGCAATTTCTTCCTATCAAGCTACCTCCATCCAGAACTCAACAAAACACACATTGTGATCATCCCTAAAGTCACCCATCCAGAAAGCATCACTCAATTTAGACCCATTAGTCTATGCAATTTTAGTTACAAGATAATCTCAAAGGTGATGGCGAATCGCCTCAAACCCTGACTTCCAAATCTAATTGCCACGGAACAAAGTGCCTTTGTGAGTGGGAGGTTGATTCAAGATAATATAATCATAGACCAGGAGGTCCTACATCAACTAAGAATTCGGGAAAGGAAAAGGAAGTTTTAGGCGATCCTAAAGTTGGATATGCAAAAAGCTTATGATAGAGTGGAGTGGGACTTCCTTTGCACTAGCATGGTGAGAATGGGCTTCAACCAAGAGTGGGTGTCATTAGTGAAGCAATGTATTTCCTCAATCACATTCAGCATTAAAGTGAACGATGAGCCTTTAAAGTACTTCCAACCATCACTGGGTATTAGACAAGGAGATCCACTCTCTCCTTATTTGTTTATAATCATGGCAAATATGCTCTCGTCTCTACTAAGAAAGGCTGTTGAGGATAGGAGTCTGAAAGGCATCAAACTCAATAGGAACTGCCCAACGTTATCACACTTACTTTTTGCTGATGACGCTATTTTCTTTTTAGATGGGACAATAGGGGAATGCCAAAATCTGGCAAACATCTTAAACCAATACTGTTTCGCTTCAGGACAAGTAATAAATCTAAACAAATCAGGAATCTTTTATAGTGCGGGCTGCCCTCAAATCCTCAAAAGAAATTTGGCAGATGAACTAAGAGTTCCAATTATGGAGAAAACTGGGAAATATCTCGGTATCCCATCAGATTGGGGACAAACAAAAAAACAGATGTTCGCATGGATATTGACAAGGGTAAATATGAAGTTGGAAGGCTCGAAGGAAAAGCTGCTCTCAAAGGCGGGTAAGGAGATTCTAATCAAAACAATGGTACAATCACTTCCCCAATATGCAATGTCTATTTTCAAAATCCCAATCTCCGTGTGCAAAGCAATTGAAGAGAAAATAGCTTCCTTTTGGTGGAAACAAAATTCTTCAAAATCGGGCATCCACTTGAAAAAAATGGGATCTCCTTAAAGAAAGGAAAATAGATAGGGGATTGGGCTTCAAGGACTTAGTTACCTTCAACAAGGCTATGCTAGGAAAGCGAGCGTGGAGACTAGCGCAAAATCCTACTGCGTTGCGGTGCCAACTACTAAAAGGCATTTATTTCCCAAATAGAAGTTTTTGGAAAGCAACTAAGGGCTCCCGGCGCTCATGGGGGTGGCAAAGTATATTAATAGGAGATCCAGCAAACCGGGAGGACCCACAGAGAGTCATAGAATTGATAGATCAAGAGACAAAAACGTGGAATGTTAATCAGCTAACAAGACTGTTTCCAGAGGAGATTGTGTCCGAAATCCAGGCCATAAGGATCAATCTTATCCAGGACACCAATAGACAAATATGGAATGGAGCTACAACAGTAGAATATTCTGTAAAACATGGTTATTCCGGACTTCGAGCAATTCCTTCCAAGCAAAATACAGAACTCGCGTCATCCTCTTACAAGTAGCCCTGCTCACTTTGGACAGAGATATGGAAATTACGCACAGAACCAAAAATTCGGTTTTTCATATGGTGTGTGTGTAGTAATGCTCTACCAACTTCGGAAAATCTATATAAAAGAAGGGCTTTACCTGACCCACTTTGTCCAATTTGCCGAAAACATCTCGAGACGATGGAGCACATCTTCACCCTCTGTGACTGGACCAACAACATATGGTCAGACGCGAGAATCTAGATGGACGTATCACCGATAAATCTAACAAGGATGGACAAATGGATCGACGAAGCACTCACCAAAAGCTCAGTACAATTAGGTCGGGAAATGCTTGCAGGAGTCCTCTGCCAAATTTGGAAGGCAAGGAACGCCTGGGTATTCAATCAAATTAGTCCAAGCTCCAGAACAATTGTGGAAGAAACTGTTTATCTAAACAGAAACTATCGGCAGCAAAAGTTACTTGAATCGAGGTGCTGGATGGCGAAAGCTAAGATAGAACGCTGGACGCCCCCACAACCTGGAATTCTGAAGTTCAACGTTGATGGGTCTTGGATCGAAGGTAAAACAGAGGGATCGGTGGCTGGGATATGCAGAGATTACAGGGGAGTGATTATTGTGGGGTTCGCCAAATCTGCGTTTGCTTCCTCCCCGCTAAAAACTGAAGCAACCCTGTAAAAGAAGCACTTCTCTGTCTGCGGGCAAAGACAACGAAGAAGGAAATATCAGCAAAGAAGATTAGCTTACAGTCAAACAATGAAGCCTCTGTATTTTTTGCTTATAATCCAACAGAAAGCCCATGGGCCTTGAGAAGCCTCTTTGTTGAATGTAATGTATTGCTCTCCCAATTAAAGGAGGTTTCCCTGATCCACTGTCCACGAAACAGCAATCAAGCAGCAGACTGAATAGCCAAAAATCATCAGAAAGGATTTCTACCATCCAACTGGATGTCTAGACCACCCCTACCTCTATGGGATTTATTTTGTATTGACTCTAGTCATATTCTCTCTCGTGATACGTTTCCTAGTGTTTGAATGGAAAGTAATACTTCGACCAAAAAAAAAAAAGAACCATTCTATGTAACCGTCATATATAACCATTGGCAGAGGGTTAAACATATCCCATTTGTACTCTTTATAAGCCCCTTGAATCAATCATACCACTCAGCGTTCTTCTGTAAATTTATTTTTATCTTTACTTTTTTTCATTTTACATGACTTGACACAATTATTTTCAGTCTTCATACATTTAAATTTCTTGTCATTTATTCTTACATCCAAAACCAACGAAGAACCCTGCAGAACAATTGTAGATATGTTCAGATTTAAGATCCGATTAGCGTCCAACAGAAGGTTTCGCATTTATAATTAGTAGAGAGAGAGAGAGGAATGTCCATCTTCTAGCACTAGAAAAGCATCTTTTTTTAGGTTTGCTAGGTGCTTAATGAAAGAACCGAACATCGATTTGTGTGGCTAAGTCAAGGTGACGTGTACAGATTTTTGTAGCCTAAACATTTAACTGAAATTATAGACAATCCCACGATATGATCTATATAATGCCTCCCGAAAGCCACGGTATATAAAGATAGGAAATTTATAAGTCCTAATCCAACTTTTGTAATGAATGTGCGAAGGATTGGATCTTCGGAAGGAACGGCTCTCTTCCCTTGGCTCTCTTCCCTTCTTCCAGAAAACGAACCAAATCGTTTTGCTTTCCCTGTTAATTCTTTCCTCTGATGTTCAACTTTCCAAACAAGGAAAGACAAATTTAGTATGAGGAAAGGCAGCATCTTGCATGAGAATCATTAGTACTGTTATATGGTAGTTATTTTTTCGGCTGGCCATCAAGATAATCATTCCAAATCTTGAGCGAGTTACCATAAAACCTGATGCCATCTTCAGGCAATGCTGATTTTATTAAGAAACCTGTTAGGACGGTATAAATATTGCATCTTTCTATTTTTCTTTTTTCTTTTTTTTTGTCTCCGTGTGCTTACCTTCTTAGGTACATAAGGGTCACAACTTTCTCCGTGTCTCCGATTTGTAAGTTTGTACACAAAGAAGTGTAAATGCAAACACTATCCCCTTGTTCCACACTACTCATATTTGTCAGCCTATGTGGCTTCATATTGAGGCTAAGTGGTAACATTTGAGAAGCTAAAAAAGGATGGGTGGTTTTGATGATTACAAGCCTGTCATGGCCATATTTGGCCTGCAGTTTACTTCCGCAGCTCTTACTTTGCTCGCTAGAGCTGCTTTGTTGCAAGGGGTGATCCCCAGAGTCTTTATTGTGTAATGACAAGCCACAGCCACACTTTTCATTTCACCTGTTGCCTTCTTGTGGAGGTATTGAACTGTTCTGTCTCTCTCTCTCTCTCTCTCTCTCTCTCTCTCTCTCTCTCTCTCTCTCTCTCTCTCTCTCTCTCTCTCTGAATTTTCAGTTTTTGCAGGAAGTCTCACAGGACTTCGTTGGGATGGAAGAGCTTCCCTTTGATATTCTCGGAATCTCTCATTGGGTAAGTTTCCCTTACAAGTTAAATCACTTAGGTGATGTCAAATAATATGTTTGTGCTTTTCATCTCGAAAATTATGTTAAGGATGAGCGGTTTCTGATTCCTTACAAATTCCATCTAGAACTTGAAACGTACCCGTTAAAATAGGTTTATGATTTTTTGGAACCTAAAATATACCTTGCATACCATAGAACCCGAAACATACCTTATCATAGGTTTCAGGGTCTACCCAAGTTCCACCTGTAATATTAATTGAATCATTATAATGAATCATCACATCTAATGACCACCACTTACTACAACAATCTACTGACCACAATTTTTATTTAGACACAAGAAAAATATGAAAAATTGACAAAGTAAAAGTCTCGGTGATAAAATGGAAGCTCAACTAAAGGTTCTAAATTATACAATCATCATCGGCTATTGTAGAATATAGCAAAATCACGCAAAGACATAGAACAGGAAAAACACAGAAACTTGTTACTGATTCTAGGTTCTAGGTAACAAGTTTCACTTACATAGAACTTAGAACCTATACATCGAAACAAATTCACCAATTTTTTTAATCCGAAACCTACCTTACATATATTGGAACAAGTGAAACCGGTCCCATTGGTTCGATTCTCCAGTTCCAGATTCTATCATGAAATTATGCTTACCCCTAGATCATATGATTCATGAGAAGGGACATTTACTATGATAGTATGTACTTAGCCTCATCATCGATCGCTAGTGCAACACAATCTTATCCCTATGACGACATTTGTGATGTGTCTGCTGTTGGGTAAGTACAAACAACATTGTTCCAATTATTCTTGAGGAATTCAAATAAGCAGACTATTGGAAATAATTGCGCTCCACAGTCCCCATAATTGAAGTCAAAACTAATTAAACGCCAATGACCTGAATTGAGCTAATGAAGAACAAACAAACGTTTTCTTGAGCTCGAAGAAATCGAATCAATGACCAATATTTGAAGAAATCGAATCAATGACCAATATTTAAAGAATGATCACTCGCCTCAAAGAAGTACTTTAAATCATTTTAGTAGGGCCCCTTGTATCTACCATAATAGTTGTCCTCTCTATTGTTCCTGAAGGCGCAGCAACCCACCGTGTATACAACAATGAGGAAAAGGAGGAATATGATGTTAACCACGGCCACTTTCTTCCAGTTGCTCTTGACATTGTGCAGCAGCCCGGCCTTGCACGACTGGCAATTGTAGCACAGAACCTTGGGGTCCTTGTCCCATGCATTGCAATCGGGGTTGGAGTAGACAGCGCCAGCAGTCTTGTTCCACACTGTCGGGCTCACGTAGGTGAAATTGCAGTCATTCGACGGCTTGCAGCAACCAGACTGCACATCAAGAAACAAAAATCATTGGAATGTCATATTCTGATAGATTAAAAAACAAGTACAGCTAAATGGCAAAACCGAAACACAATCATGAGTGTGCAAGCTCAGACTCTAAAAGTAAGATGCAATCAATCAGAATCACGCTACAAGTTTGCAAACCTGGTGCTCAAATTTTCAGTGGATATTTTCGTTTAGAAGATTTGTGGCAGATATGTAGCTATATTGCAATTTACAAATCGAACCACCTTATCATAAATCAGAACTACACAATAAATTTGTACGTAGTGTTGCAAAGGAAGCATCTGTACACCTGTCATGGCATACTGCATGCATAATGACCTCGCATTAAAATGCTTAATAGCCATCGCAAAAAGCGACTACCTGACAATCCTATAGACAAAAGGTGGTGGCAGTTCTGAAGATGTATCATTGAAGTTCACAAAGAAATGCCCAGAGGAATTTAAAAAGTGCTAAATGTCAAAATTTCATGGTCAAAGCACTTCCATCTTTCTGTGGAAAGAGATCTTTGAGGACCAGAAAAAAGAATGCACAAAGAACCACCTACTGAAAAATTTGATGAAAAATTCATCATCTGAAAAAGGGAAAAAGAATGAGGAATTAAGTCCAAAAAGGTCCAAGCTTTTAATCACTATTCAAACAAGGATAATCAGAATCAATGATTCACTGGGGTCAAGTCCACGAGGTCGGATCTCCATCACAACCGCCCACAAGAAGAAACCGCAGCAAAATAACACATTTAATTTTCACATCTTCACGAGAGAACCCAAAGAGTCAGAACGAATAACAAAGATCCAAAAACAAAGACGGACAGATCTGAACTCACCTGAAGAGCAGACAAGTGCTCGGTGTAAAACTTCTCATCAGTGTCGTTCAGGTACTGGTCCTGAAAGCTCGAGCAAACCTGGCTGTCGCTCAAGCAGCTCTTGATCTTGTTCCAATTCTTGGTGCTGTTCAAACGCTTCTGCAACCAGTGCGAGTAATCCCCAAGCCGATACTCCTTATACCCTCTCTCACTGAGAGCCTCACCAGCCCCCTTGTTCGTCACGACAAAGGCAAAGATGGTGAAGCAGAACATGATGACAATGAGTAAGAACATGACAAGGAGGTAGAGCCAGAGGAGCCAGGACACGCGGCAGCAAGCGCCGATAAGGCCGGTGAGGGAGACGAGCATGAGGAAGACGCCGAGGGCGATGAAGGGCCGCTCAAGGAACTTCTCGCAGTTGGTGCTAGCCCGATTGGAGAGCCATATGCCAGCGCCGAGGATTAGAATCGAGAGGAGGAAGGTGACGAAGTTGAGGATGCCCACAAGGTTGTTGCTTAGACGGACCATGACGAGGTGGTCGAAAAAGGCACGATCTTTGAGGTGGGTTTTCTCGAGAGCGACTGAGTGAATTGTGCGGATTGGAGTTGGCGTCACGGCCAGTTGATTGAAATTTCTTCCCAAGTCAGCCTTTCTCACCACACTCACAAGGATCTTAGAGGATCTTAGAGAGAGAAACTCGTAAAGAGAAGCTCTGAATTTCTATTGCTCGTGAGATGATACAAATGAAAGCGAGGGGACCCTATATATATAAGTACTCTTTCGATTACAAAATCTCCCATTAATCTAACGGTGTAAATTCCATCTCTCAATCTATATCCGCATTAATTATATGAACATGCTAGGGTAGTATAAATTTCCTATATTGCCCCTAAGAATATTCTAGAGTACTCGAGAAATCCTAGGGCTTTAGAAGCTTCAAGGCCCCCCCGGTCTTCTTGGATCATCCTCGATTCATCATGCATTGAAACCTCTGGACTTTGATATTTTCCCCCACCTAATCTAGCAGCACCCTCGCCGCTTCTTCAGCATGAAAGGCATCAATCTGCTTCTTGAACTGCCAAAGAGTTTCCGTGGGTTCCCATCTTGCTTCACTCTCAAGTAGACGCTTCTATCGGATCAAATACTCTCGCTTTGGTGCATGGTACCACTTTCATATTTACTTGATCTGTTGTGATAAAATCGAAGTCTCATTCATATGAGGTTTTTGTCCCAAGAGGTGCATGGTTAACTCTCATCGATTCGGATCCTCTTCATCTGCATAGAATTGTTTAAGCATATTCACATGGAACACCTGATGTACCTTTAACTTTGATGGGAGCTCCAACTTGTATGCCACCTTCCTAACTCGTTGCAACACTTGGAATGGGCCTTCATAGTGGCAGATAAACCACTTGTGTACGTCCGGATATCAAAGAACCAAGTGTAGCTTGGCCAACACTAGGTCTCCGACTTGGTATTCTTTGTGCCGTCGCTTCTTCTCGGCCTATTTCTTAATGTGTTTCATAGCCTTATATAGACAAGTCTACGCCAAGTCCCTTTGTTTGTGTCACTCCTTAGCAAACTTGTAAGCGAATGGGCTACTCCCTTGATAGCCCTTTGTAACCGTACTTGGAGTGAGTGGTTGTTGTCCCATCATAATCTCAAAAGGACTTTGGCTCATAGGCTTGCTCTGTTGTAGGTTATAAGAGAACTGTGCTACATTGATCAGCTTCGCCCAATCCTTTTGTATTGTGCTCACATAATGCCGGAGTTAAAACTCCAAAAGTGTACTCACCATCTCCATCTGGTCATTAGTCTAGGGAGATAGACTCGTGGAGAAGTTGAGATCCGACCTAACGAAGAGCTCGGTCCACATCTCGCAATGAAACAAGGATCGCAATCGCTCATGATCATCCGTGGTACTCCCCAATACTTGACAACATGCTTCATAATAGTCTAACCGGCTCCTCAACTGGACAGTCCTTCATAGCTGGCACAAATGTCGTGCACTTTGAGAACCAATCCACTATGACCATGAGAGTTCAACACCCTTCAAACTTGGGCAAGTTTACAATGAAGTCCATAGGGACACTTTCCCATGAACACTCTGGGACAAGAAGTGGCTCAAGAAGCCCTATTGACAATCATAGCTTGAGCTTGTCTTGTTGGCACGCAAGACAAGTATTCTCAAAAGCCTCAACATTGTCGCATAGGTGGGACCAATAGTAGCAATGCTCCACAAGTGCTACCATGCAGTGGGTCCCCGGATGACCCACCCATTTGGAATCATTGCATCCACATAAAACTTCATTTCATAGCTTCTCATAAAGAGGCACGTACAGTATTTACCCCTTGGTAAAGTTGGACGCCCTCACACCGGAATTGTCAAATCTTGCCCTCTCGTGCGTATTCAAAAAGCCTTCGCAATGGGATCGTGTTGTAGCCCCTTTTTGATTTGCTCGGTCTATGGACACTCGGATCAACTTATGGTTGCCAATTCCATCTTCTGACTAAGCGCATCTGCCATAGAATTGGCCTTCTATACTCCAGCACTATTGAATTCTGTAAAGAAGTCTTGCCAACGAGCTTGCTTGGGGCTCAGCTTCTTTGGTGTCTAGAAGAACCGTGAGCCCAAGAGGTAGTTTTGCCACGTATGAAGGCAATGCATCACAGCCATCATCTCTTTCTCTTGCACCATGTATCACTGTTCGGCCTCATTCAACTTCCTTAATTCAAATGCCACCGACGTTCTTCCCAAATGAGTACACCACCAATAGCATAATATGAGGCATCAGTCTCTACCTCATATGATTTTGAGTGATAGGGTAGCATGAGCATTGGTTCCTCAATCATCGTTTTCTTTAGCCAATCAAACGCCTCTTGACATCAACTTGTCCACTCCAGCACTTCACCTTTTTTAGCATGTCTGTGAGTCGCACGATGATACTTGAGTAGTTTAATAGTTGAAGAGGCCAGGGAAAGATCGCAGCTCCGTTACCTTGGTTGGTGGCTCCCATTCCGTAATGGCCCAAATCTTTACCGAATCCATGTGCACACATCCACCACCATTGATATGACACAAGAATGGCACTTCGCACTACGCCAGCACGCACTTCTTACACTTACATACAGGTTATTCTCTCTCAATACTTGGAAGACTTGTCTGAGATGCTCAATGTGCTCCTCAAGCGTCCACTATACGTCACAATATCATTCAAATAAACCACAATAAATTGATCAAGGAATGGGTGGAGTATCTTGCTCATTAGTGTGCAGAATGTTGCTGGAGCATTGATAGGCCAAAAGGCATGACGAGACAAATCATACAAGTTGTATCAGGTCATGCATGCGGCCTTTGGCTCATCTCCCTTGGTAATTTGCACTTGATAGTATCCCAATTGCAAATCAAGCTTCATGAACTACCGCACACTGCCAAGTTGATCGAACAACTCGATAATGAGCAGGATCGAATACTTGTTTCGTATTGTCAGCTTGTTAAGCGCTCGTAGTCAATACGCAAATGAAGTGATTCATCATGTTTCTTCTAAAATAGGATCATGGTGCTAAATGGAGCCTTTGATGGTCGAATATAGCAAGCATTGAGCAATTTTTGAGTCGTTTCCGCAAGTCCTCCAACTTTGGGGGTGCCATGAGGTATAGTGCCATGACAAGTGGGCGATCATCGAGTACTAGCTTGATACAGTAAACTACCTCCCTCCGAGGCGATAGCACCTTCGATAGTTTAGGAGGCATCACATCCTTGAATGAATTGAGGACTTAGGCTACCTCCATTGGCACATCATTCCCGTTGTCCATGGGGTCCTTAGCCTTCAAAGTTGCTAAGAAGGTCATTTCCCCTTTATTTGCTCCTTTGGATACTTACATCGCCGAGAGCATCTTGTGATCTTGTCCAGAGTCCTGATTTACCAGAACCACACATTGACCACATGTGTCAAGTATGCAAATGCAATCGATAAATAGAACAACAAGAGTATTTGTTCTATCCAGGAAACCCAAGCCGATAACGAAATCATAGTTGTTGAGTGGGATTACCTCGAAAGTCTCATGGCTCCAATATTTTCTTATGTGAAGTTCTACATCCCTAGCCATGCTGTATGTAGGGACCTCCTTGGAATTCATGGTTTTGAGCCACTTGGCTCTCATCTCAACCCAAAGGTTGAGTTTCCTTGCAGCCTCCTCGGAGATCAAGAAGTCGGGTGCACTAGTATTTATGAGTGCACTCATCATGCTATCCGCAATAGTCCCATCCACAAATATAAGTCCCTCGGGCTTCTTCGCCTTGATGGCACTTGTTGAGAAAACCTCATATGATATTTTGAAATTGACAAAACAATGCATGATACCTTATGGTTTGATAAACACAAATATTGTTTCTATTTCAAGTTATACTCAAATTTACAGTTAAGGAACTCAGACGTACAAAGTCAAAATATTCATGAAGACTGGAAGGACCTACGTAAAAAAGGGTGAACAAGTTTAAAGAAATGGAAAGCTCAGACTTGGAGATATCGAGGTGACCAAGAATAGAGGATTTATATTACTATCATACTCAAGTTGCCAAATGAAGAACAGTACAATATTACAAGGAAACTTGATATAACCGGGAACTACTAATATAAGCATAGCACTTATATTACCCGTGCAGCTTATCACATGATCTAGATAAAAATATCTCATGTTCATTTACAATATCTAAACAATTATAATAGCTAGTTATCTTGCTTGAATTCCTCAATGAAGATGTTGATTCATCATCAATTTTGTGGAAAGATCTAAATTGATTATGCCGAAGATCTTAATTACGCTTAAGATCTTGATTGGTTGTGAGTCATCTGAAAGGCAAAATGATTTCCAAAGTTCAAGCTACTCTATTTTTGGCAATTGGAAGATTTGATTGTATGGGCGATCAAATCCCTGGAAACTTAGATTGATTGATTTCAATGGTTAAATTAATCTACTCAACAATTGACCAATGAAAAGCGTGAAGATTAATCCTCGCGAAGATTGTCTAACGGGAAAATTGGATGCTGAGGAATATAAAAGAAGATCAACAGACGCTAAAGCAATTAAGTATCAAGAGTGATAAGCAATACTCATCCAATGGACAAAGAAAGCTTTATATCTTTATATTGTTTTTCTAAGCGTACTAAAATTGTAATCTAGTTAAGAAATGTAATAGTGTTATAGTTTGTAGTTAGGTGTATGAAAGTGAATCTATCTGCTTGGATATAAGTAGCAACACCTTCGGGAAGAAGTACTTCAAGTATAAGTGGCACATATTACTGTAACTACTCAATGGAATCAAACCAGTTGGCTATTAATATGAGAGAGGGGATGTAGGTTTACACTAAGCCATACCACTACAAAGCTCTGAGTTTATCATTCTCTATCTCTCTTATTACTTCTATATCTGTCTCATATAAGTGCATTGCACTCATTATTATCACTTATTCTGGTGTATATCAACTTACTTTATGATGATATCAAGTTATTATGATGATATCCAAGTCGAAGTTTATAATTTTGCAAAAGTTAGTCTAGTTTCTTAAAATCACGTATTCAACCTTAGTCTAGTTTCTTAAAATCACGTATTCAACCTTCTCTAGGAGATATTATTAACCACAACAATTGATATCAAAGTCTAGTGCTCATTCATTTTGAAGTATTGTTGACTTCTAGAGCTAATGTTCCACTATGTCTAGCATACTTGGACTAGGTATTGTCAAAGGATGGAGCAACACTAGACCTCCTTACTTTGAAGGATAAAAATACAATATCTGAAAGAATAAAATGAAAACCTTTCTTAAATCCACTAATCCCTTAATGTGAGAAGTCGTGCAAAATGGAGTAAATACTATACTGCCCAATAGAATAGCTATCACAATTGTGTCCTCTGAGTTAAGTGACTCAACAGAGAAAAGAATTGCACTTATGGGTACAATCACTCCTCATGAGTTGGCAAATTGAGAAGCACTAGATGCTAAAGCCTATTCACTGTACTATGCATTATCTCCCGCTGAATATAATTATGTTTCTTCTTGTGAAATAGTCAAAGAGTTATAGGATAAACATCAACTGATTTTTGAATTAATCAATAGAGTTAAAGAAACCAAGACGAATATTTTTTGGGAAAATATGAATCATTCAAGATGAAACCAGACAAAAATGTCATTAAGAAGTTCACTAGATATACAGAGATCATCGATGGACTCAGGCATCAAGGAAAGACATTCAAAACTGCAAAAACTGTCAATAAGCCTCTACAAGAACTTTTCAAAAAATGGAATCATGTGACAACCTCCATACGGGAAATACAGAGGATTATGCCTCCCACCATTGATGAACCGATTGGAACTCTCATGGCGTTGAAGCAAAACGTGTTAATGAAGAAGAAAATCATAAAGGTAAGAAATCAATTGCCTTGAAAATCAATATCCATGATGTAGATGATTCATACTCATATAGTTGACTTTCTTGATCTATATCTTCATCTAGTCTTCTTCGCCAACAATTTCTTTTTCCGTGTCCTTGTTAGGAGAGATATGCTTAGGTTCCTCGGCATTTATATCATCAATATGAGCGACGCTAGAGATCATATAGGTAAAGGTTGATGCCGATGTTAAAGTGTAGCAACCTCCGGGAAAGCAACCTCCGGGAAACCAGCCCTACCGCCTACAAGGTTTGGCTAATGGATTACTAAGTTAAACCTAGCTCAAGCTCTCCCAAACTTATACTAATTCGCGACTTATGTTTAAGTTATCAACATGGGAATCAATTTCACTTAGGAGTCACCACTAATCGAGTTTTGGTGAGTTGATTAGGCACCTAAGTAAAGCACGAGAGAAATGCTTCACTTCTGCGAACCAGAGATTCAGTGGGTACGGGGACTTGATTACACTAATTGACAAACTAGTGCCCTTTCGGTACCCGATCTTGTTTAATTCACCATCTAACATGTTCTCGCTAATCGGGAGTCTCAAAATTCCGTTCCTAACTAAACTAAAGGAAGCAATAATTAATATCTAGACCTAGACATGCATAATCAACTACATGCGAGGTTAAATTAAATATGCAATTCAAAGTGTATGAACCGAGCAACGTGCGATCAAACATGATACTGATCATATAATAAGGCAAGAAAACCCAATTTCAAATCCCAAATAAAACTTCTAATTTTTTTTTAAATTTTAATTTTTTTAAAAAGGATTTTTTTAAAAAAAAATTTTTTTGGAATTTTTTTTTGAAAAATAAAATTTTTCTTCAAATTTTTTGAAATTTTTTTTTAATTTTTTGAAAAATTTTTTTTGGAATTTTTGGAAAAAATGAAAAATAAAATAAATAAAGGCCCAAAAAATAAAATTCTAGGCAATTTAGCCCAATTTTTTTTTAAAAATAAATTTTATATATATAATGGGAAAAAATTTTTTAAACCACGTCTTTTTTTTTTTAATATTAAAATAATACAATATCAAAATAAAATAAATCGGATCCGGGTCGGATCTCCACATCCCAAACCGGATCGGGACTCCTCGACCAGGCACGCTCCCCCAGTCCCAGACTTGGGGGCTCATTGTTGAGCCCGGTCTAATTTTTCGAAATCAATTTTTTAGAGAAAGGCCCAGCCCGAAATATATATATATATATATATTTTAAACAAAACAAATAAAGGCCCAAAGCCCACTAAAAATAGAAAGACCAAAAAAAACAATTTAGCCCAATTTTCGGACTCGGCCCACGCGCGAAAAGCCCAAGACCTAATAAAAACCTAATAAACCTAAATAGAAGGAAGAGACTAAATAAAATAAAATAAGATAAGATAAAATAAAATATAAGAGAAAAAAAGAAGAAAGAAGAGACTAAATGGGCTACACGAAGGATAGGCCGACTGACTCAGCTTTTTTTTCTCTTTTTTTTGAAATTTAAGTAAAATATGTCCTAATCGATCCTACTAATGCAAACGCATCTAATGTCTATGTGCCATGGAATTTTAACGAAAATATTTTTTGTTTAGTGGTTTAAAAATTAAACCCTAAAAATTTTTTACGCAATAAAAACCTTAAATGATCTTGGCAAAATTTAGGTGTTTAGTGGTTTTAAAAATTAAACCCCAAAATTTTTTTAATAAAATGGGAGCTCAAAAAGAGATTCCTTTCAAAGATAAGAGACACTTAAATTTTGTTCATGGAAGACATGAAAAGATGCATGAGAGATAATTAACGAGCATGTGGCTGAATGAAAAGCAAGCCATACCGTGTAAGAACGGACTTTTGGCTACATGAAGTCCTATTATGTAAAGAAAGGGACTCTGAGCTGCTAGAGCTCGCCAGGTCAATAGGTGCCCTGAGCTGCAAAAGCTCGCCGGACAAGGAAAGAGGAAGATTCTGGGCTGCAAAGGCTCGCCAGGTCGATGAGGTGCTTCGGGCTACGAAAGCTCGACGGGCAAGGAAAGAGGAAAACTCTGGGCTACGAAAGCTCGCTAGGTCAATAAAGTGCTCCGAGCTACGAAAGCTTGCCGAGCAAGGAAAAAGGAAGACTCTAGGCTACAAAAGCTCGCTAGATCGATTGGGTGCTCCGAGCTGCAGAAGCTCGCCGGGCAAGGAAAGAGAAAAACTCTGGGCTGCGAAAGCTCACCAGATCAATATGATGCTTCGGGTTGCGAAAGCTCGCTGGGCAAGAAAAGAGGAAGACTCTAGGCTACGAGAGCTCGCCAGGTCGATGAGGTGCTCATGTTATGAAAGCTCACCGAGCAAGAAAAGAGAAAGACTCTAGGCTACGAAAGCTCGCCAGGTCAATAAGGGTGCTTTGGGCTATAAAAACTTACTGTGAAATTCCAAGGTTGTAAGCCTATCAATCAAGAAGATTCCGAAATGGCCACTGCACATCTAATAGAACATGTTATAACAGATGCCCTGGTAGGGAAAGCATGTCAGGCGAGATTGATATCATTCAGACGTCATGAAGGACACTATCAAAAGAATAACATCACTGACAAAGCGTTAATTGCATGGGCAAATCAAACCAGTTTCAATTGTTTAAAAAACATTTAGCATCATCCAATATCACAAAATTGCCATTGGGCTTGGGGAATGCCCTTGATTATCAAATTCTCTTAGGAGATAAACATTTGTCAGAAAGACCTTGGCTCATGAAAAGGGTTTGTTAGATATGCCAAACAAGAGTTGCTTAGTCAAAAAGGGCTTCTCGCAAACTTTTAAGGAAGGTTGTTTGCTCCCATCCATTGATGTGGGAGATAGGCATGTTCTCTCTATATACCTTACACTATCAGTGCCAAAGGCTTCGAGGATCATTCGCAATGAGTACACATTGACCAATCGAAGAGGTCTTTTAAGGACTGTAATGTAGGTTTGTTCCTGGTTTAACAACGGATTAGCACTATCAGCCAAGCAATGAAATAATTATGGAACGGCATCTTCGTCAGGTTTATAAGTCAAAAAACCTTAAGATGAGATAAGACAACCTAACTCCCACTTCCTCGAGCGACAAATTCTCTGTAAAGTCCCTATTTTCACTTGACACATTCCAATCAAAAAAGACTTTAGGAAGGGGTTGTAACATTGGTTTGGGTAAAGGCTGAAAAGGCTCAGAAATTTTTAAAGGGGTTCAAAAGTTGGTGATCACCATGCCATCATTACCATATCATCCAATATTTTTGAAGGCATTCAAAGTTTGAAATTCAGTTTGTCTCGAAAGTCTATTGACTAATTCTTTCAACACAAGAGCTTCGCTCCTTTCTTTAATGGCTTTTGTATTTGTAATGATGTTTCTTTTCTTGCCAACATTTTTCTTTTGACATCTTCCTTTTTTTTTTACATGAGAGCTTTTCTCTTGATGCAGCTTTCTTCTTTTTTTTGTGGGCATTAGCCTTGCTTTAACCAAGCACACTACTTTTTCATGCCCCCAAACTTTCATTTGACTCTTGCTGATTTGAATCTTTTGAGCTCCGAGGACTTTCAAAAATAAGCGCCAATTATTTTGATAAATCATGTGCCTTGCTCTAGTCTAGGGAGATAATCACCACTTGGGTTTTAGAAACGAACGTGTAGGCTTGACTTGGCTAAGCAAATGGTATGAGTGTTTGAGTAGAGAAATGAATGTTCTTCTTCATTTTGGGATGTTGCAAGCTTCCATAGGGACTCACCTAAAGTTACCACAAAAAGATTAATGCAAGTGAAGTCAAAGAAGTCTTTCTTGTCTTTTCCTCCGAAGAATATTAGTCAAAACCTCCAAATTTGCCTCGTTATGGGGTGGTTCTTGAGAGAGGTATTTTATAGAAATTCTTCCCATGTAAAGGCTCAAAGGGGCTTAACTATGATTACCTGTAGTGTGCAGGATGGATAGAAGAAATGTCTCTTTTTATTTTGATCCATGTACTATTTGCGAATGAATCTCTCGTCCTAAAACACGATTTTCTCTCTTTCGCTCCTCTCAAAGTGTTTACAGGACGTATTTGGGAATGGTTTACCTTTCCTCATCTTAAGTACTTCTCGCTTGGCATGATTAACGTATTTCCTCTTATTTCGCCAAGATCACCTAAGTTGATTGATCTTCACAGGGAATTTTAATTCAAAATGAATGTTCCACCAAGCATCAAGATAACTATCAAAAGTTTATTTGCACAGTTTTGACTACTGTGCTTCTTTTTTTCTTTTTTTTTAAAGCAAATTCTCCATTCTATTTTCTTTTGGTATTGAAAAAAAGGGTACTTACCTGTGACCTGGTGACTTGGTCACCCCCTATTTAGCTCTCTGGATGCTTGCCAGGACGGTTCAATCGTTTGATGATCAATTTATGGATTGTTTGGGGCCTACCAAGTAAGCATGTATGCATGATATGCATGATGTGAATACCCTATAGTGATTCGGATCGCATCAAAAATGGCTCTCGAGCCTTGGATTTCATTCAAGGAAAATATTTTTTCACCAAATCGGCATTTATAGGCTTTAGCAACTCTTAGCCATCCATTTCTACAAGAATTAAAGCACCCCCAGGTAGAACCTTCCTAACGACATATGGACCGTCGTAATTTGGGGCGAACTTCCCACCTAATTCGGGTGTGGCGGACAGCACTTTCCTTAGTACGAGATCTTCGGCTTCAAAGTGTCAAGGCTAAACTTTGCGATTGAAGGACTTGGCAACTCGCTTTTGGTAGCATTGACCGTGGCATAGAGCCTTCAGCCTCTTCTCATCGATCATATTTAACTGATCCCATCTCTGTTGAGCCCACTCCTCCTCGGAGAGCTCAGCTTGTGAGAGAACCCTTAATAAAGGGATTTCGACTTCCACGGATAAGATCGCTTCCATACCGTAAACGAGCGAGAAAGGAGACGCCCCTGTCGAAGCGCAGACCAAAGTTCGGTATGCCATTAATGCGTAGGGCAACCGTTCATGCCAATCTCGATAGTTGTCAACAATTTTTGACAAGATCTTCTTTATGTTCTTATTGGCTACCTCCACAGCTCCATTCATTTGTGGGCGGTAAGGTGAGGAGTTCAAGTGACAAATATGAAACTTGCCAAGTAAGCCATTTACAATCTTCTTGTTCAAATTTGAGCCATTGTTAGTAATGATCACCTCCGGGACTCCATAGCGAGCGATGATGTCACGGCGAATAAACTTGACCACTTTCTTGGCGGTGACATTAGCATACGAGCTTGCCTCGATCCACTTGGTAAAGTAATCGATGGCCACCAAAATGAAACGATGTCCATTGGATGCCTTGGGATTAATTGGCCCAATCATATCAATCCCCCACATTGAGAAAGGCCATGGCTCGGACATTTGACGCAATTCATTTGGCGGTACATTGATTTTATTTGCATAGATTTGACATCGATGGCAATAACGAACATGCCGAATACAGTCGGTCTCCATAGCCATCCAGAAATAACCCAGTCTCATGATTTTTTTGGCCAAGAGATGACCGTTTATATGCAGACCGCATTCTCCTTTATGAATTTTCCTCATCAACTGATTAGCTTATCTAGCATCGACGCATTTCAACAAAACTGAGTCAAAGGACCTTTTGTAAAGAGCATTGCCACTTATGAAGAACTTTGATGCTAGTTTCCTTATGTACTTCTAATCCGTTAGTTCACTTCCAGGAGGATATTCACCCCTCTGAAGATAGTTCATGATATTGTGATACCACGGCTTCTCATCAGGTTCATCTGCGATCGCTGAATAGTAAGCCGGACGTGTCAATATTTCGATTTTCAGTGGCTCAATGTCTAACCCCTCCATGACCTGTAACATCGATGATAACGTGGCCAGGGCGTCAGCAAACTGATTCTGCGATCGGGATAGATACTCAAAAGAAATCTTCTCAAATTCTTTTATTAACTCCTTAAGAAATTCATGGTAAGGAATCGATTTGGAGTCGCGGGTTTTCCATTAGCCCTTTGTCTGAAGAATGATGAGGGCAGAATCGCCGTAAACCTGCAGCTTCTTAACCTTCATGTCGACGGTCAATTGCAATCCCAATAAGCAGGCCTCGTATTTTGAGATATTGTTGGTGCAAGGGAATACCAACTTGGCGGCCACAAGATGATGTTAACCCGTCGGGGAGATAAGAACTGCCCTAGTCCCAGAACCAACCAGGTTAACGGCGTCGTCGAAGTACATAGTCCACTTATCACTCACTCTCTCTGAAACGCGCTCCTCTATGGGATCTAATTGATGATGGTCTTATGACCTTTCGATGTTTTCTACCAACATGTCAGCTATAGCTCTTCCCTTGACAGATTTTTGCGTCATGATGTGGACGTCGAATTCGAGACACCAGCACTTGCCACTTTGCTAACTTTCCAACTAACGCAGGTTTTTTCAGCAAATATTTGATGGGATCATTATCAATTACAAGCAGGATCCGATGATGAAGTGTATATTGGCGTAAGCAGTGTAATACCCACATTAAAGCCACACACGTTTTTTCAACTCCGGGGTAATTTATTTCGGACGAAGTAAATTTCTTACCGAGGTAGTATATCGCACATTCTTTACCATCGCTCGGTCTCTTCTAAGCTAGCAAAGCCCCCAACGACTCCTCATGAATAATCAGGTAGAGTATTAATGGCTTCTAGGGACAGGTGGCACTAGGACTGGCAAATGAGAAAGATATTGTTTTATTTTCTCAAATGCCTCTTGACAATTAGTATCCCACTTAACTTTGGCGTTCTTCTTCAGGAGCTTGAAAAAAGGTTTAGCCGTCTCAGACAATTGAGAAATAAATCTTGCCACATAGTTCAGTCTCCCCAGCAAGCTCCGAATTTCTCTGACAGTAGAAGGAGGCTTCAAATCACAAATGGCCTTAACCTTCGATGGGTCAATTGCAATGCCTCAACTACTAACCATGAACCCCAATAATTTCCCAGACTTTACCCCAAACACACATTTGGCAAGGTTAAATCTTAGCTTGAACCTTCGAAGTTGGTCAAACAGCTTCCGCAACACCTCAACGTGGTCCTCTCCATGTTTGGATTTGGTAATCATATCATCTACGTAGACCTCTACCTCCTTATGCATTATATCGTGGAATAAGGTGACCATCGCTCTTTGGTATGTTGCCCCCGGCATTCTTCAAGCCGAAAGGCATTACCTTGTAACAAAAGGTCCCTTAAGGAGTAATGAAGGAGGTCTTACTTTTATTCTCTTCTTTTATCCGAATTTGATTGTAGCCCGAAAATCCATCCATAAAAGAAAATAACTCAAATCTCGCGGTTCTATCGACCAGTACATCGATGTGAGGCAGCGGAAAATCATCTTTTGGACTTGCTCGATTCAGATCGCGGTAGTCAATACAGACCCTGACCCGACTATCTTTCTTCATGATAGGAATTACATTGGCGATCCAATCAGAATAGCGCGACACTTCTATAAAGCCCACTTTCAACAACTTCATAACTTCTTCTTCGATCTTCTCGGATAATTCGGGCTTTGTTCTTCTGAGCCTTTGTTTCTTTAGTGGGATACTCGGATCAGTTGGTAGAGCATGTTCTATAATTTCTTTATCCAACCCCTGGCATATCCGCATATGACCATGCGAACACATCTTGGTATTCTTTTAAAATGTCAATCATCCTTTTAATGTTGATTTCAAAAAGGCCAGCTCCAATCTTGATTTCTCTAACATTCTCCGAATCGCCCAGATTTATTGTGATTGTAGGCTTTGCGGTCAACGGCTTAGACTCTTCATGCCGAATCCAATCTTGCTCGATGCTTTTCCGATCACAGTCATCCTGGTCATCCTCAGTCCCAGAGGAATTTTCGTCGAGCGAATCTGACTCACATATGCACCTATCATGATCATGTAACATGTTATGCCTGAAATGCCATAAAGAAGGTTAGTGATTAAATTGGTAAATATTACTGCGACTACTGATATACATGTGTTTTGAAGTTGTTTTGAAAGAGTTTTTGAAAATGAAGAATCCGTCCTCATATCCTTGAATGCCCCTATTTGCAAATGATTTTGAAGACCAGGAAGCGTGCGGAAGTCCAAGCCTCAAAGCATCATCATCAGTCTAGTTTGGGTACTTCCACATATCCTTAATAAAACATAATCATGATTCTATTAACAGGATAAGACCGTTTACATGACTCGAGGTCTTAGATCGACTGCTCACAGTCCAAGATTTTGATTACAAAGGAAAGCAGCAACTAGACTTAAATAGACTTCCCATGCAAGGGATAGACATAGACTCAAACTAAACGAAACAGGAAAAAAAAAATAGCATCCCTACTCAGAAGGGTTGGTGGTAGCAGTAGAGGGCTTGATCTCCCCGTTTCCCATGATAACACAAGCAAACTCCTCCTCAAAGAACTCGACTAGGCCAAAGATAGCCTCCTCTTCCTGCAGCAGCTTGGGCGGACCCGGGAAGATCTCTTTTAACTCCGGAAAGAGTAAGCCCCTTTGACCCTCCTTTAATCCAAATAGATTTCCACGACCTCCATTACCTCCGTGATTAGCTAGGCTTCTATGGTTACCACGACCTTCATTGACTCCACAGCCCCCGTAGCTAGTATAACCTCCACAGCCACCACGACCTCCATGATTAGCCTGACCTCTGAAATCGCCTCGTCCTTCATAATTATCTCGGCCACTAAAATTGCCACCATAATAACCTAGGCCTGCTGTTGTGCCACTTGGAAGCCTGAATAGACTTTTTGATGCCTTGTCCATGCAGTCCTAGGCCAGTTCCAGGAATATGACTATTTTCGAGCAACACCCTACTCGACATCATCAAAGGCTTAGCTACTTCTGGGTTGCACATAATAGTCTCCACAGGCACATGGATCACCGACACTAACTCTAAAGTGTGGTAACTTGATTCAGCCTTGTTCTCAGGCTCTATGTACAGATTTGCAGTGTCGTGGAAATCTTTGAAATTGGTCTCTCCGTGAACAGTTATCAGCTTCCCATCCACAATGAATTTAACGTTCTGGTGCAAGCTCAAGGACACAGCTCCGGCGGTGTGTATCTAAGGTCGTCCTAGTAGAAAATTGAATACACTAGGAATGTCCAGGACTTGGAAGTTAACTAGAAAAAGAACTGGACCAATCAGTAGTTCAAGCTCGACCTCACCAATGACTTCCTTCTTCATACCATCAAAAGCACGAACGGTAGATTTAGATGACAGAATTTTCTTTTCACTCACTCCCAAACGACGAAGGGTGGCGAGTGGGCAAATGTTTAACGCAGACCCGTTATCAATTAGCACTCTTGCTACCATTCTATCACGACACTTAACTGAAATAAGTACCACCTTAGTATGATTGCGACCTTCTGGAGCGAAATCTTCATCGGCAAAAGAAATCTAATCTTTTAGTAAGATAGACCCAACAAACTCCTCCAATTGGGCGTCATTGATAGTTCGGGGACGTGCACTTCGTTCAGAACATTGAGTAGTGCATTGTTATGCTTCTCGGATGATTTAAAGAGATCCAAAAGAGAGATCTGGGCCGGCATCTTTCTCAACTGGTTCACGATGTCGAATTTACTCGTCTTTACAATCGCTAAGAATTGCTTCGCCTCCTCATCTGAGACGGCTTTCTTCTTAACTACCCATGTAGGTGAATAGTAACGGCTTGAACGTGTGACGACGTTAATTTCGTTCGTCTTATAACTCCAAGGAACTGCCTTAGGGTCGTAACTCGGGGTTCTGTCTACTATTATATCTTCTTCATCCTCAGGCGGGAGTTTAATCACCATTGGCTCCATGACGCAATCATTGATCTCTAGGGTAGCGAACTCTTCGGCCACCAAGTCGACGACTACCTGCTCGACATCTCCCCCGTCCGGCATCCATAAATCCTCCTCGACAGATAAGTCAATCACCACAGGGGTAATCATGCCAACCATCTCCTCGGGTTCAAATGGATCATCCATACCTCTTCATCCATTGGGAACGACATCCTTGGGATCGATGAAGAAACTAGGTGGCGGTAAATACTTCACAAGATAGTCGAATTTGCCGCTGGGTTGACCCAGTGTGTTGACCACTTCCCCATTCTCACGAAGCGATTTTTATGAACTCATGATTCCAATCCACATTACTAGCTTGAGGCCCGAGATCCTCATACAAATTTTCTCATTCGCTGCTGGTCACAATTAGACTTTCTGATGCACCCTTATTAGGTGGCTTGTCAGTTTCTATAGACTCAGCAAGTGTCTCTTCCGACTCTTTCTCGCGAAACGAGTTGACAACAGCCGTCATGATCGTCATTCTATCTTCCTTCATGCTGTAGATTACTCCCATGTCTACCATCCGAGTGATGCATTTCAATTTTTCTTTCGTCGAAATATCCTCCCCGTCCTCAAAGTGTCCAGCTGACACTAATAATTTATAAAGTCTATGAGCATCCACATTAAAGGTATGCTTACTCTCGTCACCCTTCTCAATAACCACATTGACATCCTCAGCATGATTAGACAACAGGTTTTGCTGAACATTAGGGGTCAGTTCCTTAAAGGATAAAATACCTTTGTCGAGTAGATTCTGAATCTTGATCTTAAGAATGAAGCAGTCATCTACATCATGACCCTTTTCGCCCCTATGGAACTCACAGGACTTTGATGAATCAAACCCGGGAAATCTTGGAGGATTATCCCAAGGCACTTCTTTAGCTATCATCCCCCTTCTCAACAGCATGGGCAACAACTTGAATAGTGGCCTAGGTAGGGGAGTGAACTGCCTTGGTGCTCTCCTTTTAAATTCATGATTCTGCTATGCCCTCTCTTGAAATACAGCGGAGCCTTGGGAGGACGAGGCGGAGGGCCTTGTCATGACTGGCGCTTGTACATACGCGATTTCCACGTCCTTTTCCTTTCTATTCGGGACCTTTCGACTAATCCCTTCGCTTAATCTACCATCGTGCATGGCCCCCTCTATCCTCTCCCCAACATTTACCAGCTGGGAGAAGGTCAAGCATCCAAAACCCACCAACTTTAAATAGAAATCACTAGGTAAGGCCTTGAGGAAAAGATCGAGCAACTCCTTTTCACTGAGCGAAGGTCGAACTTGAGCGGCGAGAATACACCATCTTTGAGCAAAGGCTCTGAAAGACTCACTCCTCCTCTTTTCAGTTTGAGTCAGCACTTCGCACGTAGGGGCTATCTCAGTATTGTACTTGTATTGCAAGACGAATGCCTCAGCTAACTCCTCCCACTTCTCGAACTTCTCGGGCTCCATCAACACGTACCATTGCAATGCAGGCCCTGTCAGACTCTCTTGGAAGGTCTGAACCATTAATGGGATATTTTGGATGTACCTCGTCATCTTGTTCAAATAGTACTTCAAATGGATCTTTGGGTCTCCGGTCCCATCATAGTTAGTGAAATCAGGAATCTTGAACTTCTCAGGAAAGCTCATTTGTGCTTATCGAGACAGGTCCTCGACTATGTGCTCTTCGTATCCTCGTAACGCACAGAGCTTCTCTTCATATCTTTGCGAACCTTTTGTTGTGTTCTTCCTCCAAACAGGCAGTGACGGATTCTGAGATGGGGTCTAATTCGACCACTACGGGTGTAGAACCTAATGCCTCCTCAGTAACGTTTCTTCTCGCAGGCCCTTCCACGGGCTCGGGAATAGATTGGAGTGCAGCTTGACCAGCGTTTGACGCTGCTGATGCGGCCCTCATATCTTCGGTGAATCGAGTGAGCTGAGCCGCAAGATCATTGATCTTGTCATTAAGAGCGGTGAAACGGGCGTTCTGCTCCTCGATATTCATCTACGTGGCCCTTGATCGTGTCCGGATCGACGACTGCTTGGAAGCCATAGCTTCGCCTTGGTGGAGGAAGGGAGCATTGGCAGGCTGTCGAACTTGGTATAAACACAGCGATCACCGGAAGATCTCTTTCTCCGGCCTCTTGATCTCTCAACTCCTCTCTTCGTGCGTTGAATGGACTCAGACGATTTGCGAACACCTGAAAAATGAGTATACGTGAGCACACGATTCAAATAGGAGGTTGGCCCATGGCAATGGTCTAAACGTTTTGTGTCTCTCGAGAGAAAGTTTTTTTTTTTAAAGACATCGAGATTTTGGAGTTTTTAGATGATAAATGCAATGGAAACTCCTAAGCATTGAAATGAAATTCTCTTGGCATTGAAACAAAGGAAGTACATAACGATTACTAAGCCTCGAAATTAGAAAGAAAAAAATTACCTAAACATCGAGACTAAGGAAGTACATGATACTGCTAGAACATAAGAAGAACGAAATTCCCCAAATATTGAAACTAGAAAAGCAATAGAACCTCCTAAACAAGAAACTAGGAGAACAAATTTAGTAAAAGTGTCATCTCAAACTTCTCAGGGCGACTCATTTTGTATGCGATGGGGAACCCGCGGCTTTGCGGAGTCGCTTGTTCTCTTGAGTTAACTTCGAGATGGGAGTCTTATCCATTTCCACCCTCTTTTCAAGATGCTCAATTTGCGCCTTCTGGGTAGGCTTGTCAGTTTTTTCCGAGACCAGTGGTCGTAGAATGGTCGGAATTCAGTGGTTGCGGATGTAGAATGTGAAGGCTTGGTGAATCTCTTCCTCTCCATTCAGCTTTTTAGGCACGATGATTCTTTCATGATGGCATTCGCTTCATGCGATCTCAATGGCACGAGTTTCGTCAAATAATTGTAGTCGATGCGAGTGAAACGAGCCTGAAACATCTCTGTCTTGAGAGGTGGCGGAATCTCTTGTAGGGCTCGGTATTGGTGAGCCACCTTGTATAGGTAATAGAAAGTGGCGCCAAAGAGACCAAGCAACGAGATCGAGTTAGCAAACTTGTGAGCGAAGCGGGCTTCCTCGACCTGAAGCCATTTAGCATGCCATAAAAATACCTTGGATTCGGGGTTTTTTAGGAAATTTATCCAACGGGAATATTCTTTCTCAGGGGAATGCTTCTCTAAGACTTGGAACCTCTGTATTGGGTGTCTAAACTCATCTACTTGAAACAATTGCATAAGGTGCTCAAATCCCCTTATGTGAGAAAGAAACCATATTTACAGAATTTCCGGAGAAGCTCGCATGATTTTTTCTTCGTTTTGTTTAAAACGATTAAGGGACAATAATGTTTCGGCTAAAATCATGTCGACATAGTTTAAGCCAGCACACATGTGTTTGACCACCCAAGCAATTAAAGGATTTATGGCATTCTTACGATGAAGAAAAATGATGAGCCCAACAAATGCTAAAATGAAAATCCTACTCTTTTGGGCCGTTGGTTGATTTGAAAAACACTCGGCCAAAAACAAGAATGGGCACGCGTAACAATTAGCCTTAACAACCTTTCTTACCACCTCGGCCCTAACTCTTAAAAATTGTGACAACTCGGACATGGGGTCTATACCTACGGGTGGCTTGACAAGCTCAGTTCCAAGAGACATTCCAATGGCAATGCTATATTCTTCCAAGGTCGGAGTTAGCTCGAACTCACCAAATATGAAGGTCGATGTTTGAGGGGCGCCAAAAGTGCTGTATCGCTTGCATAACCTCGGAATGGATGTTGATCTTGAGCAACGGAAGGAGACGACCAATCCTTGCCTCGACTTATCTTTGGCCAGTTTGATCCAACTGATCCGACCACACTATGAGCTCTTTCTTGGGAGTGGAAATGAATTGAACATCGGCTCTCCCCATCGCATATAAATTGAGACTAACGATTGACCTAATTTGTCATGGACCAACAAAAGGAAATAAATGAATTGCATAACAGGAGAGATAGAGGCTTACTCTATCGAGAACAATGGCAAACACAAAGACACACGCATGAAAAGCGAGGCCAGCTTTCTATCTAAACAGTTTAATAAGGTGAAGCTAAGAGAGTGATGTGACCGTCGCAGTTTTACGTTGGTGTCAAGTCCTCTTAACTCCGGCTCGGTCGAAAGAGATATCCTATAATCACGCAGTCTCGCGGACAAGGATAAACACTTACGACACCAGGAAAAAACTTTCGGGGAGAAGAAAGGCAACCTCTATATCGCGGTCTCGCATTTGAGGTTGTATCTTTCTTAACAACATCGTAAAGCATCCTATCATGGCCCGGGTTCGGCAGCATGGTTGTGCCATAGTGTAGTGCGTGCCATAGTGTAGTGCTAAAACATCTAGTGCATGCACAACAATTTATAAGCAAACAACACTTTCAAGCGTCCGAACAAAATAAACATCATTCCCCAAATCCCAAACCTGCAAAATAAGGGGTTAGTGGCAAGAACATTCACGTTAGGGATATATTCGAATAGGATAAATGGCCTAAGTCCTCTAAAAAAGTCCCCAGCGGAGTCGCCAAGCTGTCGCGACCTCCGGGAAATCGGCCCTGCTGCCTACGAGGTTTGGCTAATAGATTACTAAGTTAAACCTAACTCGAGCTCTCCCAAGCCCATACCAATTCGCGACTTATGTTTAAGTTATCAACATGGGAATCAATTTCACTTAGGATTCGCCACTAATCGATTTTTGGTGGATCGATTAGGTACCTAAGTAAAGCAAGAGATAAATGCTTCACTTCTGCGAACCAGAGATTCAGTGGGTACGAGGACTTGATTACACTAATTGACAAACTAGTGCCCTTTCGGTACCTGATCTTGTTCAATTCACCATCTAACATGTTCTCGTTAATCGGGAGTCTCAAAATTCTATTCCTAACTAAGCTAAGGGAAGCGACAATTAATATTTAGACCTAAACATGCATAATCAACTACATGCGAGGTTAAATTAAATGTGCAATTCAAAGTGTGTGAACCGAGCAACGTGCGATCAAACATGACACTGATCATATAAGAAGGCAAGAAAATCCAATTTCAAAACCCAAATAAAACTTCTGATTTTTTTTTAAAAAAATTTTTGGAATTTTTGAAATTTTTCTTGAAATTTTTTGAAATTTTTTGAAAAATTTTTTTTGGAATTTTTTTTGAAAAAATAAAAGAAATAAAATAAAATTCAAGCCTTTTTAAAAAAAATAAATTATATATATTTTTTAAAAAATTAAAAAAAATTTTGGAATTTTTTTAATATTAAAATAATACAATATTAAAATAAAATAAATCAGATCCGAGTCAGATCTCCACATCCGATCCAGATCGGGACTGACCCGGGCACATCGGCCCGGGTCCGCAGACAAACTGGGCTCATTTGTTGAGCCCGATCTAATTTTTCGAAATAAATTTTTTAGAGAAAGGCCTAGCCCGAAATATATATATTTTTTAAACAAAACAAATAAAGGCCCAAAGCCCACTAAAAATAGAAAGATAAAAAAAAAACAATTGAGCGCAATTTTCGAACTCGGCCCACAAGGGAAAACCCAAGACCTAATAAAAACCTAATAAACCTAAAGCCAAGCCCAACACTAACAAAAAAAAATCCTACCCGGTTGTGACCCACGAACCCGACCCGGCGGGAAACCCTACCCAGCTCACTCAACCCAGTTCACGGCCTCCACGCCGCACCTAGGGCCCCATCTTGGCTGGCCAAGTCGCCGCGACGGGCCTCCTCCGAGCACCAGCCTCCACAGCCGACGATGTACCTCGGCCCGCATCGTCGCCCCGACGAGGGGCGGTGGGCGTCCTACCACCCGAGTCATCACCGTGGCGATCGGTGGTTGATTGGGACCGTCCGAGCCTTAACGCGAGGCTGGTCGGCCGAGAACCAACCAGATCCCGGCGAGGGACCGGCTGGCTGCCTCCTCCCATGGCTATGCTTGGACCGTCGTGGCCATCGGCGATACGCCGAGACAGTCCGACACTCCCAAAATGCCCCAGAACATAGACAAACAAAGAGATGGTTCAAGCAAAACGTCAAACAGTTGGCGTGCACGGCAAAAACGGGAGATTCTAGGCTCAATCGAGGCTCAAACACATCCAAAATTCACACACAACAATGCACGAGCCAGCAGGATTCAGTTCGAGGTGTCACGGGCTGGAACTCGCGCATAAGCCGGACGGCTGCGACTCCGACCAATGACCCCCCCAAAAATAGAGCAAAAACGAAAGCAGGGGAGGCGGCCACGGTCCCTACCCGACTCGGCGGTGGTGTATGGAGGGCAAACGCGGTAGATCGAGCTACACCCGCACGCCTCGCACACCTACGAGCTGGGATCCTCGGGAAACCGACCCCAAATGTCGCTCTCCGAACTCTCTCTCTCTCGCTCTCTGGAACTCTCCCCCTCTCTCCGGAATGAACCCCCGCTCCCTCGCTCTCTCGCCCCCTACATTACATGTCCCCGGCCTCGGTTTTAAGCGCGACCCGATTGGCGCGGAGGCCGAGCCAACGGCATGGCTCCCTGCCACCGCCAGCTTGCCCGTGGCGGCCTGCGCCCGACCGAGATATACCCGATGTCCCCCGCGCCCCTCTGGCTTCTGCTGTCTGCGGCTGTGGCGTCTGCCACTATTTCGGTCTTCTCCCCCCCGTACGCTCAGAAATGTTAACTAGGGGGGTAGGTTTGAACAGTGTGCGGACCGGGCTCGAGAGGAATGGGCCGGCCCGCGCAAGAAGGAAGAGACTAAATAAAATAAAATAAAATAAAATAAAAAAAAAGAAAAAAAAAAAGAAGGAAGAGACTAAATGGGCTACACAAAGGATGAGCCGACTGACTCAGCTTTTTTTTTCTCTTTTTTTTGAAATTTAAGTAAAATATGTCCTAATCGATCCTGCTAATGCAAACGCATCTAATGTCTATATGCCATGGAATTTTAACGAAAATATTTTTTGTTTAGTGGTGTAAAAATTAAACCCCAAAAATTTTTTACGCGATAAAAACCTTAAATGATCTGGGCAAAATTTAGGTATCAACATAAAGCAGTAGTGCTTCCAGCAAGCGCAAGACCTTGTTGCTACAACAGTCCCATAAGTGCAATTTGCAAGTTGTTTCAGGTGGCTGCTTGTCCACCCCTCAGCCAGAGGAAACAATTGTGCGAGAAGCTACGGTTGTTAATTGGTGGTGAGGGCTACTTTTGGTTTAGGTGCAGTAAGGATAGCTTCCTAAATGGATCAAACAAGAGCTTGTTTCAGTGGTAGTTGTACACAGGACTTAGGAGTGAAAGCAGTTGCAGTCGTCCCTGTAATTGCAGTTCATGAACCTTCAATATCCTAGAGTGGTTGAGGTGTCGCAACTACCAATGACTTCAGTTGATTCTTCTTGATGTTGGGTGAGATCAATCTCGAAAGGTCATTTGGGAGCGCGAGAGAGAACAGTGGCCATGCCAGTTGATTTTCGCGTGCTAGTGGTTTTGTGAGTGCTCTTAGAAGGAGCTTTAGGAGCCATGGAGATTTTTAGAAGGACGAGAGAAATGAAATGAGAGTGTTCAAATAGAAGAGAGAGAGAGAAGTTACTATAAGAGGATTAGAAAGAGAGAGAAGGAGATGGTTACTCGTGAGTAATCACCAGTAACTATTGAACCACGATCACCATATAAATATGTGAAGATTGCGTACGTAAAGAGGAGAGAGAAAGAGCGAGAGTTACTCATATTGAAATGGTTAACTTTTCAAAAAATCAGAAGGAATTAAATTGTTAAGTGTGGCAATCATCACAATGGATAAGTGTGCAATCAATCAGTCGCGATGCAAATGTCCCCAGTATGGTAACGGACAAGATCAGTACAACGGTAACTTTTTCGAAAAATCTTGTACCTGTACTTACTTGTAGTGCTGATTTTTTGGAGTGTTGATCATTTGCATTGCTTATACCAAAAATTCACTCAAGTGGATTGCAATGCCAAGTTCATTCCTTATGAATTCGAAGGCAACCTTGTCTAATGGCTTTGTAAAGATATTTGCCAATTGGTGCTTTAAGTTAATGAACTCAATTCTGATATCATCATTGTTGACATGGTCTCTTATGAAGTGATGAATGATTGCAATGTGCTTTGCTTTGGAGTGCATAGCAGGATTCTTCGTGAGATTGATTGCACTAGTATTATTCCATTTGATTATGGTGCTTGAGCTGTCTTCATTGAAATCACTTAATTGTTGTTACATCCATAAGACTTGGGCATAACAACTTCCAAGTGCCACATATTCAGCTTCAGCAGTAGATAGTGCGACTGAGTTTTGCTTCTTCAAGAACCATGAGTTAAGCATACATCCCCTTAATTGACAAGTACATGTGGTGCTTTTTCTATCTATTTTACATCCTATAATATCAGCATTTGAATATTCAAGTAGTATAAAATCTGAGTTCTTTACATACCATAGGCCTAGCTTGGGAAAAGATGCAATATATTTAATGATAAGTTTTTTTTGGTCGGATATTTAATGATATGTTTAACAGCCTTGAAATGTGACTTTTTTTAGATTGGATTGAAAACGTGCAACAATACATGCACTAAACAAAATATCTGGCCTGTAAGCAATTAGATACAATAATGAACCTATAATAATTCTGTAGAGCTTGCTATTAACAGACTTACACGTCTCATCTTTGTCGAGTTTCTATGAAGATGACATAGGGGTATCTTCCTTTTTACTATTTTCCATGCGAAACTTCTTCACAAGTTCCTTTGCATATTCTCTTGAAATATGAAGGTCCATTCCTTCAATTGCTTGACTTGAAGTCCAATGAAGAAATTTAACCCATTAAACTCACCTCAAATTCGCTTTTCATCATACACGCGAATCGTTATTTGAACCGAAAATGATATTATCAACGTAAATTTGAATGAGTAAGATACCATTACCTTTCTTCTTAGTAAATAGAGTAATATCCACCTTTCCTTTCTCAAATTCATTCTCTACAAGAAAAGTGTTGAGCCTTTTGTACCAGGCTCTAGGATCTTGCTTGAGTCCATATAGGGCTTTCCTTAGTTGATATATATGATTACTGCATTTTCTCATGATCATGAATTTTTTTACTATGATTTTCTATGCAAATTTAAGAGAATTTTCTCAAAAATTGAATAGTGTGGTTGATATATGCATTCTATACAATTTGCTCATCTTTCATTATATTGTTTTTTGTAGTATAGTCACTACGGAATATGATATTGAAGAAGACCCAAATTGATGAAATGTATCTATTGATGATGCAACTGCGAATGAAGAATGGAAATCAATCATGTCAATAAGTTCTTTTGAAACTTTATTAGTAATTTTCTAACGCGAGAGGATCTTTTGAGTGGTGTGCAAATGCATCTTCTTGCTCAAGGTATGTTGTCATTATAAAAAGGTCAAAGAGAGATAAATATGTTCTTCTTGGTTGTGATAGGGAGTCAATTATCATGATCACCATAATATCTCTATTGCACTAAGAGAAGAAAGGTTTTGGGTTTGCTAGGTGCTAAATGAAAGAAACGACATTGATTTGTGTGGCTTAGTCGAGGTGACGAGTACCAACTTTTTGTAGCCTAAACATTTAACTGAAATTATAGACAATCCCACGATATGATTTATATAATGCCTCCCGAAAGCCACGGTATATAAGGATAGGTAATCTGCAAGACCGAATCCAACTTTCGTAATGACTTTACGCTCGATTGCATCTTGGGAGGGAACAGCTGTCTTCCTTTCACTCTCTACAATCTCTCTTCTTCCAGAAAAGGAACTAAATCGTCTTTGCTTTCCCTATTAATTCTTTCCTCTGATGTTCAAACTTCCAAACACAAACTTAGAATAAGGAAAGACAGCATTTTGCATGAGAATCATTAGTACTGTGACGGTATTTTAATAATAATTAAGTTAATTTTTTGGGTGGCCATCAACGCAAATCATTCCAAATATTGAACTAGTTACCGTAAAACCTGATGCCATCTTGAGGCAATCCTGATTTTATTAAGAAACCTGTTCGGATGGTATAAATATTGTATCTTTCTCTTGGTCTTTTGCTTCTTCTTGCTTTGTCTCCATGTGCTTACCTTCTTAGGAACAGAAGGATCACAACTTTCTCTGTCTCTGATTTGTAAATTTGCTCACATAGCAGTATAAATGCGAACACCATCACCTTGTTCCACACTAATATCTGTCAGCCTGTATGGCTTCATATTGAGGCTAAGTGATATCATTTGAGAAGCTAAGAAAGGATGGGTTGTTTTGATGATTTCAAGCCTGTCATGGCCATGTTTGGCCTGCAGTTTACTTATGCAGCTCTTACCTTGTTCGCTGGAGTTGCTCCTTTAGAAGGGGGTGAGCCCTAGAGTCTTTGTTGTGCATAGACAAGCCTCAGCCACACTTTTCATTTCACCTATTGCCTTCTTTTGGCGGTACTGAACTGTTCTGTTGGACTCACTCTCTCTCTCTCTCTCTCTCTCTCTCTCAATTTTGAGTTTTTACGGGAAGTCTCACAGGACTTCGTTGGGATGGAAGAGCTTCTCTTTGATATTCTTGGCATCTCTCATGGGGTAAGTTTCCCTTAGAAGTTAAAACACTTAGGTCCTGTCAAATAATGTTTGTGCTTTTCACCTCAAAGATCGTATGATTCATGAGAACAGACATTTACAGGGTAGCAATCCGTCAAAACTTTTACTATGAGGGTTTGTACTTATCCTCGTCATCGACCACTAGTGCAATAAACAATCTTATCCCTGCAACCATATTTCTGATGGCGTCTGCTATTACGTAAGTACACACAACTGTATTTCGATTATTCTTGAGGAATTCAAATTAGGAAATAATTGCCCTCCGCAGTCCCCATGATTAAAGTCAAAACTAATTAAACACCAATGACCTGAATTAAGCTAATGGAGAACAACCAAACGTTTTCTTGAGCTCGAAGAAATCTAATCAATGACCAATATCTAAAGAATGATTACACGCCTCAAAGAAGTACTTCGAAACTCAAATGTGGTTATTAGGAACATAAATTCTGATGTAGAAATCTAATCACTGAGATTCCACATTTGTTTGTTGCTTTAAAACTGGAGAATGGAGAAGCTTAATGGAAGAAGTCTAGGAAGCATTGCCAAGACATTGGGCACGGTAGTCTGCGTCGGCGGAGCGATTGTGTTGACGTTGCTCAGGGGACCAAAACTTCTAAATGCAGAGTCGCATCTACGCGCAAGGTCTATTTTTGCTTATGAAGGTGACAGTTGCTGGGTTGCGTACTTCTCATTGGAAGTGCTTGTTGCTGGTCGATTTGGTTGATTCTGCATGTATTGAACTGTAATCCATCGATTCTCGCATACATGCCATTAGTATCACTAAAGTAGCCAATAATTTTCTGATCAGGTCCCAATGTCGGCAATCCATCCTGACCCTCTATCTCTAACGGCTTGGATGTGTTTTATATCCACAATCCAATGTGCAGTCATTACATTATTCCTAGAACAAGATCCTGAAGCATGGAAGATCCATTCCAAGCTCGGAATAGCTGCTGTTCTGTATGCTGTAAGTAACTACATCAAAGCTGTTCATCTCAACACGAGATACCATATAAAAGTTGTCATAATTGGAACTATTCATACGAATTACTCTAGTTTGACGTTCTATTTCCTTTGCTTGGCTCGTTGTGAATAGGGAATAGTAGGATCTGGAATTTCTTATTTCATCCAGTTGCGGTGCGTTTCCCAAAGAGCTCCTCTGTTCTCCTCCACGTTCACCCCTCTGAGCACCGTTATAGTTATCATTTTCGGTGCTATCTTTCTGCACGAAGAAATATATATCCGAGGGTAGGGTCTTCATTCTTATCTTGGACGGTCAGTCCTATGTGTTATGAGGAGCAATGTTGCGTGTTAAGAATAGCTTACTGTTCCATCGGTTGAACTTCATATACTTTGATCTTGAATTTTCAGTCTGATGTACAAATTGAGGATTTCAAAGAAATTGACATGCTGTATTCTACTGCAGCTTGGCAGGTGCAATTGGGTTAGTAGCTGGCTTATGCTTAGTGCTGTGGAGTACAGTTAAAGACATTGAGATCAATGAAGAGACAAGGCCCAAGCTTCAAATTGATTGTGCTCACACTGTGAAATCATCTGGCGATGAGTCCTTACCGGAGAAGCTGTCAAGTTCTAAATGTCATTTATCAGAACCTCTTTTATCAGATAAATCAGCTGATGAAACAAGCCCCGTCTAGATTGACAAGTTTTACGAATTTCCTTACTGTATTTGAATTACAGTGTACTTCTTTTCATTGTCCTTTAACCTTCAGGACTCCAGATGTTGCTTGTACCAACTATTGCAATGCCAGCAGGAGAAGGAAATTTATTTAGTATAGGTGCGGGATTGAAGGGGGCAAAAACACGAACCACAAACTTTTCAATGCATATCAGTCGACAGTAAAATTGTATTGTCCATTTCTTGACTGCCAAGACTTCAGTGTAAACCAAGATGTAATTCATAAAGCTTGCCGCATTACCGGATCAGCAACAAAACCATTGATTAACCTTGAACCCAGTAAGCATTGCAAGAACCAAATCCCAGCATGATCAGCCAAAGTTAATTAAATTTTACGGATTTTTCAAAAATGATAACAAGATCAGCCTGGTGCCCTGGCTCTGCCAATGTGGTAAGTACTAAGTAAGTCACCTTTAAGCCAAAGTTTTCTTTAAGCAGATGGTAACCCCTCAAATGCAGAAGAACTCTGTCCAAAGATGTTTAAGTGCAATTTCTGAAAAATTGACAATGCAAAGTGTACCAACATCAATCTCACGAGATACACTGTGATTTAGAACAAGATGAGATTCCGAAAGCTGTGCTGTCTCATTTGTGTTTTCACCCACCAAGCAAGTCAATTATCTTTAAGAGCAAAACAATTATTTGGGTTTAACCATTATCAAAGTAGCATTCGAAGTAACCGATGGACCGATTTGACAGGAAACTGCTGATGCAATGTTCTACATCTTTGGTCAAGCCCACCTTCCCTGTAAAATTGTTTGCTTATCAAATGAAGTTCCAATTTTTAGAAACATGTAACTAGCACCTCAGAGATAATTTGCTTATGAAAGTCTCCAATCAATTGCTACTCTTAAACGCAATTAATTTGCCGGGTTAGGTTAGCTGCCCCAATCGGATAGACCAACCACAACAGAATTTCTCAGCCGATTGTTTCGTCCTTTCTCATTTGTACTCAACCCTTTGCTTTTCCTCTTTTGACCAACCATTTCCGCTCCACCTCACCTACACGCTTACTTAGATAAAATGAAACCTGAAGGGATGAACTAAGACACCATAATTTACATTAAATAAAGACGCCCATTTAAAAAAATGAAGTTGACCCAGCGATAAAGAAATCTCTCAAGAGAAAAGGCCACAGAACTGATCTAGTAACCATAAGCTATGGCATACCAAAGTCTAAAAGCACAAAACCAGCAACACCACCGCAACGGCAGTAAGAGCCACTACCAGTGGTGGCCCGCTGGCAGTAATTTCCCTAGACACACCGTAGGTATAAGGTAGAAGGGCCAAGTGGATATACGAATAAACTCGTGGGACGTAAAGTAACCGAACACAAAAGCAATGTAGCAATAGAGTAATCACCAAATCCCGAAGATAGGATGCTGTACAGGACCAACTGAATCGAATTGTAGCAAATGAACAAGAAGTAAAAACATAACGTCATCCGCTCATCAGTCATGTACACAAGCATGTGATCCAGCTATAGTGTACCATTTAGTAAGGCCCCTTGTATCTACCATAATGGTTGTCCTCTCTATTGTTCCTGAAGGCGCAGCAACCCACCGTGTATACAACAATGAGGAAGAGGAGGAATATGATGTTGACCACGGCCACTTTCTTCCAGTCACTCTTGACATTCTGCAACAGCCCGGCCTTGCACGACTGGCAATTGTAGCACAGAACCTTGGGGTCATTGTCCCATGCATTACAGTCGGGGTTGGAGTAGACAGCGCCAGCAGTCTTGTTCCACACGGTCGGGCTCACGTAGATGAAATTGCAGTCATTCGACGGCTTGCAGCAACCAGACTGCACATCAAGAAACAAAGATCATTGGAATGTCATATTCTGATAGACAAAAACAAGTGCAGCTAAATAGCAGAACCAATATACAAACATGTGCGTGCAAGCTCAGACTCTAAAAGTGAGATGCAATCAATCAGAACCACGCTACAAAATTTGCAGAACCACTGCTCAAATTTTCAGTGGGCACTTTCGTCTAGAAGATTGGAGGCAGATGTGTTGCTATATTGGAGTTGGCCATGGCCACATTTGACTCATACATATCGAACCACCATATCATAACCAGAACGGCACAATGAATTTGTACATAGCATTGCAAAGAAAATATCTGTAAACCTGTCATGGCATAGTGCATGCATAATGCCCCTGGATTAAAACGCTTAATAGCCATCACGAAAGGCGACTACCTGACATTCTTATAGAAAAAAGGTGCTGGCATTTCTGAAGATGCATCATTGAACTTCACAAAGTAATACCCAGAGAAATTTGAAAAGTGCGAAATGACATAAAGTTCATGGTCAGAGCAGTTCCATCTTTCTATAGAAAGAGATCTTTGAGGACCAGAAAAAAGAATACACAAAGAACTACCTGCAGAAAAATTTGATGAAAAATTCATAAATCTATGACAGAGGGAAGAAGAAACAGGAATAAGTCCAAAAAGGTCTAAGCTTTTACCCACAATACATAATAATCAAACATGGATAATCACAATCAACGATCCACCGGGGTCAAGTCCACGAGGTCAGATCTCAATCAAAACGACCATGAAACATTACTATCTCCAGACGCCTAAATCAAAACCGCCCACAAGAAGAAACCACAGCACAGTTACACATTCAATCTTCACATCTTCACGAGAGAACCCAAAATGTCAGAACGAACAACAAAGATCCAGAAACAAAGATGGGCAGATCTGAACTCACCTGAAGAGCAGACAAGTGCTCGGTGTAAAACTTCTCGACAGTGTCGTTCAAGTACTGGTCCTGAAAGCTCGAGCAGACCTTGCCGTCGCTCAGGCAGCTCCTGATCTTGTTCCAGTTCTTGGTGCTGTTCACCCGCTTCTGCAACCAATGCGAGTAATCCCCGAGCCGATACTCCTTGTACCCTCGCTCGCCGAGGGCCTCGCCGGCCCCCTTGTTCGTCACGACGAAGGCGAAGACGGTGAAGCAGAACAGGAGGACGATGAGCAAGAACATGACGAGGAGGTAGAGCCAGAGGAGCCAGGACACGCGGCAGCACGCGCCGACGAGGCCGGCGAGGGAGACGAGCATGAGGAAGACGCCGAGGGCGATGACGGGGCGCTCGAGGAACTTCTCGCAGTCGGTGCTGGCCCGGTTGGAGAGCCATATGCCGGCGCCGAGGATTGGGACCGAGAGGAGGAAGGTGACGAGGTTGAGGATGCCCACGAGGTTGTTGCTCAGGCGGACCATGGCGCCGGGGTCGGGAAAAAAGGCGCGATCTTTGAGGTGGGTTTCTCTCGAGGAGCGACCGAGCGAAGTCGCCGGTCGCGGTGGCGGGGGGCGGAGGTTGCGCCGGCTGCACGCTGTGGCGAATGAATGCAGGAAACGGGGGTGTGGTGGGGGGGTGGGTTGCGAGTGATTTAAAGAGGCGAGGACGAGGACGAGGACTGCTGGGACAGTTTGGAGTCTGGGGTGGCTGACGGTGAGCAATTTAAAAATCACAGCTTGGACAGTATCAAGAAGGCGAGAGAGAGAGAGAGAGAATGAGAGAAGGAAAAGCTCCCCGGCTTTTTCTTGCAGTTGAAAAGGTCATACGACGTGGGACCATCATCGTTAATGATTCATCAGCGTTTAATTCTCAAGATATTAAGTTACTTAATGTGTGTCCCAAACACAATCTGTAAAGAAACCTGCACTACAAGCATGCGTCATTCGTCGGGTTATTGCTGAACTTGGGGAAAGATGGTTGCTCGGCCAAATCCAACTCTAAGCATATGCAGAACAGGACAATGTGACCCCGTCTCTGTCTGTCTCGGCCATTTCTCTCGAACTTCGATGATGCAGCTGCGATATGGTATCACATCAAAACGACCCGTGATGTTCTCAAGCATGACGACGCAAATCCTTGAGACGTATGGCAGTATTTTGGCCAACCGGGGGTTCGGAAAATGATTCTTTTGTTTTCATTATGTGGTTTTAGGAAACAGATTAGCTTTCGACTAGTCGAAATATCAGTCGCGTAAGCACGAGAACTGGCCTTTGAAATACTGTTCAATGCGTCAAATCTAAGATTTTGCTCTTGCTAACATAAATTTAGCAGAGCTGTGATCCATGTATTTTCTCTGCTTTGTGTTCTTAGTAAGGAAGATAGTGAGACACCCGAGATGGGGATGGCTGAATTGCCATGTGAAATACTTTAATAGTCGTGTTTCACACGTTTGTGCATGTGGTATCAGGGTCTTCCTTCAATCATGCTTGCTAAGGATTATAAAAGGACCCATTCGTCTACTCTGTCCTTGATCTTGAACAAAGCAACCGTTTGGTGAGATTGTTAAGAATCATGCCATATGTTTTGACCTCTTCAACTACCATTGGCCATCGATTAGCCTTTGTTTTTACTTAATAAGATAGTTCTATCTTTTACTTAAATTAGAAAATGCATCAACAGCAGCTAGCCGACATCTTCTATTGCTCGTCCTTCTGCCGCGGACTTCACATATGTCAGATTTTAAAAAAGAAAGGTGCTCCTCAAAAAAAAATTTCATTATCAATAAATAATTTATACCTAAATATTTATCTTGACAACGAAAATTTTATTCGTTTAATCATTTTCGTGATCAATACAAGCATTTATCAACAACAAACAAATCGTGTATCAGAAGAACATGTCTGCACGTTGATCAACTCATTGTGGATGCATTCTATTGAATACAAGAATTCTTGTTTTTCTTTGGTATCTCCTGAAGATGATTTGCTGGTCCTGTTTCTTACTGTGTACTCTTCGACTGCGTTTATCTCAAAACTTGTGTACACAAACAAGGAGCTTGAAGAAGCCCTTGCGTATGAGCTGAGTCAAGGTCAAATGTTTGGGTTGCGCAAAGGATGGATATTTCTTCCGCCATACTCTCATTAGTTAGCTTGAGTTAGTTTCTTGGTCAAGCCCCGAAATTTAGGAGGATGAGAAAAAAAAATGCCGCACTACCAGACAGAGTTCCAAGCACTGGCATCTGTGGTCGATGCGAATGATGCTGATATCATGTGGCGACAGTGCTTCAAATGCTCGAAAAGAGAATTAGCGAGGAGCGGATATAACAGCTTTTCCCAACACGCGCAAAGCAGTTCAAATGTAAAATATCTCATGTCGGGTGACAGACAAAGCAGTTAAGGTGAGTGTTAGTGATTCTAGGTTAAAACCCAAACCTGCTAAAGATGGGTAAACTCAACCAGAAAAGGCAATATTTTCAACAAAAATAGAGTTGTTGTTTGATGAAATCGAAGTAATTTCGGCAAACTCAAAAAGCTCCATTTGATGCCTTATTGTTCTAGAATCAAATCCACAAGTTAGAGGGCCAAGTTTCAGAAACAAACATAACAATCTGCACGTCCATGACCAATAAGGGTCACACTAAATGCCCAAAGTCTGAAATTAGAGAGGTCCTGGGAAAGCCCCGTTCTCCCTCTGCTCATTCCACTTGTCCACCTACACCAAGATAAACATTTAAGAGATTACAAACTGAATATGATGCATAGTAAGGTACCATCACTCAAACATCTATTGATGACTAAACAACCTAAGAGAAGTTGGTCCGTATAACATATAACCAGCCCAATCCCCAGTATCATGTTATCAATATCTCTAGAAAAGAAGAGATCACAGATGGGATGCAACGACGAAAGAGGTGGGCAGGTGCAGTTTGAAATTGAGTGTGATATGCTCTGAAAATGGTAATTGGGTCACACTTAACTGAGCTGATAAGAATGAATATTGTTCTTATGCCATCTACTTTGGCACATCTGAGGCGCATTTTAAAAATTGAGTGTGATATGCTCCGAAAGTGGTAATTGGGTCACACTTAGTTGAGCTGATGAGAATGAGTATTTGTTCTTATGCCCTCTACTTTTGCACATACTATGGAGAGGGTGGGTGGCCTAACTAGAATTTGTGATGAGAAGTGCCATCTAATGACACGCATTGTGCAGAGATCAGAACCTCATTATCCTTGGCAGAAGCAAAATTCTTTAATAGCAAGCTTTGACTGACTAAGGAGGCAAACAACGGGTTATCAAAGGGATGAAACAGTAAAATCCCCCAAAATACAGTTCTATACTGAAGTTCAGATGTACATCACAAATCTGAAAATGCAAGAAGTCTATAATGAATGCATATTCTGACATGAGTATACTTCTGAAAAAACAAACGAATCTGAAAGCTTCAGTAGTCTTCCAAAATTTAACACAGGACCAAGGAGAGAGTTTCTTTTCCATAAGTTTCTGGAAATATTATATTTTTGTATCTGTACTTTCACGTTTTTCCTAATCAAGTCCCTATACCTTTAATTTATCTAATCAGCTCCTCCTATTTTCACAAATTTTCCCATCCGGTCCCTCTGACACCAATTCCGACGAAGTTCGGCTAAAATAGCCACCAGACAACACCAAATTACAATGGGGACGAAACATGCGGATTCCCAAGTGGACATGTGAAAAAATTTAGCCAATGGAGACGTCTTTGAAGTATGATGTGCATTATTTTTGCCAACGTGGATGCCCAAGTAGCCGTCCACAT
Source organism: Syzygium grande (assembly GCA_024733475.1). Taxonomy (NCBI): domain Eukaryota; kingdom Viridiplantae; phylum Streptophyta; class Magnoliopsida; order Myrtales; family Myrtaceae; genus Syzygium; species Syzygium grande. The sequence goes on along the minus strand of JAMXDD010000008.1, from coordinate 37,499,318 downwards.
TCAAAAAATTTATCCACCTCACATTATGAGGTCGGCCGACAAGTACGTCAGCTAGATTTGGCAGGATTTGGTATCGAAAGGACTCAATTAGAGATTTGTGAAAGTAGAAGGAACTAATTAGACAAACTAAAAATACACGGACTTGATTAGAAAAAAGCGTGAAGTACAGGGACAAAAAGTAGAAATTTTTCCGAAGTTTTTCCTCATACTGCTAAATGAGTGTAAGAAATGTGAATTTTTCCAAGACGAACATCATATGAAGCGATCAAATCCCATGGTAAGTTGATTGTCATCACAAAATGGACCAACTTTGCCCGCACTAACTGCATGCCCCACTGCCAGATGGAAGCTCACTCGAAGCCACAGGCATAAAACAAAGCCAATCTCTGTGCTAAAATAGAAGAAGCAGACACACTCACCCATTCCCCAGGGCACAAGGAACGATAGTATTTGGCGAATTTCTCGCAGTCACCAGACTCTTCGCCTTTTGCTGCAATGCACCTGCAGAAGAGGAATGACCGCATACGATTAATGCCTGACAAACTCAGTGGTACAATTATCAAAACCATTAAAACTGAATGTACCTATGGAATTCAATGTAGCGAGTGAAGCAATGTCTGGTCTGGTTTGTTGTAGGGAATCGAAAATCAGCTGGTGCTGTTTTCAGTTCAATCTAACATAAAAAAAGAACTAATTCAAATAATGGTCATAGGATGTTAGTCTTACTATAAGTGAGTTGTCTTGGAAATAAAAGGAAAGAGTATTGAGCAAAGGGCTTAAAACAAAGATTTCTAGAACAGGGACTTGGGGCTCCAGGAGGTTCGTTTCTTCGAAAACAAAAATCAACAATTACTAAGAAAGGATGTGTCAGACACAACGAAAAGAAAATTTGGCTAACAAACTTTGCACACAGTACAAGGGATATGCAGGACAAAGACATGAAAACAAGAATCATGAACAAATAAAAAAATTTTAGATATCATGGTAAAAAGCATGAGCTGTCATAACAAATTTGGCGAAGCTAGGCCATCCTGGACTTAAACTAGAGACCTTGCCCAGGAAGTAAATCATTGCACCTTCTATGGAAAAAAGTAAGAGCCATCAAATTATCCATCTATTATGACTGAATCAGGGTACACAGTAGCACTAATATTGTCATATTGCCATCAATGCATATTTTGGCATCAAAAAGCAATTTTGAAACACGAAAGAATTCCTTAAAGCAATAATTTCAACACAGAATTCTTACAAATGATAATCGAAGGAAATTGGTCAGATCATGAATAATCCTCCATTTCCCTATAATATGAACTTTGAACAAGCAGACTGCTTTAAAATACACGTTCATATGAACAATGCATGAGAGAGTTGCCTCAAATGGTTCCCACGTAGTTTTCCCCCAATGTTGAAAACTTCTACCATTTCCTGCACTGTCCAGGTCATCAAAATCCCTCCAAATCCCCCATTCGACATGCTATACGCAAAAAATACAGCCCATCTAAGATCACGCTGAACGGTACCGATTCAGAGTCACAATCGCCCGCACAATATGACCATGTGCAACAAGTTTCACCCATAGCAATGAACTCAAAATAAGAAATCACGTTAAAGGCACCACCTATATCCAACATATTCCCCATCAGAACCCATTAGCCTTACTCATCTTCAACTTCGAAAGGTCAACACAATTCTCTCGGTACAGCAACTTCTCGACCAAACACTGACCCAATTCGTAAAGGCGAGAAATTTACTCATCAAATCAATACGACAACTCAGAGTCGTCATACCCTTTAAGCGGGCAAGCCACAAAAATTCGACATCCTCCCCCAAATCGTCCTCACACCATTAAAATCCTAAAATCCCATGAAACAGCTGAAAAAAACAGTATCTTTTTCCGAGAAATCTCCTCGTATCTGACTTGACCTCACATTCAAACACCTTCGCAGACTGCTCGACGGCGGAGCTTCACGACGGCCCCATTTCTTTCCCAGAATTTTCCCTCTTGACTATCTTTCGGGGGAAATACGATAGAAACCAAGCAAGTATGAGAAAGAACATTCGAATCAAACCGAGAGAGAGAGAGAGAGAGAGAGAGAGAGAGATCATACGTCCGCCATGAGTGATTTGGAAGAAAGCTTGAGCGTCGCACAGATCCACGCGCAGAGAAGATCGAAGCTGGGAGTTTTTCTTCGTGTTCTTTTGCCTCTCGAAGGAGACCGTACCAAGATGGCTCGCTCTTTGCCACTAGGAAGCCCACCTTCCAATTAGCGTTCGCCACGTGTAGTAAACCATGTAGAATGAGGCCCATTTTCTGGGCCGAAGAACAAGCCCATCTGAACAAGTGTGTTGGTTTTAACAGGAGAAAATGACACAGATGGTCCGTGTACCTTTCCATCTTTCTCCATCTCCAAAAGAGTAGTGAATGATCAGAAGGGTCAACACGGTCCAGGAGATAATTTTGGCACTTCTTCAATTTATCGTCACCAAGAGACCTTCATTTCATGGTTCACAATTCCACCCAAATCACAACTGCCCTTCGCCAAAGTCCACCTTGCTGGATTAATTCATAATGCAGAAAGACCGGCAAAGAGGATCAGTATGCTTCTGACAAGGCAAAAAGCAACAGAGTTTCTCTGCCAACAATGGTGTTGCAAAGTAAAAGACGATCTGATTCGGTCATTGTTGAGTACAGAAACTTCGTTGACGTATTGACCAGCTGCGATGAATGAGCGAAGCAAGCATGCTGCTGCGATGAATGAACGTAGACTAGTGGAGAGAAGCTTTCCTTGGACGATCGTTTTGAAAGGTGTTCAGTAAGAGAATAAGCAAGAAGCATGATTTTAGAACTATAGACCAGTCTGCAAAGAGAGCTATGGACAATGGCATGAGATTGTTTACCTCAAAAGATTGAGCTATCAAAACATTTAGTATACTATTATACATAACGTCATGTCCAACATGTGCAAGATAATACAAGAAGCATAATCGAACATCTGAAGGCATCACATCTATGTCTTTCATCGCCCAGCGAGTGAAGGGTCATACGTGCCTGCCCAGCCAACACCACTACTTGCACTCGCAGTCGTCGCACCACCCATATTGCTGCCAGAAACTGCACCGCTGCTCCCACTGTATGGAATGGCTCTTTCTCCTGCAGCCCGAGGACCCATTTTGCCATGATGAGCTCCGGAACCATCAACATAGGGGCTGCTACATTGCATTCGGGACACATTCGAGGGACCTCGGTTTGAAAGGCCAACACCACCCTGGGGGTTCGGTGCTTTGTTATATATCAACGACAAAGATTTGTTAGGTGGTGCATATAGAAATTCTGGAAGAACATCGAGACATATAATCACCTCATTCGACAAAGGCAAGACTACTAACCGTAAGCCATCTTCTCAGCATACACAACATCGACACGCAACTTCTCTACTTCTCTTGCCATTGAAATCAAATTCTGCTCCATTGCTTGCATTTGCCGTACTTTCTCTATGTTCAAACTCTTCTCATACTCGAATGTAGTGCTACAGAGGGAAGGAGAATACAATTACCAGAAACATCCGGAAATTTCTAAAATTTGTCTCTAGAATACATCAGTCCTATTATTTACACTCATATCGACAAAATGCACAAGTCATACTGGCCAACCCAATCAGTTAAGAAAGGACTTCAGATAAAATTCTCATCATGCAGAACACAAATGGAAAGTAGTGAATGAACCTTTAATAAGATAGTAATACAGCAAATTCAAGGAAAAGAACATAGACCAATGCTGGGTACTTATTTTTTTTAAATTATTTTTACCCTAGTGCCTATCCATCCATTTTAGTCTACTAACACGTGTATCAAATAGAGAGGGTAAACTGAACTGCAGGAAAGTGTCCACTCTTTATACTTGTCATTACTCACTTATATTCAGCAGCACCACTCGAAATTACCGATAATTAGTTGTTAGCCTAAAATTGTGTTCTTCAAAAAATGGAAAAGCCTTCCTAGTCCGTCATTAACATGACATTTTTTCTGTTTAGGCATCACTAAATAATCCAAACTCATGACTCACCGTAGTCTCTGGTGTTCTCGCATCAAACCATCCAGTTCAGCGTGCAAACAGAGCAAGCTCTCGGCATCCAGCAGTGTTTTATTTAGATCCTCTTTTGCCCGTTGAATTTGCACAATCAGCTCTTGTCTCGCAGCAACTAAACTTTGTTCCTCTTTGTGTGCCTTCTGTAGGTCGTTTCTCACACTCTCCCCTGCTCTTATGTCTGCTTCGAATTTTGCAATTTTATCCAGCAACACCCTCATCTGGATGTCACTTTCAGTCTGCGTGCTTTTGATATGTGCCTTCAGTTGTTGTACCTCCTGCTGAGCAGCAACAAGCTCCTGCCTTAAAGCTACATGAGTGGCGGCCAATCTATGATTTTCTCCGGCAAGTTGATCAATTTCTTCACCCTGGGCCAGAATCTTATTTTCCAAAAGTTTGAGGGAAGGAGGTAATGGTTCCAATGGCCGATTGCTAGCAGGTAGAGGAACTAAACCAGGATATGGACCATGCCGCATTAAACCTGGTGCTTGACCAGATCGTCCATCAAGGGATGTTCGAAGAAGATGTTTCCTCGAAGACATTCTGTAAAGTTCTGATGGTTCAATCACTGGAATTCCTGAATAAACATATTCATGTTAAAGACAATTCGCAAGTAAAAAAACTCCCTCGAGTCATTGCTGACCAGAAATAGCAATCAGCCCACCATCTGCAACCCTCAAAGCAAAGAAAAGTACAAAAAAGAGAAAATTTCAAATTTACTTAAGACAGGACATTATCAATTGCCTCTAATCTTTAGTAGATACAGGTTTCGTAGTAACCGACTAATATTACTTAAAGAGTCTGCAGCATAGAAGCTAAATAAGAAAAGAGTCACCAAACAGCTACAATATCTTCCAAAGACCAAAAAATTCTGTGGATGCTCTTCCCTTTGATACCTTCTCAGCTCGAGACTCTGTCTGAGCCAACTATACAGCTATTTGAGGGCCCGTGCATAAAAAAATCCAAATAGATCAATGCTTGGAGGATAAATTAGCAGGCTTGCCCTGGTAGACCATTGATCAACCAGGTGCCAACCAAAATCTATTATCAATTTAGCACCACCCTTTAGCATGCTTCCGCCCAAAGCAGAACCCCGACGATCATAATTTACGACAATAGTATATAATTTGAATGCTAACAGCAGTGGAAAGCCAAGGGATATTTTGCAATGATAAAACAACAGGAGTACATTCATTGCTAGAATGCTTGCATCGCGTTTGCATTCTCAGAAATCTAGTAAAAGGTCACAAGCAGAAACAATTGCGAATATCCGGCCCTCGTAAAAGATACGGCATTTCTAGATCCAAGAAAATGCTATCTTAGTCATGATGGAAAAAAGGTGGTAAAACGGTTTCCACCAGATATTCCATTTGCCATATGGAACATCCATGCTAGAGCCCAGTTGAAAATCATAAGAAAAATCAGTACTCGTATTCAACATAAACCCATCAGAAGTTCGAACACGTCGATCCTATCCAACCTTCAACACGAAAAAATTAAACCCAATTAAACCGACCGAGCAAATCCTCAATACAACATATGGCTCAATTCTTACAAAGCGAAGAACTTTAATCACAAAATTCAAGTTACGACTAAGCGTCGCCCTACCCATCAAGCTTAAAGGCAGTAAGATAATTGAAAAAAGAAAGAAGAAAAAGAAAAACCGAAGCTTTCGTTGCCATTGTACCCTATTCGATATATGTGTATGTCGATCAAGATCGGAGCTCCATGATGATCCCTTCTCTGTTTCTTTCTCGTTTTTCCTCCCGGTTAAAATTTACAGCCATACTCACGTCGAAACCGAGCAGGTAAAAGCACGAACACCCAAGTCAAGACTACACAGAGAGAGTGAGAGAGATCGTTTACCTCCGCCATGAGTGAAAAGCTCGAGAAGAGTCTCGCACCAGATGCTGACGCCGGGAGGATCAAATTCAAAGCTTGGGTTCTTCTCCTTTCGGGGAAGACTTCCGAATCTGAAGAGCGTAGACTTCAAAAGCAACGGGCTCAGTTTCTTCGCATTTCCTTGAAGCTGAGGCCTAACAAGCCCGTGAAAGATATGGGGAGCAAGTGACGTACTTAGAAAACTGGGAGGGCAATTTGTTTCGTACTTTACATACAAAGTACGCTCGACTTGAGGGTCAAATAAGTATTAATATCACGAAAAATTATAAATTATACTCACTGCGACATAAATATCGTGAACTTTTTTTTGTGTTACTAAAGTAAAAATCCTAAACTTGCTCATGGTAACACAAAAACCCCCGAACTTATACCAATGTGACAAATATACTATTGGTGGAACTAAAATAAATGATATATATCACATGTATAAGTTTGAATTTTTTGTGATACAAAAAAAAGTTTGGGGTATTTTTTGTCACAGTGAAAGAGTTTAAGATTTTTTGTGACAAAAAAAAATTTAGGGTAGTTGGCATAGTTTAGGCTTTATTGTCCTATTTGCCCGATCAAATAGGATAGCATGATACAATGAATGGTGAACATAAAAATAAAAACAAAGATTTTTTACACAATGTGCAATATGATTCCTAAAATTTTAATTTGTTCAATGTGATCCTTAAAATTTAGCACAATATGTAATGTCATCCCTGAACGTTTAATTTGTTCAATGTAGTCTTTGAACTTATTATACATGTTCAATCTAATCTTTGAACTACATGAAAATGTTTAATATTGTATCTGAATTTAAATTAATGTAAGGATAGCATTGAACATTTTAGTCTAGGCACTAAATTAAATATGTATCAAAAGACTTTGATAGCAGGTGCTCTAAGATCTAGTAACACTTGGTACTCCATGTTTAGTTGAATTAAAAAAATTTATGGTACTTCCGAAGCGCCCAAAATCCTTTAACTTTTAGAACTCTAAGCACTATTGTGAATTTGTGATCTATTTCCTCTTTATATAAAAAGCTTTGATAGCGGGTGCTCTAAGATTAAAGACAAGTCTATCATTCTTGAAATACTTTTTTCTCGTGTTATGATCAATCAGAGCATAAATAATGAAAGTAATATTTTATCAAGTGTGGTTAATAAGTGTCCCATAAGCACTTGGCATCAATATCCTTTTTGAAATATATTCATGTATTTTTTGGCAAAAGATTCACATATTCCTTCCAACCCTTTTTCATAATCTTGATTTGGATGTAGAAGGATGCTAGTCAACCTTGGTCCCCGAGCCCCTTGTGGGACAGTCATCACGTATCGACCAACAGTATGTCCATCATGTGTACATTCAGAAATTCTAGAAAGCTTTAAGTTACCCCAAGAAACATCTGGTTCAATTATCTAGCTAATAAGAAACTATGAACAATTACCTATTCAATCCTAAACATATTATATAGATGTCAATTTAATTCTTAAATTTTCAATTTTGCCAACAACGTCAGCGATCTCCAACAAAAATTAATCGGAATGACTGCATTGAAATTTTGCCCAAAAGTGTAGGAGTAAATTGTTGAAATTGAATGATTAAAAATTGAATTAACATCCGTACAATATATTTAACACTAATTGGACAATTTTCCCAAGAAACAATAATAAGCTCCGGATGATAAGGTCCTCCATGATTCAAAGAGGCAATACTGCAACTAACTCTATCATCGTCTCTTATTCTAAGTGTTGACGTACCAAAATTATTTAATACATTTTGGGAGCATCTCAAGTCCATCTTATCAATGCATTATGCATTTATCCAATTCTTTGCACAAACCTATTGCGAGCTTACATATCATACTTCCACCATGCTTTGTGGGAACAGATGGATCGGTTGTACCCACCATCCAAATCCAAAACTTATGGCAATATATTATATGACTTGCATATCTTCATCAAATACTAAGCCTTCCTGGCCACAAAATTTGGCCAGCTAAGCTCCTAAATAGCCCCACCCACCTAAAAACATGATGAAGCATTCCGCATGCTCTCCCACTTCCTTCATTGCTACTCTCTACACGCGTACTATCACTTTTAAGTGCTCCACCATTCATGCCATACCAACTTCTCTTTTTGTTGCTATATATAGCACTGACTTCTCACTCAGTCCTTCTCACAACATAACTTCAGCAATTGGTACAGAAACGTTGTGAAACAGTGCATGCGTTTGAGTCCCATTAGTATTCTCAGATAGATCGTCTCATTTGGGTCTTCGCAATGGCTGGTTTCAAGTGTTTATCCCTCGGGTTGTTGCTTGTTTCCACTCTTTTTATGTTGTCCGAGAGTAGGGTGGCAAGGAAGGACCTCGGCCTGGACCTTGGGCTTGGAAACTTGGGGGTTGGTGCTGGTGCTGGAATCGGGATAGGCGTTGGGCTAGGGGGTGGCGGCAGCGGCTCAGGAGCAGGTGCCGGGTCAGGTTCTGGTTCTGGATCTGGGTCTAGTTCAGGATCGGGGTCGGCATCTGCATCAGGTTCGGGGTCGGGCTCTGGGTCCGGGTCGTCCGGAGCTAGATCCGAAGCCGGTTCGTCTGCTGGGTCTCATGCGGGGTCTCAGGCCGGGTCGGGATCAGGATCTAGTGCGGGTTCCGAAGCTGGCTCATATGCCGGATCCTATGCAGGGTCTAGGGCTGGGTCCGGATCAGGAGGTTACCAAGGGCAGGGAAAATAAGCATGTGGCGTGTTGTGTTATATCATCTCAATCACCAATGTATTAGTACAAGAATGACTATGAATAATAAGTAATGTGAGTGTGCCAGTGGTCTTTTGTACCACTTTCTAGGGGTTTGATCTTGGTGTAACCACATCGAAACGAAGTGTTTTACCTTTTCAATTGGCCGAGTCAATAAGACTTCTGCTTATGGCATAGACAGTAGACTAATTGGAGCCAAACAAAAGCTAACCTAGATATATTAATATTCACCCCTACCAGCAACACAAGAACTTACGCGCACTTAAATGTAGATCATAAATTAAACAGGAACTGAAAATAATTGAGGCGGATGAACTTCATGATTCTTAGTGAAATCACTAAACCAAATGGACTTCTTGCCTTCTCTCGGGCAAGGTAAGATTTTGAGCTGCGAATGGGCAACGATAATCATAGCCAAGTAGCATCGTGCGAAAAGACGTCGACGTTGAGAACGGGACATTCTCATTATGCTAATGTTCATCGATGTGCATGTCGAAACAGATGCCAGAGATCGACATTGCTCGTGCAGGAGATTGGTTTCAGTCTAACATATGTTTCTGATTCATTCCGGACTCAAAACCATGGCAACCGCTGAAGAAGATAGTTTTCTGGCAAAGCTAAATATGACTAAAGAGAGGGCACCCGTTGTGTTTTTGCATTATTAGAAAAGTTTATCCAGCAGCCTCAGAAAGTCCATGAAAAGCAGTCTGGCTCATAAAGTCAACCGACGAGGCGATGTAGAACCGTGATGAATATGATCTTATTTCCTTTACTGACATAAGAAGAAGGTGACCCTCGTGAAGAGGCAGATCTCCGCCAATGAGATCCGGAGTCGAGCATCAAATTGCTTGTGGTCAATTCAATTTGTTTAAAGTAACATGATTATTAAGATGCACATAACAACAACAATATAAAGAGATGTGTGCGCTGTAAGTTTTAAAATTTATAACGAAAGTGCAATTGAGTCATAAAACTTGTAAAAAGTACGATCAAGCCCTAAAACTTGACAAATTGGTGCAATCGAATTTTTCCGTTAACTCTATCTAACTTAACTACCGGAAAATGCTGACATGTCCTTTTTTTATTTTCTCTGTTATCTGTGGCGATGATGTGACTAAAGTAGGAAATTAAATGTAAAACGACGTCGTTTTGGTCCAAATATGATTTTTAATTAAAAAAATTATTTAAATTAAATTTTAAAAATAAGCTCAAATTAAAAGGAAAAAAGAAAATGGACCCTCGCCGCCTGGTTCTCAACAACCCTTTTTAAAAAAAAATTAGGTTATTATTAAATTAAAGATGAATTCGTATATTTTTCGAATCACGTAGATATTACAGGACAGGTTTTCAATTAAAAAAAAACATGGCATCACTGAAATGGTTTTTTCTTTTGAGTGATCTTAAAGTGAGTTTTAAAGTGATCAATTGCACGTTATTCTTAAATAGAAGATATTTGTGGCCTTTTGGCTTTGAAATTTTCACTTAATTAGTCTGAAATTATAGATAAATAGAATCACTTTTTTATTATCAAAAACAAACAATGTGTGCTTTTAAGATAGTAAGTTATGTTTGTTTTTATTTTAAAAATAACTGATTTTATCCATAACCATCGAACTGTTTTCATGTGAAAAAATACATTTTAGCTTTCCATGAAAAAAAAAAATACTTATATTTTCATGTAAGGAAAATTATTAAAAAAATTTTAAACATTTTGCATTTGTGTTAATTGATCCATCCGGCCAATTTTGGCCAGTATCACTAACATGGACATAGGTTGTCCTACGTTACATGACGCAATCAGCGCCAATGTAGGCAATTTTTAATAATATTTTTTGATTTTTTGTTTTCTTTTTCTCTTCTTTCTCTTTATTTTCTTTTTCTTCCCTTTTTCCTTTGGGTGGTCGTCGAGGTGAGGCTGAGCCTTGCCATGGCTGGGCAAGGCTTGACCTCACCAGGGGCGGACGAGGTTCGCCCTTACCGGCTAGAAGAAAAAGGGAAGGAAAAAAAAGAAATAAAAATAAAAAATTCGGAAAAATATTGTAATATTATTAAAAATTGTCTACATTAACACCGATCATGTCACATAAGATATCTAGTGTCCATATCAACGATTTTTGGCCAAAATTGGCCGAATGGATTGAATTGGCACATATACAAAAAGTTTAATACTCAATTAGCAAAAAAAAAAAGGTTTAAAACTGAATTAGCACAATTACAATAAGTTGAAGACTTTTTTGGTAATTCTTCCAAGTCATCATGCTGCCTTGCATCTTCAATAATAATCTTTAGAAAGATGATTATATGCCTAACGAACGCCACCCATGATTCTATTTTTCTATCTTCTCTTTTTAATTTTCTTGCAAAAGAAAGAACATGAAGCATAACGTAAAGAATGTGGTCGTGAGGGCGACCATAAAAGTTTCGAGGGGAGATAGGGGAAAGAACTCATCGGTAAGGTTGAAGAATCTCCTCGTAAGTTCTCTTCATATTCCTTCTCTTCCAAAAAGACAAAGAATGGGAGGGGACTTGGGGCTCTTGGGATGGGGAAGATAGACTCCATGTCAGCTTCAACCGGTTACTTCCGAATAAGCGGATCCACGGGTAGCCAAGTATAGTACTTTCCCACGCCTGGGATGACAATAGAGAGCTTCGGCTCCTGCCGAGTTGGCCTATGCTTAAGCACAATATTAGGTAATCGACTTGCCAACCTCTTGTGCATAAAGAATTATCGTGTTTAGAAGATGATTATATGCCTAAAGAACGCCGCCCATAATTCTATTTTTCTGTCTTCTCTCTTTTATTTTCTTACAAAAGAAAGAACATCAAGCATAACATAAAGATCAAACCCGACCATATCTCCATGGGGATATGACATATGCTCTAAAGCACGCAGCAAATCTGAGCAAAAGATTTCGGCGTCTACACAAGCTATCAGTAAAAAGGCACATTCATCAGGTGAAAAACTTAATTAATTTCCCATGTTAATCCTAATTACTTAATTAATTTAGGAGCACCACTCAATTCCCACATGTCTAATCTCTTCATAGCTGAAGAACCCACCACCCTAATCCCCCCCCCCTCCCGCTTCGGCTGCTCAAGCCACTACTTAACAAAAAAAAATTTTTTTTTCTAGTTTACTTTTTATCAATTAATATTTTTCATTTTTGATAAGATCTAGTTCTAGAATACGAGTTCTAGAATAAACGACAAGCTATCATAAGTGCAATTTCCGCATTGAGGGGCGCCCCCGCGTTCCCCGACCTTGACCAAATTCCCAAGATGGGGACAACATCGTGAGTTTTGACAATTCTCGAGAGGAATCCTAGGACCAAATCAATCGATATGCTTCGCGTTAGTCTTTGACCTTGTGCTTAAATGTCCACGTCAAGAATTGGCCATAGCATTGTTTTATAGGGACAAAAGGAATGCAACATTGCCCATGACTTATATTAGAGAAAAAAAATCGGGGATTCATTTAGTCAATGCTCTATCGAGGCGCGGCTGTATCGGCTTCTAGATATGATGGGTGTTTTTTTTACTTCCGCACGACACGAAATCAAATCAAATTCTCCAACTGATTTTATACTTACTATATTTACTATATCTAGTCTACTATATTCTACCGTGGCACGAGTGTATTGAGTCAATTTTTTTTTTATAGAATTAACTTTAAATATAATGTGGCTTTATAATTTTGCACAACGCGGGATCAAATCAGATTATAGTGGAGATGTGTATGCCCTTATTGTACCCACTGATGTAGAAAGTAAGAAGGTATGGTTATTGCCCAACGCGAAATTGAATTTCTCGGAATGGATCTTAAAGAACCGATGGTGTGCATCTGTTAATTCTTCTAATGCAGGGAAAGGGGCACTAAAATTGATTTTTTCAACACGCATGGTAAGACTTCAGAGATCATATTTATGGATGCGTTCCTCGGTGTTGTCATCATCAAAGCTGTTCGAACTATCTCCGTCCTTTTGTTTCCTATAGTTCCTGAGGATTCGTTCAATTTCCGCAAATTCTAAGCCCACATCTTTGTGAAATTCTAAAGACTTTTGTTTTTTCCGTGAAGGCTCTAGAACGTTTACAGAACTTGAGACAATATCAGCGGGACATGACGAAATAATCGGCTTGAGGAAAGTTCCGTATTATATTCATTATATATTTCGAGTTAATTCTATGAAAGAAATTTCTCTCTCTACTTTCTCCCTCTACGCCTATAAATTTCTCTCGCCATTTCCTTGTTTGTGGGTGACCACTCTTTTTTGTAAAATCTCTCCTCTAGAACTTGCCTTGCATCAGCACGGCCGGTGCTGATAAGAACATATAAAAATCTCAACTTTTTCTCCATTTTCAGGGGAGAGAGAGAGAGAGAGAGTAGAGAGAGGAATCAAGAACAAGAACAAGAACAAGAACCGAGAAGTGAAGCGACCGCAATGCCCCCTTTGCTGGCCGAGGACGAGGATCTCTTCCCGTCCACCCCCGGCAAGTTCAAGACCGACCGCCACCACCGCCACCACCTCCTCCTCCACCGCCACCTCCGCCGCTGCTTCGCCTCCGCCGGCGCCACCTTCCTGTCGGCCCTCTTCCTCCTCGCCCTCGCCGCCTCCTACCTCAGCTTCCAGGGCCTCGTCTCCTCCGGCGACCGCCTCCTCGCCGCCTCCTGGGGCGGCATCCAGTGGGAGAAGCAGGTACGCGTCTCCGCCCAGCCCCGCCGCCCCGCCGGCCTCTCCGTCCTCGTCACCGGCGCCGCCGGCTTCGTCGGCGCGCACGCCTCCCTCGCCCTCAGGAAGCGCGGCGACGGCGTCGTCGGCCTCGACAACTTCAACCCCTACTACGACCCCTCCCTCAAGAGGTCCCGCGCGTCGCTGCTCCGCGTCCAGAAGGTCTTCGTCGTCGACGGCGACGTCAACGACGCGCGCCTCCTGGCTAAGCTCTTCGACGTCGTGGCCTTCACCCACGTGATGCACCTCGCGGCCCAGGCCGGCGTCAGGTACGCCATCGAGAACCCGCACTCGTACGTCCACTCCAACGTCGCCGGCCTTGTCGGGCTCCTCGAGGCCTGCAAGTCGGCCAACCCCCAGCCGGCTTTCGTCTGGGCCTCCTCGAGCTCCGTCTACGGCCTCAACGAGAAGTCACCGTTCTCCGAGTCGGACCGGACCGACCGGCCGGCAAGCCTCTACGCGGCCACCAAGAAAGCCGGCGAGGAGATCACCCACGCTTACAACCACATCTACGGCCTGTCGGTCACCGGCCTGCGGTTCTTCACCGTGTACGGCCCGTGGGGCCGGCCGGACATGGCGTACTTCTCGTTCACCCGGAACATACTCCAAGGCAAGCCGGTCACGATATACCGGGGCAAGAACCGGGTCGACCTGGCCCGGGACTTCACGTACATTGACGACATTGTGAAGGGGTGCTTGGCGTCGCTGGACACGGCGGGAAAGAGCACCGGGTCGGGCGGCAAGAAGCGCGGGCCGGCTCAGTACCGGATCTTCAACCTGGGGAACACGTCGCCGGTGACGGTGCCGGAGATGGTGGGCATGCTGGAGAGGCACCTGGGGGTGAAGGCCCGGCGGCGGGAGGTGGAGATGCCCGGGAACGGCGACGTCCCGTTCACGCACGCCAACATAAGCTCCGCACGGCTGGAGCTCGGGTACAAGCCGACGACGGACCTGCGAACCGGGCTGAAGAGATTCGTCAAGTGGTACCTGTCGTATTACGGCTACAATCACGGTAAGTCTGTACATTGAACTATCCTCTCCTCCTAATTTCCCTTTCTCGTTTGGAAGTTCTTGATTTAAAGTGGGTTTTCCTTATCAAGCGATATACAAATTTTGGAGGGGGTGGACAGATTTGTGATTATAGCAGTTCCCTCTCTCTCTCTCTCTTGTTGTTGTTTCTTGTTCTGTTAAAGAGAATTCAGGGTTCTGATATTGTGCAGCAAATCCAATTCCTCAGTTGCTAAATTCAAAGGGTAATGATAATGGTGGTAGCTTAAAATTGCTTCAGGAAATCTCGGGTTCCATCTTGTTTATCTTGATCATTCTTGATTTTTGGTATCTAAATGAGGGAAGATTGAAGGGCAAATTCATCTTTGTTTGTCTCGCTTGAGATTGATATAGCTTCTTGATCTTGAGTTCACAAAATGAGCGAGGAACCCTTTAGGTCCCCCACTTTGAAACTGAAGCCGTGCCATTAATTGAAAAGTGGTGCAATCGACATCATTGAGGCAGTTTCTCGAATGCCAAGAGTGAATTGAATGCTTCTTCCTCCACTCTTAAACCCACCACCCAAATCTTCTATAAGATGGAACCGGCTCGCAACCATCATCTCATCACCTCCCGCTCCTGTTCCCTTGCCCCCTCTTTCGACGGCCATGGCAAGATCAGACAGCTTCCGCTTCTTCGCCTTCTTGCTCATCGCCTGCGGGGTCGCCGTGCTGTCTGCGCGACGGACCGATCCTGCGACAGAGACGTATGAGTACCTGGTCGACTGCGCTACCAAGCTGGCCGAGCAGTGCGGGTATGAGATCTTCAGCAACATATTCGCGGACAAGGAACAGCTCACCCCTCAATGCTGCAAGAAGCTTGTGTCCATGGGAAAAGAATGCCACGAGGCGATGGTGAACTTCATTATCATATCGCCCACTTACAGCAAGAATGCCTCCATCACCGTGCCCAGGAGCAAAAAAGTGTGGAAAGAGTGTGTCTCGTTGGCCAAAGGAGCCTCTGCGCTACCGTAAGAAGGCCTGGTTTTATCGGATTTAATCGAGGTCGAATTATCATCGCAAACTCGAAAAACACACAGGAATAACGACAGTTCAAAGAGTTGTTTATTTGCGCTTTTAATACAATTTGTATCCATGATCAGTCGATGTCCTAAATTAGTTTTACCCGTGTCTCCGAAAGTAAAGCCGAATTAGAGATAAATGAAATATGGCTTACGGACTGGCTTGATAATCCAGAGACCAGGAAGTCGTTTCCTAATCTAATCATCAGATATAAAAGAAAGAAAAATCTGCCAAACCTGCAAAGTCATCTTACACAAGATGCGATCGTGGACGGTAAAACAAGGAAAAACAGAAACACAAGTTAAAGACTTTTCAGGATTCGAAGATCGGAACAAGAAATTCAAGCAAAGATGCAATTTACAGATTTTTGTCCACGCAACAAAAGACGCGGGTTGACATCTGGTAATTTCTCTCTCCAAAGTAATAATCCGAGGAACTGGTTTTCTATATTTTGCAATGTAACACCCGAACCCCGAAATGCAGCAGCTTCGGGAAACGCTGAGACACCATTAGTCCTGATTCTTTTCTGAATGATGAGATCTCGTGAACTGAAGGAGCTGCTCATGAGTCATTTATACCGGCAATCAGTAGTAGTTGGGAAAGCAATCTATGAATTACGGGAAACTCCTGCAATATATATCCACAGATTATGGCTGCAAAATTTGCATATCCTCCATAAAAAATTAATCTGACACCCAATTGTCAGCAAATACCTTCAGCCTTTCATGAAAAGTGCCATTGACGAAGGATTTAGGGAGCGACTGCTTCACAAGATTATGTCCCCTGCTAGACATGAATGCCAGGTCTCAACTTAAGAATCAGGAGTCACCACATAAATCGAGAACAGTAGAATATTTGCCTGAAAAACAAGTGCTAGAAGTTTGCAGCACTATATTCATTTTTCAATTTAAGCACTAGAAGATTCAAAAGCATCTACTTGGTTGCAAGCAGTTTGACGATGCACAGATTTATAATGCACCACACATACGTCAATAAATCCACTGGTTGTGCATACAGGATGCATTTGGACGACGAAAGAGGAAATGCTTGCTTAGTACCGTTCAGCTTCCCAACCAAAAGGGAAATGAGGCGAATTACCTTTCATCATGACATAAGAGAGTGTAGCACCGGATGGTATGAAAGAGGATTCGAGGAGAGAAGTTGTGCACAACAGCTATCTGATTTACCTGAAACAAAGACAAGATTCAAAGTTCTAATTTTTAAGATTTGCGCGACGTGAAGTCGCATAATATATGGCCACAATGGCTGATAAAAGACATACCAAATTATCCCATGTTCTCATCAGTCTATTCAGCAGATGATCAGCTGCAGGACTGAATATGTATGATATTCCAAAAGCAACCCGAAGTATTGATTCAACAATGTGCAGTCCAATCTGATAAAGAAAGAACAGGATTTGAGAAATCGCACAGACTTTGTCCATTCTTAGATAGGTCGAAAACGGGTGATGGTGAAGCTAAGAAATTAAAGAAAGCGAAGGGCAATTCTCACCACTTTTGTGAGTTCGTTTCCAGTGTCCATGCTAATCAAGCATACTTCCACCACCTCATTTTCAATAGCCCATTGGACAGCACTGGATTCTCTTGCCTTCAAGAAAGACATTAATATGGAGGAAAAAGTCAATTTTGCCTGAGATCAGATGAATTCATTGATGATTCACTGCAAGGAGAATAGAATGCACCTGGCATAAAATGCCAAACACTGACAAGGCAACAGCTCTCACATTGTCATACACCTCCAGTGTGGATGCGAACAGTACTAAGGGTACCAAGAAGTTAACAAGGCAGGCTGAACTAACAAAAGAAAGGAAACGAGAACATTTGTATCAAGATAAATGCTAGAGAGTGATTAGCCAATTTCAGACACTGATGATAGTTTCCGAAGCCTACAGTTCATGAGCTTTTGCCGAGTTTCTCTATTAGCTGCAATGCACTGCAATGAAGCAAATAGTTAACTGAGAAAATGGACAACAAGAATAATAATGAGTATGCATTAGACAGCACTTGACATGCTTTTTTTTGAGTTGCCTTCGGATTACCTGGAATAGAATAATGACATTGATAAGGCGCATGCATGCTCTCTCATTTAGTCTTCCATCGGCCATCATCCTGTAGATCAAGAGCACCTCCTGCTTCATAAGACCAAGACCAACGATAACTCAAAGATCCACCCATCATCCTAAACATCACCGGCGGTACGGATGAAAATAGGGAAGAATTTATCTCTCTGCCACACAATGAAAACACTAGATTCTCTTTTCACTGTGCCAAAGCAGTTTTTATAAAGCCTGCATGTTAAAAGTATCAGTCCTTTCCTTTTCCCCAATTTACAGGCTAATAGAGAGAAGTAAAAACTTGTCAACTAGTTTTCATTCACAGGAACTTCGAGGAAATGAAAGAGAAAACTGCCAGCCCACTCGATCTTCAAGCAAAGCGAAATTCTCGACCAATCTAGAAACCCCTTTGCAGACCACAGACTAAGTAACCCCGGAGAACAAAGCACACTGAGTTAAAAAAGTCAAAAGACTTTTCTCTTCCGTGGAACCCTTAAAAACAACAAGAACAGCCTTACCAAAAAAAAAAAAAAAAAACAACAAGAACAGTGGCATTAATCACGAGGATTACAACGTTGACTCGCCATACCATACTCTGAATCTACACCGAAAGGCCACTTAACAACGATTCAGCTTCAAATTCCGCAACATCACAAATACAAATGCAAACGTGACAGTGATAAGTAAATAGAAGCAATGACCTGTATCAAGATGGCCATGGTTCCGCAAGAATGGAACAAAAGAAACCCCGCTCTGTAATAATTCTCTGGGTCCTCTTCCCTCTTCTGTTGACAAATGACAGACCCACAAAGATTTCAGTAAACAGAATCACGAGAAGATGGAAGCATTGAATATCAACAAGAGTAGACCTGGAAAAGGAAAGAACTGAGCAAGTGCAGAGCAGATTCTCTGAATCTGGGGTCCTGAAGCTTGAGAATCAACTGGGGAATGGCTCTCGGCTTCCCCAACCAGCGCAGCCTGTGCTTCCTCCTTCCCCACGGCGATTTCTCGCTCCCCAGCTCTGGAACACGAAAAACAAGAGAAGGGTCGCGAAACCAAGATCGGAGCGCAAGAGAAACAGAGAGGGTCGGGAGTAAAAGATTGCATCGCACGAGCCTTGATCGATGTTGGAGTGGAGAAGGAGATGGAGAGATATCTCTTCCCAGTCCCAAGGCTCGTCGGGCAAATCGTGAATGCACGGATGATCTCCTTCTTGGACCGCCATGGCCAGAGCTTGGCCAGAGCATTGCCACGGGGAAGGAAAGGGGGAAGAGCGGAAGTTCAAAAAGCGTTTCGGCGGGAAAAGAAACAGAGTAAAGCGCCCAAGTGAAGTCTTCATTGCACCTACCTAATTCATTTTAAAGAATTATTCCTTATCATGTGAACACGGGTCACATCGATCGATCAAATCATAAAAATTTGATGTCCGATTTTACTTTACTGTTCTATTTATATAATCATTCGATCGTTTTGTTTTCACAACATTTACATTAGTCGGTGCTTGAAAATTTGATGATACGTGATATAGGGTGATGAATGAAATTATTGATTTATATATAAAGGAATTCAAATCCTCTAAAAATAGAAAATAATTTTTGCCCTCTTAGACTAAAATACCCTTATACCTTAAGGGAAATTACATCAAATTATGAGCACACTCCTCTCTACCGCTAATGCACCGGTGTAGCTAGAGTCGCCGTCACACCCCATCCCATCGCTCACCACCCATTGACGTTGCTTGGCTCGTGAAGTTCGCCTCCACCCAAAGGTTAGCATCTTCTAACCTCTCTTGTTGCTATGTTTGTTTTGTAAAAGAAAATTCAAGGTTTTTGATTGTAAGGATAATGACACAAATAGTTTATAAACTTTGGCACAATATGCAACGTGATTCATGAATTTTTAATTTGTTCAATATGGTCCTTAAACTTTAGCTTAATGCGCAATATGGCCTTTGAATTTTAATACATGTTCAATTTAGCAACTGGATATGAAAATATTTAATGTTATCCTTCCATTAATTCAAGTTTAGAGACAACATTGAACATTTTTATATAATTCAGATACTAGATTGGATATGTATCATTGGGCAAAAGGTTAAAAGTTCGGCGACCATGTTAAACCAAAGTTTACGGATCATTTATGTCATTTTCTCTTGATTTTAGGTAGCAAATCCAGTTTCTCAGTTGCTAAATTCAAGTGAAATGACAATGGCAGCTTAAATTTTCTTAAGGAAGTCTCGGGATCCATCTTGTTTATTTTGATGATTATTGATATCGGTATCTAAACGAGGGACGATTGAAGGGCAAATTCATACAGGGAAAACGGGGAGATGATTGTTGATCGTGTATCGCCATGTGTTGGCTCGCTTGAGAGTGATAAAGCTTCTTGATTTAAAAAGTTCATGAAATGGTACTCCACCACCATTCCATTCCAATTCCAAGGCCTGTTAACAAGGAACCCTTTCAAGTCCCTCGCTTTGTAACTGAAGCCATGCCATTAATTGAAAAGTGATGCAATCGACATCATTGAGGCAGTTTCTTGAATGCCAAGAGTGAATTGAACGCCTTTTCCTCCCTCTTGAACCACGCCTCCCAAAATCCTCTATAATATGGAACCGGCTCGCACCCTTCATCTCATCACCTCCCGCTTCTGTTCCCCTTCCCCCTCTTTTGGCCATGGCAGGATCAGACAGCTCCCGCTTCTTCGCCTTCTTGCTCATCGCCGGCGGAGTCGCCCTGCTGTCCGTTGCGCGGGCGGATTACGAGGACGCACCCGCGCCCGCACCCGAGGTGGAAACTTACCTGGTCAGATGCGCTACCAAGCTGACCGAGGAGTGCGGGGACCGCATCTTCAACAACATATTCTTGAAGCAGGACGAGCTCACCCCTGAATGCTGCAAGAAGCTCGTGTTGATTGGAATAGAGTGCCACGAGGCGATGGTGAAGTACATGATCTCCGTGCCCGCTTTGAGCAAGAATGCCTCCATCACTGTGCCCAGGAGCAAGCAAGTGTGGAATCAGTGTGTCTTGCTGGCCGAAGGAGCCCCTTCCCCGGCGTAAGAAGGCCTGGTTTTGTCGGATTTATTAGATGCCAAATTATCATCGCAAGCTCGAAAAAGACTAAGGAACGTTGACAGTTCAAAGAATTGTTTATTTTGCGCCTTTACTACAATTTGTATCCATGATCAGTTGATGTCCTAAATTAGTTTTACCTGTGTCTCCAGAAGTAAAACCTAAATAGAGATCAACGAATATGATTTGCTGGCCGGATTGATAATACAGAGACCAGGAAGTTGTTCCCTAATCTAATCATCAGATATAAAAGAAAGAAAAATCTGCCAAACCTGCAAAGTCATCTTACACAAGACGTGATCATGGACGGTAAAACGAGGAAAGTAGAAAAACAAGTTTGAAGACTTTTGAGGATTCGAGGATCGTACCAAGAATTTCAAGCAAAAATGCAGTTTATGGAGGATTTTGTACACGCAACAAAAGACGCGGGTTAACATCTGCTAATTCCTCTCTCCGAAGTAATAATCCGAGGAACTGGTTTTCTACACTATGCAATATAACACCCGAACCCCGAAATGCAGCAGCTTTGGGAAACACTCGACACCATTAGTCCTGTTTCGTTTGTGAATGATATGATCTTGTGAACTGAAGGAGCCGCTCGTGAGTCATTTATACCAGCGATCAGTAGCAGCTGTGAAAGCAATCTATGAATTACGGGAAACTCCTGCAAAATATATCCACAGATTATGGCTGCAAGATTTGCATATCCTTCGTAAAAAATTAATCTGATACCAAATTATCAGCAAGTACCTTCAGGCTTTCATGAAAAGTGCCATTGATGAAGGATTCAGGAAGTGACTGCTTCACAAGATTGTGTCCCCTGCTAGACATGAATGCTAGGTCTTAACTTAAGAATCAGGAGTCGCTACATAAATCGAGAACAGTAGAATATTTGCCTGAGTGCTAGAAGTTTGCAGCACTATATTCATTTTCAATTTAAGCACTAGAAGATTCAAAAGCATGTACTAGGTCGCAAGCAGTTTGACGAAGCACAGATTTATAATGCACCGCGCATACGTCAATAAATCATTGCGTCTCACAAAGATCCACTGGTTGTGCATACCGTATGCATTTGGATGACGAAAGAGGAAATGCTTGCTTAGTACCTTTCAGCTTCACAACCAAAAGGAAAACGAGATGAATTACCTTTCATCATGACATAAGAGTGTAGCACCGGATGTATGAAAGAGGATTCGAGGAGCGAAGTCATGGACAACAGCTATCTGATTTACCTGAAACAAAGACAAATTTCAAAGTTTATATTTTTAAGACTTGTGCAACATAATGTCATATAGTGGCCACAATGGCTGATAAACGATGTACCAAATTATCCCATGTTCTCATCAGTCTATTCAACAGATGATCAGCTGCAAGACTGAAAATGTACGATATTCCAAAATGAACCCGAAGTATGGATTCAACAATGTGCAGTCCAATCCGCTAAAGAAATAACAGAATTTGAGAATCCCAGACTTTGGCCATTCTTAAATAGGTGGACAACGGGTGAAAGGGTGCTAAGAAATTATAGAACACCAAGGGCAATTCTCACCACATTTGTGAGCTCGTTTCCAGTGTCCATGCTAATCAAGCATTCTTCCACCACCACATTTTCAATAGCCCATTGGACAGCACCGGATTCTCTTGCCTTCAAGAAAGACATTAATATGGAAGAAAAATTTAAATTTTTTTCTGAGATCAGATGAAGTCATTGATGATTCGCTGCACGGAGAAATAGAATGCACCTGGCATAAAATGCCAAACACTGATACGGCAACAGCTCTCACATTGTCATACACCTCCAGTGTGGATACGAACAATAGTAAGGGTACCAAGCAGTTAACAACGCAGGCTGAACTAACAAAAGAAAGGAAACGAGATCGTTCGTATCAAGATAAATGCTAGAGTGTGATTAGCCAATTTCAGACACTGATGAATGTTTCCGAGTTTCTCTATTAGCTGCAATGCACTGCAATGAAGCAATTAGCTAACTGAGACAAGGACAACAAAAACAATAATGCGAATGCATTAGACAGCACTCGACATGCTTCTTTTTGAGTTGCTTTCAGATTACCTGGAATAGTATAATGACATTGATAAGGCGCATGCATGCTCTCTCATTTAGTCTTCCATCGGCCATCATCCTGTAGATCAAGAGCACCTCCTGCTTCATAAGACCAAGACCAACGATAACTCAAAGATCCACCCATCACCCTGAACATCACCGTCAGTACGGATGAAAATAGGGAAGAATCTTTCTCTGTGGAACACAATGAAAACACTAGATTCTCTTTTCATCTTGCCGAAGCATAGGCCGATTAAATAAGAAAGGAGAGAGACTAAAAAGGAGGCGTGAGTGTCGTCGTGACCGGCCCGGTTCCTCCTTGAAATCGGGAATCGGACCTTCCAGATACTAGTTTCATTTTTAGGAACTTGGAACCGGACTAACACTCTCGGTTGTTGGATCAAACCGGCCGATCCGGTCCAGCCTAGGTGATTCTCGGTTCGATTCATCAGTCTTGCTCACCCCTATTGATGGCTCGCTCGGTCCCAGTCTGGGCGTCTGTCTCACTCGCCTTTCTATGTGATTTTACAAATCTATAGAAAACATCAGCGGATATAAGTTAGCGGGTCATATAAATTTCAACCCAGAAAAAGTTTGTCTCATGTTCCTCTCCTCGTGAATGAACGAAGCTGCCGCTAGCACAATTTGAGATCGCCGTCGCAGGTAATTCCTCTTTCCCCGTCTGCCCTCTTCCCTTCCTTTCCTCTCCCACACGCCCGCGGAGGCGCACGAGCACGCCCCATTTCGTGATCTGGGATGTCCCCCGCTACACGATTCACATCGCGTGTAAAGTTCAGATTTTGAAACTATCTGCAACTTGAATTGGATCGTATCGCAGCTGGGTTAAGTGAGATTTACCCCAAAAAGAAGAAAACGAAAAGATATGCTTGAATGGCTACTGGTTACCAACTGGATATGATCTTGCAGTTTTTTCTGTCATATTGAAATAGATTGAATCATGTTGTGCTAATGTGATGGATTTGTTCTCCCAATCTTAATCGAACAAAAACGAAGAAATCTTTAGTGTGGTTTAGTGGATATGCTTGCACTGTCTTTTCGCACTTAGGCGTGCAGCGAGTTTCCGGCTCTTTCCTGCATTGAAGTAGCCTTTCGTTGGTTTGACCTCGAAGAACTTTCGCAAGTTGAAAGTGACATCTTTGTGGGTTCGGTTGCGGATGCCACAAATGTGCACATATGCGTGTTTTTTCGTTGGCTATCCATGTGAAACTGTTGTGAAAGGTGATTCATTTCCCAGCCAAAAGAGATATAATGGCAGTTTTGGCCAAAGCATGGTTATTTCGCTCTGATTGCGAATGGTGAATGCGCTTTCATTTTGTTTATTTTTCGGTCATCACTATGTCTGATTAACTTCCGATTATCGTTCCCTTATTCTGTTTTGCTAACCTATGTACAATGTGATCACTATCTATGCATTTGCAATTTTGCAGCGACCATGCGACAGAGACATGGTGCTTCTGCTACGGCTGGTGGTGTACAAATATCACAGAATTTGAAAGACCTCCCTGAAGAAAAATTAGAAGAATCATATCCATGCTTATCAGAAAAGAGAGTGTTTTTGCTTTGTTTGGCTGTGCGAGTGTTGAATTCCTTGCTTGTACAAACATATTTCAACCCGGACGAGCATTGGCAAGCTCTGGAAGTCGCACATCAAATTGCATTTGGGTAAGGTAGCCTCCATAAGTTCTATAGCTGCATCTTTTATATATGTGTTGTTGCTCACAGGATAAACATTGAATGTTTGATAAATGAATTGCCAGCTATGGACATCTAACATGGGAATGGAAAAAGGGTATCCGAGGTTATCTGCATCCAATGATATTTGCTCTTCTTTACAAAGTTCTTGCAGTACTCGGTCTTGATAAACCTTGGTTCATGGTAAATACTGGAAACTAAAACTTTTGCCATAATATGTTTGATGAATTACAATGATCAATACTGTTACTGTTGTCTATTATATGCGAAGCTGCTTTTCTTGCTTTGCAGATGAGGGCTCCAAGGCTGCTCCAGTCAATATTTTCTGCAGTTGGTGATCTCTACTCGTATAAACTCTCTCGCCTTCTTTTTGGCAATCGTGTCGCTAGATGGGCAGTATCCTTTTGCTATTACAATTGCCAGCATCTGTATCGTCCCTTTCGGACCAAATTGTTGATTTGTGGAATTTTCAGCTTGAAGTTTAATAATATTGACCTTAACTTTCTGTCAGTTATTTTCAGAGTTGACAAACTGGTTTATGTTCTTCTGCATTACACGGACATTGTCAAATAGTTTGGAAACTGTCCTTACAATCATGGGGCTGTATTACTGGCCGTGTGTGAGAGTTTCATCCAGTAGTGATGCCTCATCAACGAGGATATGGGGCGTGGTAGTGGCAGCATTGGCATGTGTAATTCGACCAACAAGTGCCATTATATGGATGTATGTTGGCCTTCTCGAGCTTTCTTTGGCCCGCGATAGAATGAGATTCATTTTTTTGGAGGTTCTTCCTGTTGGGTGAGTAATCATGCATCCATCTATTTTGGTACTTGTGGCTATTAGATGGCATGCAACTGTGGATGCATTTTGTGCGACTGATTTATGCATTTCTAATATACTGTATAGGGCGCTGGTGCTTGGACTGGCAACTTTACTCGATCGGCTAGTGTATGGCTCATGGGTTTTAGTACCTCTGAACTTTCTCAAGTTCAATTTTCTTTCTTCTGGAGGCGACTACTATGGAACACACAAGTGGCACTGGTACTTTACTCAGGGATTCACAGTGATGCTCTTTACATTTTTGCCATTCTCCTTAGCCGGCATCATCATGTCCAGAAATTGGAGGCTTTCTGGGCTTATTGCCTGGGTTTTAGTACTTTACAGCATACTTGGCCACAAAGAATTCAGGTACAGGCGATCCCTCTGTAATTGGGTATTTGCTGCTTTGAATTCCTTACTTTTTTTCCCGACTTATCCTCCTTTGTAACCAGAAATGTGGACCCAGATTTGTTCTCCCCGTGCTTCCGATAACCTTGGTGTTCTCGGGATTTTCTCTAGCTGCAATATCGACACCCTACAGTTCTGATAACAAGACAGCAGAAGCTTTGAAACATCACACTAAATGGCCCTCAAGAATGCGATGGGCCATCTGCTTCTTGCTTGCAACTAACATCCCTATGGCCTTGTACATGAGCTTAGTTCATCAGGTACTACAGATTTTTTCTGCCTTTGAAAAAAAAAAAAAGAAACTGGGATGCTTGGTTTCATTTAACCTTTTCTTTATCCTTTTATGTTGAGTAAATTGGAATGCTGGAATGGCTCTGTTAACTAGGACCTTTTTTGTTATTCATCGTTACATGTATGTTGGAACTTCTTGTTGAATATCTGAGTACTTTGGTATGCTGGACAGAGAGGATCTGAGGATGTGATGAACTTTCTTTCGAGAGAAGCTGCAAAAGATAGAGTGAAGAGTATCCTTTTCCTTATGCCCTGCCATGCCACACCTTACTATTCAACCCTTCATCGGGACCTGCCCATGCGTTTCTTGGACTGCTCACCAAGGTAATCTTTGATGGTATCCTGTAAAAAACCGATCTATCTATCTGAGGTCTAAGTCATGGATTTGCATTCGATTTTGCTCGACAGTGAAGAGAGGGGTGTTCCAGATGAGTCAGACCGTTTTATGATGGATCCTGTGGGGTTTATAAAAGAGCTTGCAAATGATTGGTCACTACCAAGTCACGTAGTGTTATTCGAATCAGAAGAAAGAGCGTTGAGGGAATTCTTGCTGTTGCATTCTTTCAAAGAGGTAGATATTAACTTCAACGTCGACAACTACTGTCTTAATCCCAGTGCATTTTCCTTTGGTTTATGTTTCTTCCTGATGACTCGAACTATCAATGATTGTAGGTCAAGAGATTCTTCCATGCTCACTTCAAAGTGGATCGCGACCTCCAATCATCAGTGGTTGTCTATGCTTTGACAGGTCAATGAGATATGTACTCATGCATTTGTTATTCAAGTTTTCTGCAAGTCTGAAGTTTTTTTTTGGTTTCACATCCTATTTTCACTTTGCTTGAGAAATCCAACTGCTTTTGAGAGTGTGAATACTGATCAGATTGCACTGGCAATTCCTAGGCTATGAAGAAATTTACACGAAGTCATTTTGCATTTGTAAGGTGCACGTAAAAAACTAAAGCAGTTTTCACTTGAGAGAAGTTTCAATTGGTTCTCAGTTAACAATCTAAGGATTTTAAATAGCCTACACAATGATTTAATGGCATAAACCAAGTCGATAAACCTCAACCTTAATCTGGCGAAAGGAAGTAATCTTAACCTTTGATTTAAATGCTAAATGATGCCCAATTGAACAGCGAAACAAGTGATTATTTTTTTAAAAAAATTTTCCATATCATTCATTTTTCATGAAACAAGTGCATCCTTAAAGCCGGAAAAACGTGATTTGAAGTTTGCTTATTGCGGGACCTGGTTTGGAACTTGCTTATTTGCTGATGGACATGTCCAAATGTTGCACCAGAGTGTTCGCATGGCATTGGCATTCCTGATGGGAAGACAAAACTTGCTAATGAAACTGATGGAAGTTTGAATTACTGGAAACCTATTCCTAGATTACCTGCTATAAGCCATTTTGAAGGATGAAATGTTGACAAAACCATAAGATGGCCAGAGACTAAACTGAACAAAGGTTAGAACCAATAGCAGATGAAAGATGTGCACATTTCACTCACCTTTACAATTTTTAAGATACTGCAATCCGTCATTCGCCGAGGAGCTCACAGTGCATCCTCCTCAAGCACAATTATCTCCCTAAGATATGATATCCCATATTGTAAAGTTGCTGAGCATTCATTCCAATCGTAGAGCAGTCTCGGTGACTTCCTGCAATCGCCATGCAGAAAAGAGTTGGTGTAGATTGATAGAACAAGCTCTCCGTCTCTAGTCCCAGCTCTGCGCCACCAAGTAAAATGAAAAGTAAGGTGGGAAAACCTTGATGTCCTGTTAACAACACCTTCGAAGCACGTTTCAAAGAAATCGATGGGGACTTGAACAGACTCGTCAGTCCCATCAATGTCTCTTACTGCCGAAGCAAGCGAGCCCGAGTCGACCAAATAACTGAGCTCTGCGCCCGAGTCGATTATGACTCCATCATTTCCTGAAGTCGTTCTCTCAAATGCAGCTGTAGGAATGTAAAGCTTAAA
The DNA here is from genome assembly GCA_024733475.1 of Syzygium grande. Lineage (NCBI taxonomy): Eukaryota > Viridiplantae > Streptophyta > Magnoliopsida > Myrtales > Myrtaceae > Syzygium > Syzygium grande. The sequence goes on along the minus strand of JAMXDD010000008.1, from coordinate 37,471,378 downwards.
CCCCCACTAGACTTATGCCTTCCAAAGTGTATGTGTATCACCGATATAAGTGTAGGGGTGTTGAGTCACCTTCAAGAATCACACTTTCATCCGGTTGTTTCCACAAGATGCATTCCTAATTTTCTAATACTATAGGGCCACGTTTAATAGTCGGGATAAAATTCAAGATAGGATAAATTTTATCTTATCCTGTGTTTGGTGTCTGTCCAAGATAGGATAAAGTCGGATATATGAGGAATATAGCCCAGATAAAATTATCCCATAGGGAGGTGGGATAAATATGGATAGGATTTCTAATATCCATAATATAAAAATTAATTTTCTCGAATAATAAACTTGTTAAATTAATAAAATTAAAATAATATTTGAATATAAATACTATTTCAATTTTAATATAAAAAATTCAAAATAACAAAAAAAATAACAAAAATTCGTTTTTATATTTTCTTATTTTTAGTTATATATTCAAAATTTCTTTATATCATGTGATATAAATTTCATATATATAAATCAGTACTAATATATATATTTATTACATATTTTAGGTATATTAGTATAGTTTACTGTTTAATAAAATTTTATTAGAGAATGATGAAGGGGAAAAAAGAAATAAAAAAATAATAAAAAAAGAGGAAAAATAAAAAAAATAAAAAAATAAAAATGAAAGTAGGTAAAAGTGTCATGAGAGATTTTTATTATCTCCATTTGTGCAATTTTTAGATTCATTTACACTGATATGACGTTCATAGCAAATAATGGACATGGCAAGAAGTTAAAATATCCAGCTTTATTTCCGCACTTCACCAAACAGTAGATAGGATATAGCAAATTCCTTGGATTTCATATCCTATCCTATCTTATCCAATCCTATTTGACTAGAAATCCAGACGACCAAATGCAGCCTAGGGGAATATTTTTCCAATACTTCCATAATTGGATCGGGTTGTTCTTCATTCTCATGACTGCACCCAAAGACTATGTTGGGTATGTTGGGAGAACAATAACAATCCGAACAATATCGGATTAGCGCAACGAAATAAAATAATCTCTCCTCTTGTGCAAACCTACTAGGAAACGACTGAATCGAGGAATATATATACTAAGCACGCAAACACAAAACGATTTTTTACGTGGAAAACCTCCTCGGTGTGTGGAGATAAAAAACCACGGGACTGGAGTCCACCCAAAAATCTTCACTATCAGTAAAATTGGGTAAACAAAGTTCTTCTCTAGTACATACTAGAGGTACATAGCAACAAAGATATCAAGAACATCATTCTTGGCAATAGACATGAACTTCACAAGAGATAAAGGGGTAAGTACAGCGCAAGTGCCATAACTTTTGCACGGAGGACACTTAAGTGCCATAACTTTTTTTTGGCTCACTTGAGTGTCATAACTTTTAAAAAAATGATCACTCAAGTGCCACTTATGAGTTGGTCGTGAGGGCTCGAAACCGCGGCTTTTCTGATCGAACGGTGACCTTCCCAGCGAGGCGAGCACCACCAGCTTGAAGAGGGGGTGTCGGCGAATCATTCCATTGCCTCCGTTCGTCTCGAAATTTCCGTTTTAGCCTTCGTTGTCAGAGGGGATGGTCGTGAGGGCCCGAAACCCCGGCTTTTCCGATCGAAGAGTGACCTTCCCGGTGAGGTGAGCACCACCAACTTGAAGAGGGGTGTCGGTGAATCATTCCATGGCCTCCGTTCATCTCGAAATTTCCGTTTTAGCCTCTGTTGATGAAGGTAAAAATGCTTCGTAGTCATACAAATTTCGAGCCAATTTGTGTGACTACGAAGCATTTTTACCTTCGTCAACGAAGGCTAAAACGGAAATTTCGAGACGAATGGAGGCCATGGAATGATTCACTGACACCCCCTCTTCAAGTTGGTGGTGCTGCCTCTTCGGGAAGGTCACCGTTCGACCGAAAAGCCGCGGTTTCGGGCCCTCACGATCAACTCGTAAGTGGCACTTGAGTGATCATTTTTTTGAAAGTTATGGCACTCAAGTGAGCCAAAAAAAAGTTATGGCACTTAAGTGTCCTCCGTACAAAAGTTATGGCACTTTCGCTGTACTTATCCTAGAGATAAAAGGATAAATCTCACAAAAAATGCATTTTCGATGCAATCCACGAAAACCTGATGTAGGGAGCTTCAACTGAAAATCAAATCGATCAGATTTGAGAAGAATGCGGCACGAACATACTGATAAAATTAGCTCAATTGGACCACAAATCGACATCCAACGTCAGCATCATATATATTCTCAAACCTAGATTTTCTGCTCTTTCTTGTTCCCGTGTCTCTAAAAAACGTTCTTTTTACGACCACGACATAATAATAGTGAGAAACCCTATTTCTCCATATGAATAAACATATGGGCTCAATCCTTGGGCTTGTAATTCATTGGGCTTTTTCCACTTAGGAGTGAACCCAACCAACAAATCTCCCCCTCGTGACGATGTGGAGGGATTCACCATGCCTACCATAAATCTGCAATGTTCAAGCTTCTTCTTTGATAAAGCCTTCGTCATCATATCGGAACCATTATGATCTGTATGGATTTTCTCAAGTTTCAACAACTTCTCATCTAGAACATCCCTTATCCAATGATATTTAACATCAATGTGTATCAATCTAGAATGAAAAGATGAATTCTTACTAAGATGAATCACACTTTGGTTGTCACAAAATAACTCATAGCTCCTTTGCTTGAACCCTAGTTCTTCCAAGAACTTCTTCAGTCATAGCAACTCTTTACTAGCTTCGGGTCGCCGCAATAAATTCAGCTTCTGTCATAGAAAGCACAACACACTTCTACAACCTTGACTTCCATGACATAGTCCCACCTGCAAAGGAAATTAAATAACCAGAAGTAGATTTACGAGTATTAATATTTCCAGTAAAGTCGGAATCTGTGTATCCAACTAACTCAAGTTTTCCGGTCTTGAAACTGAGTTTCAAATTGGAAGTTCCTCGAAGATACCTCATGATCCACTTCACTACATTCCAATGCTCTCTACCTGGATTTGATAAATAACGACTAACAACGCCAACTGCATGCACCAAATATGGCTGTGTACATATCATCGCATACATTAAGCTTTTCACAGCTGAGGCAAATGGAACACTTTCTATGTCTTTCTTCTCTTTATCAATCGTGAGATTTTGCTTTGTATTCAACTTAAAGTGGACAACAAGAGGAGTGCTAACCACTTTAGTCTTGTCCATGTGAAATTTTTGAAGAATCTTCTCAATGTACTTCTCTTGCGACAAGAACAACTTCTTAGCATTTCTATCCCAAGTAATTCTAATGCCAAGAATCTGCTTCGCCATGCCCAAGTCTTTCATGGAAAAAGACTTGCTCAATTGTTTCTTCAATAATTCAATTCGTGAAGCATTCCTGCCGACAATTAACATATCATCAATATAAAGCAAGAGAATAATAAGGTCATCATCATAAATTTTTTGGACAAACACACAGTTATCCAAGAAGTTTTCATATAACCCTGCTCTATCATAATTGAGGTAAACTTTTTGTACCACTGTCTCGGTGCTTGCTTTAGGCCATAGAGACTCTTCTTCAGTTTGCACACTTAATCCTCTTTTTCTTTCACTTTGAAACCCTCTTGTTGTTCTATGTATATCTCTTCCTCCATGTCACCATGTAGGGAGGCCGTTTTGACATCCATATGCTGAACTTCCAAGTCTAGGCTAGCTGCCAAGCCTAGAACCACACGAATATAAGACATTTTTACCCCTCAAGAAAATATATCATCAAAGTCAATACCCTTTCTCTGACCGAATTCCTTAACAACCAATCTAGCTTTATATTGTGGTTGTAAAGCATGTTCATCTTGTTTCAACTTGTATATCCACTTGTTCTTTAAAACTCTTTTACTTTTAAGTAACTTCACCAGCTCAAAAGTATAATTATCATAAAGTGACTGCATTTCATCATGCATTGCATCAAACCATTTGCCTTTGTACTCATCTTCTATTGCTTCTACATAGCACTCTGTTTCACCTGCATCAGTCACTAATACATACTCATCTGTAGAATATCTGGTGGAAGGTCGTTGGTCTCTGACGGATCTTCGAATTGGAATATCTGGTGGAGCATCTAATGGAGTCTTTGGTTTAGGAACAACATCATCTGTCTCAACATGTTTAGGAATACGTGCATTGTTTGGAACATTCACTTCCTGCTGCTCCTCATCAACCCATGCAGGAATATGTGTATAAGGAACTGGATTCAAGTCAATCAAGTCATCACTAACTGTGGCCACCGAAATCATTTCTGATTTCTTAATATCCTGTATTATTTTTTTTTGGTAAGGATCTCAATATCCTGTATTGTTTGATCTTCCATAAACACAATATTTCTGCTTCTTATAATATTCTACTCAACTAGATCATAAAACTTGTAGCCAAACAAATCCTGTCCATAGCCAATGAATATGCATTGTCGTGTTTTTACATCAAGTTTAGACTTCTCATCTTTGGGAATATGCACAAATACCTTGCACCCAAAAACACACAAATAATCATAAGAAACATCTTTGCCTGTCCAAACTCTATCAAGAACATCAAACTCTAAAGGAACACATAGAGTAAGATTTAATACATGTGCAACTGTACTCAAAGCCTCACCTTAAAAGGATCTCGGTAGCTTTACTTGTGCAAGTAAACATCTTACCCTTTCAACTAGTGTCCTGTTCATTCTCTTAGCTAAGTCATTTAACTAGGGTGTCTTTTGATATCGGATGCCCTGTTGCTTACAATATTCATCAAAAGGTATAGTATACTCTCTCCCGTTATCAGTTCTCAACTTCTTTTCAATCTATCTCTCAACTAAAGCCTAAAATTGCTTAAAAGAATCTAATACTTGATCTTTAGTTTTCAAGAAATTTTCCTTGAATAGTCATCTATGAAAGTAACAAAATAAAGAGAGCCACCAAGTGATTTTGTCTTCATAGGACCGCAAACATCAGAATGCACTAAATCAAGAACACCTAACTTTCTTGAAGGAGGGGAGCTTTTGAATGCAACTCTATTATGCTTTCTCGCTAAACAATGAGCACACTTATTCAATGTTGAACTTTTCATTCCTGAAAGGAGCTTCTTCTTGATCAATATTGACAAACCCTTCTCACTAATGTGACTGAACCTCTTGTGCCATAACTCAACTGTTTCTCCGTTGTCTACTGTATTAATTTTGTCTATGGACAACTTTGCCTGCAGAATGTACAATGAAGAACATTTTTTTACCTCTAGCCACAACCGTCGTAGAACCTTTAGTGAGCTTCCATCGACAATCACTGAAGGTGTTGCGATACCCCTCACCATCCAACTTACCTATGGAAATCAAATTCAAACGAATATTAGGTATATGTTTAACATTATTCAATACTAACCTTGTGCCATTGCTAGTCTCAAGACACACATCACCAATGCCTACAACTTCAGCAAGTCCATTGTTTTCCATCTTCACAGATCCAAAGTCACTTGACCCGTAAGATGTAAAGAAATCCCTACGAGATGTAGCTTGTATAGATGCACTACTATCAATTACCCAACTGGTCTCATGACATACAAAATTCACTGTATCACTATCAAAGATAATGAGAAAGTTTTTCGCAACTGCAATAACACGATTGTCATCGTTATCATTATCACTTTTCTTCTCTTTACTTTTCTCTTTCCATTTCTCTCTTTTCATTTGATGACAAAACCTCTGAATATGTCCTTTTTGATGGCAATAATGGCACCCAACAGCCTTTGCTTTTATCTTTACTCTTATCTCTATTTCTCGGACCACGAATCTCACTTCTTCCCCCTTTTCTCAACAACCAAGGCATCAGAATGTGAAGAGGAGGATTCTTGTGTCTTTCTTCTCATCTCTTCATTTAAAACACTACTCTTGGTCAAATCCATGGTAATTGTACCATCCGGGGCTGAATTAGCGAAAGACATTTGAAACGTCTCCCACGAGTCCGGCAAAGTACCAAGCAACCATAGCACTTGTATTTTATCATCAAACTTGATACCCGTTGTAGATAGCTTATTTATAATTCCTTGAAAAGAATTTAAATAAACAGTCAAACGAGTACCATCTTGATATCGTAGAGCTATCATCTGTTTTATCAGAAATAACTTGTTATTCCTAGTCTTTCGAGTATACAATTGTTCAAGCTTATTCCACAAACTATGTGCATGTGTTTCCTCAATGATATGATTCAAAACATTTTATTTTGTGACAATCAAAGTGCGATTCATCTTGTTAAGAATTCATCTTTTCATTCTAGATCGAAACACATTGATGTTAGATATCATTGGATAAGGGATTTTCTAGATGAGAAGTTGTTGGATTTTGAAAAAATCCATATGGACCATAATGGTTCCGATATGATGACAAAGACTCTATTAAGGGAGAAGCTTGAACATTGTAGATTTATAGTACGGATAGTGAATCCCTCCACATCGTCGTGAGAGGGAGATTTGTTGGCCAGGTTCACTCCCATGTGGAGGAAGCCCAATGAATTGTAAGCCCAGGGCTTAAGCCCAAATGTTTATTCATATGGAGGGTTTCTCATCAATAAACACAGATAAATAATAATCCTTCTTGTACAAAAGGTTTTCCATCTTTCCTTTCCACACGTGCTAATTCGAACCATTCTACTCGTATTCGTTTCCATCGTTTAATAGAAGGTAGAAAATTCCAGCAATAACCAAAGCTCTGATATCACTTTGTTAGGAGAACAATAACAATCCAAATAATATCAAATTAGCGCAACAAAATAAAATAATCTCCCCTCTTGTGCAAACCTAATAGGAAACGACTGAATCGAGGAATATAAATACCAAGCACGCAAATACAAGATGATTTTTTATGTGGAAAACCTCCTCAGTGTGAGGAGATAAAAAATCACGGGATCAGAGTCCACCAAAAAATCTTCACTATCAACAAAATTGGGTTAACAAAGTTTTTCTCTAGTAAATACTGAGGTACATAGCAGTAAAGACATCAAGAACATCATTCTTGGCAATAGACATGAACTTCAAAAGAGATAAAAGGATAAATCTCACCAAAAATGCACTTTTGGTGCAACCCACGAAAACATGATGTAGGGAGCTTCAACTGAAAATCAAACCGATCATATTTGAGAAGAATACAGCACGAAAACACTGACAAAATTTCAGCTCAATCAGACCACGAATCGACCTCCGATGTCAGCATTAGATATATCCTCAAATCCAGATTTTCTGCTCTCTCTTTCTCTCTTGTTACCGTGTCTCTCAAAAACATTCTTTTTACGGCCATGACATAATAATAGTGAGAAACCCTATTTGTCCATATGAATAGACATATGGGCTCAAGTTTTGGACTTGCAATTCATTAAGCTTCATCCACATGAGAGTGAACCTAGCCAATAGAGTACAAGGAGCGGTCCTTCATTTGAAGTCTCGAATATGAACGACTCTCGAGCAAGTATCCCTTTTGTCAGAGGTACAACTTCTCATGAGAGTGAACCTAGCCAACAGGGTACAGGGAGCAGTCCTTCATCTGAAGTCTCGAGTATGAACGACTCTCTAGCAAGTATTCCTCTTGTCGGAGGTACAACTTCTCAATGCACCTCGTACTCTTGATCGTTGTGCTCGTCACATTTATGGTATAATGTCTCTCAAAATTTTGACCTGCACGATATGTTGGGTGGGGGTGAAGAGCATTTAAGGTGTAAACTAGGTGACAAAGTTAAAAAGATATGGAAGCACATAAATTAAACGTATAAAGTTTATTAGAGAGAACTGCCTTTCTTCGATCTTATTCTTATGGTAGTTCCAACTTTGACCCTACACGGAGTTCCTTTCTTGCAAGCTTTCGACTTATCGTAGAACTAAACTTCCTTCCTCTCATAATTGCAGCTATTTTGATAGAACTTATTGCTTGCGAAGGGAAGATCCATATTTGTTGCGCTCAGACGGGCATGGTCCATAATCGCTGTAACTTTTTCATCAGAAGCTACAATCAGTAGTCGCGCGAACGCACAACAAGATAAAGATCGAAAAAATGATGAACGTCTCTGACTTTGACGTGTCTAGAACTTCATAAGATGCGTATAAGAGAAACTCGGTGCACTTTTCACATCAGAGCAGGTTTTGACAGATTCTCAGTTAACAACCTACTAGTTTTGAATAGCAGCCACCACAGAACCTGATGGCGGGAACCAACTCCATAAACGCCAACCTTAGTCTGGCGAAAACAAGTAATCTTAACCTTAAAGTCAAAGGTTAGTGACAGAAGGAAATATATAACTTCAAGATCAGACCAGCGAGAAGAACGCTGCAGGAAGGCAGAGACAGGATATGGTCGCTTAAAAGCTGGAAAAACGTGCTTTGGATTTTGCTTGTTGCTGGACCTTGTTTTGAAAATTGTTTATTGCTGATGGTCATCTCTAAATGTTGCAAGATAGTGTCCAAATCCCATTTGCAATGGGAAGACACAAATCGTTAATGAAAGTTCGAATTCTTAAACTATTTCATAGTTACCATAAAATGGCCAGAGAGTTCTTTCAGGTAACTGCATACTGGATTGAAGAACCATCAGCAGCATAAAACAATGGTTTGCACAATTCTCTGTCCTTATTAATTGGTAAACTGCATTACTTCCCCCACTAACTCTAGAAAATACATTTATAGGACAACAACCCAAGAATTTTCAATTTGTACATGTGACCCTCAAAACTTTGAGGTTAAAAAATACAAGATCATTATTTTTGTGTCTGCACTAATGTGAAAGAATAAATGCCTGCCACTTTTATGCTACATCCTCCAAGAAACAGCAAGATGAGCCAATTGCGTCTTCATCATCACCCGCATGATCAAGACACCAAAAAAACTAGCAATCTTCATCTTACACGTGGGAACTGAGTTGTGATGCCAAAACTGTTCTCACTCCCCAAGATCACTAGGAATGATATCAGTGACTTTTGACCAGGCTAGAGGGGAACCTGCACAGGAGGGAAATTGGAGTAGCTGATTGTAAATCTTTAGAACTGAAAAACATGCACAAGCATGTGCATGCACGGATCATGCACATGCACAGAAACATATTTGCATTTACATAGATGTAAAGTGAAGAGAAAAAGCGGCTATACCTTCACGTGATGTGGCATGATTTTAATATCAAAGGGTACATGAAGCCATGCTTCAGGTTGATAAAGCAAGAAGTTCTCAGGTTTACTGGTGTAGACATCTGCATATTGATGAATATGATAAGCAAAAGCAGATTCTTGACCAGTATCAGTGAGGAAAGTAGCTCCAAAAGAACTGTTGAACATTCTTTTCATTATGAGACGTGCTTTCTGCCTCTCCTCATTCAGCTCCTCCAAAAGAGACTTGAACCCTTCACTCTGACTACTGACAACAGCTGCATGCAATCTGCCTAGCAGCTCTTGTATTATGTGAAATTTTGCCTGAGTCCACAATTAAAATAGATAATTAGAAACAACACACTCTCACATTCGAATTGCCAGCTAAGTCCGTTGATTATTAACTCTTATATCCTACATAGGATCTGAATCGAATTTCAAATGTTCAATTTAATAGGGGTATAGAGTGATTTGAGGAAACAAGCAGCTGACACTGTCATTCAGCTTCCCAATTAAACAGAATAGAAAAGATAAAAGAAAAAAATGAACTTCTGGGGCACTCAAACAGAAGTCGGATGTCCATATATATAAATAACAAAGTTCATAAAGCGTGTTTACCTCAGTGATGAAGAGGTCAATGACATGAGATAAATATGACTGTAAACTCAAGTTAAAATTAGGGACAAGATTAAGGTTCAGTTTGTTGCTTCCAGAGTAGATGAAGAACCCCTTCCTCAATTGAATATAAAAGCATAAAACCTCATTGCACTACAATTGTTGGCTACCAAAGTACGGAATCAGGAGATAAGACCTTCTAACAGATTTTCTTGTGAAAAATAAAGGTGATCTTTGGACGTGAACAAAATTAAATGATGCCCAGTTTTCATGAAAAGGATAAGGACAAAAGAATCTGTTTTTCCTAAGACAGAAGCGAACAGTTGTGGTTACTGGGTGTATAAAAGGTGAAAGAAGCTTCAAATTGGGAGAAGTTTAGTTGAAGTCATCTCCAAAAAAGTGGCAATCTCAAAACATCCAAACCCGAAAGCAACTTGATATAGTAATAGCCGCAAAGCCACTTTCACTTTAAAATGAAAGTACCAAGTATATGGTCTAACAATATGAAGTCTATCATATTAGATGAACCTTTGTACGGGTGGGTGACTCCCCCTGGCCTCTCCCTCTGAAGTTTAATTCTAGAGATAATACTAAGTTCTCCTAGATGCATTCATCTTTTTAATAGGAAATTGCACTGTTCCATCAGTATTTTCAAAACAAGCCAATAGTTTTATCAAAACCAGAGGCAAAACTGTCACTAAACAATAACATTAATAAGCTGTTCAACTGCCTCACTATAGCATGACTCGGAATTGAACAAGCTTGACATCAAAGATATTAACATGCATCATTCAAACTATTTTTGGGTAAACAAACAATTATAAATAATTTCATCATAGTTTACCTGTTCAAATCGGTAGCGATCATCATTTTGGATATGTATCTCATTCTGCATATAACCATAGACTGACATAAGTACAAAGTAGCAGCTCCATTGTTTAACTACAGGAGTATGTAAACCAATAGAAAGCTAAACCATGACTGGGAAATAAAAGCAGTGCCTCCCAGCATATACAGAGTAGTCGACTATCCAACTGACACAAGATTTGATTGTATTATCTTTACTTTTGTCTAATTATAGATGACTCTAGATCTATAAAGTACGAAAAGAAAGTAGTTCAATGAACTCCATCAACTTTGTTCCAGCTTCTTCAGTATTATGCTGCATTATTGAATTGCACTACACGATCTAAAATCCAGTAATGGCTAGAAGTTCAATGAACTCCGTTAACTTTCTGAATAGAAAGAATTGCAACTAAATAAGCCAACATGCTTCTTTCGACAAAAAAAAAAAAACCAACATACTTCTAGTTCATGGATGATAGCAGCAGTGCGCCAGCCAGCCTTTGAAGGCCCTCTTAGGTCACTAAATAGATGATCCCCAAAGTATATCACCTTACAAGGAGGAAAAGGGATTACAAATTAAGTCACACTGTAAAAAGAATATACTGGAGGATAAATCAATCAATTGTCTGATAAATAAACATCGTACAACTATTTAGTGCATACCTCTGGACCATTCCACTTAGTGATCTGAAGGAACGATTTAAGGCAGCCATGGTAATAAATTTTATCGGGGAAGCAGCGCATCCACCTTGGTGAAAGCCAAGGTATCGTTTTCTGAGTCATAACAGCTGCATAGATGTTCGATGGAGGAAAATCACCAAAAACAACATTATCGTATAGACAAAATTTAAGCAGACATAAACTACCAAGGCCACTTCAATAGTTAATAGTAACTAGACTCTTCAATGTGAAAATCATCCATACAGAACGCAATGATAATAATTTCAGGAGTGGAAACAATCTACTCCCTCCCTCCCTCCCCCTCTCCCTCCCTCCCTCCCTCCCTTCCCATGCCTCAATTTGTGATTATGAACAATCCATGGCTCTATTTCTGACACAGCATCATAAATTTGGCATCATTGGTCATACGGTTGGAATCATAGACTGGGCATGTGATTTAACCTCAAACTGAACAGATTGTTCCGGTCTTATAGAAGAAGATACACCTCTTTAGAAAAATTGATCTCCTAGGATATTAATCCAATTTTCTAGCTGTTTTTATGCAAGAAAGGGGAAAATTGTGAATTCATCGACATAAGTTATATAAAAATCGTCAAAATTAGATGACTGAGAATTTGGATTGCAGAATTTCCAGTGACTTGAGGCTGCATCACAAGTTGAGACAGTGGCACAATGTGTGCATCCACAGTAGATGTGAGACAACAATTTTAGGCAGAGCAATGTCCGATCATCAATTGTTCTCTTTCCTCTGAAGGCAGATGCAATGAAGCAACAGATTTTGGCAAAGATTTATCACTAACTTTGTATAGCATGAAAAGCATCTCATAGACTAATACAATCACATAATGGCTGAAAGATGACTTTGCGCATTTAATTGGTGCCTTGAAAAGCAGTTTTATTGGGTAAGGCAATTTCTGAATTTCTTAAATCAGTAAAACAATCCCTGTTCCCTCTCTTCTATTTTCAATAACAGATGCTTATACCCGCTAAAACACAATAAATCCTAATATTACCAACAGAAACAAACTATAGCCATAGTAAGATAAAAATGCACTTAATTTTATCTACAATAAAAGGGAAAAATAAAGAGCGCAGTATAAACGCGAACCGAAATGGGTGCTCAGATGTGTAAAAGTCAGGCTTATTTGCTTTAGCTATCACAACATCAAAAAGTTCCCTCCATGAATCTCCACAGTCCATGTATTCCTGAAAAGAATTTCAAGACGGGGTTCACGAAATGATAACACCTCCACATAACTCATAAAGGAGAGGTAAAAAGAACAAGAACAGTTTGTCATCTTTTAATGCATAAGACATCAACACCAGCAGCGCTGCTGTGGTGGAAAAGAATGCCAGAAAGAAGTTATCAACCTTCTTATTTTCACTGTGACAAGAAACATGGTGGCATAGTTTTCAAGGATGAATCTAACCTCCACCATAAACTGCATCCCTCCATCCACAAAATAGAAAGGAGAATTAGTCAACAAAAAGAGTTTCTTCCCCTTCTCCTTCAGCATCTTCAGGAAGTGTAGCATCTCTCCCTGTTATGTTGAGAATTACTAACAGATGAACTCCACATATCCGATAAGCAATAAAATTTACAACAATATCCAGTAAAAAAGGTATACGAATACAGGAAGTACTAACTTACGTTTTTTACTAAGTATCTATGAGGGTCTGAAAGAATCCCTCTGTGAACTAGTCCACTTCGATGAACATGCTGAATTGCCCGATTTACATCTTCATAAATGTAACAGGCATCAAATTCCAGCTTCGCATCAACGAAAAATTGCACCATATCTGCAATGAGGCATGCCTAGAAGTAACAAAGAGCAAAAGTTAAGGTTAGAAGCGGATGAGATGAGGTTTAGTACTACAGATAAGGTACTATAAATCCTGTTTGACACAAAGGATACCCAATTTAGAAGTTGCAGCAACTTAAACAATTACATGGTGGCATAAACTAAAAATACTTAAAGTCAGAGTGACCCAGAGAAGATATAGAAGTAATGTTGAATAGAGTACCGCATATCTAAACCAATCAGAGAAGCAGGTGTTGTATAAATTAAGGCAACATCCATCGAGTTGGAGCCACAATCAATAGGTCTATAGTCTATAGGACGTTGTTCAAGCACAGACAGCAGTAGGACACGTGCCATGATGTAGGATACTGATTTGTTTACAAATACCACCAGAACTCTTACTGTGCCACTTGCTTTGTACAAGTACATTCTCAAAATAGCAAACAGTTGCTAAAACTAACCTCACTAAAGCAGAAGAAGTCCATTAAGCCAACAAGCCCGCGTGCCTGATCACGGCCAATATGCCGTGTTCCATACACGAGATTGATTTCCTTCCTGGAAAGCTGCATTTTATGTGCATAAAGCTATCAGCTGGAACAACTGTATTTCATATCAAGGGGTGGGCCCCTCGATTAGCAAAAGAAAAAAAATCTTACAACAATCCCAATCATGTAATAGCAATCTAAGGATACCTTCAATCTAACCGAAAAGACCACAAACTATTCGAGTTGACAAATAAGATGACCAAGCACATAAAGACACAGTTTCATCAAGCTTGTACTTATTCATTAGCAATTCTGTGCAATCAATACCAAAATACATCCATCAAAAGGAATAAAGGAGATGCTTAAGCTCTTCTATGTACAATCGTGTTGAAAATTTCAGAATTTACTCGATTATCCTGCTTTATATGTCAAAAAGTTACTGCAGTGATATATCCTTTAAGTGGAATTTTGGGTCTCCAGGCAAAATCATGATGAAGGATTACAAAAGACCATATGAAATATCTACAGATTCATCCATTAGAGAGAAATACGTTTACAACAACCAAATACAAAAAAATGAAAAAATTACCTTCCGTCGACCAAAGTAGCATCCATCCGGCTCAATTGAGCCAAAGAAATCCAACTTCAAGAGACATCCTTTTTGCTTGTCATAGTATAATCCTCTGATTGGGAAGCTTGGATCATACTTAAAATTCATACAAATTTCGGGGTACCTAAACTGAAAGATAAGGCAAGGAACTGTGATTAACAATCACATCATAAAACAGCCATGCTACAGGCCGTAAAAGTAGCATGCAGTGATTTTAGCCATTATACGGACCTCATTAACCATGTGCTGCTTTGCAAGATCATATATCAAACTCTGCAAATTAGCAGAGTAATGTGCCAGGGTGTAGTCATAGTCAAATCCGTACACTTGTATATTATCCAGTCTCATATTCTTGTTCACATATATTCCTAATGTGATCCACAACAACAGTCAGCATCTAATCAGCATTTTATAGGCTCGTAAAGCCCAAATGTAAACAAATGATATATTTGAATAGGAGCAATGAAAGTTTAAACGAAAGATAATGATCGCAACCTTTAGGGTTCATCTTTGGCATTTCTTTGAGTGCTTCAGGTATCTTGAGAAAACTCTTCTTGGCAGCATCGAATTCACGCCGAATCTTCGCTATCTCATCATTGAGCCCCGGGCCGTCATGCTCGGACCGCCAATCCTCCTCCAATTTCAAGACCTTCTGCTCCGGTGAACAAATCGAGCTAAGGCCTCGGAAGCTTCCTCCGAGCTCTGCAAATCAAGAAAATCAAGAATGAACCTTTTTCCCTTCGGAAAACTCGGGCTAGACAGAAACAACTCCGCCTTCACAACTACGGTTTTTTAACACCACAGGGCAGCAGGAAAACCGAAAAACCTTACCTGCTCTGGCCTCACCGCGAAGAACGTTCAACCCCTGCAATGACGAAACACGCGTTTGTGAAAATGCCGACGACAAACCCCACATTGCAAGTCGCAACCTTTTACACCGGAGACACAAGCGCGGCACGTGAAGGACGCGAATCCGAAGCAACGGGGACATGGGTCGGAAGAGATAGCCGCTCTCGCAACCCCCGCACACGCGAAGAGAACGCAACAGGGCAACGAAAAGCACGCACCTTGAGGGAAGAGCAGGACGGAAGAAGCCTCCGCAAGGAGGCCATGCCAAGGAAAGGCGAAGGCGATCCGACTTCGAGAATGCGCGCGCGCGCGCGCGAAGAAGAAGAAGAAGAAGGAAAAGAACGGAACAAGAAAATGGAAGTGAGAGCTTCGCTAAAGGTCTTCCCTTTTTCTCCTACGGTTGGGTCTTATGGTCTCCCGCGCCAATCAAAAAGGAGAGGACGGCTGGCTGAACACCGTCCGAATAACAACCGAATTGCCGAGACCGAGGGAGAGATGTCGAAAAGGAATCGTGTTAAGATACTCTCTCCCTATATATATGTATTGGGATTCTGTCAAGATTCTTTAGTGTATTTATTTTATAAATTTTTTTTACTACAAGTTCGGTATTTTCGTTTTTTTAAAAATTTTTTCAAATAAGGGCGTGATATAGGGCCGTTTTCTCGGAAAACGACTGGGAATGCATCTTTTTTCCAAATAAGGGTTTGGAGTTGCCAACTTAATCTCGGGCCCGAGCCCATCCGCTGTCCAAATTCCCGTCTCTCGAATTGTACGTGCGATCGCTTGCTTATTACGGCAGCAAGACAATTCTCGTCCGAAGTGTTTTGATTTTACTCAGATTAGACAGGCTGGATGCAATCAACAGATGCAATATACTAATAAAGAGAACCAATTTCCCCTTTTGCCATTGTTTTATTCCTCGTAGCTATGTGTCAACGTTATTTGAGGCCCGTCACGACGCAAAGTTCTATTTTGAACTAGCTTTCAAACCATCGCCCTACGCGTGCTGCTTAGATGTTTCTAAAGAGTGCATCAATTAGGCTCACACATGTCATACCCCACGCTTATACAAATGTTTTATCTACATTGTTCATGCAAAGACCCCATGTTGTAGATCAAGATCTTGTATATTGATATCCTTTGAGCAACATACGCAATTGTTGATTAATCTACTTCATACTGAATTGAATTTAGTTGCTGTTTCAATGCCGGCCTTGTGAAGAATTTTCACGAGGAAAGCATTGGAGGGCTCGGCCGTCACTTGTTGTCCAATGTCCACTTTTGCTTGCGCATGCTCGCTTTCATCAAGAACCCTTTTTCCATCATTGAATAGATTGCTCAAATGGTTACGAGGTTGCCATTTGAGAGTCAGATATTTACCTTGTTTCAGCAAAATCAAACATTTACCTTGTAGAGAGAGAGAGAGAGAGAGAGAGAGAGAGAGAGAGGATTTTTATGCAGGACAATCTTTGTCAAGTCACATGACGTTGTATGCTATACATTTTTCCGACTCCACGCAGTCGAAAAAAGACTACATAGATATCGTGGTTGTTAGTCTTTTTTCACGAGAAGTAGTCTAATAAAAGGACACCTTCAGACCCAGAGTCCAATCTGGATAGCAGAAACTAACGAATACATACACATGGTGCATGCTTTGACCATATTATATCTGAAAAACCCCATTTGCTCAGTTGATGACCCCAACAGTGTGTCCTAATCTTTCTTCATTGCTTTCATAGTGTTCGTTGGTTGCTGTCCGCATGAGAAGCGTGCTTGGCACAAAGCTCGCTGCCAAGCTGACAGATACATGAGTTTTGGCAACCTGTCATGTGCTCCAAAGAGTTCTTGGAAAGAACATACAAATTCCCTGTACTGTGTTACGGCACGGAATTTACCATCAAGAGGTTGAATTCACGTTCCAGGGACCAGGAGGCCTCGTTTTTTTCATTGATACTTAAGTTATACTCCTGGAAATAACCATTGAAGGTTATGATGGATATTATCGCCCTGAAAAGGCACAAGGAGAATCAGTTACATATTGGCATGGAGGTTAAGGAAAGATCAAATTTCTTTGTTATTTTGACAAGCATTCAAAGGCACTGGCCATGAGCCGGTAAAAATATTCATTTACGAGAATACTGACACCCTATTTGGCTCTATATCTTCCAAGTAGAAAGTTCTGCTGTCTACAAAAATCGTGTGACGGGAACATTGGCAACAAAAATCGCACCTCGTTTCAATTATCGTAGAGATTTTTTTTTTTGGTCAAAAGTTATCGTAGAGATTCAGTCACTTAAGAAGCCCAATTATAGATGCCAGAATGGATTGTGTACAAACATCTAATGGACTAATATGCACAGCCACAAACCACAAATTCAAACATATGACTGCAACTGTACACTTGAAAATTCAGATAGTGGCCTCTTAGTCATAATCAAAGGGTTACAGATCTAATAGGTGGCAACCAATCATGAAGCTTTAAAAAAAAAAGTAGGCATCTCAAGGTACTACATGCAGCTCATCCTAGGCATTCTCACCAATACATTTTGAATTGGGTAACTATTAAGGAGGAAGAAATCTTGGTCCATATGCCCTTATACTCCATTTGATCTATTGGACCAAATTACAAGGATCTACACTAAGGAAAGAATTACAAGGATAAAGAAGGAGCGAAACTGATAGATGAGAGATGAAGGAACACTGCACTAAAAGAGAAGCCAGATATCATGAGTTACTCACCTACACGCAGTAAATTCAGATGCAGATGTTTTCGGATCCTTATCTACTTTGCGAATCACTGCATAGCTGGGTTAGAAACATTTATTTCATAAGTTGAAGACAAGGAAAAGCATACAGAAGTTCAAGTCATAAGAACTCACTGAGTCTAAATAAGTGGTCTAGAACATAAAGTTGGCTCGACGACATAAATAGCATCAACTTGGCTAGTTACGGGGATTTCGGAATCCAGCCGAATAGCTGACTCAACAGTACTGAGATTTGTAGTTCCCAGTTTCTCCCACCAGATAAATGATTAATCTCGTGTCCAAGCAAACCCCCTCCTCTCTCTCTCTATCTCCCTCCAGCTATTTTGATCTTCACTTTGCAATTTACCCACGAATTTTTGAAGAAAAGAAAACCATGAAATAACTAATCTATATCATAATTCTTAGTTTTAGCACAAAAAATAGAACAAAATAATCCCATTTAGCCTTGACCAAGTATTAATATACAAAAAACCAAAATCCACCATAAAGCTAACTGGAGACACATATCTTCACTATGATTGAGTGCTAGTTGAACACAACTTCCTTACCATACGAACATCTTGCCCCAACTTGAATAGTGATATTAATAATAACTACATTACCTTTTGACTCCAGCCGGAGTAGCATCATGGAGCACAAGATGATGAGCTGGATCGAGTACATCATTCACAGAATCAGGTAAGACTGCTCCAAGAAAACTATTTGATCTTTTGCTTCTGGAAAGACAACATTCAAGAAAGATAATCAAAACTGCATGGAATTTTGAAGGGGAAAGTAATGCGCTGCCATTAAACTAAGAGCATGACAACATCTTAGGAAACAAATTGTGTTTTGATCAAAAGTAAAAATGACATTGCAGTTAGATTTACTAAATTGATTATCAAGCTCTTTAAAATTACTGCAACCTCTCTTGAAGTAAAGTATGAAATACGAGAGAGAAACTTCCTATAACTAACCAAACATCAAATGGATGTGTTAGAGTCTGAAATAAATTTCTTGCATCCAAGCAAGGCCCAACTTCAATTTGAAATATGAAAAGTCAATATTCACCTTTGGTTTACAGCAATACCCGGGGAGAAAACATGAACAGATCCTGAGGAACTTGAGGCAGCAAGAATGTCTGGCAGTTGCAATGATGGCCCAAAGGACAAGGAAAATATTGTTGACGCGTAAGTACCCCTTCTGAAACTATATGACTGCAATGAAGCATAGTTAGATGCCATTAAGAGAAGAAAAATGACACCAACGTTGTCACCACAGAAAAGTGATCAAGAACTAAAACTAACATATGAATTAAATGTTAGACAAGTACATGCAAACAGAAAGCGGTTGAGAATGCCGGAAGTAATGTCAGTTCAAAAACATGGTCAAGGCATCTAAAAAGTCAACAAGTTAATCTTTGGACATGGTACGACTTTGTAGGCCTCCCTACTATTTATGTTACCCTCCAATGCCACTAAACTGAATACAGCTACAACAGACACAAAAGAACACATATGCCTGGTGCATAAATGCAAAAATAAAAATCTAGTGCTACCAAAAGTATGTGTTCTCCCCCATCTGCATAAGAAGGGATTAAGTGAAGTCTTGGTTGTTCATCGTGGAGCAGAAGCAGGGTGTGCATATGTGTGTGTACCCAACTGCTGACTTGCACTGATTGAATAATTAAGCATCATTTCAACCACAATACACTCCGCAAGTCTACAAGATTAAGCACGTCCTCCATGAATATGAAACAGGCTCCCTGTATCGGCATTTTGAAATGCACGCATTTTGCAGACATGGGCTGTGCATACTTCTATTGTTGACAGAGAACATACAGCTATTTACAAACTACCATAGATGCTAAAGGCATCCAAAAATTAACAGCAAAACTAGATATATTACCTGTATTTCTTACCTTGCTTGCATCAGAGACCAAATGAACTCTGATTATTGTTCCATGTTCAGATGCTGTGGCTATGTACATCCCATTGGATGAGAGGACAGTTGCAGCCAATGGTGAACGATGGGCATCTATCTGCAATCAGATGGAATATTAGTGAATGTGATTTCTCCTTATAAGAAGAGGGATGATACTAATCAAGTCTGATAACAATTATAGAAGAACAAAAACAATTTTATCTCCTCGTCCATTATTGTTGGGCACAAATGAAACGCATTCAACTTCTGAGGCAGCAAAGAGAAGCCAGAGTCTCCAACTCTTCCTCCTAATATTCTAATAAACAACATTTTTTGCACCATGATTCAATTCTTATTCAATTATTTATCTATTTCCTTTTCTGCTCCTAAATCAGTAGATAGCCCCTATCCATTTTTCCTAAATCCACCTGAGTTTTGGAATCATGCTCAGACCTATCTCTAGCAAAGAAGAGGATGGCCAACATAGAATCAGTCATCATGATTAGAGTTTAACAAAGCTCATACAGACAACCAGAAACAGAACAAGTGACTTAATTGATCATCATTAAAGTATCTACTAATCCACTGGTTGAATGGATTCAAGAATATCATTGTGCAAAAAGTGGATGGCTGCCTTCATTATCGAGCAAAAATCTCGCAAGGACAAATATCTCATAGACCGACAGGAAAGAAAATCAGATGCAGTTGAAATGTGATGTTTTGAGCTCCTTTCGTATGAGAAAGTAACCTCACAATGTGAATGGAGCTCCATGACATTATACACCAAAACAGTTCCTCTAGTTGTACTTGCAGGAAGAGCCAGGAAGCAACCGTCCAAACTGGGAGAGAATGCACAGATTCCTGTTTAGAGAAGAACTTAAGGGGCTAAGTACATTAGGCAAAGTTACTATCATCATTAAAGAGGACAATACAATTTGTGGATTGTGTAGCAGCTGAAAAAAGATCTTCAACAATTAATAGCATAGTAGCATGATGTTTTTATGATAAAACCCTAGACTGACAACAAGCTACTACCATAAGGTGCCTTTTTCTCATGATTAGGTAAGTTTTCACATCTTTGTGGTAATTTTTACTTGCCTAGCTCTGCATAATATCTATGGCACCAAAAGATAGGTCACTACATAGATAAACAGCCAAACCTTCCAACTAAGACATAAGAAACATGGCCAAGTCTACCTGTGAATAAAGTAGTCACATAACATAGAGAGCCAATAATGCAGCTCAAATAACAATTTTGCAGTATAATGCACTCTTGCTGCTTTTGCACATGAGTTTATAGCCTAAATCTTTCAGTTCTCAACAGAAGAATGATATCGTCTTAAAGTAATGCAAATCTAACTCCTGTGTGCAACAATTATAAAAGCCAAGTGATACTTCACTCAAATCAGTAAGCATTGCAAGATCAGATGATTTTTCCAAAACTCACCCTTTGGATTTGACACTGTATCAATTGTGTCCAGTATTCCGACAGTATTCACATCATATATGTATGTTTTGTCTTGTAGGACAACCACAAGTCTGCAACGACATTCTAGTAATTTTAGTATACGGGGATTAGTGATTGCCAAGAAGCATCAATAGCCAATCCCAGCATGAACATATAGTAGAGTAGGTACCTTTTCCTATTTAAGCGAACAGCAACAACTGAAGTTAGAAAATTTAACTCCCGAAGGGCAGTTCCGGTTGCGGTATTAAACAAAACCAGGCGACGTGGTGACAAAGATGGCTGCAGCAATGACATCAATGATGAGTGAATGATCACGCAGAACTTCAGATGACTTATTGAAAAAAGAACAAAAGGCACGTCAACTGAACAGCACCTGCTCTCCGGCTCCAACAATGGCAAGCAGACTAGTGCTAAAGAGCATTTCAACAATGATGAAAGCTCCAACAGCTACAAACATAAAAGAAGAAGATTAATCTTAGGACATAACCGAAATAAACGACACAGCAACAGAAGCTAGGTGGCTGGGAGTCCCCAAAAGCATTTGAAGTCTTTCCACTCCAGACAATCTGAAAATTGGCAATAGATGACTCTACTCATTCAAAATGCCTATGAAACCTTCATCAACTTAAGCAGAACCGTAGGTGAGAAGTATATGGGCTACAGAATGAGGAAGGATTTCTTTTCTTGCCTACTCATTCCGCAGCTCGTATAATGCTCACCCACAATTCAGCTTAACTTTGTGAAGGTATCACAGGCTTCTTTTCGTTTTGGTTACCATTGTCATCCAATAAATCATTTCATGAAAGAATTCCTAAATGACTACTTACACAAAATATGACACCACAAGTTCCACACAACTTAGAAAGGTTGATGGTACTAAAAGAGAAACAAAAGATTCCACAATTTCCTTTATAGAGCCCATCATGAATTAGTGCTAACAAACTTAATCTACTCACGAACAGATAACGAATCGGAGAAGCTGCAACAGCTGACCTCGTTCATACAAGAGCTTCCCCGTGTTGGAATCGAATATCCGGAAGCCATCCCTCGTGCCGACGACGAAGCAACTGCAAAATTAACGCCCCACCCACAAGGACACACAAGCTTCAGCAATCGAAAAAACCATGCCCCTCATTCGGAAAAGGGAAAAAGCTTCATACTTTAGGGAGTCCACAGCATGGAAACCAAAATTCAAGCAACCCCATAATCTAGAGGATGCATCGCTTGCCGGGTTCGATAGTCACCTGTTGTCCTGATTGAAGGAAGCGCAGAGAATTGGGTAGGACGAGGACGGGCCGGCCATTTCAAGAAACTTCTATGGCGATGAATTCTGCGAAGAAAGAAGCATCAACCGGAAGCGTATGGATCGTCGCATGGAGGAGGAGGAGGAGGAGGAGGGGAAGGAAGAGAAAGATGGGCAAAAGTTAAAAAAATCGGTAAATGCCGCAGGAGGGTCCCACCGGTTGGTGCAAAAGGGACATCGACGCTGAGAATTTACGTCGCGCGAACGATGACGATGACGATTGGTACGATGACGAAACCGGGGACGATTCCTCGATCTCGATTGAACAAGAGAACCAGGCCAAATTGGTCTCAACTCTCTGTCCTGTTGGGCTGGGCACGACAGCAGCCGGAGGACATGGACTCCTTCCATTTCCTGAGTTGGGCCGAGGATGCCGGGTGTAAGCAGTTTTCAGGATCCAAGAGACAAAAGGTTCTCGACCCGATTGCGCCGTCAGGGTGAGCACCGAGTCCGGTTCAATTGGGTACCGCCCGGACCGGCCCGGTTAATTCGGTTTCAGATGTGACTTTGTAACCTTAACTACTTAACGACGGCTAGTTTTTTCTTTTTTCAATTTTAGAATTGCAATCTTGAGATTTTATATTATATAAAAAAATTCATGAGTTTTTGTCAAGAGCCCAAAACCGGCGGGTTCGAGATTTCCGTTTCCAAGTTTTCGAGATTGCGGGTCAGAAATCGACCCATCCCAGAAGTAATCATCCCTACACACCATTGGACACCATCTAGAGTTATATTGGAGTAAAGAAGTACTCATTGAACCTCCTTGGATCAACAAACATGAGAGAGAGAGGAGGGGAACTTAGGCCAAGACTGTCAAATAGCAAAGAGATGGAGAAAGAAAGATATTTGAGGGTTGTGCATCTTTGTCAAGTGAAGTTTGCACATGGATAAATTTAGGACATATGATGCGTACGAGAGGTTTGCAGGTAAAACTCTGGACGGGTTTGAATTGGTTTTTTTCTTGGGTGCACCATGAATACTTTAGCCGAACAAATTTTTGATGAGTTTGAGAGGGGATGATTAGAACCGGGTGCAGATCTAGAACAATTTTCGCCTACCATGCTCTTCATGCCATAATCTCTAATTTGGAAATCAAAGAGCCATAACGAAAGATCAAGTAGGATCAAATACAAAAAACTTTCTTCCAGTTTCTTCATGAGAAGGCTATTGCCCTTTTGCGAAATATCATGGGAATCTATGCTAAATAGAAATGGATTTTTGCGATCATTAGTAAAGGTGAGCATAGTCCAGGCAGGTGGTTCTCACCCTGGAACCAGAAACTGCCCATTAACGACCGGTTTCGAAAAATTGGAATCGAGAACCGTCCGTTGGTTCCATAAATTCAATTCGAGAACCGGACTGTCGGTACGGTCCGATTCCCGGGTGGGTCTGGTCCATTGCCTAGGCATTATGCCCCTCTGTCTCTTCCCCTGCAATTCAAGGTTTCCAGTCTGTTTCCCCTCCTTACGGCAGTTGTCTTCCCGTTACATTTCCAGCAAATGCAGTTAGGTTTTGACCCTTGTTTTGTCACCTCAAATGACCTCTCGAATGGTTAAAATACTAGCTGCCATTTCCCACTTTTTTGGCTCAAGATTGTTGCCAATCCCCATCCATTTCCCTGTTTGTGTAGCTCCTGCAATAGTCCAGTTTTTTTGATTGAGTTCTTTGCCATTGGCAGCTTTCACGGCAACAAAATCTCTTGATTCGGTCAGCTATAGATGTTGAGGTCTCTGTGCAAAATTTCCAGGTGAGGACTCTCCTTGTTGGAGCTATATTTCGTGCAACTTCCGGATGGAACCATCCAGGAGGGGCGCTAGCCAAATTAGGGACGTAGGATTTTCATGTTTTAAAAAAAATTAAAATATATATGTTTTACTGGTCCGGTCCAGTTTGGGTGGGCTTTTCCACACCTAAAACTAGGAACCAAACCGGTTTCCTTAGGAGCTACCGGTTCTGGGCTCATCTAGTCCAATTCCGGGTAGTTGCTGATTTCTTTGCACACCCCTAATCGTTAGATAAAGTCTTGTACTAGTCCACCTTATGTGAGTCCAATCCACACAAATTTTTGGATCTAGCTACTTAGACTCTAATTGATGTTATAGTCAATTTAAGCTATGAACAACAATAGCCGGTTCTCATAGTAGCTGCATATCCTAGTGACCACTTGCTCATTTAATCTCCATCTTTGTTCGAGAAAGAAAACAATGCTCAGGTGACGCATCTATATTCGTTTTGCATCACTTTACAAAGCAAAAGCACAAGAAAGCAGGACATGTCAATATCATGGGGGCCTTTCTCGATCCTATAATTGTTTTTGGCCATATCTTGTGCCTACATTTACAACAGGCGAGCACGGGGGGATGATCTTACCTGCCTGAGCTGCCTTGATACGAAAGACGAACTTCGATATGATTCCAATGTTTACATGGGGATCGACTTTGTCCTAAAATGGACTAGGGGACAAAGATCTTCGAACAAAATAAAAGAGAGACAAAGATCAAGTTTTCTCGAGCACAGATTCTTTCTTATCTTAAACAACATGCGCAGAAAATCGTGCCGAGAGAGCTCACTTGGTCCAATTACTTGTGTATTGAGCAGGACGATTCTATCCATCTGTGCCGTACAAGTATACTTTTGAAAGAATCGGTAGATATCAAAAAAGGTCATTGAAAATAAAATCGTTGATTACCCGACTTCTTGATAAGTTGTTGCTAAGTTACTAACACGTTCACAAAATTATTAGTTTTTCTTACGGTTTGAGAATTACCAATTTTTTATCAATTTTATTTGCATTTATTACCACCACCTTTCATTCTTTGTCTGAGGAACTACTTACTTTTTTTTTTTTCTGATTAGACTGCTAGCTAGTCTTAAATTATCAACTTTCATTTATGTTATTTATCAATGTTTATATTATTTGCCTTTATTACAGATGTCTTATAGTTATTAGCTCTTCTATGAATGCACCAATCTTTATTTGAGCGACTTACCAACTTTTTTCCTATTAGATTAACTACTAGTTTTAATTTTCAAACTCTCATTTAAATTACTTAGCAGTCTGCTTATTTCATTTCTTAAAATATACCAACTTTTCTATTAGTTGTCAACTTTTATTTATCTTGCTTACCAACCCATTAAATTTACCAACATTTTTTAGAAATTAGCAACCTTAATTAGAGTGATTGCCAACTTTTCTCCAATTAAGTTATCAGCTGCTTTTGCGTTAGCAACTATTTTTGTGTTAATTACCAAAGGTAATTTTTTTTTCAAATCTCTAACTTCTTATTAATGACAAAAAAAATTGACTTATCTTCTACAATTTTTTTTTCATTTCTTTTCTTAAAATGGTTAACACTTAAAATTCAGTATTTACATTTTTAGCATCTAAATTTTTGTTTTATCAAGAAAAGTTGTCTAAAAAAAACTAAACATATTGTGCGGCGATCAATTCAGTCCTTTCAGTTGTGCCAAGTTAGTCCCGAACTTTTTGACAATATGCCAAATTTGTCATAAACTTTTCGATCGTACCAATTTAATCTTAAACATTTTGACGATTGGATCGACAAACATGCTAGGGAGAGAGAGAGAGAGAGAGAGGAACTTAGCCCAAGACTACCAAATAGCAAAGAGATAGAGAAAGAGAGATATTTGAGGATAGTGCATCTTCGTCAGGTTAAGTTTACACATGTATAAGGGATAATGACATAAATAATCCATAAACTTTATTTTGTTCAATGTACTTCCTAAATTTTAGCTTGATATTTAATGTGGTCCCTTAAACTTTTACTTTATTTAATGTGGTCCTTGAATAAATTAAAAGTTCAGGGACAATATTAAACAAATTAAAAGTTTAGTGACCACATTATACATCGAGTTAAAGTTTAGGGACCATACTAAATAAATTAAAAATTTAGGGATCACATTGAACATTGAACCAAAGTTTAGAAACTGTTTATGTTATTGTTTCATGAATAATTATAGAACATATGATGCGTGCAAGAGATTGCAGCTA
This sequence comes from Syzygium grande, assembly GCA_024733475.1. NCBI lineage: Eukaryota > Viridiplantae > Streptophyta > Magnoliopsida > Myrtales > Myrtaceae > Syzygium > Syzygium grande. The sequence continues at coordinate 37,444,892 of JAMXDD010000008.1, read as the reverse complement.
AAACTCTCAACGTGTTTGAATAGCTTTTTTCTTAGATACACCATGAATACCTTACCCGAACCAATTTTTGACAAGTTTGAGAGGGGATGATTAGAACCAGGTGTGGAATAAGGACAATTTCTACCTACCATGCCCTTCATGCCGTAATCTCTAACTATATAATAAAAGAACCATAACAAAAGATCAAGTAGGATCAACCACAAAAAAGAAAAATAACTTTCTTCCAGTTTCTCCATGAGAAGGCTATTGTTAGTTTTGTGAAATATAATGTGAATCTATTCTAAACAAAAATGGATTTTCGCAATCGTTGGATAGTCTTGTACTAGTCCTTCTTACGCTAGTCCAATCCATACAGATTCTTCGATCTAGGTAACCCTACTTAGACTCTAATTGGTATTATAGTTCATTCAAGCTATGAACAAGAAAAAGCTGGTTCACATAGTAGTTGCATATACAGCATCGGCCATATTACAAACTCCCTTCTCAACACCAAGTTAAATCATTACCCTAGTGACCACTTGCTCATTTAATCTCCATTTGTGTTCGGAAAAGAAAACAATGTTAAGGTGACGCATCTATATTCGTTTTGCATCACATTATAAAGCAAAGGCACAAGAAAGCAGGACATGTCAATATCCTTGGGGCCTTTCTCGAGCCAATAATTGTTTTTGGCCATTTCTCGAGTCTACAATTAGAACAGGCGAGCACGGGGGATGATCTTTACGTGCCCGAGCTGCCTTGATATGAATGACAAACTTCGATATGATTCCAATGTTCATGTAGGATCGATTTTGTCTCAAAACGGGCATGCAGACAAAGATCAAGTTTCTTCGAGCACAGATTCTTTTCTATCTTAAACATGTGTAGGAAATCGTGCCGAGAGAGACTTTTTTTTTGTCGGAATGTGCCGAGAGAGTTCGCTAGGTCCAATTATTTGTGTATCGGGCCAGGACGATTCTATCAATCTGTGCCATACAAATATACTTTTGAAAGAGTTCGTAGATATCAAAAACTTTCATTAAAAGGTAAAAACAATGATTACCCAGCTTCTCGGTAAGTTGTTGATAAGTTATCGACACGTTCACGAAATCATTAATTTTTTTAAACGGTTTGGGAATTACTAACTTTTTTACGTTTTTACCAATTTTTATTTTTCTTTTATTACCATCACCTCACATTTACCAACTATCACATGAATTTATAGATCTTTATTTGAGTAACTACTGACTTTTTTCTAATTAGATTACCAGCTAGTCTTGAGTTATCAACTCTCATTTGTGATACTTACCAATATTTTTATTATTTGCCCTTCTTACAAAGGTCGTATAGTTATTAGCTCTTATATGAATTCACCAACTTTTATATGTGTGACTTACCAACTATTCCTATTTTATTAACTATTAGTTTTAATTTTCAAACTCTCATTTGAATTACTTACTAGTGTTTGCTTATTTCACTTCTTTAAAATATAGTAACTGTACTATTTGTTGTCAACTTTTATTTATCTTGCTTAGCAACCCATTACATTTACCAACTTTTTTTTAGAAATTACCAACCTTAATTAAAGTGCATGGACTTGTATTTTTTTCAACATATTGAGGCTTGAAATTTCATGGGGATAAGTGCACTAGAAGTTCTTAAAATTGTCATTAAAGTGCAATTGAGTCATAAAACTTGCAAAAAATACAATTAACTCGTAAAACTTGTCAAATTGATGCAATCGAGTTATTCCATTAACTCCGTCCAACTTGACTGATGAAAAATGCGGACATGATTTTTTCATTATTTTCTCTATTCTACTTGGCGACGACATGGCTAAAACCACATCGTTTTGGTATAAATTTGATTTTTAATACAATTTTTATTTAAATTAAATTAAAAAGTTACCTTAAAAACAAAAAGGGTGAGAAATTGAATGGTAAGGGCAGCCTCGCCGCCACCGCCCACCATCGCCATGAAGGGCCAACAAAGGTGGGGTATGGCCTGAGGGGGTTGCCAAGCCTCGGCCGGTGCTTGTCTAATAGTAGCACGATCGAGAGCCCAAGGGATAGTGACTAGCGCATGTGGTGGTCATCGCTGCTTCATGAACGCACGCATACACAAATACACATCTTACAAAAAAAAAAAAAGAGGGTTGAAAAATCAGGTGGCGAGGCGACGAGGGCAACCTCGCTGCCGCTGCCCACCATCACCGGGAAGGGCCAACAAACGTGAGGGATGGCCTAAGGGGGTTGCCAGGCCCCGGTCACTGCTTGTCCGATAGCGACGCGATCGAGAGCCCAACGATAGTGACCAGCACGTGTGGTGGTCATTGTTGCTTCATGCACAAGCGCATACACACACACCTCTCTCTCTCATTCATTATCGGCATTTCTATCGTCGTGCCTGCTTGGTTGGCCGATGAGAACATGATGTGCGTCCTCGTATGGTCCAACTCGACACTTCAACATCCAATTCAACACTTCAATGAAATAAGTTGATTGAAAAGATACACTGGGAGAATTTTAATATTTAAGATCATTTTGAGGAAAAAGAAAAAAGAGAGGTCGACGTTTTTAAATAAAACAATAATGACATAGATGGAAATCTTCACTTGAAAAGCTGAGAATGGACGTAATAATATTCAGCCACTAGAATTAGATGTGAACATCGGAACAATCCGATTCCGCCATATGCAAAATCCCCACATGTTCAAACCCTTAGCTATGAACTTCCTCAGATGGCACCTATAGCAGACAGCATATACCATCACCACTTATTACCGTTCTTTTTCATATCATCACCAAGAACACTTTCGTCGCCAGATGCTCCATGTCAAGACAAGATTAGCATAAGCTAATCATGTTGATTTCTCAAAAACAAATCAGGATACACATACTTGTAGCTTCAACTTAGATTATGATATGGCAATTTTCAGGCAAATCCAATGTGAATGCCCCATCGTGGGGTTCACTTTGTCTCTTCTAAGGGCATGCGCAGATAATTCCATTGACAAATTTAATCCCCTTTTCTATTCTTCTTTCTTCTGTTTGCCCTCTTCTCCTTTTCCACCAAATTTTGGGACCCATCGCAAGAAAGAGCTCTAAATTATTTGGAGAATGTCATTGACAAGGATATGACGAGGATAGATCAAGTTGCCAGACTGAAGCCTAACTCAGAATTGGCTTTATCATATGAACACAAAGTATAGACATTGATCTAATCCATGGAGTACAAAGATCACATGGAAGACCAAAATATTCTTAGCTAATGTTACACAAAACTGTACGATTGCACAATATTTACAACACAAAGTAGCTACAAAAACAGATTTTGTACGTGTATTATGAGATCAATCGACGGTGCATGATTTAAAAACGTTTCTCCACTAGCGATGGATCTGATAGAACTCTGTTCATCATTCCCCAATGATATTGTCGAGCTCCCTTTTTTTTTAAATTTTTTGGGTCGAGTGAGTCCAGTGTGTGCTGAGTCCATGCATGCCCAAGAGGATGGCATTGACATTGAATGGGGTTAGTGCAGCCAAGAACATGATTGCTTATTTTATCAGATTTTAATCTACGTTTGGGCCACAGAAGATGATTGGTTAATCAATATAAAACTAAGGAAGCTTGACGGGTATTCAGGATTAGGTTTTGTTGGGATGAGGATCTCACAAAAAGCTAGGGTCGGCAATAATATCGGCAAAAAGCTAGGGTATCAATAGTCAAATATACTAACAAGTGCAACCAAAAGCAATATTCATTAACAGCAGGTGTAGTTGTGCTAGCACTTGTACCACTCTTGGCTTTTTGTTGCTTAAACTATAGTTTCTTGGAGTCTCTAATGCATTACAGTGTGAAAATAGTATTGTAATCCTCTCCTCTTATCTTTAACTTGGATGTTAAGCTTGGGACGTCTTTCCCGGAAGGATGCAGATCTTTGTCTTGGTGCTAGGAAGTGGCGAAAGTAAGAGATTTAACAATTCTTTGTCCTTATTGGCAACATAGAAATCGTGATCTCCCCAACCCAAAAGGAAACAAAAGAAAAGAGAAAGGTACGAGATGAAAATCCCTCGAGTCTCTTTCTCTCACTCACATGTCGAGTGGGAAAGTGATAGAGATGGCTTTGGTCAATGATTGAAATGCAATCCTATCGCAACATCAAACGAGATGCCATGACCCGCTCCATTAGCTTTTCTTTAGATTTTTTGAGTAAACATTTGAGATATTCCCTTAGACATACATATATGTGTGCAATGTTTATGAAAATTTCCGTTTTTATTTTGTTTCTTCAAGCTCTTCCACGATGCTGCGACTCTTTGATTCATATGAAGTTTCTTAATTTCATAAGCTTTTGATGATTACCCAAATTTCTATGATGGAGCTCGAGATAGGTACGCACTAGCTTTGGCCTTTGTACATTTTTGTCAGACAAATAGAGGTTTTAATTAACCCATATGGGGGCGCGGGGTGTGGGGGGTTGGGGAGTTCGAGCAACACTGGGGAGATCCCATCGAGGGGTTGCATGACCCATGTGAGATCTGGTCTGGGTTGTGCGGCGATGGTGCTTAACAAGTGATATAGATCTTGTGCCGTGCGAGTTTCGCATCGCATTGCCTAGAATCACACGAACCTGTATCAACAATTCTAGATGGTGCCACCCGTCCCTAATCAAGCCTTTATCTTTAGTTCTTCTCTTCCTCTAGTATGCCCCTTTTCTTTATCTTTTTAATCTTTTTCTCATGTTAAAAAGTTACTTTTAAGTGAGTAGCCTACAAGGTGATTATGAAAGCCTATTTGCTTTTGATGTAAATTCTTCTAGGCAAGGTTCTTTTCGCCAATCCAAATTTTCAAAGACAAAGCATTGCCAAACTAACCCTAAAATATATTTTATCCGTCCATTTTGTGAGTCTCCCAAAAGAGGATGGATGTGACGAACCAAATCGAGCATTTCCGAATCTAACTAGGCAAGAAAATCCCAATATACAGGTAGATATTTTGCTGGGAATGGCTTCATGCACGAAATCTCTATCACCAAAAAGGTTGATCTTCGGTTTTATTGAATTAAGTTCCGTGGTAATTCGGATAGGGAGAACGCGTAACCAAGTACTTGAACTAACTAGTGTAAAGTAAGTAAATGCAGGAGCTGAAAAGATAAGTTGACAAACTGGAATATCCATAATTGGTGTTGATGATTGCGGATGCTTTTACATTGATTTAACATGGCTTAAATAGCTTATTGCAAATTGTAAGCGCTCTTAGACAGTTAATATTCAAATTAATGGTTACGGCCTCATCTCCATAAATTTAAGATCCATGATTATATTCCATAATTGCACGTTGACCTTATTTACAAGCGATTATAACTTTTTCGATTGTCAATAGACTCAACTACATTTCCATAATTTTAGGCTCCATGATTGCTTTCCACGCGCTTGCACATCAACCTTCTCTACAAGTCGTTATGACTTCTCAATTGTCATGGGATCCAATTATTAATTGACATCATTATTGTCTTCAATTTCTGCATTTGTCACTTATCTAAATTTATCTAAGTGCCAATCATCGACCAGCCGTCATCGTATGTTGATAAATGTATTACTTATAAAGATTTGATCATTTTTTGATGTCAAGAGTGTTGATCTCATCTCTTGTGCTACCTGCTAAAGAAGAAACATGAGACAAAGTTGCCAAAGATCGTTTCCTATTATAAGAGAAAACGACTTCTTGTCTTAGGGTGAGCATGGTTTTAGTTTCTACCCTGGAACTTGAGAACATGATTAATGGGAACCTGCAGGTTCCAAGTTCCAAGATATGCAAGGTAAGTTCTAGGTTTCAAAAATTGATAAACCTGTTTCGATGGGTAGATTCCAGGTTCTAAGTTGATAGAACCTAGAACCTCGAGCTTGAACCTATTTTCTCGTAATCTTGCGGTGTTTCATTACATTAGATGATGAGTGTATAATCTAAAACTACTAGTCTAAGCTTTCATTTTATGACTTGTTAATGTTTCATATTCTTCGTGTGTCTAAATATAAGTTGTGGTTAGTGGTTAGTGGATCATAACAGTAAGTGGTGGTTATTAAAGGTGATGATTTACTACAATTGTTCAATTAACAATACAGGTGGAACCTGAGTAAACTCTGGAACTGACCCTCGAACCTACGATACGGTAGGTTTCAAGTTCCAAAAAATGAGGAATCTATTATCATGGGAGGAACCTATACGGAACATGGAATTGCTCACCCTTAGTATCGATTCATATGATGACTTCTCATTTTAGTTATATTTATTTGAACCATAATGATAGGAAAACTAGTCTTTTGTATTTTCTTTGATGACTGACAAGCTTGTTCAGTATTGTTGGGTCTATTTTTATTTTGTTTAACTAAAAATACAATTAAAAGAAAAGGAATATGTTAGACCCTGGAACTTACCCTAGAATCTGTGACACAATAGATTTTAGATTTCAGGTTCCGACGGGTAGGTTCTAGATTCCAAAAAATAGGAAATCTGTACCTGATGGTAGGTTACAGGTTCTATGTGGAACCTATAAGGAATCTGGAACTGCTTACCCCTATTTTTGTCTGTCTCTTTTCTTGGACAACAAACTACAGAAGAAACCACTTGCATATACGGCAACGTCTCAGTAAAGAGTGAATGTGAAGAGCACGAAACAAAGTAGCCCAAGGATTACGCATCTCCTCATATGAAACCCCCCCAAACTCACGGAAACATAAGAATGAGCCTCCGATCCTTGCCCCCGTTAAAACAGCGAATTCTAGTAATGCTAAGTTAGCGTGACATCCCACGCCCTCCAAACTTTTGAGATCTTTCATTTTCTTTCCATGAGGAGAATTCATCAAAAGATGTGGCTCATAGTTACAAAAATCGGTACTAACATTGCTAGTGTTTGTTAAGCTCGAGTTCAACCCCCATGTCCGATAAATATGTCATTCTCGACATGACAAGAAGGGCAGCAAAAGGTTGCGATGAAGCCCTAGTCGCCTCACTTTTTCATCAATCGGTTATTGAAATTTACAATGTTAATGTGATGTAAACGAATGTTTTGTATCTAACACGGTCAATGAGTGGCTCCCTGTGATGCTCTTAACTCAGCAGTTATTTACTAAACAACAGTTGGATCACCTACTTAATTCAAATGGAAGAGTAACCAATCTATCAAGACTCAAAAGACCGGAATAGAGAAATGCATGTTAAATGCACCAATAATGGTGTTCAATTATTAGAAACCGAATTTCCAAAAAATCGGTTAATAGACGATATTCTGAACTTCCTTTAGTGAGCTTTGAGAGACAAAGAGGGAAGTGGAGCCTCCATAGTCTTCTCCTATCTTATTGAAGCCTTCATGGTGGTGGAAATTTTCTAGAAATGGATTTAGATGGATGATTAATATCGTGATCATGCATTTTGGATATGTTCCAAAGAAGAATTACAAAAAGCATACGCAATTTACAGCTCGTTTGATTGCAGTAATGAAATAAGACTATAATGTAGCTAGAGTCATTGCTTTGCAATGTAATAGAGTTATAATATACGTGCTACTGATTGGTCTAAGTATTGTAATACCTATTGCACCGTTTGATTTAATAAATGACATGCAAAAAGGGGAGGCGGGGATAGTATCAGAGTTTCTAAAGTAGCCTAAAATCAGAATTGCGATTCATGGAGGTTGTCGGCAACCACCGAGAGGCCTCGAATCTAAGGTTGTTGATCGCCTTCGACCATACTCGAGGTTCACGACCTCAACACCTTAGTTCGTGGACCTCGCTCTGTGTTATGACTGAAGGAAAGAGTGAGAGAGGTCAAATGGTGGCGATGAGCAACTGGGATTGACCGTTCGATAGCAGTGGCAACTGCGTGCAACGGAGGTGACGAGGGCACATGCAGTCGTTGAGCTACAATGACCGATCATGGTGGAGGTTGTTTGAGCTGCTCAATGTAACAGAAATAGGGAGAGGATTACATAGAAATGAGTGTTTTTCTACTTCAAGTTGTGAGAATATTATATGACATGGCTAGCTTCACCTGTGCGAAATAGGTCACAAACTTATTTCTTAACACATAATTATTGAACCGAGTAGTTATATGAATTAATATATTTAGTAAATGGGTTATCAGTGAGCTTAGAATAGTAAAACTCAAAATAATATAATTATTAAGTGGGTTCATAACTTTACTTAGAAACTCATCTCTATGACCCTCTCTCTTCACTCTCTCTCTCTCTCGCTTTCACTCGATTTCATACTTGCTCGCTCCATACTTTTATCTCAATTGGGGTACAAATGTTCTTAAATTAGGTCAAATATAAAAGTGTTTTAGTAATATAAGTAGATTTATATTGCACGTAAATTGATCCAAATGAGTTAAACGGATTAATCTGGATCGAGCCATTAACGACCCCGGCCCCACCCGTTTGACGGGTCTGCCAGATAGCTACAATCCATCAACTATCGCCACCTAACGGGCAGTAGCCATTGGCCGCCTCGGCCTTGGGGAATTCAAACCCTATTGACCAAATGTGTGTGTTCGTAGCTCTTGTGCATTAATCTAATGTTCATTTTCCCAAAAGCACCTATAGAAAAGAAAATCTACCGCGTCCCAATTGCTAAGGGCACGCCGCCGCGTGTGCTGACTGCTGGCCCCTTACAATATTTTAAAGCGCTACCGGCACCGGCACTGGCACTGGCACCTTCGTAGACGTCGCGAGATTTTAAAGGTAAAAGTACCAAAACGCCTTCCGTTGCCCCCTCTATATTACGACACTGCCACTCGCCTTGGCCCTATAAATTCTCCCTTTCGCCGCTATCTTCTCCAACCAAAAGGAAACCCTGCTGCCCTGTCTATCCATTCCCTTCTCTTTCTTCCTGCTTTCGCGCGCCCGAGCGTTTCGCATTGCCGTACCCTGCATTCTCACCCTCTTCGTCGGAACAGTTCTTCTGGGAATACTCGGAAAAGGCAAATCAAGCGCAGTTTTATCTTCAATCCAAGGTGAAGTAAGTCCTTGTATCAATCTGAGTTGTGCTTTTTGCCGGTCGTCGTCGTCGTTGGGTACTCTGTTTTTGTCAGATTTATAGATTTTCCCGTGTGTTTTTACGCGAACCTTGCGTGCTCTTGACCAGAGCGTAAATCTGATTCTCGAAAAGTTGCAGAGAGCAGCGTGGATGTTTTAATGGAGACTAAAGGTGGGAAAAAAAGTGGTCGCAGTAGTAGGAGTAGTAATTCGTTGCACTATGAAGTCCCTCTCGGCTACTGCATTGAAGACGTCCGTCCCAACGGTGGCATCGAGAAGTTCCGATCTGCTGCTTACTCCGACGTACGTTGTCCTCATCGAATGCCCCCCCGAAAAGATCGAATCTTTGGCTTGTTCATTTGGTTGTATAACGTCGTCTGTGTTCTTGTTCTTGATTTTTCCTTTTCCTTTTGATGTTTTGCAGTGCCTGAGGAAGCCATCCTGATACGCCGCCCTCTTGCTAATGGCTGGTTCAGTAGAGTAGAATTCATCCCCTCCCCCCCCCTCTCTCCCTCTCTCTGTCTCTCTCTCTGCTCCTGTCTGTCCCTGCGAAATTGCTCTGCTTCCGATACTGTTTCTTCAAGCTCAGACTCTAGACACAAATGGCGGTTTTAGACCAACCCAGGAACGATCCACCACCTAGCTCGCCCATCGGCTTCGAGGGCTTCGAGAAGCGCCTCGAGATCACCTTCTCGCTGCCGCCCATCTTCGCCGACCCTTCCGGCCTCGGCCTCCGCCGCCTGACCCGAGCCCAGCTCGACTCCATCCTCGAGCCGGCTCGCTGCTCCATCGTGTCTCAGCTCTCCAGCGCCGAGCTCGATTCCTACGTCCTCTCCGAGTCGAGCCTCTTCGTCTACCCTCTCAAGATCATCCTCAAGACTTGCGGGACCACGAAGCTGCTCTCTTCAATCCAGCCTACACTCCAGCTCGCCGAGTCGCTCTCGCTCGGCGTCGACTCGGTCAAGTACTCGCGCGGCAGCTTCACCTTCCCCCACGCCCAGCCCGCCCCATACCGTAACTTTGCCGACGAGGTCGAGGTCCTGAACGGCTTCTTCGAGGGACTGTTCGCCGAGGCGTACGTGATCGGCGATCCGAGGGCCCCTAACCGCAACTGGCACATTTACTCCGCCGTGAAGGCCGGGGCGGACGCGCGCCGGTCGGCCTCACCGCCGTCGGCGGCGGAGGATCGGGCGGGCGTGGTCACCCTGGAGATGTGCATGACGGGGTTGGACAAGAGCAAGGCGTCCCTGTTCTTCAAAAGATCGGGGGACCCCGATTACTCGGCGAGGCAAATGACGAAACTGTCCGGGATATCGGAGATCATTCCTGGCCACACGATCTGCGACTTTGACTTTGACCCGTGCGGGTACTCGATGAACGGGATCGATGGCGCAGCGCTCTCCACCGTGCACGTTACCCCAGAGGACGGGTTCAGCTACGCGAGCTACGAGGCCATGGGGATCGACCCCGAGTCCGTGAAGTTTGACGCGCTGGTCAAGCGAGTGCTGAGGTGCTTCGGGCCCACCGAGTTCTCCGTCGCGGTCACGTGCGGCGACGGCGGCGGCGGCGGCGGCGGCCCCACCGGGGCCCACCTCTGGGCCATGGCGACCGTGGAGGGCTACACGCGCGAGAGGGTGGTGCAGCAGGCACTGCCCGGCAGCGCATGCTTGGTGTACCTTGCGTACAAGAAAGGGGGCAGATGGCGCCCGGCGGCCTACACACCCACGAAGTCGGCGGCGAAGCAGTGCTGCCGGGAGGAGGCGGCGGCGGACGAAATGGAGTATGTAGCGGTGGCCAGAGATGAAGTGGTGGTGAGGGCCTGTATGGCGCCTGCTCGGGCTGGAATTACTAGCTAGCGAATGCATTCGCCGGGGTTGTTATTGCGTTGAGTAATAGTTTATGGTTGCAGTGCGTTTAGCACTGGTCTGTTTCAATCGGTCGTGTTTAGTTTTCTATGTCGAAAGCTCGTATCGTCTTCTTGGGTGTCCTTTTCCAAGTGTTCTGTCCTGAATTTTCTTGCCCATGTTTCGAACTTTATCATGCAATAATGATGATTTCGGTCTTCTCTCCATCGGTTCTCCCGGTCGCTTCATGAATTGGCCCTATTATCCGGTCATTTCAATCCTGATTTTTGGTCTGTTTAGCCGATCAGAAGAAGGTACCCTGACCTGTGCGTGTCTCTGCTTGTGACAAAAAGTCTATGGCTCGCACATGTCCACGTGTTCGGTAGAACCTTTCTGAGCATGTGTGTGGGTCGTGTCGTTCAAGAAGGTCACTACCTGCACGAGCGGCGGTCGAGATCGTGTCCATCTCAGACCAATCGCGCATGGCTAGGTCACGATGCCCACACGCGACGGCTTATTCGCTGAGGAGAGCTAGAAGAATAAAGGTGGTGATGCCGCATCATGCTAACACACTCTGTCTCTGTTGCTGTGGAGACAGCAGAGCAACTTGGTATGAATTTGATGGAAAAAACATTGATTCTTGCTGGTGGACCACCCTCGAGCCCATCAAGAATCTGGGATTCGATCTGTTCAACAGAAGTTGTCAATGAAAGCCTAATAGAGACAAACCAAATCGACGTGGGTCCATTATGCACGTCATAAAAAGCTATGTTATCCTTCTTCTTTTTCTCATTTCTCGAAGCTCTTCACTTTTATCCATACGTTTTTGGAAAAAACTTCTCATATAATGTAAGAAGCCAATCGGATGGGATCCACATATAATAATTGCTCTTCATTTTGGGTTGAGACTTGAGTCTTCTCCACGTACTTTTAATGTCATCATCCTATCGCCATCCTATCATTAGTGTATCTACCAGTCTCTCTGTTTTGAATAGCTCTTTTCGGGTATAAAAAAACAAAAAGGTTGAAGATGGTGAACCATCTTTTAATTAAACAATTCGTATGTCTAGAGAAAAATTTATGAGATGGCACATCAATTGATCATTATTTTCAGCGATTTCAACTCCACAACTTCGCCGTCCACATACTAAAGCGCCTAATTTCCGATCTGCTGTCAAGGAGCTATACACTAGAGGTTGATTGGAAATTGTGTTGGGAGTACGTAGCAGAAGTCCGATACATTTGCCTAGGGAGATCGTCAAGATTGAGTTTAAATCCAAGCTCATCAACATATCCAATTGGACCCAAGGTTCTCTCAAAGTATGTAGACGGGCTAAAACTCAGGCTCCCTTTTGGCGATCTTCTTGAATGAAGGTATCAAATTTATGTTATGTGCTCCAAACAAATGATATAGAGTTGATGGTTGACTGGTGGCCCACTGTGCATTGGTGTTTGATGAATATGTTAAGAAAGGAATTTGACCAACACGAATTTTGGATAGCCTTCAGGGTTTGGTCTGGCGGAAGAGACCTAGAGTGAAGGTGGAGATTGTGGTGTAGCAACTCAGTCTTGATGACAGTTTTCATGGTTCGGTTTGGAGAAAGTGACCAAGGATGAAAGCGGGTGTTGAAAATTTAAGTTGAAACATGTTGATGTAGAAGGATACCTAAATTTAGAGGAAATAGACCTAACACTAAGTTTGTACGTGAGAGGAAATTGTTGAGATGAATATGTGGGTTATGTTTGAAAAGTCCGACATTGGAGAATTGATATGATATTGTGTAGTTGATATATCTTAGTTGGCCCAAAAATTATTGACTTAAACTTTTGAGTGAGGTGGATCCAACAAAATATGCTAACAGGTTTGCACTTAGCCTTCTTAGCAATCTTCCAAAGTGAAGATGTCGGATTTTTCTCTCTGTTCCCATATTGCGTAGTATGTTTGGATATCAAAGGATGGTGATATTAATGTTTATGGGACCACCATTATGTGTTTAGAAGATCATATACAATAAATAGAAAAAATAAATACCGTTAGCACCCCAAAATGATCAACTTTTGATTATAATTGACAAGTGACAGAAGTTGATAATAGTCCACTATTTCATCGTTGAAAAAGATAATCAACAACTTGAAAAGCATCGGCAACTCAAGAAGGAAGTCATGAACAGTGGGTGATCAACACAAAAATGTAACTGCTGAGTGGCTGTGTATATTGTCTCTACTTTAATATTTTGTAACTTCTTGTGATAAGTGTTCTTGTAACTTCTTGTGACCACAAATAAGACTAGGAAGTTATTTGCTCTGAAGAAAGGATTAGTAAATTATCTTTTCAAATTTGGTAAAATTTTATTTTAATCTTTATCTTTTACTTTGTTGCAATTCAAATTGCTAGTCGCGATTGCCTCCACTTTTCGTATTTTTAAATTTTTGTCAATTACTTTCTTATCCAAAATTAACTAAGGACCGTGGCAAGAACTGCAAATAAACAAGAGTCCGACAATGTCGTTGGCAACAACTCATTACCACAAAACTAGTATTGAGACGGCCACACATTTCGATAATTCAGTCGCTGGGAGAGTCGCAGAAGATAATTGACTTGAGAAAGTTGATCTTTCGATGCATCATACTAAAGAGAAATTAAGGGATGTTACTCCAAATTCCAACATGGTGTCAACCATGAGACGAATGTTCAAAAATCAGCATAATGATATGACCAACTACATTGTAAGTCATATATTCGACACGATCAAGTCGATGGTGTCAACCATGAGAAGAATGTTAAAAAGGTACCAGAATGATATGGCCAACTACATTGTGAGTCATATATTCGACATGATCAAGCCGATCGTCATCAATGCTGTGAATGATGCTCTATCGTGGCCCGAGTTCATTCAATCAACCACTACAAACAAATCCAATGTAGCAAGGTAAGTTCTTAATCTTGTCCATTTTTTGAGCCCTATGTTGGTCAAAATAACTAATTTGGTAACAACATTTGGCAAATCAAACTGGTCGATAGGCTGATCAATTGCTAAATGTGAAAAGTGTAAGGGCAGTGGCTCCATTACTACTGCCCAATGTGAATATTCCTGTTAGGTCTAACACGCTGATTAACGTTGATTATTCAACAAGACCAACATCACCACCTAGGGGAAAGATGACCAACCAAATCTAGAATTGAAACCAGCACAATTTGTCAAATAAGTTCGATAACATTGGGGTTAGATAGGGTTTTCTCATGCCTATTTATAGGAAACCACATCTTGAATGAATAGATAATCAACATTTACCAAAAGGTTTCAAAATGCCTGATTTTGTCCTTTTTATAAGCGAAGATGAACAATTGACCTTCAAACATAATACAATATAAGCAGCAACACTAAATCTGCAGTCATGCATTCCGCAAGTTTATGATCTCTTCTAAATGCTTGCTCGGAAAGTGAGCCCTAAGAAAATTGGTATGGTAACATCAGAAGATAGATTCCCAAATTCATCATTGCAAATAAGTGCATATGATTTTCTTATCCATCTTAGTTATGACAAATCAATAAACTTGTACTTTGGCTTGAAACTCTTCAATTTCCTTCTTCTGCCGCTTCAGCAGAGCGGCACCTGTCAAAATTTGCCTCATATAAAAATTTAAAAAAACAAGGAACAAAGATTATTCTTTTTTTTTTTTTATAGAGGAGTTCGAGAGAGAAACTTATCTTTCTTACTTTTTCTAATCCTTCCGCTCCAAGTCTAATATTCAAATTGATCACCATTAATAGTAAGTAGCTTGTTGAGAGTCTAGATAAATCTGAAGATGGTGATGGTGGCAGTTCTTATATATTTTGGTATGAAGTTTTAATTCTATTGTAAAATATGCACTCTTTTATCGATGTTTTATCGATCTTTTCCCTTTTATACCCGCGATCTTCTGTTCTAGAACTTAGGTGACCTAGCTAATTCGGAAGGTGCTGCAAAAACTAGGGTAGAAGGTGTCCATCTCAAAAAGAGGTATCACGTCAATACAAGTCTTATAATGGCATCGATTTGAACAAAAACCGCATGCATTTTTCTCATCAAAACTTAAAGTATTATTCAAATTTCGAAAAATTACGAAAAAATCACATGCAAATATAGGTGTCATCATTTAAAAAGTTACGAGAGTTTCATGTCTTTTGAGTTAAGAAAAAGTCAAAGTTCGCCTCAAAATTTAGATCGAAGATATTAATAAAAAGTTGGTATATTTTCTCTAGAGAATTTCAGTGATTTCCATCTTCAGCACATGAGATCTTTCATCACCAATCTCCCCCTCTCGTTTCCTTTCTCGGCCGAGCATATATTTCAGTAATTTTTACTATTTTTATATTTTCGTTTTGCTATATTTTTTTTTGCAATTTTCCTATTAAATTTTTTATTTATTAAGAAAAAATATGAGGTGTCAACAATTATATTCAATCACAACAAACAAATTTTTAACGAAGAAAATATCATGTCTGTCCGTTTGATCCAAGTTTTTGAAATTCATAATCCTCACGTTTTTTTTTAAATCGAATCGCATTTTGAAATAATCGGATCATAGATTTTCCATAGATGCAACAATCAAGTCAATAGGATGTTGGACGGAAAATTTATGCCCTGTTAAAGTTGGGCCAATTAGATAAAAAATACATAAATATCAATTTTCAAAAAAATTTCACAATTACATGATTGTGAGGTTTGTTGCTTTCTAATCATCTAAATTACCTAGGTTTAATCATGGAGATCGAATTTTTAATGAAGAAAAAATCATGACCATCAGTTCGGTTCAATTTTTAAAACTTCCTGATCAACACTTTTTTCTGAAAATTGAACAACATTTTTGGAACAATCTAGTCATAGAGTTTTTGTGGGTGAACGAGTCAATGGATGACGAACGGAAAAATTATGCCCAATTTCTTATGCTAAAGAGATGGATGCAATTTCAGCTAATTAAATCTTACATGAACACAAGTATAATTTCTTAACGTTACCGCATATAATCTTTGGTGAAAATCGCTTTTGATCATAGGCAACTTGTACACATCGCTCCTGTCTCATAGCGATTTCTTTGTTATGTAGATATAAACTTACAGCAATATCCATTTCACAGGTTGAGCATTTCGTATTAATTATATATCAGTTGTGCCCATGTGGACCAAGTCATCGAGAGCGGGCGATCAACAAAAAATCTAACTCCTTGGTGGTTACATTTATTGCAGCTATTTTAGGATTTTATCACTTTTTATGTATAAGTATTGTTGTAACTTATTGCAACCGCAAATAAAATTAGGAAGTTATTTGTTCTGAAAATAGAATTAGGAAATTATCTTTTCAAACTCAATAATCACTTCCCGATAAAATAAAATAAAAAATAACTCAATAACTACTTGTAGTGGACTGACTATAAATAGCAACATTGTACTCATGGTAAAGGATCCCCAATCGAATCATCATAAATTTATTTTTATTTTCAAATGCAATTTAAATGGATAGCCGCGATTGCCTCCGGTCTTCTTTATCTTTAAATTTCCTAACATTTAATTTCCCCGTTCAAAATCAACAAAGCAACTTTCTACTTTGTTGATTCTTATCGATCCATCCATATTCTTGAAAGATATTTCATCAACACTTTTTAATGAAACAAATACGACATAAGTATAATACATAGAAAAATTATATTTATATTTAAGGGACAACCATTGTGTATTTAGAAGATCAAAGGACGGTGAGAATGAGAAAGGAGAGACATCTCATCAAGCTAGGAAAATTACTAAAAAGGTTTTATATCTATTGCAATTGTGCTGATTCAGTTATAAATATTTTTTTCGTGCCAATTGAGTTCTAAACCTTTTGTATTTGTGCTAATTCAGTCCATTTAGCCAATTTTGGCCAGCTGTCACTAATGTGAACATTTTTAGTAATATTTTATTTTTTTGAATCTTTTTATTAATTATCTCTTTTTCCTTTTTTTCTCTCTTTCTTTTTTTTTTTTCCTTTCTTCTTTCTCTAGTCGGTTATTGAATCGAGGCAACCAGATAGAGGTGAGGGCCGGCAAGGTCAACCTTGCGGTCGTTGGGTGATGTTGGCCTCACCCTGTTAGGATTTTGGCGGGGGCGAGCTCGCCCTCGCCCACCAGCGGTGAGGCGTGCCATCACTGGATTTGGCGAGGGCAAGCCTCACCAATGATTGGGCGAGCTTGCCAGCCCTCGCCACTAGGCGGTTGCCTCGGTCCGGCGACTGGCCAAAGGAAGAAGGAAGAAAAAAAAAAGAAAGAGAAAAAAAAATTAAATATTAGGAAAAAATATTAAAATATTATAAAAATTTCCACTTCAGGGTCGCCCATGCCACGTTAGTGCTGACCGGCCAAAATTGGCCGAATGGATTGAATTGACACAAATGCAAAAGGTTTAGGACTCAATTGGCATAAAAAATGGTTTAGGACTAAATTAACATAATTGCAATAGGTTTATGACTTTTTTGCTAACTTTCCCTGTTAAGCTAAACCTAGATAGCCTTGCCAAGGCATAGATGACTGATTTGTGAGAACGGTTAAAATAAAATTAACGAAATAATTTCAAGATTCCATACTTTTAAGTCCTAGTTATGTGACAATCTAGCCACTAAAATAGTCTTAACTGTCCTAACTTGAATAGCTTATGTTTAGCCTAACTCGATGTGTCTCATTTCCACCTACGGTTCTTGAGACTATCATCTTGAACAAACCGGCCCTAAATGTGATACTGTTGAAAGATGAAAGCGAGTTAATTTCATTATAGTACGCGGAAGAGATTTATCCAATGACAAGATAACTGTATTGATATTGCCTTCATCTCACAGCGAACTGTTGTCTTGTTACCTTCTAAATATCGGGTTCGTTGGATATCGGCGCATCAGTTATGAGTTCTAGCCTTTGATAAATCCTCTCGAGAATCCTAATGGCAGAAACCATTAGCTGAGAGAGAGAGAGCAGCTGCTGAGTCTCTGCAAGTATCAAGGAAGAGCTCTCTCCTACTCCCCCCCGAACATGGGAGGTCCCTGCAGGACCATTGGTGAGCACTTTCTGTCTCTCTCAATCTTGTTCATAGATCTCCGATTAGAACTAAAGACTGGCAACTGAATTCAGAATCCTTTTAGTGTAAACTTAACACGGGCGAGAAAGTTCCTTCCTTTCTTCCCTTCGATTAGAGCAACCGGAGACTCCTTTTTCTCCAACAAGTTCACCAAGGTCTCCGTTGCAGGCCACCGCAGCCTGGTTATTGCTATTTCGCGATATAAGCGAGAAGACATCCAGTATTTCACGTACTAATTGCAATTTGGCAAGTGAAAAGTAGTTATGGCATTGAACGACCTAGTTCGCAATGTACTTTTGGGAAATCACAGGTAGCATGCTAATATAATGGTCTGATGATATTTGTACAAAATTGGTTACCTTAGTCCACCGTTGAATTTGAGGCTAGCTTCCCCATGTGCCTGAACATACTTCGGTAGAAATCACTTCGAAATGAAAGATCATCAAAATGCGTGGATGAATTATATACTGTCTTTCTGTAAATTCCAATCAAAATTTTAGCTCCGTCTACGCCGAGGGTTCTGAAGTATTCTTGATCTGCCATGGGATGTCGATCAACAGAAATGCCTGACATGTGAACGCGGGATGATCGACGAAATATTTGCATGAAGTCTCGCTTCCAAGTCCCCTGCGAAAGATATGGTCTGCGAGCCAATCCGCAGAGACTCTCATGTTCCCAATAACTTCGCCTCGCCAGGCGGACACCGAAATCTTCCAAAACATGAATCTACACTATAACATCCATCTAAAATTTCACCCAAGTATGTTAGACGACGCACTATAACCTGTGTTTCTCGTACATTCGAAAATTCTTCTGAGCCTTGCGTGGCCATGCCCTCTGAATTCTGCGGAGCCATTGTTGGATTCGCTCTCGAAAAACGCTTGACATGACATGTCCAGAGATTCAAAAGAGCATAAACATCAACAAGAGTAATGAGAAAGCCAGCCATGGAAGCCATTGGTTTGTGTCAGCATGAAGCTAAATTTGAGCGTCAGATCGTGTCGTTGTGTGCATAAATAGTTGTTTAAAGCACGTCCAAGTGGAGAATATGTGGAGGCTAGTACTAAAGAAGTTAGGCATATATATTACGACGTATTATCCTATTCTAACAAGGATTTAATCTCTAGCTAAGCTGAAGATTTTTGAGTCTGGCATAGACTCAATCTCTCCCAATGTTAAAGCATGGGATTTGTTTTGACCAACCCGGGAAAAGATATATTTGTTTCATAAAAGGTGAATGTTTGAAAGGCTGACACGAGAAAGGTTATGCATATCTATTACGACGTATTATCGTATGTCAAACCTTCCAAGGTTTTAATTAACCAGGATCTGTTTCTAGCTAAGCCTAAGATTTGGGTTAGACATGGCATCCATCTTCCAATGATAAGCTTTAGCTTTGTTTCCAGTACTGCTTGCCTGGTAGGGGACGGCTTCCACACCTGTCCTAAAAATATCAGAGATGGGCTTCTCAAATCTGTCACAAGTAGACATGGCCACGGGCCGGTTTCGGCCGGAACAAGCCCAATTAAACCCAGGCCTAGCTTGTTGATTGGGCCCACAGTTCGGAACCAAAACCAGAACCAGCCCGTGGCCTACCGGCCCAGTTCCGGTTCTAAATTTTTTTTTTAAAATAATAATGAAATTTTTAAAAAAATTCATTATTTAATTTTTTTTTATAAAATAATTTGAACTCTAATTGTCATGTATTGTAAGTGCATTGATTTCTAATTACAATGCTTGGCTTGGGTGTATTAAATTCTAATTACAATGCTTGGCTTGGGTTTTATACACAATAATTTTAATGCCTCTTCGTTTCCATACAATGTGCGACTCTTGGCTTGCCTTGAACACCTTCAATGTGAGACTCTTGGCTTATCTTCATGCAAATGTCAAGAGTCCCATATCGAATGAGAATGAAGAGACTATCAAAGGGGTTGTGTATAAAATCCAAGCCAAGTCATGAGCATGTGAAGTTGTATGCCTTTTGTGCCTACGATCCTTTGCTAGCTAAGAGCAAAGAGTTCCATTGGACAGCCTAAAACCAGACCGGACCAATGGTCTGATTCTCGGTTCTATGATTTGCCGATCTAGTTCTTAGTTCTAAAATTAAGGGACCGATCTTACCGATTCGGTTCCCAGTTCCGAACGGAACCGGACTGAACTAGGAACTGATCACCCCTACAATTTACATTTTAATTACAATTTATATTGAATAATTCATTATTTCATAATTTTATAATTCATTATTTTTTTCTTTCATAATTTATTTTTAAAATTTTTGAATTACGAACCGGAACCGTCCGGTTCCGAACCGTGGCCATGTCTAGTCACAAGTTCTCCCCCGCAGCAAGCGTTAGGCGGGCAATGTGCCGTTGCTAGTGTCCTTTAGCGACCGTTTTTGGCTTTTTAGCGCTTGTTTAATCCGTTGCTTATTGTTTTTTTTAGTGAGAGATCAAACTGTTGAAATTCACATCTCCATTGAATTGAACTATTAAGATGTCTTCTACCATTCATGGAGACTTAATTACTTGGCCTTGAATGGCTTGATTGAGTTCAGTGTCCCAACCAAAATCACTCTATAAAAAAATGGTTATGAACCTAGTTATGATGCTACTGCAGTGCATGATCCATAATTATGTCTCGAAAAAGCCTTTCTTTTAACCTGAAGCTACTGTGGGTCCGAAAGCAATGAGGCGATGGAAGGCTGATCAAGTGCATGTTGCACCAAGAGATTGAAAATTCAGAAACTTGATAAAGCCAAAGAGCATTGTAATTTAGCTCATGTGATTTTCACTTACCATAAATCGGAAGATTGAAATAAGCAACTTTCTTTTGACTAAAACTACACTGGATAGAGTGAATACATCAGACTGTCTTGTATAGAATTTATGGGGACTGCAACTTCAGAAACTGCGAGGCATGAAAACGGGCAGCAGAAATTAATGTCTGATAGGGACTTTCACCTACCCACTGAACCTGAACTGTAGAAGGAAAAGAGCTCTGGTGAATTTGATTGGTGCATAGCTTGCAGAAATCTATGAATCCATAACAATGTGGCAGCTCTCACTGTAGTTCCTCGCTTCTGCTTTAAACCACTGATTGCCTCTGATTTTTCTTTTTGGGAGGAAATAAATCTGTAGATCGTTTCAGATTGAGCTAATAAAGACCAACAATTTGAGTACCTACATCTCTTGGAGTGCTAGATTAATTCATTACATAGGCTATAGCCCTCAGAACAACAATAAAGTCGAGTAATTTCAACTACATTCACGTGCTTATACCATGAATACCCAGTCTAAGATCTATGGTTTTGGATGAGCTAAATCTCTGGCTACAAGTTGCCACTGACTAACTAGAGGGTTTATCTGATTGGCCTTCCAGCTGGAGCTCTACTTCTAGATGATGCTTTCTAAAGCTTGCCTCACAAAACTTCCCTCGGGCCCTGAAGACCATGTGGTAAATGTAGGGGCGAGCACCCGATCCAATTCAATAATTAGTGAACTAGCGCTAGTTCAATTTCGGGCTATATCCCGGGAGAGCAGATCTAATTTTTTATTCTAAAAGGTTGGAGCCAATTGACCGATTTTATTCGCAATTCTGGGCTCGGAACCATTGATTCAATCGGGAAAGATACCGACCAAGCTTGTTTCCGAGTTCATGAAACCCTGTAAGCCAATTCCAAGTTTCAACTGGCCCTGTAATCGATTTTAAATCAGATTTAGAAGATCATTATTTCAAAAAAAATTCCAATTACTGCATGCCGGACTAGACCCTTTTTTGCTTCCTATTGTTCGGTTTAAACTTTCTTTCGTTAAGTAAGCTTGATTTAACGAATTTTAGGGGTACGACTATCTCAAATTGTAATCTTTGGAGTCGGAACTCCAAGGTCCGTTCTTAGTCCCGACCAAAACCATGCCCATCCTAATTAAAAGGCAATGGAAGATCATGAATCTAACGCAATGGAAAATCATGAATCTAACTGCACATCGAGATGAAGAAATTGAAAGGAAAATCTTGGCAGTATAATGTTGAGGAGCATTATTCTTTTCCTAGTCGAGCTCTTATCAATCTGTTTAGTCTACAATCTCTTCAGCCTTGGCATCAAAGTAAGGAACAGAAGCTCAATGACACACTCCAAACCAAATAGAAAGAAGCATATGAATGAGCTGTTTCATGTGGACATGTCCAGGTTCAGGTGGGCATTAGAGTTTCTATGCTGCTATTTGATTCTTTAAATTCTGCCTCTTTAATCAATCACAAAAACCCAAAAAAAGGAAAAAAAAGAGTTTACATCTGAAGGATATTCAAATCAAGGCTGCCTTGAGAAGCACAGAAACGGGTCAGTGTGAAAATGTGTAATTAATCAAGAGAGACACACCAATTCCTAGGTCTTGTGTCCACCCAAATTTAACTCCTTCCAAAATGACCACATCGTTCGCAAGTTCCACCAAAAGGGTACCTTATCTGAAGCGCCAACAACAAGAACAACGGTCAAGCTGGGTACCTTATATGAAGCTCTCTTTTGACATTTGCTCCCACTTTTCTTAATTTCTTTCTGCTCATTGGCCAGCGCCCAACTCAACGATTCCTCGCAAAGGCTCCATGGCATTGTCGAGGTGATAAATGGGGGAAAAGAGTAGTTTAGAAGTAGACATCCATTTGGTATGCAAGAACACTCGAACCATTTGATAACTCGGACACAAAACCTTATGATAAGCAGCATCGATTTGGTGAAAATTGGAAGTTATAGGAAGGCGAGACATAACGAATCATAAGCTAAAGCAGCTGCTGCACTGTAGCCAGGCTTTTTGTTTCTCCTTCTTTCTGAGAGAGTGTTCCACGTTCATTGTTTTTCTTTAGTGAACATGTTGATCTTTTGTTTTGCACACCAGAACTAAGTGGCTTTGGCAGACAAGTTTAAGCAAGCCAAACGAAACCCCACATGAACCGGTTAAGAGAAGGGCGAAACATGTCCATTAGGAAAAAACAAAGTCTTCCCACATTCTCAAAAGCAAGAGGAAAATTCCAAGGACAAACTGTACTCTTTCCTAGAAACAAAACATATAAAAGATGACATCAAATTTCGCAAATTTACATTTGAAGAGAGAGAGAGAGAGCGCATTAGCACAACAGAACCAACCAACAAGCACATCCCCCGAGAAAACACAACAAGCATTTTAGTAGACAGCCTGACAGAAGTTTGAATTAACAAGGTAATAAAACAGTGTCTTAAGACCCCCAAAAAAATCTATTTTGGCTCTTATTCACTGCTTCATCTTCCTCTTAATTTCTGGCGTTTTGTTGGCAGGGAAGAAAAAATGTAAAAGCACTTCTGGGTTCGCTTTCTCCAGAAATGGGGTTTTTCCAAGAAACAGAAGAAGAAGAAGAAGCACAAAGTTGGGCACTAACAAAGAAGAAGAAAAACTGAGAGAGAGAGAGAGAGAGAGGGAGGGAGACCAACTTGAGCATTTTGCAGAGCCTTTCATGTGAATTCACAATTAGCTAACAAACAAGAAAAGCAACAAAGATTAGAGCAAATTGGAAGCTAAGAAATACAAGATTGAGCCGTCCCGCCAATATCACCACCACCACCACCACTGTTAGAAGCTAAACAAGCAGGAGAACAGAGACAAGCAAGTGGCAAGAATTGAACCTTGCAAAAGAGCACAAATTTGCCATTCCTTACATAAGCAAAAAGAGCAATGCCATACTTGAGCTTGCCACTCAGCAGCAGCACCACCACCACCAGATGCACTCCCCACGCTCCACCACCCTCGCCGCCGCCGTCGCTTCCACAGTCGCAGCAGCAGCATGTGTACACTCATCAATTGTGGCAAAAGTTGGGATTTTTAAGCAGTGTCACCCCGAGAAAACAAGATAAAACAGACCGGGGTTGGGTGATTGCGTGTTTGTCAGAAAGAACACAAATCATGGAAGAGGGAAACATGGGTCTTCAGTCCTTGCAACGTTTCTTTCTTCTCTCAAGAAATTCTCGTTCCTAGGAGTACGAAGTCGGGTCTTCTCGTCCTATCTTGAAAAGAAATGGAAAAGGGCCGTTGGAAAATGAAAAGAGAGGGAGGTTGTGTGCTGGGTTACAAGAAGTGGAGGACGTGAGATTACTTTGGTTTCATGTGTGCACAGGAAGAGACCATTTCTGTGACTGTACTCCTCTTCTTCTCACACCATATTAATGAGGCCTAAAGTGAGTTGAGTGAGAGCGAAAATGGAAGATGGAAAATGGGTGGGTGTGTGTTTGCTGAGGGAAGGGGGGTTTTCTTTGATATGGACTGTGATTTGATTTTTGGCTGTAAACTCGAACAATTTTTGCTTGCCCCAAAAGGCCCAGATTAGCTAGATTTGCGCAAGCAACCACTGCCACTGTCCTGTTGCCTTGCCTGCCCTCAAATGTTCTCCTGAATTACATCCGTGTCCCTCCTCAACCGGTAGCTTTTGGACTTGATGAAAACTCCCTTTCCTATTTTCCCCCCTGAAATTATTCGGACTTGTGAGAAGTACAAGAAAAACAACAGCGGTTAACAGAGAAATATCACCACCACCAAAGAGAGGAGGTCCATGTCTTAAACTTATCAGTCAGTCAAAATGGGTTCAGCTCTTTCTTCGGCTATTGTGAATATTTAAGTTTGAAAATGGAGAGAGAGAGAGAGAGAGCTATGGGGACTGAGAGTAGAGACTAAACAGAGGCACCACAGTCGAGGACCATCGAGACGGACACCCGAAACCAAAAGGACCCGACTAGACTGAGTCCTTCCCCTTTCCCATGGCCTAACATTCGGTTTTGATTGGTTCTAGGCCTTTCACTGCACACTTGTTCATGTCTCAGTCTATTCTATTCTATCCCCTATTATACGTTGCACCCTCCTTAAGAGCTCAAACACTATTTACACCCTTGCATGTACAGCTTCTTACACTTCCATCGATAACAACCAACAACTTTCGAAAAAGGCCACCAAAAAAAAAAAAAACAAACAAACAAAAAGAAGAAGAAAAGCTAACTGTTAGCAAAAGGGCGGAGCTGGAAGTGGTCTTCACTCTACTCCTTTGAGAACCCAAAAAAGGTTTCTGGGGTAATCTCAATCCATAGATTTAAGTACTAAAACCACTAGCAAATATTCGATTTAAGCGAAATCTCATGTGCAATTACTATTTGGCAGAACATCCTAGGCTGGGGCATAGAAAACAATTCGTTCATGAATCTCTTAATATCGACGTCAATGACATGCTTTTAATTGAATCGGCCGTATCATCTCGATCCAATGCATTAAAACCAACCATGATACCACCTAATCGCAGCTGTCGAAAACACTTTTGAAAAGTGATCACGAGATCATTTTCTTATACCATTTGTGGATGATGAGAACACCCGATTCGGTCGGGTCCTCTATAATGAAGAAAGAAGGTTGAGCTTAATCTGGTCTGACCATATGGTCAAGTGTAAGGGATGCGACTAGGGTCGGTAAGGTTGCAACTACAAGCATGAGTTCATGAAGGTTGGGGGGTCTCTGGTTCATTGCAAAATCCAATCCATGTAAAGAGTGGAGAAGGTTCCGGATTTTTCGTATCCATGTTAAAAGGGAAGCGTCTTCCCCTATCTCACAACACGTGAGAATGAGCATGAGATGGGTCCTGCAGTTTCCTTTCAAGGGTCCTGCAGTTTCCTTGCTTCCATGAGTGACCAAATTCTGCTCCTCACTCTATCCATTCTGTCATTATTTGGGCAAAGTTAGTGCATCTCTGTACTCCTCTCTCTCTCCCCCCCTCCTTCTTTTCACTCAGCTGGCCTAAGGCAGATGGGGGAAAACCCTAATTCTACTTAGGAAATATATACGTATATTCGTGTTGAGCAATGCCTTGAACGCAAGGAATTTTCGTAAAGTTGACACGGTTTGTGAATTTATGAGGGACAAAGTGAAGACATAACTTTTAGGGAGCAAAGTGACACTGAGCACAGACTGGAGGAATTAAAGTGGTTGATTATCTTTTCAAAAAGCAAGAGCCTGTGTGCCCTGGACATTATTACCAGCTTGCATGTGGCTAAGTTAGAGAGAGATTTCACATCAACGAGATCCATGATGCATGTGAGAGAAATGGATGAAAATGCAAAGTTTGGATTATGCAAAAACATCAAGTTAACTTAAATTGTCCCGACAAGTTTCTTAATATTATCCCTAACGTGCAAACAGTCGCGCACGTGAAAAACTTGATGTTGACATAATCGCTTGAAAATGAATAGAAAAGTTTTGAGTTGGAAAACAAATTAAATAGCATGAACAGTCGACGAGATAAAGATGATTGGAAGGGGTATGATTCGAATGCGTGACACGTTATTGATTCAACGACTATTATCACAATGAAAAATAAGAGAAGAAAATGCACAATAAAAATGGGAGAAAATCCTTGGAAGGCACTATCATTATTATTATTGTTTTTTTTTCATATTCTGAAGATCGCCATCTCCCCAAGATGGGGGAAGAATTGAAGAAATCATGTGTTTCTCCAAATTTAAAAGCTTTGTTTAGGTTCAAATGTTTTAAGTTAGACCATATGATTGATAAGGGAAAAAAAAAGAAAAGAGAGAACGAAAGAAATGAAAGAGAAGCTGAAAAGGATTGGATCGGGGAAGATATCAATCGTTATCGACTCAGATCTTCATCCATATATAGAAACTTTTTGATGGGGCATGGGCGTACTGGGCATTCATGCATATCCCTAGAACAGCAAAAGTTCAAAGAGTCAAATGTACGAAAATTCAAACCCTAAACACCTCCTCCGCGCCTTTTCAGGTTCAGCTCTTCCTAAACAAGTTTTAGCAACAAAAAAAAAAAACCTCTTCCTAAACACATGAACATCCAAAGCTCAGACACAGAAATCACACACTGTAGAGAGAGAGAGAGAGAGAGAGAGAGAGAGAGAGGAACCTGTTGCACACAGTGATGTGTGTACTTCGAATCTCGCTTGTTTCACTGTTAAAGAAAGAACTTCGGGCCTTCAGGAGCTGCGAACCATTACTGAGGCTCTTCCTGGGTTTGAACATTCACATGAGAGAGAGAGAGAGAGACAGAGAGAGAGAAGTTTTCAACCATGCTATCCAATCATAGTTTTATATGGCGATAAGCATAGTCAGTTTTGTTTACTGTTTCGCAGCATTAAACATCGTTTATTAGCATTGAGTAATCTGTTTTTTTTTTTCACTTTTCATGGACCCAAATCTTTCTTGGACCACCAAAACTAGGGAAAGCCTGCCTCTAATCCAGCACGTTATCCATCGACCATGTGCATGTCGAGTCAATCTCGAGCACGATAATTGAGAAGTGCATATGCCGAAGATCGCCTGATTTATACTTCTAATATCAGATATGTCGTTTGATATGTAAAGCAGGTCCAACATAGACTATCAAGTCGATTGTAAAGAAGCCTTTCTTCACGAATTCTTTAGATTTAGAAAAAGTAAAGGTTAAGATGATTGAGATAGGGATAAGAAAATGCATGGTATGCATATCCATACTTCTAAGAGTGTAGTACAATACTAATATACACACGAAATACAACTGAAGTTACTGATAGATACGATTAGATTAAATCATCTGTTTCAACGGGTCTAGGTGTCTCTAAAGCAGCCACTTATTTATCTTTTCGTCTCCATGATTTTTCTCCCATACTTTATGGGCTACCGTCATGCACAATTTATTTTAATGGGACCTACGACTTAACAAAAAGAAACAAATCAAGGGACCTATAATAATAATAATAATAATAATAAGACGAAGAAGAAGGAAATAGAGCCCCAGTTCCTTGAAGATCTCATCTTATTCCATTTTTTATTTTTCATTTTTGGGTGAATAGTTCCGTGAAGAAAAAGATAAAAGGATAAGGGTTAAAAAAGAGAGATGATATTATCATGATGCGACCACGTTGTATGGAAAAAGCGTGAGTCGCGAATGTTGACCCTTCCTTTTCTTTTGTTTTCACACTTTTGGCCCCTCTTTTCATCAAATGTCAAAGATAGACCCATCCTTTCTTTCCCTACTGCCAAAAAGCTCTAAAGAAATCGATGGAAAGTGCATTGTACCCTCCGAGTGAGTGTGGTGCACATGAGAGGAACCTGCATTTGCATTGAGCCCCACCCATTGGTTAAAGGACAACCCAACAATTTGCCCCATCCAATATTTAATTTTATTAACATAGATATATATATGTGTGTGTGTATGTGTGTTTATAATATTGATGTTTGTCTTGTAATGACACGTGGAATAAAGGTGTGCCATCTTCTGTGTCCACCACAAGTAGGGTTCGCATTGGGCCTATTGGAAAAGTTTGATGGAAAGGTTGTTGGCACCACACGCATTATTGAATGGGGAAAGGGGGAAAAGGGTTAATCATGCGTTGATCCTGATTAGCGAGTGATTAATGATAATGAGTCATTAAGTCGCATAATTGTGAGAGAGCGCAAAAGGGAAAAGCGGGGACGACGAGACTCGAAGGACGTAGAACTTAATAATATTGTTATTCGATGCTTGAAAATCATCAATTAGCATAATAGCGAGATTGTTTGCTAACAATGTACTTTATTGAGACATTTACATTGTTTAATTTGCTTTGATTCATGTCATTTTTATACCCTTTTTGGGCCTAGTATTGTACATTAGCCTTAATAGATGGACCATGAATGTGAAGGCAGTCCTAATATGGGCCTAATAGTTCTAGCCCATGAAATTCCAATATCTGTATTCAGTCATTTGGGTTCGTTAGAAGACGACTAGACATATGGACTAATGTATGCAGAAGGTGTATGGAAATCTACAATTAAATTGGATAAGTATGGAGAGATTACGTCGGATAATTGTCCAAAAGATCCTAAACCTGTTGTATGATAGCCAATTCAGTCCTAAACCTTTTAATTGTGCCAATTTAGTCATGAACCTTTGACAATTTGCCAATTCAGTGTTAAAACCTTCAACTCTATCAATTTAGTCTTAAATCTTTTAATGAATTACCAATGTAGTTCTTCCGACTAATTTTGGCAGAAAATAGCTGATGTGGTTGTTTGGTTACCCTCGCCATCCTAAGTGGCGTGGTCAGCGCTGACATGGCCAATTTTTTTATTTTTAAAAAATTTTCAAAATTTTTTAATGATTTTATTTTTTTTTCTTTTTTCTTTTTCTTCACTAGGTCGGTAGGGTTGCCAGCTTTTGGTTAAGGGCTAGCAACCTTAGTTGGCCACAAGGCCAGGGCTAGCGAGGGTCGTCGGCCATAGTGAGGGCAGGCAAGGGCCGCGACGCCCTCATTGTGGCTTGCTAGGGGCTGGGCGGGGGCTAGCCTAGGGGTTGGTGGAGGTCGCCGGCAACCCCACCGGTCCTATGAAGAAAAAAAAAGATATAAAAGAAAAAAATGTAAAAAAATTCGTAAAAGTTTAGAAAAAAAATTAAATGAATTGAGACTCCATCCAACCCTCTTTTCCATTATTCCAAAACAAAAAAAAAAAATGTGAATCATTGGAGCTGGCTTCCCCGTGACAAAAGGTTTGTCTTTGAAACCTACAATTCAACTTTAATCACCTCGAATCAAGGCACAGATATCCATGATCTATATTCCCATTTCATGAATTTGCCTAAGTATGGGGACAAGATACATCGGTGGAAAGAGAATCCTTCGTCATCAAATTTTGAAATAAATTCCGATTGCGATTTTTGGGCCACTAAGATTCTTCCAAAACGAGTGGTGGGTATTTTCCCAATTTTCTTCTTTTGTTTTTTTTTTCCAATTATTTCTATCTTAGCCAGAAATGTCAAAAGTTGTTAGCTGGAAAACCAATCTTGGAATCGACTTGTCCACCTTTGAAATGAAGTTAGTAGACCGTGTCTGTTTCACATTACGTTGGGAAAGCACTAGACGTAGCCGACCACCTCATAGAAAAATTCTTCCCAAAGAAAATAGGGTTTGCCAAGGAAGGCTTTGAATAGTACTTATTTATAATGTTTCATCTCGATCATCGTCTGGATCTCGGGATCACCGGAATGTAAAATTTTCAAAGGATACTCCCCTTCTCTGGAAAATACAAAGATACGGGAAAAATTAGGAGTGCAAGTCGTGCGGGCATCGATACGTTAAAATAAGAAACACGTCTATGGAGCCCGCCTCACAGGATGGGCACAGGTCGCAGAGGCCCTCATAGGCGCACAAACTTCCTTCCTTTAATGAGGTTACCTTTTAACCGAACATCAAAAATTTAAGGAAAACACCAGATGTAGATGATCACCTCATAAAATAAATTCTTCCCAAAGAAAATATGGCCTGCCAAGGAAGGCTTTGACTCCTTCCTGATCAGTTTCCCATTTATGGCTTCAACTTTGTTATTGAGTCAGTCTAGTTCTAGTCAACCATGCATGCCTTCACCGGATGCAAAACGACTTCGGGAGCCAAGGGAACTTTCCAATTCGACGGCCACCGTCACTATGACATGAAATAATTTTGGTCCCAAACCGGTCCGGTTCTATGATCACGTTGACCCCACTAGGAGGCTCACGCACACATAGTCGACGGTTGTGAAGAACTCGTTCAAATGGACACATATCCAAATAAGAATATATCCAATACGGATCTTCCGTGTAGTGGATAGTTCTTACTTATTAGTTATATTGATAGTGGAAAAAGAAACGCCTCCACATGGCAAGGGTGTATGTTAACGCAAATTACCGATAACAAAATAGGTTTTTAAATAAACTTCAATCATTGAGTTACGCGAACGGTGTTCTTATCGATAGCTATGATTTGTCGAGGCACTGACAGAGCGTTGTGCGGCATGGAGGATCTTCATACGCCGTAGGCGACTAATCAATCAGTCGACACAACTTTCTATGATTGTTTTTCCTTCTACACGGGCTGTGATTCAAAATGCAAAATCCTCCTCTAAGTGAACGCCTCTAAAGTCTACACGCTTTGGTTAGACAAATGAAAGATGGATACGACCTTCAGAATTACGAAAGTTCGAGTTTCTTCCCAACGTGAAAAGTTCAAAACTTGCATGACGCCATGCAATACGTAGGTTAAAGTAAAATTCAAGCTGGAAAAAAATTTTGCATACACGAAACAAAAAAGAAAATCAGATGCACCCCTTAAGAAAAACAACATTCAAATGCACACTTATCGGGAATTACTCGAACAAATTAGCATCCTAAGAAAATAAGGTCTTCCAATGCCATTGCAAGTGGAGAATCTCATTCGTGAATTGCTTTCATAGATGCACTTATTAGAATATCTACCCGAATTAAAGCGAAATGTTCAAATATTCATTTCTCATGCTCGATTCTTCTTCATCCGATTTCGTTCAACTCTCTATCGGCTCTTGATTCAAGATAGAATATTTAAATATTAAACTACAACTTTTCTAACAGTTTAAATTTTTAGAAAGTTGGCAATGGTCCCATTAATTTCACATAGTATCAGAGTTGGAGGTCCTAAGTTTAAATTTTCCAGACCCCTATTTGCTTCCCCAATTGCATACTTCCACGCTTCAGGCTAAGGCCAAAGTCCAGCCTATACGCGAGGAGAAATGTTAGAATAATTAAATATTAAACCATACTCTCATCTAATTACTTAAGCTTTTAAAATAGTCGGTAGTGGTCCAACAATTCAGAACCTTTGCTTGCTCATAGTTCATATTCAAGCAAGAGGCAATCGACAGTCACAAGGAGGTGGCCAGCTGGGGTCGCTGTCACAGACTCGAATGATTCATGTCTTATTTCACTTACACAGACGTTTTCTAGAAAAATAAGAGATGATCGAAGCATGAAGCATTAGGAAATATAGAAATTATTCTGCCATAAAGAAGATGAGAACGTTTGCCTGCTCGTATACTCGGGACAATTCAGGTAAAAAAGAGGTGCATAAGCAGCCATGCCATTGGATGAGAGCATCGACTTTACATGAAACTTGGAAGCCCAATGATTCTCAATCGCAGAACCATGCATGTAGCCTAAATTCGTGCGCTATGAAGACCTGCATAGTCTCATGATAAAGAGGGCAACATCCGACAAGAATGCGATACCTTCGATTCTACATTGGCTTAAGGAATGTCACATAATATCAAATGTCATTTGGTTGCACTCCAATATGTTTCAAATTTGCATCTATGCATATCCCAATAATCTTGGATTGCTTCTAGAATCAGGAGAAGAGAATAACAAAATACCCAAGAACATAGGTATATTATCGATATAAATTATATGATGACAACGGCTTCCTAAAGGTTGCATCGAAATTCGACACACGGGACTTTCATTTGCTAGGGATCGCTCGTACTCCTTGCCGTGAGTATTTTTCCTGCATTCTCCACTTCATTATCTCTTTATCCTAATTGTAGCTCCTTCGTGTTAAAGTAATTTCCCACCTTAATATTAACACAATGTTTTAGATTTGTTTACATTTTCCACAACAAAAATACATAAATTACGCGTACTTGAGACACATAGTAAATAACAAAAATATAAAATAGGTCGAAATATGATGGTAAATATTTTACTAATTTAAGCTTGTCAAAATGACTGATGTTATTTAGACGATAAATATGAGAATTTAATGTGAAGTTTTCTTTATACTTACATTTTTAATCATCATTTTTTTTGCTATAAATTATATGGTAGCCCGCACAAAGCGCGATTTACGCCTAGTATATGTTAATCTTTGGATAGGAGAATATGGGATTATTCCAAAAAACCCACCAAGGGAGTATCTTTCTTTTGGACCTCAAGAACAATGCTAAAATGCCTTTTTCTTTAATTTATAGGAAGAGTATATATATAGCAAGGTACAAGTTACACAAAAAGAAAATAGGGACATCAAACGTTGTATTGGGAAAATACATTCCTTTTTCGGCCACTAGTATTGGCCAGGAAGTACTCACGTAGTGTACATATTTCAAAAGGTTTATTGTGCTTGCGAATATAATCATTCAATTCCAACAAATTATGCTTTCAAAGACATATCTCTGTATCATTTATCTATTCCTTAAAATTCTTAGCAAACGAATAAATTATTTGACAACGATGCTCCTGATTCTAGAAGTACTTTGGCAGTTGTCAAAATAATATCCGCCACTAATATTGGTGTGGAGCAACAAAATAGAATTTTCTGCATAATAGCTTTAGGGAAAATTGTCCAAAAACGTCATAAATATATTGTACGGTGGCCAATTTTTTTATAAACTTTTCAATTGCGTCAATTTAACCCCCAAACTTTTCAATGATTTTTAGATGTAGTCATTCTAGCCAATTTTAATTAGAAATCGATAATATGGACACTGATTGTGTACATTAAGTGTAGTGTAGCACTTAATATTAATAGGCGTACTACCAGATCACTCAAAACATTCTAGATTATAGATGGCACCATCTTCCACATACTCAAACGAATCATCCTAAGTTGCAAACTTACGTGTATATTAAGTGTAGTGCAACACTTTTTTGCGTGCAATTTGCCCAAACAACGAGAAACACAACATGTATATATAATCAAAGAAAGCATAATTTCTGTGCACATGGAAAATGATGGGTTTGAGAGGTACTTCCGACTAATATGCCGAGAACTAGGGAAGGCAGGATCGTGATTATGCAAATCCCACATAAAATTATAGTATGAAAATGATGTAAAACATGCAGATAAACATGGACTCACCACGAGCACTCCTAAAGGATGAGTTTAGTGTTACAGTGGAGTTGTTTAATCATCACTGAAGTTGCCATCTTTGTCTTCTTGATGCTGACAAAATACACGTGAGGAATGCCATTCCCGTGGAGGAGCTTTTTCCGTAATGAAAAACGAAAAATCGAATACAGCTTTCATCTCATTATTCTTCATGTTTGCTATATTATAAAAAAAATCCTCAAAATAGTCTCGATTAGTTTTGCTTTATAATATTCCGTCGGTAGACAAATGGGTAGATTCATAATCCTATTATGGCGCTCTTGTGCTTCGATTTTAGTCTTTTGTATTGTTTTTTTTTTTAACATACTTGCCATATAAAGTTAAAAACTCAAATATTCTCTCTTTCCGCTCATACATGTACTACAACTTCTTCATATTTCTTTAGGGAAAAGTGTTGGAAAAGTCCTAGGCCTATTACATTGATGCCAAATCAGTCCTAAACATTTTAATTATGTTAATTTAGTCCTAAATCTTTTGACATTGTGACAATTCAGTTCTTCCGGCTAATTTTGATCGGATATTACTGATGTGGATGACAGTTGGTTTATGTGATAGGAATGAGCATGGTTCCACGGTAGAACCTAGAACCTGAGAACCGGACTGGTGGAAACCTATGTGGTTCCAAGTTCAAAAGTAGATTCTAGGTTCTAAAAATTAAGAAACTTGTTTCGACGGGTAAGTTCTAGATTCTAGGCAGGTAGAACCTGGAATAAGTTTTTGTGTTTTTCTTTGTTTATGCTTTCGTACAATCCTACGGTATTTTATGGTGTCTAATGATGTGTGTATAATCTGGAACTATTAATCTGAGCTTGCATTTTATGATTGAGACTTTCACTCCATTAATGTTTCATATTTTTTGTATGTCTAGATATAAGTTGTAGTCAATTGATTGTAGTAGCAAGTGGTGGTCATTAAATGTAATGATTCACTATAATCGTTCAATTAATAATACATGTGGAATCTAAGTAAATCCTGAAACCAACCCTAAAACCTGTGACAGGATGGGTTCCAGGGTATGCAGGATAAGTTTCAAGTTCCAAAAAATGACGGTCATGTTCCAAGGGTAAGTTCCAAGTTCCACATGAAACCTATACAGCACAGGTGAAGCCTATATGGAACCTAAAACCACTCACCTCTGCTATGTGGCACCGTCAGCGCTAACATGGACAGTTTTTAATAATTTTTTGATTTTTCAATTATTAATTATTTTTTTTTCTTTTCTTCTTCCTTTTATAGGTGATTAGCCCCAGACGATGATTGGGCAAGTTAGCCTTGCTAAGCGAGGGTCACTGTCACTCACCATAGGCGAGGCCCAGCTAGGCTAGGGCGAGCCACGGCTAGGGGAGGCCAATACCGGCAAGGGATCCCCTTGCCAAATCTGGCGAACTCAGCCATCACCTAGGCCAAGGCTACATGGCACACCGCTACGCCAACGATTTCCATAGAAAATTGATCGAAAAAGTTACATTGGAATCTTGTGCAAAATATATGACTAAATTGATAAAATTAAAGAAATTTAGGACTGACTTGATATTTATGTAATAAATTTAGGACTATTTAGAAAATTTTCCCGAATGTTTTTGCGCAACTAAATCTCATGTCCTTTTCAAACCTTTCGGGCGAATTATTGCTGTGTTCTCAATAAACATACGTGTTGGGCGGGTTCAACAGTTGATTTCCCGCGTCGCATTAAAGAAATATTAAGGAATGCCATTAAGGATGTAATTAAGATCACGCAAGATTCCATTAGTGCCAGCCAACCCCTCCTATTTCCTAAACCGACGAGCC
The DNA here is from genome assembly GCA_024733475.1 of Syzygium grande. NCBI lineage: Eukaryota > Viridiplantae > Streptophyta > Magnoliopsida > Myrtales > Myrtaceae > Syzygium > Syzygium grande. The sequence continues at coordinate 37,409,449 of JAMXDD010000008.1, read as the reverse complement.
GTTTTGGCTCGCACGCGTACGTGGCCCTTGCGATGGTCCGGAAACTCGTGTCCTCCATCATTATTTTACTATATTTTCGACAGGAATTTGATTGGTCACCTTCCCCCACTTTTTCTCTTATTTCTTGTAAGGTCGGACATGCTAGCTTTCATGCGTGGCGGGGAAGAAACAAATTTTGAAGATGACTCATCATTGACAATGCTAATTCATGGTGACAATGACTTGTTTGTCTAGGGTTTGACATTGTTCGAAATTAAAAAGTTCACGATTATAAGAAACTTTTAGATGCTCTCTAAGGATCCCGTCATCGATCCACTTATATAAATAATTATAAGAGATTTTGCTTCATAATTGGTTGGATTGAACCATACTCAACTCAAGGTTTCCTATGTAACCATATTACTGTTCTATCGGATATATATATAGATGCAAATTTATATTCCGATAATATGTTTATGTTGGTTATGTTTGAGATACATCCTTCGGGTAGGAAAACGGTCGTGTCATTTCCCCTATTATCATAGAATTCGCGGGGGTGTGATACTCAATGTTGAAGTTTTAATGTTTCCTTTTTGTGTTGAATGGTGCTGGGAATATGTGCTTCAAATGGTGAATATATTGAATTTTAGAGTTTGTGATGTTACATTTGCCGCATCATATCATGTGCACTAGCAAATAGATGCTAAGGTTGGTCATTCACTCTGAACGGTCTGTTTTTGTTAAATCTATATGATCATACGAATGAGCAATCCTTTTGTTAAATCCGCAGCATGAATATGTTACTTGAGCTATGTATGATATGCCAATGGTGCTAATACGATTAAACGCCAAAAAATGAGACACAAAACTCTCGAACTTTGTCATTCACTCCGAGGCCATGCACAAAACAAAAAAAAAACATTGTTAAGACCAAAATAGAATCAGAATACATCATTTACATCATTATGGTAGCTAATTCAATTTTAAACATTTCAATTGTGCCAATTTAGTTCTAAACCTATTATTTGGATAATAGGTTGGAAGGATTATATAAGCGAATCGTCAAAAGACTTAGGACTAAATTGGCACAATTAAAAAGTTTATGACTAAATTGATTACCGTATAATAAATTTAGGATTTTTCGAATAATTTTTTCCTATCTGCATGGTAATATTGGCCTTGCCTAACTTCTATCCATCATCACTAATCCCATCAAGAAGAAAAATGACTTGACAGACAGCATCACTATCTCCAAACAATCATTCTTGTCGATGTAAAGCAAGCAATGTTGTCTTTTCCTATCCCAAATAGAACGGCAGCAATGGACACATTAGTCCCATCGGTGCAATTATGGATCTCGAATAGGTCTTCTCCTTTACTTCCAGCTTCGACACTTTCCACCGGTAACTTTTTGTTCAGACGCTTCAGTTGTGTCCAAATCACGCCCAATCCTTTTTAGCTGCATTTTGAGAGTGTCGATTTTTTCATTCCTATGCTTTAAATTGGGTTTCCATCTTTTCCATGCTCTTTCTCCAAGACTGCCTTCTCATTGATAAATTGACAAATCATATTTCTCATGCAATGATAGTTTTGGAGAAATAATTATAAAACAAAACCTAAAACTTATTATATAGATACTAATTTAGTCATAAACTTTTCAATTTGACTAATTTTAGTCATAAGGAGCCCACCTCACCTCTTCCCTTCCCCCTGTATGGTAAGTTCTACTTCTTATCTAAAGAGGGGTAGGGGCTTAACTTTTCGACGATTTGTCAATATAATCCTTCCAATCAATTTTAGTAGACAATCACTGATGCGGGCGTCGGTCATCCTACTTGGCATGATTGGCATTAACATGGACAATTTTTGCAATATATTAAAAATATTTCTGAATGTATTTTTTTTCATTTTATTTATTTTTTATTTTCTTTTTCATCTGAGCAACATTGAAGATAATTTTATGGAATCATGATCGCTTTTGTTGTGAAAAAAGCTTCTCAAAGTTTAAGGGCAAATCAACAACTTAATATCAGTGAGAGGAACTTCAATAATGTAGAGCATAGAGAAAATCAGCAACTCGAAATTAACTATAGGAATTACAAATCCATAATAAAAAATGCCCAGACTTATCAATCCTTAATCTATTGCAAAAAATCAACAACCCCTCACCTCCCATAAAGGGACAGCGGTAGAACTAAAAAAATATTTTCGGGTCACCGGTACAAGTTTGAGTAAAAAGGGCAAAAAAAACTTTGGAGTATTGACGTCTCTCACGGGAAAAAGTTTAGGGTTTTTGGCGGGGATTATCGTTCGACGACACGAATGGACTTATTTTTTAAGGGTTGAAACCAAAAAAAAAAAAAAAATTGGGGTGACCCTGTGCCCACGTTTTCTTTTTAGGCTGAAAAGTGCCAGAAGGTCAAACCGTGTCCCTCCCAGCTGCGCTTTCCCTCGCGTGTCGTTTCTTTCTTACACGATGTAGCTTCTCGTTTCATTCTCGTAATGCATAATTTATACCAAAAACTATAGTTTAATTTCAAAACCCCACCTCATAGAAGTTTCCCTATACAGCAGCATCTGCTAGATTTAGGCATCTGCTAGATTTAGCGACGATCTGTGTCTCCTTCGTCCTCTATAAAGGCCACCCCTCCGCCTCCGTTTCTCTGCACATTCAATTCACACATCCACAACAAAGAAAGGCACATACAGACACACAGACACACCTGCTCTCTGTCTCTCTCAGGCACTCTCGGACAGGTTTCTTGGCTCGAAAATGAAGGCAAAATCAGAGGCAAGGTACGCCCTCCTGCTCGCCGCAAGGGACTCGGACTACGTGACGAAAGTCTACGGCGGGTACTTCAACGTGTTCGTCGCGGCCTTCGGGGAGGAAGGCGAGAGGTGGGACCTCTACAGGGTCGTGGATGGGGAGTTCCCGGACACGGACGAGCTCCACAAGTACGATGGCTTTGTCGTCAGCGGGAGCCCTTACGACGCCTACGGCAACGACTATTGGATCCTCAAGCTCTGCCTCCTCTTGCAGACTCTCGGTGCCATGGACAAGAAGATCCTGGGGGTTTGCTTCGGCCACCAGGTAGATACACGTGATGAATATTGAATGAGAACCCGTTAATCCCAATGGAATCTTGATTGTATTGAAGTCGAATACTCATGTGTAATCACCTGTTTAGTTGCTGAGTTGGGCTTTCCATGAAATGTGTTTTTGTTGCAGGTGTTGTGCAGAGCATTGGGGGGCAAAGTTGGGAAAGCATACACAGGGTGGGACATTGGGCTGAGGAAGGTGAGGATTGTGAAGGATTTATTCCCATGCGGGTATTTGAATGAGATGGACGATATCCCACCAGCTCTGTCCATTATTGAGTGCCATCAAGATGAGGTCTGGGAGGTCCCGACTGGTGCTGAAGTCATTGCATTCTCCGAGAAAACTGGGGTCGAGATGTTTGCGGTCGGTGATCGCATTCTCGGCATTCAGGGCCACCCTGAGTACACCAAAGACATTCTCTTCCATCTCATCGACCGCCTTCTTAACAACGGCTGCATTGAGGTAATTTATCAATTGCTTCCCTATCGAATACCCTTTTTCTTCATTTCGATGCATCAGCGACAATTTCCATGCTTTGCTCACTGGTCTGGTGTTGCTGTGGCTTTTGCAGAAAGGTTTCGCTGAAGATGCCAAGTTCGCATTAGAGATGGCTGAGCCGGATCGGAAATGCTGGGAAAGGATCTGCAGAAACTTTCTCAAGGGAAGCTAGAAGGATTGCTCCCAGTTCTATTTTTTCCTTTTGGTTGAATTTTCGTTTCCTTTTATGACTCCATTACGGACCAAACGTGGTTGGAAGAAACATTGTACGAGCCTCAGTTCGTATGGTAAATATACATACATATGCTAACGACTAGCTTTTACATACTTGTCCGAACAAATGTCTGCTATCGACACAACTTGACGGTTGTGTCTTACATTTGGATGTTCAGCCCAAAAAGTATATCCCCACAGCTACAGTCGGCTGTCTATTCAAAATCTAAAGTAGGTCGACTTCCTAAGCTCCTCTGTTCTTTTTTTTTTAAAGAAAATAAAGATGTAAACTTCGCCCACACTGACCAATGAACATGACGAAATCTTGATGACCGTATAATGGAAGTGATTCAGGTATATCATCCTTTTTAGCAGCCCACGTGATTCGTGTATTTGTCTAATATGTTTTCCGTTGTCCAACCATGCTATTCTGATTCTTAGATGATATAAGCAAATTCTTTATGCCTTCATGTGGGCGTAAGGATATGAATATATTATGTCTAAAAAAAGCTAACCCTGGAATCCTATTCCGAAGAATAAGTGAACAAGAAGTTGATAAAAGAGTGTAGTTTGGAAAGCATGGCTATTGTACCTTCTACATTACTTTTTTCTTTTGAAGCTTTTATTTGCTAATATGAAAGATGTTAACCACCACAGGCTTCAGAATAAATTGGGTAATATCACAAGATCGTGCTGCTCAAGATCGAGTAATTTGAAAGAGTAAATCCAGCTACATGTCCAAAATTTAATCTACAGATTTCACAACCTATATTTATCATACAATATGAAAAATGATTTGCCATTGTCTATGCAGCTAAGGGTCTGTCTTGTCTGTCTTGTGAGCTAAGAGGAGCCAGACGAGAGTGATCAACTCTCCACATTGCCGAAGTTGGTCCGTGTGGTGTGACAATCGACAGTTCATGGCAGTGGAAAAGAGCATCTCCATCCAGAAACTGTATATTACCTCCCATTCTTCTGTCATTTGCATCAACAGCTTGGCAAGTCTTTGTGAATCGGGTATCACATCCCATTTTGATGTCACTGTCTCATCGGAGGGTGTCGAACTTGATGAAGCAGGATGTTCAGTAGTAAAAAATGCTCCAGGCTAATTGCTTCTGCGTCTATTGAAGCATCACTTTTCAGGATTGACTTGATCTTAGAGCAAGCATGTGCAAAGACGATGTTTCCCGTGATGACCGATAACATGTAAGGATGAATAGCTAGGAGGTACACCATATAATCCGAAATCAATTTGCTTCCATGGAGAAAACCGGATGAGTCTTGGCTGCAATGGTAGCATAAGTTTGTTGCAATGTGCCATACCACAATGCACTTACCAAACCCCATATCCACGCTCCATCCGAGTTGACGAGTTAGATTAAATCTTTGGAAAGTCCACTCTTCTATTTGGCTAGACAGATGTGAGCCTCTTATTTCCTCAAAACTTCGCAATCCTCGCAGCAATTTCTCCTTCTCATCTGGAGCGAAGCAAAGGGGGCCCGTTCTATTAAGACTCCAATTCCTTTTGATGTACTCTTGAATGCCGAAACACTTCAAGAATTTGATGTACCTTGTCCAATCATGTCGAAGACAGTAGCTAAGCAGATTGAACTGATCCAGCTTGTTCGACCAACGTGTCCACCTATCCACAGATATAGGTGCTAGGCTTCTTAAGAAAGGCAGCACAAGCGGCCATTTATGACGTTTCGCCATCTTTACAATTGCCCAATCTGAATAGGGTAATAGTAGGACCTGATACATTTCTATGAGAAAAGTGACCACAAGAACATAAAAGGTGAAGTTGGTATAGACAGATACATTTTGAGGCAGAGTCCTCGCAAGAATTTTGAATGCACACGGCGTAATGAATAGCCAAAAGAAACGCAAAAACCTGACGAATAAACCCAGCTTGGTGTAAATTATTGGTCCCTTGGTGTAGAGCACGTGAATCCAAGCTCCATCTCTGTTACTTTAATGAGCAGCCGTACGCAGAGAGCCTCTTGTAATGAGCAGCCGTCAATCGAGAGCTTGGTATCAGATATATAGTCGGGACGATAGATCCAGTTTTCCGGGTGCGGTTTTAAGCAATAATAAGCCTTGACTAGCAACTTGAGTCCGCCAATTTCCTCCGGCAAGTCTCCCAAGAAATGAGGAATCATTCTCTCTTGTGAGATTTCCTTCTCGGCGATGCAGATGTTCCAGCCAAGAGCGAATTTGAGAGCCCATACTCCTTCCCCGTACTTGACTATGCGGGCTACAAACATTGTGAAGTACGAGATTACAAAGCTGGAGTAATTCCAGCATCTGATAAGCACTCCACTGACAACAGCCACTTCAATGACCACATTCAGGACCTGTCTCCAACCCAATCAGTTGTCCTCCATCGAGTAGGCCGTGATATTGTCCGGATACCTGAGCTGTAGCAGAAGTAACGGGGCCAAGAATGCCTTGAGTTTGATATTTGGATCGGGTCGAGCGGGATTGCTGACTTGTAGTCCCGTGAGCTTGCCAAGAGAGTAAGGTACAACTTCTGTGGCGAACAATTATGTGACCCAGAAAATCATCCTCATCAATATGCCCCAGCGTCTGGTTACATACCTTCGGCGGTTCCCAAAGAGGAGGATCGCTTGGAAGGAAATGCTGACGATCACGAGCATTTGGATCCCCCATGCATCCCATAAGTTCATCATATCCTCCCTCGCCACTAATACCGTCTTTGGAATCCAATTGAAATAAGCCATTTCGTCCTGAGATTGTCCTAGAAATGAGGAAACAGAGCAGCTCTTTCTCGAGATCTATTTACCAAATTAAGAGCATCGCTACTTTGTACTGCCAGAGTCAAATCGATATCATTAGGAGTTTTTCTTAGCAATCAGCAAATTCTCTTAGATGACTGCAGTCGCTTTGAGCTCACTAGGCAAAAACTTCATCTAACATGACAATTTTTGCTGACTTTTCTTACAGCAGTTAGCAAATTATTGTAGTCAGTCAATATGAGTTAAATACCAATAGGCATGCTGCCCTGCTGGTAAAAAAATTGGGGGAGTGGGGACGCTAGTATCATAGGTGTGGGATTTTACTCCTGCACTTTGCAAGAGGGAGAGCAAAAGTCAAAGAGAGAAGAGTCAGAGATAGGACAGACAAAAAAAAATGATTCAATTTTGGATCGAGCCCATTTTCGATCCACTCAAAACCAACCCGGACAACCGGATATTAGAACACATCTCATGTTATTTCTCCCAGTGTTAGAAATTTGATTTAATTTAGTAGAAGAAATCATGCATGGGAAGATATATATGACATAGACTTCTACTCCCATAAGCACTAAAAGATCTAAAACGTATTCAAAGATTTGAAAATACTTAGATCCATCAAGATTTGTAACATTAAGAGGGACAATAAGGAAATTTACCAAACTCTATGTCAATTGTACATATAAAAAATACAGGAGATGCTACTACCATTTGTGTGCACATATGGTTAATTAATTTTTTCCCATAATTAAAGCGTAGGTTTTAGCATTCTCACATTTATAAATCTGACTTCTTCTTTGTGGTTAATTACTGCTCGACTGAAATCTTTCATCTATATCATAAATTCACTCATGACAAGGAAAAGAAGTAAATACAAATAGCTAGAAAAGAAGTAAATACAAATAGCCAAAAAGAAGTGGTCTCAAAGTATATTGAGTAAATACCATGAAAAATCCCAAACTGGTATACCTGTGACAACTTTTCCCCGAACTAATTTTTTGACCACAAAAAATCTCAAATTGGTGCATTTGTGACAAATTTATCCAAAACTAATTTTTGACCACTAAAAACCCCAAACTGGTACACTAGTGACAAATTTACCCTTCGTTAAATTAGATTGATACTACAAAAAGTCACAAATAAGTAAAATTGTGTTAAAACCTTAAATTGGTACACCTTGGCAACTATCACATGTCATCCAACTCAGTAATTTGACGGTAAAATTTAACGAAAACTAATGAAAGGCAAATTTATCATAAGTGTACCAGTTTGGAGTTTTTGATGGTCAAAAAATTAGTTTTGGATAAATTTGTCACAAGATTAGTTTTGGGTTTTCAGTAGTATTAACCCAAGTATATTTGCTAATCTTCTTTGTATTTAAATGGACCCAAACCCATCAAGACCAATTGGATTAGACTTTAACATTCTAAAACCCACTTTCACCCGACCATTAAATATTTTAAACAACCCAAACACAATGCAATTATAAAAATACGAGCAAAAAAACTGGTGCATGACCCGTGTTGATATCTCTAGTTCAGCTGAGTTTGAGTCTTATGTCGGGCGAGCCATTTGGAAGACAGATAAAAAAAGAGTACCGAGCAAGAATCACAACTCTAAGATAATCAAGGAAAATAACCATCAAGGTAAATCAATCAACAAGAAGAGGAAAATGATCAGAGGTGAAACCTGAGAAGATCAATTGGGTTGGCCTGACTTTAATGATTTATGTACATAACTTCAATAAATCCTCGTCCCAATGCTCAAGACTCCGAAAATGTATAGAGGAACTTGTAAGATCAAATGTCGTTCAAAGTTCACAACGACATTGTTGCTATTTTATAGAGAGTAAAAGATAAGACTATAGCTAGGAAGCAAGGAACTCTTTATGTGTCAAAAGTGAAGGGATTTATCGAGAACCGAAATAGAACGATCACGCAGAAAAACAGAGAAAATAGACGATGCACGAATTTTACCCAGGTTCACCCTAGAATAGGGCTACGTCCTGCAAAGAGATTTCACTATATTTTCGGTTTACAGTCACTCAACTTGTTACAATGATCAGAAAACAATATAATATATATATATAATATATATATATATATATATATATATATATATATATATGCCCTAAACGGTTCCAAAACCTAAACCGCCCACGTCAGCGGAACCCCGTTGCTGGGGGCGCCGCCCCGAACCCCGTCTCACCGGGCGGTGGGGCACCGTCGGGGCGCTGCCCCTAACCCCCGCATTCCGCACGCATGGGTTACATGTCGTCGGACAACACTTCAGTTTCTCTAAGCTCACTAAGCTCACGTGAGCGTACTCGGTGTGAGAAACAAGGGTCTTCAAAGTATTCACCAACTCCAACAAAAAGAACTATATTTATCTATCTGCTTTTGAAATTGTTCCATCTGCTTTTTGACAACGTTCCTTAATTCATTTCGATTAAGAAACTTTTATATTTTTTCTCTCATTTAGCCTGCAATTCAGATTGGTTGTCGTTCCTCGTGATTCCTGAAAAGGCAAACACTGTTCGCTTCAGACCGTTTTTCGTGAACACTTGCAACGTCCAGATGAGGCAAAGTGATGGAATGATACTTGACTCGATTTTGCAGTTTGATATAAACTTTGTTTAATGGTATTTGGAATTAGGGATGCTAATCTATGACGCAACACAATGACATCACTCGACCAATTCGATGCTGATTCAACGTTCTATCAGATTTTGAATGAAATGTGATAAAATCACTTGTCGCGGAATTATAGTACATTGTGTTGTCCGTCTTGTGAGCTGAAAGCAACCAAACAAGGGGGATAAGCTCTCCGCCTCACCGGACCTGCCTGGCGTTGTAAGATGATCGGCGGTTCGCCCCGGCGTAACAAAGCATCTCCATCCACACGCTGTTAATGAGCTTCCACCTTTCCAGCATAGCCATAGCCGGCAAATTCCTCACGAGACCCCGTGCATCCGATATCACGTCCCATCCAGATGTCGCCAATGCGTAGTGGTCCAGCCCCAGGGTTCCCAAGGATGCTACTGAGAAGCAAAGCTGCAAGCATAGGCGTCCTTCATATCACTAAAATTAGTGAGAAAATCTTTTTTTAAATAATTTATATTTCCCTGTCTATACTCTTGCCATGTTGGACAAAGATTTTACATGGTGGAATTCATTTTCGTGATAAAAACCCATGTTGGAATGAAAATTTAAGTAGAATATCCATGTAGGACGAATTGTCGAAATAGGCACTCAAGTGAACGATTTTACTTCGATGTGGCACTCAAGTGAGCCCAAAAAAAAAGTTATGGCATTCAAGTGAGCGCCGTATAAAAGTTATGACACTTCTAGCATTCTTATCTTGTAGCAAGCAAAATGTCATCAATATAAAAAAAACTAGAAAAACAAACTTGCTTCCGCCGACCTTCATATATACATCGATCAACAATGTTTTCCTTAAATTTAAAGGAAGTTATGGTATTATTAAACTTAAGATACCATTGTCTATAAGCTTGTTTAAGTCAATATATTGACTTCTTTAACTTACACACCATGTGTTCCTTTCTTTTAACTGAAAAGCCATTAGATTGGTCCATATAAACCTCTTCCTCTAAATTTCCATTAAAGAAGGTAGTTTTGACATTCATTTGGTGTAACTCTAAATCGTAATAAGCCACTAAAGCCATAATATGTCTAAATGAATATTTCTTGGAGATTGGTGAAAGATCTCCTTTCTAAGTAAAACATTTAGCAACAAGTCTGGCCTTATATGGTTCAATATTACCTTTTGTGTCGCACTTGGTCTTAAAGACTCATTGACACTTGACCTTTTTACATCCTTCTGGTAATTCAACAAGATCCCAAACTTGTTTTCGATTCACATATTTTGACTCTTCTTCCATGGCATTAAACCAATTAGTAAAATCATCACATTCCATGACGTGTGAAAATGAACATAAATCATTACCAATTCCTAAGTCAATTTCTAACCACATAATCATTACAAATAGCTGACATCCGTTCTCTTTGAGATCCTCTCAATACTATTTTTTGTGGCTCAACTACTTTAGGTTCAATATTGACATTTTCAATATAGAGTGTTTGATCATTTATTTGTTGTCATTGATTATTGTCGGGTTGAACAATAATATTAGGATCAATAACTTTAGAAGTTTGGGTTTAGGAACTTCCACCCTAACTTATTGAATGCAAACATCATGCATTCTTTCACTCCCATTGATGTCACCATTTTCAATGAACCTAGAATTTTCAAATTCAACAATTCTTGTGCTATGATTAGTATAATAAAATCTAGACCCTTTGGGTTTCTTTGTATAACCAATGAAGTAAGTACTAGTCATTCTAAAATCCAATTTCTTTTTATGAGGATTGTAAATTCTTACTTCTGCTGAACAACCTTAAACATGTAGGTATCATAAACTAGGTTTCTTTCTAGTCCATAGTTCAAAAAGAGTCTTTGGAACCGCCTTATTAGGAATCCTATTTGATAAATACATAAAAGTCTTCAATGCATACATCCATAAGGATAAGTGTAAAGATGAATAACTCTTCATACTTGTAACCATTTTCATTAAAGTGCGATTACACCTTTCAGCTATACCATTTTGTTGTGTGTACCTAGCATTGTGTATTGAGTATAAATACTATGTCTTCCAAGGAATTTAGCAAGTAGACCCAAATATTGTCTCGATTCATTACACTTTCCATAATATTCACCAAATCTATATGATCTAATTAATTTCACATTTTTATCTATTTGCCTCTCAACTTCTTTAATAAATATCTCAAATGCATTCATTGATTGAGATTTATCATGCAATAGATAAATGTAATCATATGTGAAAAATCATTAATAAATATGATAAAATAACTTTCTCCACCAAAAGATGAAACATAAAAAGGACCACATATATTAGTATTTATAATTTCATGAAACTTTGTGCTTCTTGTGGCACATTTCTTAGTGTGTTTTGTTTGTTTACCTTTGGTACAATTAATACACACTCCAAGATTAGTAAACTCCAAATCCAAAAGAATTTCATTCTTTACTAATCTTTGCATTATTTCTTTGAATATGTGACCCAAACGTTTATGCCACAAGTAAGCAGAATTATCATAAACTAAACTGCATTAAGTGCGAACATTATAATGCAAGGTCATTAAAATCTCAACAAAAGTAATATCAAGTTTAAACTTGTAGAGACCATCACATAAAATTCTAGTTCTAATAAAATTATCATTCTTAAATAAACTGAAAGATCCATAACCAAACTTAAAAGAAAATCCCACTGCATTAAGTTTTGGCAAAGAAACTAATTGAGGGAAAATGTAGGTATATACATAATTTGAAACAAATCCAAATAGTGCCTAGTATCTAAGATCATATTTCATGGTGGTTTCATAATGTACTAGCAAGTGAACCATCATATTTTATGGTGGTCAAAGTGCTCATTAATGTACTAGCAAGTGGCTTATTAACAGTTTGAGAACACTCTTCCATAAATTTCATAAATTCTTTAGCACTATCAATTTTGGGAAGTGTAGTCTAAGTTGCAAGCAACTGTCATTCGCATAAATATTAAGCTTAATATGTTCAATTTTTCCCAAGTTTTATGGAAAGACCTTTCATTATTGCTACTCTTATCAATAATAGCACCTGGTTCTTTAACTTGAAGTGCTAAATCAAGATCCAGGACACCAAATTGAAATTGGATTTGGTCACACCAATCAAATAAATTCATTCCATTGAACAAAGGAATAGATGAAGCATGTAAATAAAGAGAAACAAATACAGATATTGGGAAAATCACCAAAGTGATGATTGTTGGGAAAATCCCTTATGTTGTTTTGAAGATGACAAAAACAATCAAAGCTATTAATGTGTGTATTGGTTGAATAATACCAGGTGATATATACACAAGCCGAAATGTAGATATTTGTCATAAACAACATCAGAATATTCTGATATGAGAAATGCTTTGTCACTGTTAAGATGCTTTGCTGATGTCTAAGGTGAACAAGATAAGATGTCTACAAGCTAGAATGATCTTCAGATATGGTGAATATCTAGAAGGACCTTGATCGAGGGTGAACAAGTCGAGAAGAACGGGGATGTTCGTGATGACTTGGAGGTACAAAGATGGGATGAACAATTTGATGGACCTATGATGGTGAACAAGTCTAGAACGAGAATGTTTAGTAAAGCTTGGAAGGACTATGAAGATAAACAGCTTGGTAGAGTCGAAATTGCCAATATATTTGGAAGGACTAGAAATATCGTATCAATATCGGGTGAGAGCAGTTGCCTTATACATATGAGGTGGAAGACTGTGATGATATTTAAGGACTACGTGATATCCATGATGTGATCCATTGGGAGAAGTTCATAAGATGTCCTAGTACATTTTTCTATAAACAGCACCAACAAACCTAAAGATTAGCTGATTGATGATGTTTGTATCAATGCTGAGACATCATGACATTGGTAATGTTTGAATAACGAACATGTGAGGATATTCGAGATTGTAGCTATTGAAAGGTGGATATGTGCAGCGGAAAGATTAGGAAGTCTATTGGGGAACAAGAGCAGGCGTATGTCAGAAATGTCAGAGTAGTCAACGTTGGGACAATAGCTGCATGACCTATTTTCGGGTAGCTTGCAAATGTTCAGGATAAAGGGCTGTATGGGTAGCTCCATCTTCGGATAGGAACACCAACTGATCTATAACGGCTAGTTGATCTTTTAAGTTATCTTCAACAAGAAGATTAAAGATGGCTATTTAAGAGATGACCTTCTAGGACAAAATGTTAGAGAGCACAATGTAGAATCAGAATATTTACATTAAGTTGCTTTCCTTGTTGATATTGTTTCATTCTCTCGAAAGATTTTCACTGTGATAATCTTGTCATATAGTAATCATGTGAAAGATCAAGTGCACAAGAGTAAGTGCAATAGTTGAGTCCTGATAGTGTGATCTATCATTTGTAAAGGATCGGCACTTGCCAATTGTAACTTGTTGAGCAGATTATTAGTACAATCCAGCTTATATTAAGGCTATTAGTCTGAAAGTGGATGTAGGCTTAGGGATAAAGCCGAACTACTATATATCTACTTGCAAATCTTTTATATCTTCAATATTAGCATTACCTAATCTTTATTATCACGATTTGTCAACTGCAGCATGCATGTGATTTCTATAAACTGTTTCTGCTTATTTTTGAAGTTGAACTTGTTATACTCTGTAAATGTTTTTCATAATTCTCAAACAACCTATTCACCCCCTCTTTAGGGTGTATTGTTAGCCCTAACAACAGATACTGCAAATATGCAAGACAACACTCATACATTAGTGCTTTGAGAATATCATATAATCATATTCAAATCAAACAATGCATTTACATTATAGTTCTACTTTAAGTGATCCTACGATATATATTGAACCATAATGATGCTAAGAACTTTTAGTTGGTAATTATAAATACGCCTCATTAAAATTTATTTGCTATCTTTGGATTTTCAAACAAATCTAACAAGATATATTAATTAACAACTAGTAAGTTCATGAATCATAATAAATTAATATGGGTGAATCCCTAAGTTCTTATAATAAATAAACTTTAATATATCCATGACACCAGTAAGGATATGTAATATATCAATTTCAGCCACAGCATCAATTACTCATGGGTAATTGAATGAAACATTATATAATTTTAAAAACTCAAGAGACCTTAAGGTTCGGCCACTTTGGTGACTAACATACCATTCATAATTGAATTTTGAAATTGTAATACACAATAATTGTTTCATAATTTGATTATCACTAAACATTAAAATTTAATCACTTTGGTGATAAAATTGTCATAAAGATATGAGAATCAAATTATACATTATGTTGCCTTAAGAATATATAACGTCGGTTCATAAATAAATATATGAATAGATATAGCAAAACAATTAATGTGCTATGAAACATGAAAAAATATATACACCAAGAGCACTAAATCCAAACAATAATTTACATGCAATTTCATTAAGCAAGTACTTGTATTAATTAATTCAATGCGTATATATCTTTAACAATCATTAATGGGAGAAAATTAATGAAACCATATATATTTTAATAATCGAAAAAATCATGACATCGTAAACCAAGCCTTGATACCAACTGTTAACAATAATGTAAACCTTTATGTAAAAATTCAATACCAAATAATATTAAATTTTCATGATTTATTCATAACAAGAGAGATAAAGACACATACATTTATCCATAGTAATAACTCTGAGAAAAAAAACATTGTTGCAGAAATAGGAAAAAGGAAGAAATCCGATTTCTCTCCTTTAACCCACTTTTTCTTAACTATATTATCTTATGAAGGATAGAATACAATTTTCATTGTCTATGGATAGAAGGAGGATCAGACTCTTTATATAGGCTATTAATAGATGCCTTCCATCAAAATACTTAGAATATTCTATATTTATAAATATTGCAACTTCTCATGTTCTATCTTCATAAAAGTTACAACTTTTCATGCCAATGCGTTTTTTATTAATAATTAATTAAATGCTAAAAAAATGCATTAGTTATGATATAATGTGAGCCACAATTATTCTAACAGCCTAAAACAAGCATCATAACATGCGCAATACAAGCATCGTGAAATGCACATGGTTTCAAGATAGATGCCTAAGGGAAAGGGAAAAAAAAACGTAAAACAGAAAAATTGCGAGGGGGGAAATAAATAGAAGTATTTCACACGCCTAGCGACGCCACCATAGATCGAGCTATGTCGAGGAGGTGACTCTCTAGGAACACTCCTTATTCTTCTCAAGCCATACATTCTCCTATCTGAGATCAACACATAATCCATTCAATATAATACCAAAATCAACCTTTTTAGTTAAAGATTTTTCAGTTTTTATGGGAGGCGAAAGAGAAGTATATAGGACCTTGTTTCGCTAGAAATGCTCATACGACGAAATATAACTCACCGAAAGTCGTTATTCGGTTCTTAATAAGAGGAGACCGAATTTCGTGACGACTCTGGACATGAAATATTTAGGAAGACAAGGAAAAACTGCGAGCTTTTACTTCGAACTCCGAACTAGACTGTACTTACAAACCGTGTCGAAATTTAATTGATGATAAAGCTTGAAAATATAGCCATACACGTATACAAAGATGTAACGCCAGAATTTAATCGACAACGCAACACCTGTGATAGAGATACACGTCGAAATTTAATCGACGACTCAAATCGAAAAGCGATAGCTAAGAAAAAGTAAAGTGCGGCATATGAAAGTAAAGATAATTGAAAGATAACATTTGTTAGATTTTGTTGGGGGCGTCTCTAGTGGATGGCTGGGGATATTTATAATGGTTGTGTGATAACTGCTCCTTAGCGGTTTTCAACGGTTGTGCCCATGTTCTTTCGTTCCAAAAATCTTGTCTTCATGTTCATGTGATGCCATGATCCTGCTTTCGAGATAATTGTCCCACAATCTTGTCTATAAGTGATAACTGCCTCATAATCATGCTTTCAAGTAATTGTTTCCTCAAAATATACATGTATGCTCCTTAGTGGTTTTCAATAATTGCATTGAGTCCACTACCTTGACGGTTTATTCGACTCCATTATGTTGGTGGTTGTTTTGACCCTACTATGTTGACAATTACTTCTTCGATAGTTGTATCCATGATTGTCAACTCCACTTTTTGTCGATTCCTTCAAGTTGGCAATTCTTTACTGAAGTGTCTATCAATTTCCGTATCCTGACTAGTTGCAACCGTCGACTTCCTTTTAACGTCGACAGTTCTACAGTAATTTTCTGAGAAAACTCAAAACATAAAAGTTGTAGATCCAGGAGTCTTTGTTCTTTTGGCTTTGGACCCAAGTAAATCCGATCTGTGTCAACAAAGTTATAACTATTTTCCCGAACTAGCGCAAAACTGAAATTTTCACATCCTGACCAATCGCGACCGTCGACTTCATTTTAAAATCGACAGCTCTATAGTGATTTCTGAGAAAACTCAAAACATAAAAGTTGTAGATCTAGGAGTCTTCGTTCTTTTGGCTTTGTACCCAAGTCAATCTAATCTGTCTTGATGAAGTTATAACTATTTTTCCGAACTAGAGCAAAACTGAAATTTCCTAAACGAAGTTATGACCGGTTTTGTCAATAATACCCAAAAATTGGTCATCTTTGGGTGTAAACATATACACAAGACATGTGTTCCTTATGTTGGCAACTTGATGATATTTGCTTTCACGTTGCCTTAAGTATCCACCATATGTCCCTTGATGATCTTTGATACAAACACTCATCGACCATGACCGAACCATGTTGACAAGTTGGCCAGTTTTTGTGTGTCTACAATCAACCCAAAGATCGAGAGGCATTTCCATTTTTATATGCCGAGAAATAGTGAGAGCAGGATCATAATCTCTTTGTGGTTTCAGCAAAATTGAAAAATGGAAATGCTGCAAACATGCAAATAAAAACGGGACTCGCTAGTTGTACTCCTAAAGGATAAGTTTTGAGGGGTTGATTCCAAAAAAAAAAAAAAAAAAAACGCAAACTTTAGGTCAAGTGACCATTATGGTCTCAACTTTTTTTTGTCTCATAAAGAAACACCAACTTTAGATCGAGTGACAATTATAGCCCTAACTTTTTTATCTCATGAAAAATCACCAACTTTTGTCCTTATCCCAAATCTAGCCCTCCGTTGACTTTCTTTCTGAAGCCACCCTTATTTGAGAAAAAAGGTTATAGATCTCATTCATGGCGTTTGTCGACAAGCTGTGGTCTACAACTTCTGATTATGACAAAACAACGAAGTCTCATTAGAGATATTCAATTTGGAGATCTTTTTAACTTGCCAATGAAGTCAATGAGACGAACAGTTTCACCGTTATTTTTCAAGACATGACTTAGAGAAGAAGATAGTGAATAGTACTTTAAATCCACTCAACAAGTCACGTAGATTTATTGTTAAGGTGAAATAATCAAATTGGATAATAAATGATTTTAAGTTAAGAGGGGCCAGATTTAGAATTTAAATAAAAATTGATAATTTTTTATAAAATAAAAAAAATTAAAATTAAAATTATCACTCGATTTAAAATTTGTGTTCTAAAGTTTGCGTTATGTTTTTTAATTAGGCCAAGTTTTGAGTGCTAGTGTAGCGTTATACAGTGGAGATAACTGGTTCTCGTGGTTCTCGTGGACTGTGGAACATCACTGATGTCGCTGTCGTTGTCTTGTCAGTGCCAACAAAAAGAACACATGAGAAAATGCCATTCACGTGGCATGGGCTTTTCCAAATAAATATCTTTTCATCTCAATAATTTGGATTGTGATACTGCGAAACTGTCCCCCCAGCAACAATTGCCTCCGAGGGAGTTTTGCTTCATCGTTTTAGTAATTTTATGTCAGTTAAGTGAAACATTGATTTTTCCATCAATACTATGTTATGTGAAGTGAACAGAACCTCGTAAAGGGATTACAATATTTTTCTTTCTCTTCGTTAAGATAGTTTTTGGACCTTAGCAAGTCCTGAAACTATTTCGTCTGAACTCTTAATGGTAAGTTCGGAGGTATTACCTAGAAAGAGGGAAGAAATAACTATCTCTCTAATTAGGAAGCTGAATAACGTAATCCTATCAATCTGCTGGGTGTATACTCATAGATAGATGGAGCCGACCCAATCGAAAGCTTAGGCTTCCCCTGCTTTGGTGAGATACCATCGGTAATCACTATCAAGGATCAAAGATCTCAATTAATTATTTATAATATCCTGTTAATAAATGAATGCATAAATTACTCATCCTATTTTATCTCTCAAGTACTTAAATTTTAATTAATTTGAGTCTTCTCTATTTTTTAAATAGACTTGCCAAATAAAGTTAAAACCTTAAAACCTTTTCTCTTTTCATGTATATGTGTACAAATTCTTTCATATTGTTTCGATAATTTCTTTCCATAAATTACTACAAATAACCTGTAATATTACAAAATCTTTTAAATTTCGATTTTTTACATCCATACAATGTGTAGTTTGTGCAAGAGAGATCTCAACATGGATTAAGCAGTAAGTGAATATTCATCTAATACACACATTAAACTTTTCACTATCTTAATTTGCCGTGACGGGCTGTGCTTGCTAATGTTCTTTTTGGGAAGATAAACAGTGCATCAAATCCGATTGAACCAAAGCTTTTGGTTCTTTTTTTTTTTTTGCCCTTGGTTCGGTCTGTCAATTATCGTTAATAATCTCAACTTGATTTAATTATGTAGGCCTAAGCTCGCGTGCCCGTTTGAATCAATTCCCAATTTTTTATATCTTTAACTTAGGAAAGACCTTATTGAATATGTTTTTTTCTTGCACAATCAAAATCTCATGTCCTTTTCAAACCCGTCGGCGAATTGATGCTGTTCAACAGTTGATTTCACGCGTTAATCGTGATTAACAGAGTCGTAAACGACGTAATTGCAACACGCAACATTCAATTAGTGCCAACCACCCGTTTCCAAAACCGACGAGCCGTCTTGACTCCCCACGCGGAAGTGGCTCTCACGATGGTCCAAAGGCTCATGTGCTCAGGTCATTAAATTTACTAATATTATCAACCAGATTGGTCAACTTCCCCACTTTTTCTCATTTCTTGATGACAATGATGCGTTTCTCTAGGGTTGACATTGTTCGAATTATGGGTGTCACATTTAGGAGAAATTCTTTTTGAAGGATCCCATCATCGATCCACTTACATAACTAGTTAAAAGAGTACCAACATGCTAAGTGGATTTTCTATGTGAAAGACATTCAAAATGCACTGAATTTTGACTTCGTAATTGATAGGATCAATGAGTTGTGTGGTCGTTTTCACTTCGATGATACTAGCATCTATTATGAACTTTTCAATTTTTTTGTATTGTCTTTAATTTCATTAGCAAAAGTATCTTCACTAATTGGATAGAAGTGCTTATTTTGTTTACAAGTCATTGGGAAGATTAGACAAACAGAAACTCGAAGATTAACTTTGGGAAGTATAAATCCACAATCAACAATGAAAAAGCTTGTTTATCCTTAATCTAATGCATAAAATTGGTGCTAGTCCTAATTGAATCCATTAGAAAACCCTAGCACACCAATTATCCAAGTTGAAGCTAATTCGAATCTGCTTGCGCAAATGGTCCAAGAACCCTAGCCCTAAACTTGCCCTGTTTTTCCCCAATTTGATTCTTAGAAAAGCACAGTAGAAAGAAAATAGCGTCATTTGCATGGATATTATCATTGTATCCTTGAAAAGAGAGACAAACAAGGACGTTTCTTGGACGTCGTTCTTTGCACCATTGTCCTAAGCAGACCTGAGAGACGTCCATTGCCACATCAAATCCCTTCGTCCGGCGTCGGTGCCTATTATGGAGGAAAGTTTTAGGAGAAGATATTTTTGAATTATTGGTACGAGTTTGGGGTACCTGTGAAACGGAAAGAAAAAAGTTTTAGAGTGTTAGTGTCTCACAGGGAAAACTTTAAGATTAGTTATGAGATCATCCCTTGATGTTATGGTACGCATATTTTTTTTTATAGTGTAAAGTGCCAATTCTGTTTGTAATCAAATCCTATTTGCTTGGAAGCCCAAAAAGAGGACAAAGTAAAAGCGCGTCCTCGAACTTCTGCGTGACCTTCCAAACAAACAAAAGGAAAAAAACAAGGTCAACTGTGCTCACGTTTTCTTTCGGGCAGAAAAGGGGCCAACAGGTCAAACCGTGTATGTCCAGGCTGCTCTTCACCTCCCGTGTCGTTTTCTTACATTATGGAGCTTGTCTTTTCACTGTCCAAATGATAATTCATACAGTAAATGTATTTTTAATTTCAAGATCCCCAGCTCACGGAAGTTTCCATATCCAGCAGCAGCCGCAGCTGACTGCCAACATCTCTGATCCTTCGTCCTCTATAAAGGCCACCTCTCCTTCTCCATTTCTCTGCACATCGAATTCACATATCTACAACAAGAGATACCCACATAGACAAACAGACATACATACTTCTCTCTCTCTCTCTCTCTCTCTCTCTCTCTCTCATTTCAAGACTCAGACAGACTCAAATCGTCACAAACAGGTTTCTTGGCGCGAAAATGAAGGCAACTTCAGAGAAAAGGTACGCCCTTCTGCTCGCAGCAAGAGACTCGGACTACGTGAAGAAAGTCTACGGCGGGTACTTCAACGTATTCGTCGCGGCCTTCGGGGAGGAAGGCGAGAGGTGGGACCTTTACAGGGTCGTGGATGGGGAGTTCCCGGACATGGACGAGCTCCACAAGTACGATGGCTTCATCGTCAGTGGGAGCCCTTATGACGCCTATGGCAACGACTACTGGATCCTCAAGCTCTGCCTCCTCTTGGAAACTCTCGATGCCATGGACAAGAAGATCCTCGGGATATGCTTCGGCCACCAGGTAGATGCATGTGATGAATACAGAACTAGAACCCGTTAATCCCAATCGAATCTTGATTGCATTGAAGCCAAATATTCTTGTGTAGTCATCTGTGTCAGTAGCTGAAGTGGGGCTTTCTTGAATGGGTTTCTGTTGCAGGTGCTGTGCAGAGCATTGGGTGGCAAAGTTGGGAAAGCACACACAGGGTGGGACATTGGGCTGAGGAAGGTGAGGATTATGAAGGATTTGTTCCCATGTGGGTATTTGAATGCGATGGATGATATCCCGCCAGCTCTATCCATTATTGAGTGCCATCAAGATGAGGTCTGGGAGGTTCCAACTGGTGCTGAAGTCATTGCATTCTCCGAAAAAACCGGCATCGAGATGTTCACAGTTCGTGATCGCGTTCTCGGTATTCAGGGCCACCCTGAGTACACCAAAGACATTCTCTTCAATCTCATCGACCGCCTTCTTAACAACGGCTGCATCGAGGTAATTGATCAACCGCATCACTAATGTGAATACCCTTTTTCTTCCTTTTGATGCATCGGCGAAAATTTCCATGCTTTGTCCACTAATCTGGTGATACTGTGACTTTTGCAGAAAGGTTTCGCTGAAGATGCCAAGTTCGCTTTAGAGATGACCGAGCCAGATCGAAAATGCTGGGAAAGGATCTGCAGAAACTTTCTCAAGGGAAGATAGAAGAACTGCTTAAATTGTAGTTCTTTCATTTTTTTGGTTGAATTTTTGTTTCCTTTTGTGACTCCATTACTGATCAAACGTGGTTAGAAGAAACAATGCACAAGCTCGTTCATATACTAAAGTATATACGTTTTCCAATGACCGGCTTTTACATATTTGCCAGAGCAAATGTTGGCTATTGACATAACTTACTGGTTGTCTACATTTGGATAATCAGCCCAGATAATACTTCCCCACCGCCACAGTCGGCTGTTTATTCCTTATTTCAAAGTAGGTCGACTCTTTACTTCCTCTGTTCTTTATCTAAAAAAAATAAAGATTCAAACTTCTCCCACACTGATTAATCAACATGATGAAATCTTTATGTCAATATATGCCCTGGAAAAGATGTATGTATATCATCAGTTTGAGCAACCCATCTGATTTGTTTACTAATCTAATATGTTGTCCTTCCTAGTTCAACCTTGCAATTCTGATTCTTAGACAATATAAGCAAATCTTTATGCCTTCATGTGGATCTAAGGATATGAACATATTAAATCTAGAAAAGTTTACCCTAGAATCCCAATCCTAAGAATAAGTGAACAAGAAGTAGATAGAAGAATGTAGGTTGGAACCCAAGGGCATTATGCCTTCTGCATAACTTTTTCTCAGGAAGCTTTTCTATGCTAATTTAAAGATATTCACCACCACAAGGTATCAGAATAAGTTGGGTAATATCATAAAATCATGCTGTTCAAGATTAAGTAATAAAAGTAAATCCAGCTACATGTCTCAAACACAATCTACAGATTTCACAATCTATATTAACCCTACAACATGAAAAATGATTCGGCATAGACTAAGAAGCTAAGGTCTTGTCTGTCTTCTGAGCTAAAATGAGCCAGATGAGAGTGATCAACTCTCCACCTCGCGGAAGTTGGTCCACGCGGTGTGACAATCCACAGTTCTTGGCAGCAAAAAGGAGCATCCCTATCCAGAAACTGTCTATCACCTGCCATTTGTCTCCCCTGTTCCACAACAACCGGGCAAGGCTTTTTGAATTTGATATCACGTCCCATTGCAATGTTATTCTCACATGGGGATCTTGTCTCAAGCAAGGGGGACTTTGTTGAGTAGTCAGAATGCTCCAGGAAAATTCCTATTCTGTTTTAATTGAAGCTTCCCTTTCCTGGATTGACTTGATCTTAGAGCAAGCATGTGCAAAGACAATATCTCCCATGATGACCGATAACATGTAAGGATGAACAGCTAGAAGGTACACCATATAATCCGAAATCAATTTGCTTCCATAGGGACAATTGGACGAGTCATCATATTTGTTGCAATGTGCCATACGGCAATGATTGGAAAAGTGACTTGAAATATGGAATGCACTGGAAGTGATGGTAATTACCTAAAACAAGGAAGGACAAAGGTGGACTGGGATTCAGGGATTTGATCCCATGTAATTGGGCTATGCTGAGAAAGCAAGCTTGAAGAATAACTAAGACTCTATTAGCACTTTGAAGCCAACTATTAAAAGGGATTTACTTCATACTGATTTCTGGCATGCTGGGAAGGGATATAGATCATCCTGGGGATGGCAGAGTCTACTCATGAGCAGGGAAGCCATGTCAAACTCTTTCATATGGTCAATGGTTAATGGGGAATCTATCAGAATTAGAAAGGATAAGTGGATAGCATTAGGGGTAATTGGAGCTCCGGCAAACCGTAATGATCATCTGGTTGTGATTGAATTAATCAATAAAAACAACTCCACTTTGGGATGAACAGACTCTACGGACCCTATTTGAGGTACAAATTGTGAATGACATAATATCTACTCCCTTACCTACGGAAATGCAGAAGAAAGGTTGGTATGGACGGGGACTAAAACAGGATCGTACTCAGCTAGAAATGCATACAATCAACTCGGAAAGGATGAAGCAACAACAAGCATACAACAAGCCTCCTCTTCATATCAGGTCCCAAAGCCTTAGGGAGTAAAATCTAAACACTTAAATGTTTCACCCAAACTCAAGATGTTTCTATGGAGTACATGTCAAAATCCACTGCCCGCAAAAGAAAATCTACTCAAGAGGAGGATAGTACTTAACCCACTGCGCCCATTCCGCCAGCAGAACTCCGAAACCCTTGAACATTTATTCCTCCTTTGTTCATGGACTGAAGATATATGGTCGGACCTACTATTACAAATCCAGATTTCAAATCATGGGCTAAATATAATTGATCAATGGCTACTGAACTGCAAAAGTGCAAAAAATTATTTGCCATCTCTTGAGCTCGTCACTGTGATGTTATGGCACATTTGGAAAGCTTGGAACAGTTACGTGGTCGGGGTATCGTACTAGACATGAGAAGTATAATCGCAGCGGCCTTTGAGATGCACAGCAACCTTGTGAAATGGCACTTGAATTCCGCCGCAACCAGGATCTCTGAAAATCGATGGCTTGTATTTGGAAGGAGCAACTACAGGTGCCATCTCTTGGGTGCGTCGGGATTCTTCCGAGAAGTTAATTGAAGGTTTTGCTCGCTCGATAAATGTTAGATCTGCTCTCCACGCAGAAACCCAAGCTGTTCTTGAAGCGTTAGAGATGTGTTTGTGCAAGAGTGGATGAGAGCTTCAGTTTGGACAGGACAACTAAGGTCGAAGTCAGAAAGCAAATTACGAAGACCAAAATTGAGCAATACCTTAAAGTTTATAGAAAGAATGCATAATTTTGTTCATAACTTGTACACGTTGGCGCCTCATGCTAATGGTTCTTGAATGAAAGGAGATTTTTTTTTAGTAGTTTGATCTCCTTCCGTTCATTCATAATCGGATCTAGTAATTGCCCTCATAATCATCCGTATTTATTCTTAATTATATTGGCTCCTAAGAAAAACAATGACCTTTAGTTTGACGCATCCGAAAGTAAGAAATTTGAGGTTCCGGACATCTCACTAAGTTTTCAGTGAAATTAGTCCCGGGTCACAGGTACAAACTTCAATGTGTCTGTCTTGTGAGCTAAAAGCAACCAAACAAGAGTGATCAGCTCCCCGCCTCGCCGGAGCTGCTCGGTGTGGTACGACAACCAGCAGTTCGCCGCGGCATAACAAAGCATCTCTATCCGCATGCTGCTCATGAGCTCCCACCTATCCTGCCTATCCAGCAAATTCCTCTCGAGCCTCTGTGCATCCGATATCAAGTGCCATCCCGACGTCACCAACGCGTTGTGGTCCCGCCTCGAGCTCAATGACCTGGATCTTTGCTGATCCTCGAAAGCGCTCTGAGCTAACTGAGGTTCCATGGTTATCGAAGCATTTGAAGATCTTGGATCTCCTCGTAGGCATGCCTAAACACGATGCTTGCTGTGGTGGCCGACAGCATCTTCGGACGGATGATGAGCAAGTACATCATGTAGCTCGATATCAGCTTGCTTCTGGAGCAGCAATCGGGAGATTCATCATCATTCGAATGGTCTTGTCTCTCTGAATGATGATGGTAGCATATATTGGTCGCAATGTGCCATACGAGAATGCTCTTATCGAACGCTGTCTCGATGCTCCATTGGATCTCGTCGCCAGTGCCAACATTGTGTCTCTCGAAACTCCACTCCCCTCTTTTGCTAAATGGGTGTGTGCGTCGAGCCTTTTCAAAAACCTTCAACTCCTCCAACACTCCCTCCTTCAAGTTCTCAGGGAGGCTCACAGGTCCCATCCTATTGAGACTCCAGTTCCAGTCAATGTAATTATAAATACCCCAAAAGTTTAGGAACTTGATGTAGCTTGTCCAGTCGCATCGCAGGCAATAGTGAAGCAGATTGAACTGGTACATCGAATCCGACCACTGCCTCCACTTGTGCACGGACCTCGGTGCAAAAAATCGCAAGAACATGGGGTTTTCGCTGTCGCGACCTAAAATTTCCTCTCGGGTTAATGGATTGTTAAGACTAAGCCTAACTCGGCCCTCCCAAGCCCTACCAATTCGCAACTTAGGATTTCGGTTTTAACGTGCAAAAGTTTTCATGCTTGGAATCGCCACTAATCTATTTGTGGTAGATCGATTAGAAACCTAAATAAAACATAGGGAGATATGTTTTATTCTGCGAACCGTAGATTCTAAGCTCGGGGACTTGGTTACGCTTAGATCTAGTCTAACGCCCTTTTCGTACCTTTTCTTTTCAAAAATGTTTATGCATGCAGTCTAGATCCATTTTATTGCCTAATCGCTAACATGTGAAATGTTCATGCGGGTGCGCAAACCACCAAAGTAACACCCAATAATCAAAACATTGAATAAATTGCAAGATTGGGAGAATTACTTACCTCGAAGCAACGTAAGCATCTGCATTGTTAGCTAGAAAATCACATCAACAATCTTAATATGATTTCTAATTAACAAGCAGTTCACTCAATATTTTTTGGATTTTCAATTATTTAAATGAAAACTAACCTATATGTAATGACATGCAAAAATTAACATGCGATTGATGCAGCCTAACATGCAAACTATATGTCATGCGACGACGTGACCTAATTCTAATGACGGACAAATGATTTATTTTTGGTATTTTCAAATGAAATTCGGAATTAAAAAAATGCCTAAATCAACATGCAATCTATTCTAAAAAAGATAATTTAATCTATCCTAAAGTGACTTCTTTTTGGTATTTTTATGAAAATTCGAAATTAAGAATTACCCTAAAATGAACCATCGAGATCAGGATAATATCTAAATTAAACTAGGAAATAAATTACTCTATTTCCTAATTTAAATTAAAAATTTATCCTATCGACTTATTCAAAGAAAGTTATTCTAAACCTATGCTAAACATGCATCATTATCTTCTAATCAATTCAAATCCTAACTAATCTTTTTTGGAATTTTCTTTTTTTTTTTTAAGAAATAAATCAAATAGATAAATAATCACCACGATCAAAACCAGTTCACGCAATCCGCAAGATTCTTTAAATTCAGATAAGGCAAAGAAATGAAACTAGCGGTCATATCTATAGGGTTATAGATATCGACGGAAAGCTGATTATTCAAATTTGGAAAACAAATAAAATCTATTATCATATCCAAGTGATTATGGATGAGATAATGATTTTCCATATCGCCGCGTATCGTACCTTAGGGAAAAGGTCAGATAGTCGTCCAGATACGTTGCCAAATTAGGAATAATTCCTAATTTTAGGTGTTTTCGAATATTGCGGATATCGCAAATATTATCTTAAGGTATCTAATCAATCACGCAATAATCATGAAATATTCAAAATATTCAAACTAAGAATTTAGATATTTTGAAAATATACCGGATAGAGATTTTTACCTGACGGCGGATTACTTTCCAAATTTGATTTTGTAGTGAATCGGGATTGCGGATCGGCGGTGCGTCGGAAGCGGCGGCGCGACGTCGGGAGCGCAACGGCGTCTCACGTCTGGCCGTGGGCTTGCTGGTGGAACTTGGTCTTAGTGGCTAGCTCACAATGTGGAATCAGTGAGGGAGCTTGCGGCTAGCGATCTCAAAAGAACGCTAGCGTAGAACTTGGTAGAGGATGCCTATGGCAGCCAATGAGGATGCCAATCAAACGGAGTGCAACAGATGCACGCGTGTGTTGAAGTGCGAGTCCCTCCTGGAATTGTATTTGACTATCTGACCGAGATTCTCAAAAAAAACAAGCGATGAAACTCAACCTGTATGTGTTCGGTGAGAAGAAAATAAAATAAAAACAAAGACCCAAACCCTTCTCTTGCAGACGGTGGTCAATAGCCAAGAAAGTCTCTTGAACCGAGAATTTCATATTCGGCCATGTACTGCTTTGACCACCGCTTGGACTGTTTCTCCAATTTCACGTGGGTTTGTTTATTCAATTGTCAAACACGCTTGGCTTGACCGTGTTTGGCGTTGATCTAGGCTTCTCGATCACTGGTCTGGACAGCAGAGGGACGCGAGCGCTAGCAGCAGCAGCTGGTGCAGCAGCAAACGATCCGCGGGCTCGAGCGGTGACCAGGTAAGAGCAGCAGTGACAATCACGGACAGCGGTAGTGGATCAGCAACAGCAACGGGAGCAGCAGATCGTGGATCGTCAGAGCCGCGGGAGTTGATGCACGGAGAAACCGTGATCCCGGCTGGTCGAGCTTGATAACGAGCAGCAAGGTCGCGGCAGTGGGTTGGTGTTGTCGTCAGGCAGCCATGGACACCAACAGGAATCGTCGGAGCAACACCGGCGGCGCGCGGCAAGGCACGTTGGAGACACGGTCTTGAGGGACACGGCCGGAGACTTTCCCCCTCGCTCTTTTACGATCTCTCCTTATTTTTTCCTCTCTGTGTTTGTGTCTCGTGTGTCATCCCGTGGAAGTGTCTCCGGTCTCTGTCTTTTGACCTATATTCTCTATGTATCCTCTACGTGTCCCTCTCCCTCTTTTGTTATATTTTTATATTCTTTCCCCTTTTGCACCAAGCAAAGCCCCCGTCTCTTGATTCTCCTTTCTCTTTTATTTCTTTCCCTTCATATCTTGCAAATCCACGTGCCCTCATTGAAGATATAATAAGATCAAATATATATCACCGGGTACAACCTTATCCTTTACAGAATATTTCACCCCATCATGTCCAAATTCTAGCTTTGTGCACTCCTTCACGTGAATATTGTTATCTTGCACCCAAAGATTTTCACGATATTTTCTCAATGTTTCCTAATTTAATGTGCCACACGCCAACACACACGTCGATCTTGACCACTTGAGATCATAACGAGTTGGGCCGAATTCACACGGGCTTGATCCAATTAATTCCATTGGGTTCGTAACCTCCGTACTTGAGTCCATTATCTCCAGTTTAATTAAATTTTGTTAAGCCCGTCCGCCACCAGTCCGATGCAAATACAATTATGTGAGCCTATTACTATAAATGCTCCTAAAATTATATGCAGTTTTAACTAATTAATTAATTTTTTTTCTAGGGACCGAGATCGATTCCTAATTTTTATGCAATGAATGACTAATTGATTTTCAAAATTTAGGTGTCAACACTAACGGCCAATTGTAACGCTTCGACATCTTCACAACTGCCCACTCAGAGTAGGGTAACAGCAGCATCTGGTAAGCCTCCAAAAGGAGAGCCAGCATCAGCACACAGAAAGTGAATTTCGTGTACTGGTAAGCGTACACGAAAGCACCGAAGCCCATCTTGCCATTGCGCCTGATCACATCCAGACGCAGGATCGACTTCACCAAAGCATTGAACCTGCATAGGGTGACAACTAGCCAAAAGAAGCTGACAAACCGGATGAGCAAGCCCAACTTCGTATAGATTACAGATGCATTGGTGTATAGCACGTCGTACATGAATCCTAGCTCGGTTTCGGTGATCCTGAAGGCCTCTTGGTGTGAACAATGATCAATTGAGAGTTGGCAATGAGAAATAAATCTGGGATGATAGATCCAGTCCTCTAGGTGAGGCTTTAAGCAATGAAAATGGTAATAAGCCTTAACAAACAATTCAAGACCGGTGATTTTCGGCAAAGCATCGGGGAACCGAGGAACCATTCCCTCCCCGGCAATTTCTTTCGCAGTGATGCCAGTGTTCAAGCCGAGCGAGAACTTGAGAACCCATACCCCTTCTGCATACTTGATGATACCGGCGAAAAACATCGGGAAGTACAATATTGTGAAACTGGTGTAGTTTCAACATCTGATGAGAATGCCAGAAACAACCGTCACAGTAATGCTCATGTTCAAGACCTGTCTCACACCCAGTTGATTGTCTTCCATTGAATAAGCAGTGATATTATCCGGGTAACCGAGTTGTAGCAGAAGCAACGGTGCTAGTATCGCCTTGAGTTCAACAGCCGGTTAGAGGGCGTCGGGTTTTTTAGGATCGTTGATCCTCAGTCCGGTGAGCTTTCCTAGAGAGTAAGGCACGATTTCAGTTGCCACCAGGTAGGTGCCCCAGAGGACGGAACATATGCCGAGTCCGATTAGCCCAGTAACGTGTTTTCCGCGACTCCCAAAGACGGTGAGGATGACTTGGAAGAAGACGCTCCCTATCACAAGCGCTTGGATTCCCCACGCGTCCCATAAGTTCATCAGGCCCTCTCTTAAAGTAGGTACCCATTGCGGATCAAATTGTATGACATTCCCATTATAACAGATTCCTGATCTTCTCAAGACAATTTCCTGAACCTACTTCGAGAAATGTGGTAAAATTTCCGAAATAAACTTCCACAAAATAACAGCACAAATGTACTTTTCTTGAAGATCACCCTCTACTTAATTAGTTCTAGAATCTCCTTCCACCACCTACAGAAAAAGATTTCTCCAACTAGACTACACGATTTGTATTTCCTCTTGCTCCAAGAAGCATCGCAACCATTTCAATGAATAGTACTTGGGGGTATTGTTTGTCGATACATCATCGATTTGAGCCGTTTTCCATAGAAAGTACATTAAAGCTTCAGTCCTCCCACTTGAGGGCCTTAGATAAGAGCTCTGGGGACAGAATAGCAATTCCTATCAAAACGCTTTCGATGACAGGCAGCTGCCCGTTGGGTGTAGTCAGCTGGGAAGGGCTCTTAATAGTTTAACGGGAAACCTACAGCCGACAGACCACGGCGGAACAAAAGTGTAACATTCCGAATTTTGACTTATTTTTGGGATTTATAAACGCGATTTGTCGGTCGCTTTATAGTAGAATCTCGCCCCGAGAACCGATCACTCTCGGTTATTATTTTAAACCAGAGATTTCGCTAGAATCTTTTCGATCAAATTTTTGTCGTTATTTAGACCACTGGACTTGCGATCGATTTTGGGTGTTGGGGGGCATAATAAATTGGGCGGTGTCGATATTCAGGTTACGGTATAAAAGTTATGGGAATAATGAAAAGTTTGGGTTTCGGACGGGTGCAAATTTGGACTAGTAGACCCCTCGTAAAAATTTTGGTCAAATTAATTTGGCCTTTGTCCCTTTTAAGTCGAGGTCTACTTTGGACGGTAGACCATTTTCCGTTTTGGAATTGGACCCCGGTTTGCGTTTAATAATTTATTTGTATATAAATTTTAAAAAAAAATTCTCTCTCTCTCTCCTCGGATTCCCTCTCTCCCCCCCCCCCTTCCTGTCGGTCATGTCCTTTCCCCCCCCCCACTCCCGTCAACTCTCTCTCTCTCTCCTCCCTTTTCTCCTTCTTTCCCTTCTTTTTTTTTCTTCTCTTCTTCTCTTCTCTTCCTTCCTTCTTTTGGGGAATGGCCGCCGGGCTGCTTCTTTCTTCTTCTTTGCTCCTCCGTCCGCCCGACCATGCAACCGCCCGTCCAGCTCCGCCCGCCGCCAGGAGTCCGGCTGCTGCCGTCGCCCTATGGCGTCGGCCAGATTGCCGTCGCCCCGTGGCCATGAAAGCGTGTGGCGAGCACCGCAGCGTAGCGAGCTTCGCCCTTGCATGACTCGCCGCTTGCGTCGCTACAGCGGTCACGGCCGTCCTTGCTTCCTCGCCCGTCAGCCCGTTCGCCGCCTCGGCCAAATTTCAGTCTCCCCTCTCTCTCTCTCCAGGCGGATCTACCCCTCTTCGCTTGCAGTCGCGCTTTCACCTACGGCCTTTCCTACCAGCCCGGCCCGCGCCTTTGGCCTGGCCGTGGCGGCCGTGGTACAACCCTAAACCCCAATTACGCCCGAGGGACACCGGTGAGTACAACCCTAAACCCTAATTAGGATAATTTACATTTTAGACCGGTTTAGGGGTTAATTTAGGGGTTAAATTGTGGCATTGATTAGGGATTTTGATCGCGTCGATTTGGTGGATTACTATGATTAATTAGTGGAGGATTAGTGGCCCGAGAGGCGCTAATGAATGGACCGGGTCGATTTGGACTAAATCGGGCCGAGTTCGGGATTGTTTGGATTTAATATGTGGATTATAGCGCGTCCTGTATTTGATTTTGTGGTGATCAATTAGAATGATATTTGAGGAGTATAATTGAGCATCTTGATGACAATCATTGGCCTAGAAATTGTGGTATAGTGACTGGCCACGATTGGACTTGATTTGGGAAAGACGTGATTATTTTGAGGTTTAGTCGTGAAAATTTCGGGAAGGATTGCATCGCGGCAAATTGACGGGCTAATTGAGCCTTATTAGTGATTAATTTGATGATGCCATGTCACGTGTCTAGCGGGACTAGAAATGGATTAATTTGGTGAGCCTCGAATGCACGAATGCTTGTTGACCCGGTTATGTGAAATTGTGCATGGATAGTGTGCTGATTTGATGCTATGGCTGATTTGAACTTGATTGTTTGAGTGGGCATGTTAATTTATGAAATTGAATATTGTGAATTGCCCAAGTGTGAATTTCATGGCCATGGATGTGCATCACGAACATTGGCACGGCATGTGCATTCACAAGTATGCTTGAATGACATGTGCATTGTGATCACCTAAATGCCCTTCGGCGTGTTACGCGGGTTCGGGATAAGAATTGGTGCTTGTGGAGTGTGTGATCACAATAAACCCCGCGCGCGTGTTACGCTGGGTAGTGAACCCGCCCCGAGGCGTGTTACGCGGACGATGCCCGGATTACCGGAAGATGTCCGCCCGATGCGTTTTACGCTGGGTGTGGCATGATACCGCTGGGCCAGAGATCGATCTCGGTGTGGACCGGCGCGCTTTACGCTGGTCGGACCTCGGCGCGCTTAACGCTGGTCGGAGGAGTAATTGGGAATTGGCCGAGTGCTAGTGTGCAAGTGTGCGATAATGTATTGATGAGGCATGAGCATGAGTGCGAGCACTAGCATATGCATAACATGCGCTAGACATAGAAATGCACGGTATGTGCTGTGATTATATTTTGCCGCGCGGGGTGCTTTTTGTTGATTTGACGCCCAACCCGCGGTGGTCTAGTGAAATTAGATTTAGGCCCGAGGGCCCCGAGTCATTTATGTGTGTACTTTGTGTTGTTCAAGACTTGTCGAGGTGCATGTTAGCCTAGTTTAGGTTTAGGGAATTACTCATTTGAGATTTATTCTCACGGTTGTTGTAAAACCGATATTTTCGATCCCCCGGCCTTGAGGAGGACAGTGTCCCGATACATGTTTGGGAGAAGACCCCGGTTAATTGTAGTATGAACCCCGAGCCACTTACCCCTTTTTTTTGTCAAGAGGGCCTTGAACCGCTTTTTTTTGATTTTTGGTAGTGGGGCTGATACGAATATTGTAACCGATTCCAGATAGTACAAGTGTTGATTTTGGTGGTTACCCTTTGGTTATACGCTTATATATGTACGGTAGTTTTAATTGCTTCCGCATGTGCTGTATATCTCTGCGCTTTGGGTGTTGGTCGGCGACGTCTCTCGACGCTTACACGAATCGATCATGAGGGATGTGGCGCATCGAGGGAGCGCGGGCGCACATCCTGCTTGATTTGGTATCGTGAGCAAGGTCACCTCGGTCCAATAGGGTCGGCCTCGAGTAATAAGGAGCGATGACCTTGGGTAGCGAGGGGTGACCTCGTGTGCTAAGTGTACCTCCCGACCGTACGTGTTCTTGATTGATTGGGTTCAATTCTCGACCCGAAGTGCAAAAAGGCAGGACCTCGAGGTGAGTACATATACCTCTTTGTTGAAGGTCTTGTGTTGGTTGTGCTAGATGTCGTAAGGTTTAAGCGTGTTGTGATACCCGCCAGGACCTTAGACGGTTAGATTGGTTTAAGTCTCTCGATCCCTCGGGGGGGTTATAGCAGTGTAGTTGAATGGTGAGGCAAGATGAATGATGATAAGGGGGTAATGAAACCCAAGAGCAATCAAGTGTGATAAGCCATGAGGCTTGAGGCCCGAGGTTAGAGGTTGTGACTCGGACCCTATAAGAATGAGAAATGTATGGGCAGGCCAGCTCGGGAAAAAGGGCCACCGTCATTGCCTAGGTTGTTGATGTTGCGTTGATTATTCGCTATGAATGGGAATAATGCCCATTAGGCCAAATTTAGATAGTGGCCATTAGGCGAGTGCATTAATTGGTGGAATGATTTCTCGAGTTGAACTTTCTTAAGTTCAATAGTAAGGGTGACCCCGAGGTCGCACCCTAGATAGGCAATGAAAGTTGAAAAAAAAAAAAGCCTTTGACATATCGGGGTACACCGAGGCTGAGAAAATAACATTGGCAAAGGTATTAACCGCAGAAGGAAAAAAAGAATGGGTGGAAGACCACCAGGATAGGATATTCCCGATGAGTACAGCCCGGACTTGGGCTATGTTTATTGAGAATTTTTATGGGAAGTGTTTTCCGGGAGAATGCTTAAGGGAGGAAATTGGCGGAATGTATACTATTTTGCCGAGAGTGGATGACTATGGAACGATATGAAACGGAGTCCGCTTGGCTTGTGAGAATCCACAGGACAGGGTACGGAAATTCCAAAATGGACTGGAGTCGGATATCCGAAACCTACTGATCTCGCTGAACATTAAGAATGATGGGAGAGTGTATGAAGGAGGCCAAGTGATAGAGCGAGATCAGTTGGGAAGTGCACCTACTTCTGAATAGTGATTTACTCAAAATAAGGATAACCGTCGCCTTGGGAAGAGACAGATGGCGGGGAAACAGGTGATACGTCCCATCGGTTAGGAAGGATACCAGAAAGCCGAATCGTTAAACGAGCCGTTCTGAGGCTTACATTGGAAGTGGGGAGTCGGAATAGCTAGTTAAATTGGATGGGATTGAGTTTATTGTACTGGAGCCACATGTGGTGTGACGATTCCTCGAATGATAAAGTGATGGTGTCGTTGAGGTGCCCTAACTGCGAGACAGTAGTTGATAGTAGAGAAAGGAGTGTCGACTTGGCGGTATTGGTCTTGTACAATTTTGTCGTGGAAAATTGATACGAAGTGATTCGTAAGGCAGAAGGCTGTAATGAATTCCGACAATAAAGTAATCCAATTTAGTCCGAATGGACGTCCTAGGTTTGGATTTCAGGAAAGTCGAGGAGGAATCTCAATTCCTTAAATGTCCTTGCTTAAGATGATTAGATGTTAAATGGAGGTTGTGAAGGACGCTTGGTAGGCGTGATTGACCCGATCGTGATGGAACTAAAGCCGGAAGAATTAACGAAGTGTGTAACCTTCCGAGGTCTTTCCTTAGAAATTTCTGGGTTGCCACTAGAACGGGAAGTGGAATTGTAAAAGAATTTGCCCCGGAATTGAGTTGATTTCGAGGATGTGGTATTGATTGTCCTTGTTGGGAGTCAAAAGAATTGAAGGTTCAGATGTTAGAACTCGGGGACAAAATTTTATTTTCCCTAGTATATTTCTATGGGGAAACTCCTGTGTTTGGTATGAGGAAAAGGACAGGAATTTTAAGTGGTACATAAATTATTGACAATGTAACCAAGTGATTGAAAAGGAATAAGTACCCATTACCGAGGATCGATAGTTTATTCGATAAATTGCAAGGAACTTTAGTGTCCTCTAAGGTTGAATTATGGACGGAGATCACCAGCAAGGAATTCAGAGAGAGGATGTCCCTAAGATTGTGTTACTGATTTCGAAACTTTCCGTTAAGGATATGGAAAAGAGGATGTGATTACAACCGCTAATGCACGAGGTAGGTATGGGCACTATGCGTTCATGATAACGCCCATTGGTCTAAGAGGATGCCTCGCTGCTTCTATGGACCTTAGGAACCGAGTGTTTCAAGAATTAGGTGATTAGCTCGTAAGAACGCAATTTTTCGTGGACGATGTCTTTGGGAGACTCAAGGAGTCTAGAAGCAAGAAGCAAGTCCGATCGATGCGTTGCGAATCTTGGGAGAATACGCACTCCACGCCAAGTATGGCAAGTGCGAATTTTGGCTCAATAGAATAACGTTCCTTGGATTTATAATCTAGGGAATGGAATTATGCTGAACTCAACTAAGGTCGAGGTGATGACTAAGTGGTCAAGATTGATGCCAATAACGGAGGTTAGCAGTTGTCTTGGATGGGGCTGGTGAATATCGACGTTTTGAGGATGATTCTCGTTGATAGTCGTATACGGGCACAACCGACCGGAAGGAAATTCGTTGGAATGGAATGATCACTGTGATTAGAGTATCCAAGAGCTGAAGCGAGGCTGATAATGACGCCGGTATTGAATGTTTAACCCGAACCGGGACGATTCGAGGTCTATAGCGACGCTTCATTAAGAAGACTTGAGTGGGTATTGATGCAACATGGTAGAGTTGTAGCGTGATGCGCCACGCCATTTGAGGTCGATGAGAGGACTTATCCGATGCACAACGATGAATTGATTACGATGACTGGTGTCGCCATGATAGGGCTAGACGAGTAATAGATGTGTTAAGCCGTGAACCGGTGATGGGCGATATGATGGTTAGAGAGTGAGCCTTGTCGGATAGGCTCAAGAACTCGGATGTTGAATTTAAGGTGAACTGGATGTTGAATCTGTTGACCGCCTTGAGGATTAGTTTGGAAATCTAGGCCCAGAATAAGAAATGGCAATCTTTGGATCACGAGACTCATTGAGATGGATACCGACCAGTGGAAGTCGGATTTTCCGATATTTGGGGATAGAAATCTTGAGGTCCTAGGAATGATCGTGTTTACCCGAAGAGGCGAAACTCGCGGAGGAAAAATTTGAATAGAAAATTCCGCAGTAAGTATATTATCCACCTGAATGGCGCTAAGGTGTGTCAGGACTTGCGGCAACATTGCTGGTAGAATAGAATGAGGATAAATGCGATCAAGTGTGTGGCCAAGTGTTTGACGTGTCAACAAGTGAAGGCACAACACTGTAAGCCTGGTGGGATGTTCTGACCGTTGGAAATCTCGGAATGGAAATGGGAGCATATTACAATGGACCTTATAGCAGGAGATGCCAAGAAGCCGGAGGGGACGCGATTCTATTTGGGTGATAGTGGACAGGCTGACCAAGTCGGCGCACTTCTGCCAGTCTTGAAAGGACTTGAGCTAGAAAGGCCGGGAGAGGAATTATCGTCTGACAGATAGTTTCGTCTTCATGGAGTACGGTATCAATCACATCGGACCGTGATCCCGGTTCTTGTGAATTTTGGAAAAGTGCGCAATCGGCCATGGGGACTAAGTTACAATTCAGTCTGACCCTATCATCCCAGACGGATGGCGATGCGAGAGGACTATTCGGACTTTGGAGGATATGCTGAGAGCATGTGTGCTAGATTTTCAGGACAAGTGGGAAAAACAGTTGCACTTATTGGAATTTGCCTACAATAACAGCTTTTAGCAGAGTATTGGAATGGCCCCGTTTGAGGCATTTTGTGGCCAAGCTTGCAGAACGCCATTGTGTTGGGATGAGGTAGGAGAAAGAAGTATAACGGGTCCGGAGTTGGTTCAACAATCGGTAGAAACAGTAAAGATTATCCGGGAAAGGTTGAGGACAGCACAGAATCGTCAGAAAAGTTACGCGGATCAAAGGCGTAGACTATTGGAGTTTCAAGTTGGCGATCATGTGTTTCTCAAGATCTCGCCAATGAGAGGACTGTTCCGGTTTGGTAAGAAAGGAAAGCTGAGTCCAAGGTACATAGGCCCGCTTGAGATTTTGAAAAGGATTGGAACGTTGGCCTATCGTCTAGCTTTGCCGCCAAATTTGTCACAGGTTCATAATGTCTTCCACGTGCCGATGTTGAGGAAGTACGAACCGGAGCCGACCCACGTGCTGAATTATGAAGTAATAGACG
Organism: Syzygium grande; assembly: GCA_024733475.1. Taxonomy (NCBI): domain Eukaryota; kingdom Viridiplantae; phylum Streptophyta; class Magnoliopsida; order Myrtales; family Myrtaceae; genus Syzygium; species Syzygium grande. The sequence continues at coordinate 37,372,066 of JAMXDD010000008.1, read as the reverse complement.
TGGACGACAGAGTATCGTACGTGGAAAAAGCCGGTACGAATCGAGGACATAAAGGAGCAAGTGCTGAGAAGCAAGACGATTCCGTTGGTTAAAGTTATTTGGGAACATCACGGAACGGAAGGCGCCACCTGGGAAAGTGAGGAAGTGATGCGACACCAGTACCCCCATTTGTTTGAGTAGTCGGGTTGGGATTGTAAATTTCGAGGACGAAATTTTTGTAAGGGGGGAAGAATTGTAACATTCCGAATTTTGACTTATTTTTGGGATTTATAAAACGCGCGATTTGTCAGTGCGCTTATAGTAGAATCTCGCCCGAGAACTGATCACTCTCGGTTATTATTTTAAACCAGAGATTTCGCTAGAATCGCTTTTCGATCAAATTTTTGTCGTTATTTAGACCCCTGGACTTGCAATCGATTTTCGGGTGTTTCGGGACGCAATAAATTGCCGGTGTCGTTGTTCGGAGTTGCGGTATCGAGATTGTCAGGAATAATGAAAAAGTTTGGGTTTTCGGACGGGTGCAAATTTGGACTAGTAGACCCCTCGTAAAAATTTTGGTCAAATTAATTTGGCCTTTGTCCCTTTTTAAGTGCGAGGTCTACTTTGGACCGGTAGACCATTTTCCGTTTTGGAATTGGACCCCCGGTTTGCGTTTAATAATTTATTTCGTATAAATTTTCAAAAAAAATTCTCTCTCTCTCTCTCCCTCGGATTCCCTCTCTCGCGCCCCCCCCTCCTGTCCGGTCATGTCCTTTCCCCACCCCTCCCTCAACTCTCTCTCTCTCCTCTCCTTTTCTCCTTCTTTCCCTTTTTCTTTTTTTTCTTCTCTTCTTCTCTTCTCTTCTTCCTTCTCTGGGGGCCCCCACCTTCTCTTCTTCTTCTTCTTCTTGCCCTCCTCCTCCGCCCGACCCCCGCCCGCCGCCGCCCGTCGGCCTCCCCGCCCGCCCGGGGTCGCCCGGCTGCGCCCGTCGCCCCTTCCCCCGTCGGGCGTTCCGTGGCCCGGCTGGCCAGCTTGCGAGCACCCAGCGGCCCGGGCCTCGCCGCCCGACCTCGCCGCCCGTCGCCCGCGGCCGTGCCGCCCGTCGCCGCCCCTCCCGCCCGTCCGTCGCCGCTCATCGTAGGAATCTTGTTCATTTCGTGACCTTTATCTTGTTCAGACTTGTTTCGCCGGGTTCTTGTTCACCGAGCCAGTTCGACCCGTTCGGCCCGTTTTAAGCGTAGGACACCCGGTGAGTACAACCCTAAACCCTAATTAGGATAATTTACATTTCTAGACCGGTTTAGGGGTTAATTTAGGGGTTAAATTGTGGCATTGATTAGGGATTTTGATCGCGGTCGATTTGGTGGATTACTATGATTAATTAGTGGAGGATTAGTGGCCCGAGAGGCGCAATGAATGGACCGGTCGATTTGGACTAAATCGGGCCGAGTTCGGGATTGTTTGGATTTAATATGTGGATTATAGCGCGTCCTGTATTTGATTTTGTGGTGATCAATTAGAATGATATTTGAGGAGTATAATTGAGCATCTTGATGACAATCATTGGCCTAGAAATTGTGGTATAGTGACTGGCCACGACTGGACTTGATTTGGGAAAAGGCGTGATTATTTTGAGGTTTAGTCGTGAAAATTTCGGGAAGGATTACCTTTGTGCAATTGACGGGCTAATTGAGCCTTATTAGTGATTAATTTGATGATGCCATGTCACGTGTCTAAGCGGGACTAGAAATGGATTAATTTGGTGAGCCTCGAATGCACGAATGCTTGTTGACCCGGTTATGTGAAATTGTGCATGGATAGTGTGCTGATTTGATGCTATGGCTGATTTGAACTTGATTGTTTGAGTGGGCATGTTAATTTATGAAATTGAATATTGTGAATTGCCCAAGTGTGAATTTCATGGCCATGGATGTGCATCACGAACATTGGTACGGCATGTGCATTCACAAGTATGCTTGAATGACATGTGCATTGTGATCACCTAAAATGCCACGATCGTGTTACGCTGGGTTTGAATAAAATTGGTGCTTGTGAGTGTGTGATCACAATAAACCACGATCGTGTTACGCGGGGTAGTGAACCCGCCCCGAGGCGTGTTACGCGGGGCGATGCCGGATTACGGAAGATGTCCGCCCGATCGTTTTACGCGGGCTGTGTGGCATGAGCTGCGGGCTAGAGATCGATCTCGAAGTGTGGACCTGACGCGCTTTTACGCTGGTCGGACCCGATGTTTAACGCGGGTCGGAGGAGTAATTGGGAATTGGGCTGAGTGCTAGTGTGCAAGTGTGCGATAATGTATTGATGAGGCATGAGCATGAGTGCGAGCACTAGCATATGCATAACATGCGTTGTGACATAGAAATGCGTGTATGTGCTGTGATTATTTACGCCGGCGTGGCTGCTTTTGTTGATTTGACGCCTAACCATAGGGGTCTAGTGAAATTAGATTTAGGCCCGAGGGCCCTGAGTCGATTATGTGTGTACTTTGTGTTGTTCAAGTTTGTCGGGAGGTGCATGTTAGCCTAGTTTAGGTTTAGGGAATTACTCGGCTGAGATTTATTCTCACGGTTGTTGTAAAACCGATATTTTGGATCCCCGGCCTTGAGGAGGACGGGTGTCCCGATACATGTTTGGGAGAAGACCCGGTTAATTGTAGTACCTGAACCCGAGCCACTTACCCCTTTTTTGTCAAAGAGTGGCCTTGAACCGTTTTTTGATTTTTGGTAGTGGGGCTGTATACGAATATTGTAACTGATTCAGTATTAGTACAAGTGTTGATTTTGGTGGTTACCCTTGGTTATACGTTTTATATATATACGGGTAGTTTTAATTGCTTCCGCATGTGCTGTATATCTACGTGTTGGGTGTTGGCGAGCCAGCTAGCAATAGCAATGTCGAGGCCTCTAGGGACGAGATTGACTATTGCCTGTTGTGTGCTCTGAGCAGCTTCGAGGCGTGAGGCCATTTTCAAGTAGACTTATCATGAATTTGGAAAGTTTGAGTTATTATGATTCTGCAACTCTATATGCTAGTACTTCAACATGTGTCACCCAAGGAGGAAAAATTAAGACTATCATCAAACTACATTCATCTCATGTCCATCTAGGATAACGTCAATTTGATTCCTGAGTATCTACATATAAGAACTATCTCTAGTTGAAATGCCATTCTTCTGTTTTTGTTGTTTCTATGTACTTAATTTTATTTCATTTTTGTTCTGCAACTGAGCTAATTTCATCTTCGTTGCTTCACTTTTTTAGTTAAATTAAATTGGATTCTCATAGTAATTACATTTGGTTGCAGTAATAGTTAAGACCGTAATGCAGAACTCGTCATAGTTGTAATTTATAATGAAGCTGTAATAACTGCTGTGCCACTTGATTTAAATAACAGCATAGCTAATGAGCAATTACTTTGTTTAATTTAACACAGTAATGACTGCGTTATAGGCATAATAATTATTTTAGTCAAAATTCTACAGGTTCCGTGATCCCGAACACAGGACCAACTGTGAGCGATTAATAATCTCCAATAGGTGATAAAATCTTCGAAATGTGCTAGTAACTTTCACATCTGTGACTGTTTTGTACGATCTTTCCATAGCCATATTAATTAGTAACTAACAATAAATGTAATTAGTAATAAATTTCAATAACATGATTCATAAACTATACTCAATTATAGTCATTAATAAGTAATCTCACAATTGCATCAGTTTTTTTTTTTTTTGTTGGTCATGCTCATCTCTCACTCACGATATACACTGGACTTGCGGACCTACCTACCTCTTGCGGGCGTAGATGTCGAAACCCACATTTTAAATTACGCGGCCCCACCCTTACCCCCTGCGAAGGTGGGGATTCGAACTCCCACCTCTCCCTTCTCAAGTGAGAAGGGTGGCCACTGGGGTAAACCCCCAGTGGTTCAATTGCATCAGTTACTAATATCCATTGGTAAATTTACCAAAGACGAAAATGCTCATCATGTGATAATTGAGATTATCATTGCTTAGACTATTTGACTTTTAGTAATTATATAAAGATAATGATAACACATCGTAAATAAACAAACCTACTAGGTAGAAGATGGTCGATAAAGAAGGTCGAAAACAATTGCACGAACCTGAGCTGAAATTGACTCGCCCTCACCCGGCTCCGATGAGATCGAAATGCAGAACATCAATGAATCCTCAGTTTGGCTATTGGGCTGCAAAACAGAGAAATCACTTGTGGAAATTGTTTCAACAGGAGCTTTCGGTTGGGCATGTTGTCACCCAGAAGTTCACGTGTTACAGTGTTTCTCATGTTTCAACTGTTGCGAACCACCTACGTATATGTATGCCTCGTAAAGGTAACACATCAATGTGTATCGCGAGGGCTGCGTCACAGAAGAGAGTCATCACAGTAGTCCCACACACACACAAAAGAGTAGGCATCTGTAGAGAACCTATAAAGAAGTAAAGAACTATGCAATACTAGTGCATAGTAAGAATACATTATTTGTTTGCAGCTTTTTCTCTTTTGCTTTTGAAAGTTAATCAGTTTTTGTTTCGGATAAGCAACTTTTGCTTGCTCCTCAATTAATTTATTATTCCTTCTTCCTAGGAGTCTGCAGGAAGATAGGTTAGCATCCATGTTATGTGCTCCAGCAACTGTTTGGGAAGTGATCAATACGCTCATACAGAATATGTATCCTTTACTTGCGTTCGCTGTGTTGATCAGTGTCTGCCCACTTTACAAGCGAAGCAAAACATCCCCTTATCTTTTTCAAGCATTTTATTAGCATTTTCGAGAGCGCGATTCATTATTTCATATAAAATTCAGGAAGTATAAACGACATTACATAGAGTTTCCGTCGCTCCCTTTGGCGCAACTTAATAGAATGATGAGAACCTTAAAGGAGTGACATCTTACAAGACCATATATATATATATTTTATATATATATATATATATTTTATATATATATATATATTTCTAGCCTTCTTTTATGCAATGTTTAGGAGATCATAAAGCCAATTATTCCAAAAGCTTAGATTATAATGTTTCATGAAATATGATCAATGAGAAGAACATCCCATATATGATGCTTAATTGCAATATAAACATTAGAAAAAAGTGGCTCTAATGCCATCTCAAAGGATCAAGCCAAAATTTCAACATTGTATCAAAAAGCTGAGTTTTTCCTTTTCACCAATCTCAAAAATGTGATTTGGAAAGCTATAGTCTGCATTTCCCCTCTACTTTTCCGTTTGATTATACAAATAGGGCAATCGCCGGATATTTGGAAATAATTTTTTTAATAATACTTGGGTATCCATATTTTCGACTTGACTAATTCGCACTAGTGCATGAATAGAAGACATATCGTATCTAGTGTAAGCGTTTACCACTCAACCAATGCCTTGGGGATATTCAAAATAAGTTCATTGATCATGCCAGTCCAATTCAATATATGTTATGCAGTTAATGAAGAGAGTCATTTTGTACCAAATTGGGTCACTAATTGCAAAACCACAATGTTAGATTTACTAAGAATCTAGTTGAAACTCTTTTACTAATTAATGTGGCAATACTCTATCGAGTGCTTAAGCAAGCTAATTGTTCGATATATGGATCTCAATTACTTCAACGTCCAATAAAAAATCATCACATCACTTAGTATAAAAGAGTTTTAGTAAGATTTTTTGGTAAATAAACAATTTCTCATTACAAAATTTGTTGAGAGTTAGCGTATACATGAGGGTGAAAGGGTAGCTTTTTTAAATCGAAGGGTGCAAAGCACAATTGAAGCGAGAGATCAGAAGTTTTTAATGATATTTTCACGTTATTTGTCATCTTCTAAGTGTATTTCTATTCTTAAGTACAATTTTTTTGGTTCATTCTTAAATACAAGTTGTGAGTTAAATTACAAAGAACAGTTATAAATATTATTCATTCTAACAGTATGTGTTACTTGTTCAAAGAGGATCTTATCAGTTACTTTTCCCACTTATCTCAAAAAAGTCTTAAACTTATTGCATTTGTGCTAATTCAGGCCAAAACATTTCAATCATACCAATTAAGTCCTAAACTTTTTGATGATTTGCCAATACAATCCATCCGGTCATTTTTTGCCTGAAATCGCTAACATGGGCATCAGCTGTCCTATGTGGTACGACTAGTCTTTGCCCGATAATTTTTACAATTTTTAATACTTCTATCCAAAATTTTTAATTATTTTTCTTTCCTTTTTCTTTTTATTTTCTTTTTTTCATTGTGGCCAGCAACTCGCTAGCCTTTGGGCGAGGGAGGCCCTTGCTCAGCCTCAAGGGTCGAACCGTTGCTAGATCCATTGAGGGCAACCCCAACTAGGGTCGCAAGGGTCCCTCGTCGATCGACAAGAGTTTGAGCCTCACGCCCAGGCAAGGGTCTGTCCCTAGTTAGATCTAGCAAGGGCTAAGACCCTTGCTAGCCATAATGAAAAAAATAAAAATTCATAAAAATATTTGAAAATTATAAAATGTGTTCACATCGGCTCCAATCATGCCACATAGAGTGCTTAACATCCATGTTAACGATTTCGGTCAAAATTAATGGGATTGACTATATTAACAAATAATCAAAAATTTAGAATTCAATTAATATAAATAAAAGGTTTAAGACTAAATTAACACATGTACAATAGGTTTAAAATTTTTTGAACTTTTCCCTAAAAAAATATTAGAATTATTGTGAAGAACAAAGAGGGTCATGCATGGCTTTGCAATCTCACAAGGAAGTGGACTTTATTTTATTGAAAATTCGGGGAAAAAACGAATACAGACAATAAGAGAAAAAAAATGGTCCGACCTTCTTTTGAGAGATTATCAGGTACCCCTGATACCTTATTTACATATCTTTTCTTGAAGTACAATTTTCGAGCCAAGTCAACTAGCATCCAAGGTTTGAAAGCAGAAAATAGGTATTACCTCTATTGTGGCTTCTTATTCTTTTATTGTGATTTATCATTTATTTATTTTTTTCTAAATAGAAGCTAAAGAAGAACTGTAACAAATGAATCAAAAACAGGCCAAGACTCTTCTTTTCTAGTGTCATGGCTTGCTTCCATATTCACAAATTACCTGAAGAGACTAATGATACTGTTTACCCTAAATGCATGGTAATACCGCATTTCCACGCATTCAACTCGGATCTTAGCCTTAGCCGTCATGCCTCAAGTTCTAGCTCGAACATCGGGCGAGAGACCGGGTTGAAATCAGCGAAAATCATATCATCGTCCTCTGTGCCGCAGCTTAAATCATGACACTCGAAGTGCGGCTTTACTTCATCAGGGAAGCTGCTGCACTGAGGCAACTCGGACTCCCATAATGATGATGAACAGTCGACGGTGGATGTCATCTCCATCATCTCCTTGAATTTGGATGACTGAAGCAGAAGCCCTAGGGCTGACGCGGCATTTGCTCGGCGTGGCTGAGTTGGCAATGTTTCTAAACTTTCTATGGGCACATTTGCCTGTTGGTTTTGGAAGTGGCTTATCCCAAGTTGATGAGAGCTTGCAGGTAAACTGAAGTTAGCAAGGCTAAAATTAGGGCTAGGGTTAAGGTCAGGGTTCATGCTTGTTTGACTATCGCTGCTGTTGTTATTATCATTAGTCCCGGGTTTAAGCCATTTGATGTAACGGCTCAGGTCGAAATTGGTGACAGCGTTGAGTCCACGGTACTCTATAGCCGCCAGGTCATATGCAACGGCAGCTTCTTCTTGGGTAGCTGCTAAGTTGAATGAAAAGAAAACATCACAATCATGCGATAGTGAAATTGATGAATGTATGATGACCATTGACCCCCACATTATGCATTCATGCAGAACAAAGTTGTTATTGGTTAAGGTAAGTTTTAACAACTGTTTTCGTGTGAATGAAAAGCTTTCATAGTACTTTTCATCTAACGTCGTTTGTTGCTACCATATCTTTTTAGCATTTGTTTGGCCAATAGTTTCTTCTTCTCTTTTTTATTGTTCTTGGGCAAAGAAATTGTCATTATAACCATAAATGAGTGATTTTCTTTGTTTTATCCATGAAACCTATGTGACTCTCATAGTCCTTGATGGGATTTACCATCTTCTGAGCCCTATATTCAATCATTGGCTTTTTAGACACATTCAGTTGACAGCTACCAAACTAACAACAGAATCTCATGTATTTGTTCTATAAGTTAGTTACTCCCTTTGGCCAACTGTTGGAAAGGATATCTCCCTGTGTCTGTTTCTGTGTATATTATAGTGGAAAGACTACTCTTTGACTGGTTATCACGTATAAATCTCTTTAGAAAGCAAAAGTCTCGTCTTTTCCATTGTCTGCGGATAAGATATGAATTGCTTTAAGATTTTCTACTAGGAAACAACAAGCAACACTTATGTCCTAACTGTTAAATTAAGAAGCTTGGACAGAGTCAAATTAGTATGTAAGAAAGAGACGCTAAACGAAACGCATAGATGCCTGGCCTCTTTCGATTGGCATTTACTCAATGGTCTACTGAACTGAGAAAGAATCAAGCTGCTAATAGTCCAAAATTTGTTTCCTTTTGTCCTTTAATCCTTAAGCAGTATGATGAGATGAAGTAGATGCATATAGCAATGCTATATACTACAGGAGCAAGAGGAGATGGCAAAGTACCATATGTTCCGAGGTAGAGGTATTTATTTCCGAAAACTCTGCCGATCCGAGCTTCCCATCTTCCATTATGATGATGTCTGCTCATTCATACATTAAAAGTTAATATCAATTTCAACATAATATAGATCACTACTCACAAATTACTAAGAGCGTGCAATTTAGAAGATTGTGAAGATCTCTGATGACTATCAATGTAAAGAAAGGGCGGATTCCTGATCTTTGTTAGAGTAGATCAAATGCTTAAGTACCTCGCAACGCCTCTGTATTTTGAAACTCCACGAGAGAAACCGTTGCTTTTCCTGCAATTTTAAACCCATAATTTAATGACTGTCATACTCCAAAGAATGCCTCAAAGCGGTAGATCCGTACTTCATTCATAATTGGTAAAATGTTTAAACCTCAATGCATGCAAATGTGACCTGTACCTTCTCAATGTACCGATGTACTCTTCACGAGACTGTCCCTCCATTTCTTTCAGTTCCTTCTCATACGAGGACAGCTGCATTATAATCTTACTTAAGTTTCTGTAATCTTTTCTCACAAAGTGTGATCGTGCACATTGGCAGAGTGACAAATGACAAAATAATACCGGAAAATTGAGAATGGTTCCTTCACCCCAGTATTTCAGTGCAGCTCGGTCATAAGCATGGGCAGCTGCTTCTTCATCATCATAAGCGCCTGCAAAGATCACATGAAGCATATATACTGAATGAGATTAACACCATTTGACATGCAAAGCGAATGTAGAAAATTGTTGCAACCTTTCTTGGGTATGTAAATATCGGTATTTCTTTCAATATTCCTAATTCTGTGTTCCTGAGGCAAATGTGTGTGAAAGAGAGTAGAAAAGGAGATCACGAAACATACCAAGATAAACTGCATTTGCAACCAGATTCCGCAAAAGCAAACGAACCGGCCATGAGAAAAAGAGAGAACACATCAGTAGCATGAAAAATTACAAGCTTCACAAGTTCAAGAAAAGGAAAGAAATTAGATGGCTTTGATGAATGAAAATGAGCAAATACCTTGGCGTCCTTTCTTGTTCTGCGATTCATTCCAGCAATTCTTGTCCCACAAATGTGCTTCATATCTTCCTGTCCAACGATGCCTAAAACAAGCATCATAACATGCACACAGCAAGCATTATAAAATGCACACTATTTCAAGATAAATTCCTAGGAGGAAAAAAAAGATCGAGAGAGAAATATTGCAAGGGAAATAAGGAGAGGTTTTTCACACACCTAGTTACTCCACGATAGATCGAGCTACGTTGAGGAGGAGAGTCTCTAGGAACACTTCTCCTTGTTCTTTTCACTTTTGTCACACCACCGTTATTGCTTGTAACATTATCATTTCTCTTGTTGTTATTCACATTGTTTCTCTGGTTTTGCTGTGATAGCTTCGCCATGGAAATTGCACCGATGAAATGCAACCTAATTGTCAATTTACTTGAATAAAGAATAATGAAGAAGATGAAGATGGCGGTACAAGAAATGAAGAGAGAATGAGGGAATATGACTGAGTCTTACAATGAAGAGGGTTATAAAGGAATGACACTGAGCAACAGGTTGGAAGAGTGTGAGCTGGCAAATTACGTGTAGCCGGCCGCGAGAGAGTTTCAATTGTGGCCGTCTCTAAACTGCTCATATTGTCTCTTCTCTCTTGTCTTCGTCTAAATCTTTAAGTCATGTTCTTTTAATCATATTTCATTTCCTATAACCGCACTAGCTCCAAATATTGCCTATTGCATCTATACAATGTGAGTTTGTTTGCTTGTGTCTCTGCATAATGATCCTCTGAACTTTTTCTTTCCTGTTGAACTGTATTGCACAACTGAACTACTCCAAAAATTGAAAAAAGTGAAGGAACTCATGCTAGCCCAGTCTGCATCGGTTAATACCATAAAACTAAACAGAGAATTGAATTAATGAAGCACATTCATATCATTGATACTTCGTACAGTATAAATAGAGAGATATAAGAGAAAAATATCATCATTTATAATTATGGTGAAAGATAAACATAAAGATAACAAATTCATCTACATGGAAATTGATAAAACCCAATCAGGGAAAAATCTCCAAATGAATGCTCTGCTTATCTTGATGTATTATCTTGATGCTGATTTTTAAAAGATTATGCACTATAATATATATATCGTGCTACTTGATTTGTTCCTTCAATAGGGTTATGGTGTTCAGCTTTATCTTCGAGTCATCAAATTTCCAGGAATAAATAGTTGATCTTATCAAAAGAATGGCTAAATCTCCAGACATAAGCTCCAATCGTAATTTAAACAAAGCAGAAGAAGCCTGCAAATTTCTCTTAATTAAGTTCTCCTCTGCATCATATTATTTCTGCATCTTGACTTATGGAACTTAAGACAATCTTCTGCTTGTTCATGCTCTCTCTTTCCACACACACACACACATAATTGCTCGTCATACTGCCACCAAATTTTGAGATTGAAGAGCCACCTCTTTCACCTCAGCTGCGATCTTTCCGGATAAGCTGTTTAGCTACATATGATAAAAAAGCAAGCAAAGAGAAACGATTGTAGGTACATTAAAATTTATGTTGTGCAGTGACCTTTTCTTACAAAAAGATAAACTAAATATTATTAGTGCAGACCATTGCAGCCATCATTGCTCCAACCATTACTGGCAAAGCTCCTGTAGAGTACAAATTTCCGAGGTTCTTCCCGTTCTCAACTACGACAAAAGTTACAAGGACCAAAGACAGATTAAAAAACAATAAAGTTGATAGGAATTAGTTAACAATAAGCAACTCGATACATCCTTCTCGTAATGACTCATCCTCCTTTCATCAGCCTATGCACAGTATTGTCATCAAATTCTTCTCTGATGCTGTGACAACCCAACGTCAAAAAGCTTCAGGAAGTGCCAGCGTTCGCTGTCATTTACAACACATACAGTAGAAGAAGCGACATCTCTGGTTCACCCTGCACAGCAGCATTGCTGGATCGCATCTAATGACTCAGCTCAAGACATCACAGAGCAGAGCTTCAAATGGGTGAATGTGTAGGAAAAAGGTTATTAGTAGTATTTAACTCGAAACCTCAATCATCTCCACTTCGCCATCACTGTAGTCCCCCCAACATTTGATGGGTTTCTCCTGATCGATTGCTATGTCGTTGCCCATCTCTTTGGTCTTCACAGAATCTATAGTCTCTGGGATATCATCTTTGGTCTGTCCTTCAGTCTCATGAGGATTCTCCTCATGGCATGACAAGTGATTTTCTAGCGCTGTTTCTTTGATGGAGTGCCTCTCAACTATTACTTCCACAGAAGACTGCTCCTCGGTAGCAACTTCAACTTTATTTTCACCAACCACCTCATCAGCCATATCTATTGGTGAGTCCACCGGAGTAACTGCAGATGCTATGAAGGCATTTTGAGCAGTGACTGGAAGACCAGTGGCTGATGCTGGATATCCATTTGTAGGCAAGGGAATACCATTTGGTGACAGAGGAAAGCCATTAGGAGACAGTGGGATACCATTTGTTGAAGAAACCATGTACCCATTAGGGGATACTGGATAGCCGTTGGGAACCCAGGGTTGGCCAGGCACAAACTCAGCTGCATGTGGGTTCATTATTCTTGGAGGGCTGAAGTGGTTCCCATCGCCAGCATGTTCACCATTATGGAAGCCAGATTTGTTACGGGGGACCCGATTTCCAGACCTATTATAGCCACCAGATAGCCTAGGACCGTACGGGACCCTGGCTGTTGCAGACTGATGAGGTGACCTACGGACAGGACTGAGAATTGGAGGAACATTCAATGGTGGAGGCAAGATTCCTCCGTGATCTTTGAGCCCCTGAACTGGAACAGAGCCAAAAACTGGAGTAGTAGAAGGATTAAAGGGTGGCGCAGATGCAGAGAGTTTCTTAGTCATCTCCTTTGCAGCGTCCATTTCATCTTGCCTTCCTACTTCAGCTGCCAAGGGCTTACCACTTATATCACCATTCAGACAATCATGCAGGTTTTTGTTTTCCTCAGCCACCACTTCTTTGGTAGTAGATGCACTTTTCTCTTGCAATGAGCTTGTATTTTCAACAGGAACTTGTGAAAGATCCACATCAGACGAAATAGTTTGGCCATCAGGTACTATTCCCGACGCATCATTTTTTAAACCAATTGCATCTGAATCTTTCAAGCTATCAGCTGCCTTGATTTCTGAAGCCAGAACGTTGCTACTTCGTTGATTTTCTAGATAAGCAGTGCCTTCAACCTCCACTGCCACAGCCATTTCAACTGTTTGTGGAATGGGGATATCCGTGGTTTCTTCTGTGGCTCCTTTCTCTAATTTTTCTTGCTCTTCAATTGAAGCATTTTTTGTCATTTCAGCATCTAGACACTTATTCTCTGCTGCCTCTTTCCGAAGTTCCTGATCATCTACATCTTGAGATACAGTTGCCTCATTTAGAGCCAACTCCGCCGCAGCTGTCTCTCCAGAATTCTGCTCACTTGTAACATTTTCTTTGGGCAACTGTTCTGCAACTGCCTTCACTATGGATCCAGGCGGAGCCAGAGCAACTTCCTTATAGGAGAAAAGCTTCCCAGCAGCCTGAACGCTGATTGGACAAGACAAGGAAGTCGTCTTAGTAGCTTGTTCACCTGGAGCTGGGCTAGCTGGTGCAGACTTGGGGTTGGGAGTCCAACTAGATGAGGCATTAGGACTATTGACCTTCGGACTGAAGCTTGCACTTTTCACAAACTTCTTTGTAGCAGGCGCGGATGGTACAATTGAGGTGCCCGGTTCATTAGTGCTGATTTTTGATGGTGGAGTATTATTGGATTTCACGCGGTATCTCGAAGACTGTGATACAGTCGTGAAGTTTGTGTTCAGTTTTGCCAGGCTTGGCCTTCTCGAACTAGAAGACCTACGAGCGGCAGGTGAGCGGCCTTTAGGTATGGCTTCCTGCCACCCTTCATCTGAAGTGTCATCTTGTACCAGTTCATTACTCCTTCCCACTATCAATTGACCTGGTAAAGAAGGATCTTCCTTATCATTTGTAGCCTCAGTATGTTCAGCTTTGTTTTCGTTATCACTTGAGTTCTCTGCCTGAGGATCATTCGGGGTAAGGTTTCATCTGTCTGATAATCCTCAGATGCATCCCAGTTCTGGTCAACTTTTTTCACCTGCATCAAAATTATCATTTAAACCAACAGCAGTGGAGACATGTACAAAAGAGTAGATATATAAAAAGTGGTTCTGACCTTAGCACGAGCCTTCTTCTGGGTATCCCTCACTTTCATGTCTGCATCTGGAGCTATAAAATCAAGGAGGTCTGACACGCTGAGACAAAAGAGAGAACATCACATTACTGCTTTATCATACAATACTGCCAGCATCATAAAGAAGTTATAAATCCTAGAGTCCTTGTTTGACTCAACACTTAAAAATATATCTCACATTGTATTCTAATAGCTTAATCTTTTGGAGTAAGCAGTACAGCTGATAACTTTATCTTGTTATCAGAGCAAAAGATCTCAAGTTTGATTCCTCACATCCCCTTTTACCCTTTCATGGATTTTCCCTTCCATTATGGACAATGGGCTTCAATAACTCTTTTACTCACATGGACTGTGTTCCCATGCTTAAGTCCTTCGCGTGAGGAGTAAACATAATTCGTGCCACACTCTAATAGCTTAACCTTTTGTAGAAAACGGTCAGGCAAAGAACTTTCATGTGAGATGGAAAGTCAGCAAAATATAAAGGAAAAACAATGGACACAGATTAGGTTATCAACATTATGAATTTTCAAAGGGGAAACAAAATCGCTTCAGGTTAAAAATGGGAAACCATAGGTTTTCCAAGAAAATGATGCCAATCACATTTTATGAGCATCTATTCATTCAGCACTAAGTTTTGGCCAGAACAGTGATCAGTATACTCACAAGGACAACAGTGAAAATAATAGTGAGGCGGCGCGTATGTTTACAGGGAAGATGCAAATTTTCCACAAAATTTTACAAACATAAACTTTATCACTTCTCTTATCTGGTCAGAAAAAAGATGAAAAGTATATGGAGGAATACGGATTCACAAGGTTGATACCTCAGATGACCTTTGCTGGAGATTGAGGCATCTGGCTTTGGTGTACCATTGCGAGCAGCTTCTTGCTGCTCTAGAGCCTTCGATTCAAAATACTCAAGCCATGCAGCCGCATCCTAGAATTTAATTGATTTATCATTTCAGCACCTATGAATATCAAAAAATACAAGACGGTTTCTCATAATAAAGTTGGTGGTACCTGTGTACGTAGATCCTCTGATCCAAGTTTGGCCTGCAGTATCTGCAAGGTAGTTTGCTCATGCTGAACACTCAAGGAGTAGGCCTCCATGAGAGAGAGAGCAATTGCAATGGCATGATAGCTGGCAGCAGTCTGGAAGGGAAATAACAAAGGCAAAAAAGAAGGTCATGTTATTGCCACAATCTGCTGAAACTTGACTAAAATTTTGTCGCACATTTCCTGTTGACCAGGGAACTGAACGTATTTTCAAAGGGTTACTTGACAAGCTCATTAACAATGATGACAGAGTGACAGGTGCATGTTAGAGAGATTAGTGGTGAGTTGGCCCAGCATAGCAGTTGTAAACCTTCTGCTCGTAATACTACAGCACACAACTATTGCTAGAAGACCTTGTCAATGTTGACCGCTCAAGTGTCGACTACAATGATTTGTTTATTAAAAAGGTCCAAAATTGGAGTCCAAGTAGAAAGGAAAATCTTCACCCCCATTCTTTCAATAGAATAAAGTTTTTCCCAAGATGCCACTGGCAAGTGAATTTCAAATGATTTGTCAGGGGGTGGTTGGAAGAGAGAGAGAGAGAGAGAGAGAGAGAGAGACCTGTATATGATCAGCTCCAAGAAGTCTTTGGTTGCACTTTAGAGCCTCATGGAGGTACCTAAGGGCAACATGAACGTTTCCCAGACCTTCTTCCATCATTGCTACGTTGATGTAGGTGGCAGCAGTATTTGGATGAGATGGACCGCAGGTTAAGTGCAAAAGATACAAAGCACGATTCACGTACCTAGAGTAATGAAGGTCGACTCAAAAGTTATAACATGAACTTTAACATAGTCAGGCAATGGTCACATGGGTTGCTTTTAATTAGGTTCTCTCCGGCATTCATTATTCTAAGGAAAAAATATTTAATCGTAGAGGAATGGGAAAGGAAAAAGAGATAAAGCCCTTCACTAAAGCTTATCTTGTTTAGGATGTAGGTTAGATATTCTGGGAAAAGAAAGTAAAAGCATACTTCAAAGCCAACTCTGTGTGTTGAAGCCGATAGTAGAACACAGCAAGGTCCCCGTAACTCTTCATGGTATCGGGATGATCAAGACCAAGCTCTCTCTCATTAATATCCAATGCTTTCTGTTGATAGATGGTTGCCTATTCAAAGTAGAAAATTAATAAGTTCATATCAAACAACATGCTATTAAAGCAATCAGACAAGAATCAAACCATCCACCATAGACAGTAGGTCTCATCTCAAGAAAGTCATCACCAAGTGAAGAGAAGAAACGTAGAGAGTATAGATATTAATTACCAAAACTATGTAGTAGCAAATTCTGACAGAAAAAAACTAATCCTTTTTCACCTGAACAGCAATCAGATTTACTTCTTTTAAATCCTAACAGTTAAAGTACAAGGTCTTAGAAAGAAATAAATGAAATATCTGTCAGTTTGTTAATTCTTCATGTTGAAAGAATCTTTTTTCTTCTTTGTTTCACTTCGTCAATGTTTAGTGAAGCAGTGG
Organism: Syzygium grande; assembly: GCA_024733475.1. Classification (NCBI taxonomy): domain Eukaryota; kingdom Viridiplantae; phylum Streptophyta; class Magnoliopsida; order Myrtales; family Myrtaceae; genus Syzygium; species Syzygium grande. The sequence goes on along the minus strand of JAMXDD010000008.1, from coordinate 37,355,624 downwards.
GACGTCAAACAGATCAGTGCCCTTACCAAAATTTAGCTCTGTTTTTTTCTCAGAACCACCCAAGTTCAACACTTTCATACCTAAACTTGAAATTTGATTCTCGACTGTAAGATAGATGAAAATGTGTAACAAAGAACGCTGCTCAGTAAGTCAAGATGTCAACAGTAACTCACTAGAATGAAGGTAATTGTAATGCAGTTTTTTGGTCAGAATTGTTATGCAGTTGATTTGGCTTTTTTCGTGTTGAATGGTCATACACTTGAATAAATGAGCAGTTAGTTGAAATGAGAATCGGCCTAATTAAGATGAAGTGTCGATAGTCTACATTTGACTCATAACTATTCATTAACGTTATTGATATCCCAATTTGTGATGACAGGATTCATATCAGATCATAGATATCTAGAAGTGATCTCTTCATCTGGTTGAGTACTTAATAATGCACATACCTGATTAAAATCACCAGTATGGTAGAGCACCACAGCCAGAAGACTGTATGCTCCTGCTGTCATTCGATGATAAGGACCACACACAGACACCAGCTTCGACAGTGCCTTCAGTTTTTATTAAAAAAATCATCAGCTCTAATGCAGATAAGTGTACGATATGATGCCAGAAAAAGAGCAGTCACTCACCTTAGTGCCATAATTAACAGCATCCTCCAGTTTTCCTTTGTCCAAGGAAGTCTTGGATGATTCTAGCAGTGTCCGTCCATCCGCAGATGAACAAGCAACATGCTGCAGGAACCAGTCAAAATCTAAATATGATCCTAAAAAATAATTACCAATTAGTCTTGAAAGAGAAAAAAAACTACTGTTCGTCACCTTATAAACAGGAACCATGCTTATAATATCCGACATCCTAAATGGCGAAGGTGACTCCACATCATAGTCCCTTGGAACAAGCTCTAGTCCAACCTGTTGCAAGATTGCTTCAATTACATAGCACAAGCAATACCATGAGATCTGAACGAAAACTTAAGTAAGAGGTCATGTTATCATACTTTGTGGCACAATCCACGAAGAATAGCAAACTTCCTGACATCCTGGCAGCTCTCTTGTTTCCATCGCCAGCCAAACCTTTTAAAGAGGAAGCTTTCCACCCACTTCCATTTTAGCTCATCATCATTGATAGTATCTGTGTCGGCATTTTCACTTGATGGTGAGCCTAGCAGTATATTTAGACATGAAGCAACTGAAGCAGCCACATCAGCAACATTTTCAACTGCTGCCACAACAGCTTGTAGGATATGCTTGTATGCTCGAACAACCATCTCATGTGTACAGAGTGACTGCACATGAGGAAGCTTATCGGCGAGTTCAACCTAGCATGATGCAGGAAATGAATCGAAGAGTTAGGCTCCACCATATAAATTCTCCAGCAGCTTTGGTTTACGTAAAACATGCACAATCGGTCAGTAAAACCCACATCTTCTTTTTTTGGCCAGAAGGTAAAACCCAGATTTTTTTGGTCATAAAACCCAGATTGACTAGGGTAGTTTAGATAGCAAAATTTCCTCTCCATTATATATCATATTGAGAGAAGTTTAAGCGAAAGCTTCATAACAGATAAGATTTCAGATAATTAAATAACATGACACAAAAAGATAGCAAATTTTTCAATGTCTCTTTCAAACTGTCAATTCCTTGCACATAGAAAAAAAAAATTCCACAGGACTGCTATTGAAGACATTTATTAAGTGAGCATAAGATGTAAACGTGAATTTACAAAAGATTAAAAGAATGTTATTGATTTGGTTACCACACGGCCCAAGGAGCACATTTGCAAGCCTCTGGTGTGCATAAAATCAGTCAATGTCCTCCCATCGACTGGTGAAAGCTCGAGGGAACCAAAATCTGCCACCTAAGAAAATAAAGAGATACCAATCAACCATTATGAAAAAAAAATTATATATGTATATATTGAAGAATTCCAGTCCAGAAAGCAACCAACCAGCTTTGGAAGGGCAGTATCAGCATAATATTTGTGTGCCATTTCGATCAACTCATCTGGCGACTGCAAGAATAACAACGGAAAAATTGAATGCATGTGCATAAGGTGAAGGAGATAAAGCATATCATTTTCACCATGCACATGTATTAGAGGATGGCACAGCTAGACACTTAAATCATTTCAGATTATCCAGTCTTCGGGGAATAAATTGGCCAAAAGAGCTGAAAAATAGTTGGACACGTTAATATAGCGGTTCTTGCATTAAACAAACCTTAAGGTGCAGACCAGTTTCTGATTCTTTAAGACGCAAATATGCTGCCTCAGGAAGCAGCCTTTTCCACATAATTTCTTTTTCTTCCTGTTGTTTCTCTAGTTCCTTCGGATTGATGCCATTTGATTTGTTGTCAGTCTCATTGTTGCAGCTAATAGGAGCTTCCTTTCCAAGATCGGACTGGCCGGTCCTGACATCAGTCTTTTTCTTTATTTCCTTAAGCAGGCCACCTTGCTTCCCAAGACCTTTAACTGCCGGCTCAAGCTTAGCTTCTTCGGTTTTTTTAGCATCATTTTTTCCAGAAGCTTGATTTTGCAAATGTTGAACCCAACATGCCCCTAATTCCCATCTGATAGATCTGGTGCATTTAGTAGGCTCTTCCTGCAACTTCAACAAACTTTCTCCTAAGACCTTCCTTATCAGAGACCTAGAAGAGCGTAAATTTTCAGAATCTGAACTTTGTGTCCGTAGAACGGCGCTGGATGACTGAGGTGAGGATGACTTGTGCAGAAGCAACCGCAGGCTGATGGTCAAAGTTGAAATGAGCACCACAGTCGATAATTGAGAAAACTATCAAGATGTTTAAGCAGTACACAACAAAAATTTTGTACTGACCTATTCACATTCAAGGCATTTGCCCCTCCTTCAGGATGGTCTTCAATGTCGATGTCCTGAGGAATTGGATTTCCCTCCCATTCTACCTCAGCTGAGACTTTAACAATTGCCGTCATATAGCCACAATGCCTAACGACCACAACACCTAAAGTAGATGTATCCTACCAAAAAAAAATTACTTGCAAATTAATATATCTACATAATTAACTTACATTTTCAACTTGCATGCCTCATGTCAAATGAAACATTCCGCTACTCACATGTACTGTAGCACTCTCATCAGCAGTTATGCCCTTAAGTAAGTTTCTCTGGGCGAGCTCGTCTTGAGACATGCCAAGGACCTGACTACCATCATTTTTACAGTCCAGTTTCAAACTTGCATCAGGGACATCCTTAGTCACCTTGATAACTAAATCCCCAACTCTTTCTTCGTGCAACATTGAAACGATCGGATCAGATGTGAAGCAATTATTTGCATCAATGAGGTGCTTGATTGCTGCGACGGCTTTAAAAACAGAAACATCGACAAAGAGGCTATGAAGCAAAAATGCTTTGCGATCACGGATTTGCCTCTCCTCTGATGTTTTACAGGGCATTGCCGCCAAAATGGCAAACTCTTTGGCCCACGGTCTGTAATCATGTCTGCCATCACGTCCATGACCACCACCATTTCCTCCCCAATTTTCATCTTCCGCGGGAAGCGCTGGGAAGACTGAAGGATTATCAGTGACAACTGGAGGAACGACCCATGTGTTTGCTCTGAATCCGTACGGAAGATTTCCAAACTAATATTGTAACTCGGGTGAGTGTATTGTCTTGCAACTTCAATAATTACCAGAATTGCAAATTCAATACAATCAGATGTATGTACCTTGTTGTGTTCTGTGAAAGCTTTCATGAGAGCTTTGTATGCCTGCAAGCATAGTATAATAAAAATGCTAAATAGGTGATGGCTAGTTGCAAGTTTCTATGATCTGAAATGTTGAGTAACACCAGAAGAAATGAGAAGAAAACCCAAATAATTAGAATATCAAAGAGGGCCAAACTGAAGGCAGAAAACAAAATTGACAGGAGAAAGCATGCGCAAGACAGTTCATATGATTTCTAAGACTCACCGCATCAAAAATCCTGCTATTCTGTTGAAGCAGGCCGACCAAAGTGTGACTCATAAGAATGCGTTTTCCAGCAGGATAAAACCCTTTCTTTGAAGCTACGACGGTCATTGGCTTACCGCTGCAAATCCGCACCTGCATACACAGTTACCGCCAGAGATTCACTCCCAAGGAACCCAACATCTTAGAAGTTTATCGGCATAATCCATATATCATAGAAGTGGTGGAGTACAAGATAACTAGAAAGGAGTGAGGTCCTCACATCTATCTGGAAGAAATCGTCTTCCGTCTTATCATCGAGGAACGGACGTGTCGATCGCCGGATGTCTGTAGAAGAAACCGAAGAAAATTATCCAAAAAAGAGCATCTTCTGCTTTGACGAAAACATGCATTTCATCAAAAGACACCAGACAAAGCACCCAAAACCACAGCAAAGCATCATACAGCCCCGTCTCATTACCCAAAAAAAAAAAGTCAGAGAAAACGGCGAGCAAAGGGAACTCACATTGGACTGGAGGCGCAAGATGCGAGAACGAGAAGAAATCATAGAACTGCCCCAGCCGCGGCGGGGGGCAGAGCGAGACCGCCGCCGCCGCCTCCCCTTTGTCGGCCGCCACTGCCGCAGCATCCCCTTTGTCGGCCTTCTTCTCGCCTCCCGACTTGAGGTTCGGGTCGCAACTGGCGGCGTCTCTCTCATCGACGGCGTCGGGCCCGGGGCCCTGGAACGGCGCGGCGTCGGTCGGGTTGCTGGGCTTGGAGGAGGAGGAGGAGGAGTCCTTGGCGACGGGCCGAGCTAGGGTCTTGGGGGATGAAGAAGAAGAAGGGGGGAGGAGGAGGAGGAGGAGGCGAAGGAGGTGGTGCAGGCGACGATGTCGAGGAGCCTGCGGATGTGCGAGATGGCGAGCTCTTCGGTGTAGTCCTCTGCGAATGAATGCCCAAGAAGCAGGGGAAGGCGAGTGAGGAAATTTTGAATTCGCGAGCTTTTATATGTGCTCCGATTTTTTTCAAATTTTCTTTTTTTTTTCGGGTTTGAAATTGATGATTACAATTAATTATCGAAAACAATTTATGTTGGGAGAATCGAAAAGTCAATCGGCATGAGGGTTTCTTCCCCTTATATAATATGTATAATATGTACGGGAATTAATAATCATGCTAAGTGTAATTATATTTTGACGAATACTCGGGTTTATACGATTATCGAAATTAGGTTTTTCCAATTTCTCTTTTCAAAAAATTTGGCTTATCATGTTATAACGAAAATTCATGTCGCGAGACGAGCACCTTGAATGGTTTAGAGCTTGCTTTTGGCAAATCTGCATCGCTTCTGCCAGTAATTTTTTGTCTTGTTCTTTTAAAACTAAAAAGTTTACATAAGAAAAATGTATATGATTGGAAATGTTACTTTGTGTGTATTTTCAAAAGATCAAGTGTCCGCAAAAATATGTAAAAAATTAAAAGTCAAAAGTAAAATTCACTCGATTTACCGTTACCTTCGGTGATGGTAAGATGACAAGGCTTAAGAGAAAGAATGTCTGCTGAGTCCTTGAGTCTTGGCCCACGAACCTGTTTTGATTCGAGAAATTTGTTTATGAAATAAATAATCATTCGCAAATTCCTAATAGCCGCAACGTGCTTATGAAATAAATCTAGTTGCTAAAAAAGATGAATTATACATGTGTCATTTCGAAAACCTTGCACTATTTTTGGGTTACACTACTTGTGTACGTATTAAAAAGGATAAAATTCCTTCGTAATAATTAACCGAGAAAATTATTTTGTTTGCCCTTGTGTCTTACGCGATGGCTCATGTGTTGTCAAATTCTAATTCTCAATATTTGATGTTTAACTCTCTTACTTAAAATAGCCAGTACTAAAAAAAATTGAAAAATACGTAAATATCTTAAATATTGTTTTTTTTCCTGGGATAGCTAAACAAATTCCAAAAAAAAAATTTCAAACACATATTGTCTACTATTACCCCAAAAAAAGGTATTTTTTTTTTAACTTACGGCCAACAAAATGGTAAATGCAGAAATGCTAACCCTAAAAGCTAAGCAGAGACGGCACAGCATGCGGTGGCGGTCTGATGGCAACAACACCAACAAAGCGATGTTTAGAAGCAGACAAAAGAGCAAAGAGCTTGGGCTGTACCTCGTGAGATATGGAGAAATTGGTCAGATGACATGTCTCGACGTGGACCGCTAAAAGCTTCCGCACGTCCAAGATCCTGTCCGTAGATATGCCCTGTCGCCAATCCAACCAGACCCCAACGTTAGTTTTCTTAGTACCTGTCTGCTTAGTATTCCCACATCAAGAACGCCGTGTTCCTCCACCACTTCAGTTACTGGGGCAAAAAAATTTAAACCATCCTCGCACAGGCTGCTGCAAGCCAGTCACTGTGCAGTGATGACAGACACACGGGTCCCGTTTAATCTCCGAACGAGGGACTCGAGCGAAGTCTATATTTCGTTCGACTTGCTTTTCGCGATTCTCAAGATGTGATTAGCTTCGTTTCTTGAAAAGTGGTGGCATATCAAAATAATGCCGATAGAATATAGTTTCATCTTTGCTCAAAGAAATTTACTTTGTTTCGAAGCAAATGATGAAAGAAATTAGCTTATCTTTAGCATATAGCAAAACTTTCATTGTCAATGTATCATTGCACTTATCGTGTGGTGTTTTCGTACGAACGCATAAAGTGAGGTCCGCTTAATTAGGCATGGCGGCGAGTGATGTTGTGTCACTGTCGAGAAGGGAGTAAGAAATCGTTGGTACTTCTCATGGAAACCATGGCAATCTCCATGTTACCAAGACAAATGGGTGTCAGCACTTGCTAGACATAACACAACGTGGGAAAGTTCAGACCTTAAGTGTCACTTGCGAGTCATCTGGTGTCTCCACAGTAACCTCCACCACGGTGGGCAAAACTGCATAATCATTACCACAGAATCAGTTGGGATTTGAATGTGGCTGAATCTAAAGCATGCCTAAACGGGTATCTAAAGACTTGCAAACAGACAAAGCGGAGTAGGAAGCCAGGAAAAGTTTCTTTTAACAATTCTAAAGTCCAAACAAGATTGAGAGGTGAGAATCTTGATTGAGCTTTATGAGAATCTGACACTAAACTTGAGTGCCCATTGATTTGTTTACTTGTCTGCCAGGCTTTCATCTAATTAAACTATGGAAATGAAGCTGAAAAGTTTAAAATATCAAAGTAGGAAAAGAATGAAAAAGAAGTGAAATGCAGAATGGGTGATAGTACAGCAAAGAGCATTGCAATCGGACCTTTCTCTTCCTTCTTCTTCTTCTCTCCTTTGGCCTTGTGTGGTTTTGCTTTGCCTGCTTTGGGAGCCATTTTGCATCCAGAGAGAAACTAAACTGTTGGACTGGTTCTAGGACTTTCCTTCAACGGGCCCTCTCCCAAGTGACGGTAATAACTATGAAACAACAGATTGAACTTATCGAATCCACAGCTCCAAACTGCATGCAAAGGAGCCCGAAGAAAACAAAAGAGAAAAGAACTCCGTCCGAAAATTTCGGATACTACCCTCTTCTGCCAATAGAAAAAGAACTGAAATTCGCTCTCTCTGCCCCGAGTCCCAATTCAAGGAACTCTGTTTCCTAGGGAACACGGCTCGAACCCGGGTACCAGTTCCAATGCAAACAACAAAGAAAGGGACGAAACTTCTATCCCAGCAGCTCAAAGGGGGGGCAGAAGGAAACAACAGATAACAGAAGAAGAACCCAGTCATTTAGCCATTTTTTCTCCTTTTTTTGCCTTAAGCGTTCTTGGATAGACGAAGCAAGCGCCTGCCTTTACATGGATGGCTAGAGAAAGTGACACTGCATTGAATCGAATTGAATGAAGTGTGCGTGTGGGTGAACGATGTTCTTTGAAGGGTGTGTGTGTGGGTGTGTGTGTGCGTGTGTGCGTGTTGTGTGTCAAAGATTATGCGAAAAAAAAGCTGGGGACAAGGTACGAGAGAGAGAGAGTTACGATAGGAAGCGAGGGTGTTGTGTCTCTCAGGAGGAGGATATAGAGAGAGAGACAGACAGACAGACAGACAGACGGGGGATTAGGATAAGGTGAGCCAAAGGCCAAGAGCACGCTTGAACACCCGCAAACGGAACAAGAGGCTCGGCGATTTGAGGCCTCTCATTTCTTCTGCGCTTCACCCTCAACGGCGCCTCATCTCTCCTTTCCATCGGATTTTGTTGGCTTGTCATTGGAAAGTTGAACTGGCTTGGATTGCTTTCGGGGCCCTCTAGCCATCTCACACGTGGCTTTTTACTAGTGTTCAGCGAATTCCTGATGTTACCCGAGTAAAAGCTCTCGTCGTATCCGTAGCCCGTCTCGATATTACGTCAGCGCGAGCATCGAAAGGGTCTTAATTTACACGAATAAAGTTCTGGGCGTAGAACCACCGGGGATTTACAGGTGGCCACCCTTCTCACTGGAAGGGAGAGGTGGGGGAGTTCAATTCCCACCCCGCGGGGAGGGTAGGGATGGTAGCGTAGTTTAAAATATAGGTTTCGACGCCCACGCCTGCAAGAGGTGGGGCGCAAGTCCGAGTGTGTATTGTGGTGAGAGATAGTAGAGAGAAACCGAAAAAAAAAAAAAAGGATAAGCGCACATAACCTGGAAGCCACTAGCACAATGGTAAGGACTTTTAGATGTACCTCAAAAGGAAAGAGGTCTCGAATACTGCCCCTTAATAGTCGCTATTTTTTTTAATCAAGCAAATTATAACACCAACTTCACAGTATTACCTTTGTCTAAAGATTCATTGACTATGTGCAACTCTATAATTAGCATGTGTCCGCACTTGATTCAATCTAATCCTTAGATTATTATATTCATGAATTTAATGTAGTCCCTAGATTATTATTAGGATGCACATATGAGTTATGTTAGAAATCCCACATAGGATAATTGGTGTGGTGTAGAGCGGTTAATATATCCTAGTTGGTCCATAACTAATTGACTTAAACTTTTGAGTGAATATGGGTCTAACTAAATATGTTAACGAGATCGGACTTAGCCTTCTCTCAAGGTGGAAGGTATTAGGCTTCTGTTGCGCGCTTCCTGACAAATTGGTATCAAAGCCATGTTTGGTGCCTGAAGATAGACATAATTTCCAGGGGCATTGTAGTGTAACAATGCAGGCCCTTGTGTTAGAGAAATCCCATATCAAATAATTGATGTGGTATAAAGCAATTAATATATTTTAGTTGGCCCATAACTCATTGACTTAAGCTTTTGAGTGAAGATGGGTTCAACTAAATATGTTAAGAGCCTCGGATTTAGGCTCCCTCTTGGTGATCTTTCAAATTGGTATCAGAGCCATGTTTGGTGCCTGAAGTTAGACATAATTTCTGGGCAGTAGGCATTGTGGTGTAACAATGCAGGTTCTTGTGTTAGAGAAATCCCACATCGGATAATTGATGTGGTATATAACAATTAATATATTCTAGTTGACCCACAACTCATTGACTTAAACCTTTAAATGAAGATAAGTCCAACTGAATATGTTAACTGGCTCGATTTAGGCTCCCTCTTGATGATCTCTCTGGGTAAAAGGTATCAAGCTTCTACGTGCTCCCTAACAAACATCTAGTTTTTGAGCTAAATCGAACATGTTTCAAAAATTCAGGAACCTCATTGAATAAATCAAAAGTTCAGAGACTACATTTGTGTAATTATCCCGTAAAAGATTATTAACTAGTAAAGATACCAAGAAATCACCCATATATGATTAGACCCTCAATCATGGAGTCACGATATTCAAATTTTTATTTTGATTTAGGAGTTTTTGGTGTGAATCTCAAGTATTTTTAACTGAATCAACTACAAAGAAAATGTGGGTGGTGTGATTAAGGATTTGTTTAGTAACGTTTATATTCTCAAAAATAATTTCTATTCATAAATAGTTTTTTTTCTATTTCTATTCCTTGAATAAGCTTTTGAGCAAAAAAGCGTGTTTAGTAACTGCATAAAATTTATCTTAGAGTCGAAAAAGAACAGAAATGTATTTGGTTGGACACTAAAAATTTCTATGCCGAATTTTTTCATTAAATTATAAAATTGTCGGTTGAGACTTAACGATTCATGTTTGGACAAAATTGGACTAGAAATAGAATACGAATATATTATGATATAGAATTGAATGACCTTAATACATAAAGAAAATTACTCTTTATAGATAAAACAAATACCGAGTGGTGGACTAAGAAATTGCAATTTAGGGGACTTAACAATTCATGTTTAAATAAAATTGAACTAAAAATGGAATAATAATATATTATGATATAGAATTGAATGACCTTAATACAATCATAAAGAAAATTACTCCTTATAGACAAAACAAATATTAGGTGGTGGTCGAGGAAATTGTGATTTAGGGTGTTGGATTTTAGGATTAGGGTTAGGGATTAGGGTTTTAGGATATCGGTTTTGAGGTTTAGGGTTCGGGATTTTGAGTTTTAGATTTTGGATTTTAGCGTTTAGGTTTTAGAATTTCAGGTTTGGGGCTTTGGGTTTAGTGTTTCGGGTTTGGGGTTTGGGGTTTTAGGGATTTGGATTTTGGGTATTGGGGTTTGGGATTTAGGATTTAGTGTTTGGGGTTTATGGTTTAGAGTTCGGGGTTTTGTGATTTTGCATTTTAGGATTTAGGGTTCGGAATTACGATTTTAGGGTTTAGGTTTTAGGGTTTTTGGTTTGGAGTTTTGGGGTTTTGGATTTCGGTGTTTTGGATTTGGGATTTTAGGGTTTAGGATTTGAGGTTTATAAGGTTTAGGATTTGGGTTTAGAGATTGGGGTTTTAGGGTTTTGGATTTCGCGTTTTTGATTTTAGTGTTATGGGTTTTAGGGTTTGGGTATTAAGGTTTTAGGGTTTAGAGTTTGAGGATTAAGGTTCAGGGTTTTAGAATTTAGGATTTGGGATTTAGGGTTTAATATGATAATTGATCTTATGAAAGAGAGATAACTGATCTTGTTTCTTTATTATTTTTTATTTTGTTTTAGAAATAGAAAAGTAGATTTTTGTTATTAAACGGATTTATGTTCTTTTTCTATTCAGGGGAACAAAATAACAGAAAAATAGAGAAACAGAAATGTTACCAAGGGGGTGTTTGGTAACTTGCCAAATAGTAAAAATTTATGTTCTTTTGTTCTCAAAATCAGTTTGTGAGTAGAAATCTGTTTGTTAAAATTTTTGTGGCCGGGCACAAATTTGCAAAAAACTGTTCCCATAATCAGTTTTGAAACAAAATCAAGAAGCAAAAAAAAGTAGCTTTTTGATTTTAAAACAATTTTTCCATTTCTGATTCTTATTGGTTTTCTTCTTTCTGTTTAATTTGTTCTTCATCTTCTTCCCAAGACGTCACGGCCTTGTCTGTCCTCGGCGACCGCCATCAAGAATAAAGGCCATCACGACCGTCCACCGGCGACGGCCAGGTCAACCCTCGCCGCCCCTGGCAACAACAAGGTCAACCTTGCCCAGATCTGGCAAGGCTGACCGCCATCGCCGGGGGTGGTGACGGCGAGGTTGGCCTCGCCAGATCTAGGCGAGGGTCGAGCCTCGCCCAACCAAGGCAAGGCCAACCTCATTTGTCGCGGGGTTGGTGACAGCGAGGTCGGCCTCGCCAGATCTAGGCAAGGTCGAGCTTCACCCGGCCATGGCGAGGTCGACCTTGCCATCGTGATTCCATGAGGCCGGGCCGAGGGCCGCCACGCCTTGCCGACCGTGGCCAAGGAAAAAAAAAGAGAAATAAAAGGAAAAAAAACAAAAATAAATATTTATAAAAATTCAAAATATTATTAAAATATTATTAATAAAAAGAAATTTTGTATAGTTACCAAATGTATTTCTGTTCTTTTTCTATTCTAAGAATAGAAATTTTGGGCAATTACCAAACGCCTTCAAATGCTTAGAAATTGTTACCGGGCATGGAATCAAAAAGAATGATTTCTGATCAGAATCTATTCCCGGGCATAGAATGATTGCCATGCGCAGCCTAAATAGGTCCGAAATTTCTATATTTTTTCACCGGTGCTTGCAAGAAGTGTCCTCTCCACAAGACCCCGACTGCGGCAGATCTTGCAGGCTCGCTTTTGTGGGAGATGTACATTACATTCCACCTCCTGTGCATTCCCAATAACGTAGCACTCTCGTCTGAAAATATATAGAACGTGTGGGACTGGGGGTCGGGGCATTTTCTGTGTTGGACGAACCATGCAACTTTAAGACGTTTAGTAATATTCGCGGGATTACGACACTTCGTCCGTTGGGATCGAATTTAGATTGTTGTAAATGTACAGTACGATGATGTCACGTCAAAATTACCGTGAAACTCATGCTCCTCGTTATGCTTCGTTGCATAGGTCAATGTAAGAACTCCTAACTCGTGATTCTGAAGTGATACTTAGGAGGGTGTTCTCGTGACGGGTTTGCCACAATCCTTTGATTATGTCCAACACTGCTGAAGATCAAAGACTTGTATCGATTTTTCCAAAAAAAGTTGCAACTGGTACATACGCTTGTGGCGTGAAGTATATTAGACTCTCGATTGTCTTACTCTCTAAGAAAATAAAATTCAATTTATAAGTTAACATATTTATATATAAAATCATGCATTCATCTCATATCTTAAAACTTTTAAAATAATTGGTAATGGCCTCATAAAATCTTATAGAAATATGTCGAGGTGATTCATAACATGTGTCTAATAATCTGATTGTAATAACACGATAAGGAATGACATTTGGATTGATCCATATGAACGAATTTCATTAGGTCCATCTAATGTTACTAAAAAGGTTTAACCAGCCGCTATTAGTCTTAGATCGTTATATTGTGAGAGAATTCGATTACATAATTAGCTCAAAGCGCAAGCGTCCCCGTCTATCGACGATGGTGTATAAAAATTCATTTTTTTCTTTGCATCCCTGTTTTGAGGATTTTCCAATTAGAGTGAGAAAAAGATAATTTCCGGGGATGCCCTAATTACTCGTTCAATTATGCTTAGAAAGAAAAGGCAAAACTCGCTTTTCCTTCGATGTTCAAAGCCAAGTTACAAAATTATTTTAAGTTATGACGAATAATGAGAGGAATTATAGCCGAATGTATATGTCAATATCGATACATATTAAAAGAGCGTTGTGTTACATATTAATGGTACTTCTGTTTTCACAAAAAATGAATGATTTGGAAATTATTTTCCTAGGCATGAAAAATATTTTCATGGTCCACGAAAATATTTAGATTCGATAGTAAAAAATTTTTCATCGACTAATTATTTCATGCAATGTGGATGATCATTTTTAAGAATATATTTTCCAAATCATGCATTTCCCACGAAACAAACGGAGCCGAAGTAAAGTCAAGTCAAATTTAGTGAAATAGTAAAATTCGAAAAAAACAAAAAGGGAACTTAAAAGGGTAAAGACCCTAACCAAAAAAGCACCGGCAAACATTTTGTATCACCCGCAATGTCAAGTGAGGCATCAAGCATTATCGTACGAATTCAATCTTTGTCTCGACTGCAATTTGGCGAGGTTGCAAAGAAGAGTGTCAATCCATCCCTATTTTAATTTGTTTGATTTTTTTTTTTTGAAAGGCTCGATCTTCTCTCTATAAACTCTCAATCTCATGAAAAACTTATTTGAAGAGTACTTTCGTGCCTTTTATACCCGTTTTGAGAAATTTTTCCGCGAGTTTACCGTATTTAATTATTCGAGTAACTATAGAGTTGACATCAGAGAAAATAACACGAATGGTTCATGAACTTTGATCCGATATGTAATGTGATCACTGGATTTCTAATGTGGTCCCTCAATTTTGGTCCAACGTGCAAGTCATCCCTAAACTTTTGATTTTGTTCAATGTGGTCTCTCAATTTTTGTCCAATGTTCAATGTGCTTCTTGAGCTTTTAAAACATTTTCATATAGTCCGGGGATTATATTAAATATTTATCAATAGATTAGATATCACATTGATCAAATTAAAAATTTAAGGACGATATTACATACTGAATTAAAGTTCAAAGACCATTTGTGCTATTTATCATCCTTTCGCATTATAACTCGTTCCATGTGTGCGCACTATATCTCGGGATGCTTCACATGAATTCAATAATGAAATGGCTGTCCGACAAAACTTAACAATACAATGTCTCGCAACTTATATCGGTCGAATTAGAAAATGAGCGTACGAATCTACAAGCAAACACAATATACTTTAGTTTCTCGAAACTTTTTCGCGGCATCAATTCAATATTGGCCTAAGATATCCTACCTCAAGCATCACTGACCAAATACCTTCTCAAATTCCTAACATTGTGAACAGTGTCAATCACAATAATTTTCTCCAGTGCATCTCACATGATTATAGTTTAACAGGTCCGCAGATCAGGACCAAAAGAACCAATATCAAAAGTGGAGATCCTACACTTCCTTTCACAAGCATACTGGTCCCAGTTGTCAAGAAATCATACTTTTGGAATACGCACGATTCTTCTATTTCCATCCAGAGGTTTCGGCTGAAGAAATTGTGACCTTCAACAGAACTTTCCATTCTCGAGCTTGAAAGGATAGGCACATGGAGAGTGGTGCTCCTGCTAATCGTTGATATGGTTAGGCGGATGAGTTTAACCCGTCGGGGATTGGCGTCGTGGTTGGACGCTCCGACCTTCCGCTTCAGGAAGCAAGATCCACAATTTTACGACTCCTGCCGCCGTCGAATTTCTCGAATCCATCCACGGAATTCGTAGATTGATACAGGAGATAGTCATTCGCAATGGTGATTAGTCGTTTGCCAATTAAATGGTACTTGCTAAAGGAAAATTATTACCGCCGAAATTGAGTTTCCTACTGTAAGGGAAGGATCTTCTTATTGCATTACTTGCAAAACAAAAAGATTTGAAGATAAAACGTGCCCTTTTACTACATAGATTATGCAAACATTAGTTAAATAATCGCATGCATCGTTTCTTATATTCATCCACGTGAAATAGTATTACCATTCATATATGAAGAAGTGTTACAGTAAAATGGGTCGTTTTGAATAAAATGTACAAAAATGGGTTGTAATTAAAAGATGAACATATACATATGTGGCCACAGACATGAACTAATACAACAGTCCACAACCAAGTGCTACGTACTTAGCTCATTTCATCAAATGGACATTATCTCTATTCAATTTGTTTGTAGACTTTCACTCAACGGAGGTAAACATCATCATCTCCTCAGCTTATCCGACTTACCAAGAAAATGTGAAAGCCCCACTTTCCTATCAATATCGGCGGCACGTTTGGAGGTACGAACTAGAGACGGTAGATTTTTCATCGCTTGAGATGCGACAACCTATCCGCCCTCCGTTCGTCCTCATCTTTCAATGTGAACAAAAACAAGCAGAAAGCTGTGGCGAGGACGAGACGCGTCGAACGTTTTTGGCATCGATTCGACGCCGAGTTGCTTCTCCATATCGCGGGACTCGACAGCTCGCCTGTGATTTCGGCGGGCCCGTTAAAGGTAAGTGGGCTTGGACAAGAATTTGGGGAAAACTACAAAAAAAAAAAAATTCCTAAACTTATTGCGATTGTGCTAATTCAATTGTAAATTTTTCAATTGTACCAATTGAATTATAAATTGAATAGTTCTCATCGATTTTTTTTCTCGATAAAAAAAAAATGCCGACCATCATATCGATACATGGCCAAAGTGCTAATGTTGACAATTTTACATTTTAAATAAAACTTGAATTTTTTAATTATTTTTTCTTTCTTTTTTTTCCTTTCATTTTGGCCAATGACTAGGCGAGGCCCAGCAAGCCTTGCCTGGGCCTCACCCGATCTGGGCAAGGCCTCGCCAAGAGGGCCACCTCGCCCGTGGCCGATGAGGTTGCAATGGCCATTGCAACCTCACTAGCCACTGGCAAGGGCCTAGCAAGCCCTCGCTGACCATGAAAGGAAAAAAAAATAAATAAATAAACAATTAAAAACAGTAAAGAAAAGATAAGAACAAAAATATAAAAAAAATTCAAAAAAATTGTTAAAAACATTGTCCATGTATCGGTCTTTGGTCGCCACGTTGGATACCGACTCCACTTCAAATGATTTTCTAGTCAAAATTGGATGAAAGGACCCAATTGGAAAATTGTAAAAATATTTAGGACTCAATTGATACAATCAAAAGGTTTAAGATTAGATTGACATAGTTGTAATCGGCTTAGGATCTTTTTTGATACTTTTCCCCAAGAATTTGGTCTTCCTTAAATGGCTCGAAGGATGTCCGAGCTTCAACCCCTCTGCAAGCCGAAGCCCTAGCTTTAGTGCAAGGGCTTCTGTTTCTAAAACAGCGAACAGAAACACACGTGGGTGAAGGACAAGTACAGAAAGTGCAGTGGGAGTGTGAGAGCGACGATTCATCCTTAGTGGAGATGGTGCTGGGCCGAGAAGAGCCTCCTTGGGCCTTGCGGAATGTCTTATTTGAATGCAATGATCTTTTAGCCCAACAAGTTTCAGCGAAATTAAGCCATTGTCCTAGCTAGGCCAACCCAGCAGCAGACTAGATAGCTAAAACCCATCGTACAAGAACTCTTCCTCCAAATGGGGTGTCTTCACCCCTTAGCTCCTTCGGGATATTTTGTTTTCAGAGACTTGTTTATTTTCATCATGTAGGCCTCTTTTTTATGAACGAATGAAAGCACCTCTTAAGACCAAAAAATAAAATAAAATGGCTCGATGTAGTAGGTACTCGTGTGAAAGCCTTACCAATTGACCACGTTACTAATGCTCTTCTTGTATTGCTCATTTCTTTTGACTTGCTCCATCCTCTTGTAAACGAGACTTGGGGACTACCGTCGACCTTTTTCCCCTCGAACAGTGAAAAATCACGTTGGTTTGTCGGCTTGTGAGGGAATCTAGTGGGAATGGGAATGGGAATTTGAGTGTACAGTAGATAAACTACCCAATGATTCATCTTTATCCACATGTTGTCCCATGAAGATATTAATTAGTTTTTCACGATTATAAAAAAGAGACCATTCATCCACGTGGGTGCAAAGAAAAAGTATCTTTTCAAAATCAAAACATAACCATATCTACAATCCAGGGAGAATAATTTTATTTGACTATTGTTTACACGAGTTAGGAGTCTACAAAACGGATAGCCTAAATCGAAAATTACCCGGATTGAATCGAACCGATCGATTGGATCCGGTACCCGAAAGTATCGGTTTGATTAATCCGGTTCCCGGTTCACTAATCGTACCAGACCGACTACATATGCTTTTTTTATTTTTTATTTCTTTAAATAAATTAGTAAAATGTTAACTAAACCTTAAGTGAACTTCATTGATATAAATTCATTTACAAAAATTAGCAAAATATGAATTAAACTCTAAGTGACCGGTTCCATTGGACCGGATCGGAACCGAATTGATCACCCCTAACACGAGTCACTTAAATTAGAAAGAGAAAAGGTTAATACGACGAAGAACCAAAAACTATTACACAAGTTAAAAATTTACCCAAAACTAATTTTTTGAATATCAAATGCCCCAAATTGATACACCTGTGAAAATTTTACCTTCCGTCAGTTTCCGTTAAATTTTACCGTCAAATTGCTAAGTTTGATAACATGCGACAGTTAACGGGTGTACCGATTTGAGGTTTTACCCCTCAGTTTGTCACAAATTAATTAGGTTGTGATTTTTCGTAGTATTAATCAAATTTAACGGAGGGTAAAATTGTCACAGGTGTATCGATTTAAATTTTTTGGTAGTCAAAAAAAAATTTGGAATAAATTTATTGTAAGTGTACCAATTTCGGATAATTCAAAGAGAAATGATTAAGTGACCGTCTTTAATTCGCTGCGAAATTAACGACCCGGATCTGGGGAAAAAAAAAAAAAAAAAAACAAAGTAAATCGCCGCGGGATCAACTTCTCTATAAATTTGTGGTTCAGAACATACAGATTAGACTGGCATCAAATGGGTGGGTCGGGGTCGGGTTTGGGTCGGGTCATAAATGTCCGACCCAAATTGACCCATTAACCCGCTTTTATGACCCATTTACGCCAAGAATGCAATTTTGTTGACCCATACCCGACCGACCCATACCCTTAACCCATACCCGATTAGACCCATATTGCTAAAATACTTTCATATTTAATTAAATATAGGAAAATTTATACCCAAGTTTGAAACGAGAAATAGAATAAGTGATTGTAAAGATTGAGTGAGGGTGAAAGAAATGCATTGAGTTTAAATCAACAGTAAACTCATTTATGACCCATTTACGACCCATTTATGACCCATTTAACACTAATATAAGACTTCTACCCATTTACGACCCTTTACTAAATATAACTAACTCCATTTATGACCCATTTACTAATAAATGGGTTAAGAAATGGGTTTATGACCCATTTTGACACCTCTACATACCGTTACCCTTAGGCAAAGTCCAATTAGAAATTCTCGAAGTTTTGGCAATGCCCTAATAAATCCAAATCCCCCAAGAAAAAGAGGGGAAAAAGGGGGGAAATTTCATCCTGCCCTGGGCAATCCAATTTTTGAAACAGCCTTACGTGTCGGCGGCGGCTTCCACCACGCACGCGAAAACGAGCGACGACCAGATCGGCCGCCACCTGTCGGGTCAAACCAACCACCGCCGTCATTTTTAGGTCCGGCGCGGGCCCCGCATATATATCCACTAACAGATCGCGCACGCGCCGAATCCGCGAATTACCAAAAATAGCCCGCCACCTCCCCTGTTTAGGCGCCCCCCGTCCCCGCCCCGTTTCCGTCAATTCCCACGCCCCGCCCCCACGAGGAAACGACGCGCACAGTTTCCCGCACGTGCCGGACCGCGTTTTCGGCACGTGCGCCAGATCGCGACCTTCTTCTCTCTCTCCCCCTCGATGGTCCGATCGATCGATCGATCGACAAAAGCGGCAATTCCTAGGGTTTCCTCCTTCCCATTCGCCATCTCGCGATCCCCCGCGTCCTCGAGTTGACCTCCCCCCTCCCGACCCCCTGCTTCGTCGTCGTCGTCGTCGTCGTCTGGTTCGCGTCCGGTGATCCGATCCCCATGGTGCAGTTGATGAAATCCGGGGATTTCGGCGGGGCGGATCGCGGGGCCGCGTCGTGCGCCGCCGCCGCCGCCGGCGACAAGCTCCCGGTGAAGCGCGAGATCGTGGAGGATCCGCCGCTGGAGGAGGAGCACGGGCCGCTCAGCAAGCGGCCCAGGGACTCGTCCGGTTTGGAGCAGGTGAGGCTTTTTTTTTTTTTGCCCCCCGGAAAGAAAATTGACGGGGAAGAAGAGAGATGAATATGGAATAACGAAAGAAAGGAACAAAATTTTTCTTTCTCGAACTTCTTTTTTAGTTTTCTTTCGTTATGTTGTGATTGTGAGTAGATTGGAGCATAGGAATTTGAGGGGAGGATCTTCAGAGAAGTTGTG
Source organism: Syzygium grande (assembly GCA_024733475.1). NCBI lineage: Eukaryota > Viridiplantae > Streptophyta > Magnoliopsida > Myrtales > Myrtaceae > Syzygium > Syzygium grande. The sequence goes on along the minus strand of JAMXDD010000008.1, from coordinate 37,336,201 downwards.
TTTCCGGTCGTTGTTTTGGAGATTGGAGATTGAGATGATGGGAGGAGGTGTTGACTTGTATGAGCTTGGGAGTACTTTGAATTGCACGAACGGTAGCACTGCCTGTAGTTTAGTAAAAATTGTGCATATGCCCCTGTGATGTAGAAGCTGCCCCGTGCTCGGATGCAGCCTTCACCTCCTAAATTTGTCTACTGTTCCCGGAACGCGTTTAACTGGTGTTGCTGCGAGCTTTCCGGGAATTGCGGTGGTGTCTGTGCGGGTGATCGGGGGGTGCTTGTATGGACTTGGACAATTAGGGAATGTCTGCGTAATTTACTCTGTAGATATCGAATCGGTGTGCCATATGTCATTTTACGGGAGATATATGCTATGGGGCTATTGTCGATATGTCAGTGTATGCTCCACGAAAATGACTCACTCTGGAGTCTTGTAACTCTTTTGATAAGTGGCTTTTTACTCTATTATGACTCTTGCGGTTTGGATTTGTGGATTCTGCAACTAAAGCATGATGATGTTAACTAAGCCTGGGCCTGCTCTGCATACCTCGATTGCATAATTTTCCATGTGATTGATCAAAGAATAGAGGAGGGTGTTAGTTTTGGATGATATTTTTGTTGCTTTTCGAGAATGATTGGACTCTCAAATCTAACTGCTTGTTTTCACGATCAATTATTTTCTCAGCTATGGGGTGCGGGTGCCAATGCATTTCCAGTTCCACCTTCTCAGTACAATCCACTTGATGAGCCAAGCCCTTTGGGTTTGAGACTGAGGAAGAGTCCTTCATTGTTGGAATTGATTCAAATGAAGCTCTCTCAGGGCACTTGTAACTTGGCAACCGCTCAGAGCGACAATCTTGTTTGCGAGACAAATAAAGATGGTAAAAGTAACGCTCCCTCTGGTGCAACTGACAAGATGAAGGCTTCAAATTTCCCGGCTTCGCTCTTGAGGATTGGACGATGGGAGGTACTTGTTATGGTTTTATTTTTTAATTATCTCTTATAGGACTGACTATCAGACTTTGATTGACTCGGGCTTTTAAGGAGAATGTGTTTTGTTTGGCTGCTAGTATAAGTCGAGATATGAAGGTGATCTAGTGGCCAAGTGTTACTTCGCAAAGCATAAGTTGGTCTGGGAAGTTCTTGAAGGTGGTCTGAAGAGTAAAATCGAAATCCAGTGGTCAGATATAATGGCCTTAAAGGCGAATTGCCCTGATGACGGACTTAGTACATTGAAAGTTGTGGTAAATCTCTCTCTCGTCTCTGGTGCGCACTTATGCACCCCTTTAGTCATGTGGATATGTAATCTCTACTGTTTATAGAAATGTTGATTTTTTTTCTTTCTTTTTTTTTGTTTGCTTTGTTGCAGCTTGCCAGACAGCCCCTTTTTTACCGGGAGACCAATCCACAACCGAGAAAGCACACTTTGTGGCAGGCAACCTCTGATTTCACGGATGGACAAGCGAGCACTCACAAGTGAGAAGTTTCCTGCAAACTCCCTACCTGTTGCACATGCTGTTTTTTTTTTTTTTTGGTTGGTATTGCATATGCTGTTTACTTGTTGGTGTTTGTGTTACTTCAGATAGTTATGTCCCACAGTTTTATGGGCAGATTGCATAAGTTCATTCATCTCTTACTGAAGGTCAGACCGTTGTTTTTAAGCCATTGGTTTAGTGTGCTGATCTTTTTCCTTTGATGTGCAAACAGGCAACACTATCTGCAGTTTCAACCTGGTCTTCTATACAAGCACTTCGAAAAGCTTATCCAGTGTGACATGCGGCTGAATTTTTTAAGTCGGCAGCCGGAGGTAGTTTTGGAATCACCATTGTTCGACACACGACCATCTATCTTTGAGGATCTAGAAGAACCCAAAGGCTGTGGATTTGATAATGGCACAAAAGATGAAGAATCAGGAATATCCGACTTGCATGTTTCATCGGCAGCACAGTCATCCTCTGTGAAGACAGAGATACGGGAACGTGTTGGCATAACATCAGAACGTGTGTCCAGAGAAGCTCCCTCTCCCAGTTCAGGTATATAGTAATTATATTTATTTGCATTTCATAGGTCATTATTCATTCACTGTTCCAAGAAAATATGAGTAGAGAATTGGTTGTAGAGGAAAAAGGCATATTCTTTCTCCTGGATATTTCCTGACTTGCGGTAATGAATCACAATTGACTCGGAGGAAGTTTTTCTCATGGGTCTTGCACCGGATGAGAAGTGACTTAAAACTAACTTGCAGTGTTTAAATTTAGTGGTTATATGCTGAAAGTGACTACTCTGATCCTTTTAGATTTTGTTTTTCCTTTGTAGTGATGGACGCTCGTGTGATTGAAGGAAACGGCAATCGTGATGGACTTGAAATAAAGGCCATTAGAAATTGGGACCAGATAAAAGTGCCGGGTTTACATCCTTCAATGTCAATGAGCGATCTAATGAACCATATTGGACACTGTATCACTGAGCAGATGGGTTCTGGTAGTTCTGATGATGATGGATCAGGATGCCAGGAGATACTGGAGGACATTGCACAGTACCTGCTCAGTGACACTCAGTCAACTGCAGCGTCCGATGAAAAATCCCTCATGGCAAGGGTGAATTCTCTCTGCTGCCTCTTGCAGAAGGACACTACGACCGTTCAGAACTTGGCTGGTGGAGAAAGCTGCGAGGAAAAAGCTAAAGACGTGAAGGATGCTGCTCCTTCTGGGGTTAATAGCAACACTTTTGCTAACGTTAGGGCTCTTGAAGAAGATTCAAAACCAGTAGGCATGTCAAGGAAAGACTCGTTTGGGGAGCTTCTGCTGCATCTTCCTCGGATTGCGTCCCTTCCAAAATTCTTGTTCAACATTTCAGAAGAAGACAGCGACAGTAATTCTTGATAGTCAAGGTGTATATTCCCTAGAAGTTTTGGTATCTACGCAATCAGATCCCCTCCCCCCCCAAGTACTTGGGGAAAGATGCTTGTTGACTCTGTGTGGTGCCTTGTTAGGGAAATGCATCCTTCTGCTTTTATCTGTTCGGCAGTATTGGGATTCTGAAATTAGAATTTGATGAAGAGTCCTGGTAACCGTCCCTTGTAAAAAGCTTTGCATTAGTTTCTAGTGGGCATTGTTCTCCTGTGAAAAGACCCTGTGATCCAGTAGGATCTGTAAATTTACTTGTGGCTCTTCTCAAGAACGCAGATGCTTTGGTACTTGTGCTTGAGCTAAATCAAATCAAAGGACAGTTGTTGAGGATCGTCAGACGCCATCGTTTTCTGGCCTCACTCCACACAGACACACACAAAGAAGAGAGATCTAACCATAAGATGTTCATCATCAGATCTAATTCAGAAAGGAACAATTTACTTGTTTGGGCAAGGAATAACCTTCCATCTAACAATTTCTAGCGAAAAAAAAAACCTTCCATCTAACAAAATCAACTGCGCTTTTAAAAGTAGAACCTACTCCAGAATCAACTCTGCAAACACGTACGTGAACTTATGATGCAATAAATTTACCCATGAGCTCACAACTGGAAAAGCGCGACTGTTTGGCCCGATATTCACATCTAATTATAAAGAAAACTAAGGAATAATCTTTATGTACAAATGGGAGATTCGAACTCAATCAATTCTTCAGCTGTACAGAAAACTAATCGAGTTAACAACTCCCACCGAGACAAATTCCACTTTGAACGGTTAAAACGATCATCCCCCTATGTACACTTATTTTCTTCCATCATGTCTGTCTCTGTCTGCAGCAGGGATCAGGAAGTGGGTGGTGAATGAATGGCAGTATCAGGTAATATAGCTACTGTCACTACGAAGTATTCACAGCCAACAGGGAGACCATATGGATTTCCAGTCGACCCAGAAACGCTCAAGGCTGGCCGGTCAGTCTCTGCGTCAGAAGTCAGTTGATCTACAGGATCTGCCCTAATATGCTCAGGTCGGTGTGGAAAAGGCAAAGGCTTCACAATTTGGCGCTCGATGTGTACGATCAGCCCAACAATGTAACTTGGTCGGCTTGGGAGATGGTCCACAAACAACGCCACGGACTCAGCAGACAAATAGTAATTCGAGCAATTCCTATTTATAGCCTCGTAGTGCCCAGCCGAATTAAGCACAAACGCAGCTATCTCACGGACCTCCAGTCGGCCAAATGATATCTTTTCCTTGTTTGCCTGTTGAAAAACCATGCATTCATTATCAGCCTAAGCAGCAAAAATAGAAAAAGTTAATGACATTTTATCAACAAGAATTCAACAACCAAATCCTCACAAAGGACAAACCAGATTAAGTGAAACGCAGGTGAGCTAACCATTCAGTGGTAAGGGCCTAAAGAAAGTCGAGGACACTCGACAAACACCTAGTTCTGAATCAGTAGGCAAGTAGGTAACATGGATCGCACACTAAAAGTCTCCTATTTAAAAAATCCTTCTGTTTCCGTATTTTCTCTAAGTCACTAGCTAAAATCTCATCAAGAGACCTATGTGCCAGTTCCAAGAAATGAGGTAAAGATAACAACCGTGAACCAAAGATCTAGATCTTTCTTGAATATATTATTCCACCTCCTTCCTCTGTTGAGATTGACTTACACGCACACGCGACCGACCGCATGCACATGTATACCCACCCGTTCATAAGGAGAGTACTAAGAAAATAAACCACTAAACAGTCCCTTTGGATGGTTGAGAAAGGTGGAGCTACAATTGGACCCTAGTCTCTTTCATCACATCACACTGTCCGAAAGAGTTGAGAAACCACAAGTTGAAGAGGAATTACCTGTTTTTCAAGCTGATGCTTTTTATACAGTGTTTTAACTTGCTCCTCCTTTTCTTCCAACTCCTTCCTCAGCTGCTCATTAGCAGCTTCGATTTTTGATTTCTTATCAAGCAGCTCTTCACGGTGCCTAGATAGGAAACCAACTCTATCCGCAAGGAACCTAATACACTTTCGGAACTCGGCAGTACCATCATCTTCATTTTCATTTGCAGTACTGAAAAAAGTAATGTAAGCAACCTTTTATTGTTGTGGTCACTGGTGGTGGAGAAACCACAAAGATAAAAGAAAAGACACAATCTAAACCATGGAACAAAGTCTGCCGTCTAAAATAATGTGAGAAGTGAATGTAATCTGATGGACATACAGAGCACTATCTATTAAGCGCTTTTTGCAAGAAACTCACTTGGCCAAGGATTGTGCCAAGGCACGCAAGGAATCAGCAAAGGCAGCAACGCCTCCAGTTACATATACACATGTCCTCAGCCTTTCAAAGAGACTGCGCATTTTCACTGCAGATGCACGAAGGGCACTATACTCTGAAGCTCTCCTATCGGCAGCGCAAAGATGGGTTTGGGCTTCTTCTCTTGCTTCATGCAAGCAATTCTCAAGGTGAGCGCAATTCATCTAAGTCAAATTCACCAAATGAAGAGGAGATTAGCTAGAGAATGTGAAGATCAATAATAGAACAAACTGCAAGGAACAACAAATATGAGTGAATATGGTTATGCAAGCAGACCACCCACACTAAAGACAGAAGTCAAGATTCCTAAAACTGAAATACCAGAGTCAAAATTTAACAAAACACCATTCTCCATATTCATGAGCCCTTTCGGCATCAATTTGAAAATCATAGAGAACCCAAAGAATCTTCCACAAGGCTTTATATTGCTTTTTAGTCATATAAAGCCTGTTTAAAGAGCTCTATGCATGTAAGAGTGGTGACTACCAATTCGATCACTTGAATTAAGAGAGACAAATGGAGGATTACTTGTCATATCCTAAAAATACACGAAAGAAGCTCACATCTCTGCGAGTGCACAAAGATACAAGCATACACATACACATGGGTATATCATTATCAGCAAGCCCTAATTTGTTAGCTGGAAACTGTCTGTACTGGGTTTACAGAAGGGAATGTTAAGTTCAGAGATAGAAAAGGAAGTGAATAAATCCACAGAAAGACAACAAACAATGCAACAAGAAATAGCTAAGCGGTTATTCACTAGATATTACCTGAGACTCATCAAGAAGTTTCTGTCTAACTTCCAGTTCTCTCCTTAGCACGACTACTTCATCCATTGAAGCTTTTAGTCTAGCTTCTGTTTCATTCACTTGGTTTGACTTGTCAGCCAGAGCACTCCGTAATTCAAGTATGAGATCATTACACTCATTGGCATTTAAAACTGCCTCAGCAACTGCATCACAAGACAAGACATTCAGAGGCTCATGCATGCTTTCAGCAGCACAACTGTTTGTCGATGACATGCCTAAAGGTCCCAGCATTTTATCCTTCTCATCATTATCAACAACATGCAGTTCTTCACGGTGTGGCTCCTGCATTGATGAATCCAACTGCGTTTGAAGCAAGCCAGATGAATCCATCATATTCTCATCCACTCCTTCGCGAGCTTTGCCTGATTGCCTTGTAAAAATTCCCAGCTTTGCATTTAGTGAATTTGAAATGCAGGAAACCTCGTCCATAGAATCAGCAGTGGATGTGCACGGCATGTGAACTTCACCACTACCTATCGTGTCAAGCTTGCATCGTTCAGCCTTTGCACCCGTGGAATTTTCAAACTCAAAGGCATCCTTGCCAGTTGAAAGCTTCTGTTCTAGCGAATATCGATCCGATAATTTCTGCTCCAACTCTTGAATTCGTTTCTCATAGGAGGAACACTGCGATTGCTTCTCTCTAAGTACAGACTCAAGATGTTTGTGATACTCATCCTTTTGATGCAAGGCCTCGGCTGTCTTTTCGGTAGCAGTCTTTAGTAGCATGTCACGACTATTTTCATCAAGAGACTCGAACTCAACTTCATGCCGGAGTGAGCATATCATAGCAATTGCAGAAGCAAGTTCTGCCTTCAACCTTGCATTCTCAACTTCCATTTTGCTCGTCCCAGCAATCTCTACCAGCTCACTGCCCTCCGGCAAATCCTCTGCACCTTGAGGGAATTCTGCAGAAAATGATTCTGCAGAATTTAAACTGTCGCTAGACATGGAAAATGATCCTTTTATGTTTCCATGCTTCTCCCCCTAGAAAGACCTCCAGCTAAATACTCAGGAGCATATCTATCAAGATCCGTGATGTCTACATCCAGTAAACCAGTATCAAAGGGCATGATATTCACATCACACTGGCTTGGCATATCAAATAGTCCCATAGATACTAGTATATCTTTAGGTACATATGAACTTTGTGCTTTCAAAAATTCTTCTCGTCTCCTGACCTCAGCCTCCCTCTTTGTTGCAAGTCTTTCAGCTAACTGTCCAGCCATGCCCATGTAAAGTTTCACAGAAGCCTTTCTTCTAACAACTTCAGCAAGGCAGGCTCTATATGCAGGGCCAATTCCACGTACTACCTTCAAGTCCATAAATAGATCGTCCTGGCGTGCCATTGCCTCTTTGAAAACAGGAAACTGCAACTTTATATCTTTGATGAAATAAGATATGTAGCCTATCCGCTGCATATAGCTATGTACAAAAAAGTTCATCTCATTCTTGCTCTCCTTGCATAATTCAAGCAGCTTACGGATTGAATTGTCACAAGCTTGCATTGTTGGAAGATGATTTTTGTCATGGACATCATACATGGGACCCAAAGCTGAAACAGCATCATGAGGGCGAAGAGAAGAAGATAATTGGCAAGACAAACAATCATCCACTAGCTTCTTGACTGTATTTACATCTTTGCTGCACAAATTTTCATGTTTTTTTTTTATAGGTTAGCACCATTAAAAAATATAAAAAGAATGCAACGAAAATGGCATATTCAGGGCACACAAGCGCCTATATTATGATAGATAACCCTTTTTCTTCCCAATATAAAAGATAACCTGCTAAAAACTAACATTAAAATATATTCAGCTATCTTCATCGTATTGATGCAATAAGATACTACAGAAATATGAACATCGTCATCATGAGAAAACTTAAACATGGTACCTATCAACATGACGCCAGCCCTAACAAAAAGGTTCATCACAACAGAATCAGTAAAGAAAGGTGAGAACAGTGACATCGCTCCAATCTATTCCTTGAAGCCTTTCGCAGAAATGCAGAAACCATGTTCAATCAGCACAAGCATCTACGTTAAAGACCATATACATACAGGTACACTTTCCAATCAAATCAACATAATCAAATACTACAGAAAATAACGCACGTTATAGATAGTTTTACGAGTTTAGGAACTTTATTCCGATATATTCGGAAATTTACTTTGACAGGAATGACAAAAAACATAGAAGACCTTAGCACTGTAATCTATAGATACAAAAGCAATTTGCCATACAAATAAGGACATCATTAGAAAGAACAAATAGGGGAAAGAAGAGGGAGGGAAGGGGGAGGCCGTGGAGGAAGTCGTCAATCAGAAACCAAGGAAAACAGCTGGTAAACCAAAATGATCAGAAAATACAAAGATGATGCCACCAAAGCCGTTGAGGTAAAGAAATTCAAACCTCAAAGACTGCATTATACTCTTCTCTTCATTTATGTAACGTTGGTGCTCCTTAATCATCAGTTCCAAGTTCCTGACAGGAACGGCGGCTTTGCTAGAAAACAAGTCCTCGACCTTGCGCTTCATTTCACCAAACATCTGCTTGAACTGAGAAATTTTATTCTCAAACTGCCTGTGAGAATTGCTACAGTTCTCTGCCATCTTCCGCAAGTGATCCTCCTTCACAAAATCCAGTAAGCATTTCCGTGTTGCTGTCTGCAGCTGAGGGTGAAGTTTGATTGATCTAAGTCTGGCCACATCCCTCTCGAAATTCGCCAAAAGATCAGAATGGAATCGGTGCTGCTGCAAATAGCGCTTCATGAATTCCGAGTAATTCTGGTTAATTACCCTATAGTATTGTTCCAGATTGCTTCTTGCAACCTCCAGCGCCCTTTCTTGCACCTTCTGCTTCCTCAAGAGCCTCTCACAGATCACATTTTTTGCCTGCGTTTGTCTATATATGGCGTTCCCACAATTGTAGTGATATCTAAATTGCCGCTCATATGAAGGAAGAGCTTTCAGAGCAGGATCAGAAGCATCATCCAGAGGATGGTGGTCATCCGAGGAGGACGGTGTCACAGGGTCTGTGACTTCGTGGACATCCACATGCTCCCGTGGAGGAGGTAAAGAATTAGTATGCAGCCTTGCCTTGTTGAATATGAACACCTCTCGTCCATCTGACGGAAGCTTGTAAGACGAAAGCGATCTCTGGGGCTCAAGCTTCGTGTCCAAGCAGAGGACAAGCTGGTCATTGAAGTTTATCCCGGAATCGGCTTCAATGAACCGCATAACCTCCCCAACAGCAGTGTTCCCATTGCAATCGAGCTCAAAAGAGTGCCCATCTTCAGCAATATGCACTAGAAGCTTGCCTTCATGGACCGCACCCCCGGTGACACTCGAACTCATCTTTTTATGGAGATCACAAACTCTACACCACACAGTCTCCAATTAAAGCAACTGAACAACCAATGCTTCACAGTGTAAGAGAAGGAACCCAGCAAAGTGAAGCTGACGGGTCAACAGCTTGAATTGGAGTTGAAATGGCCTCAAAAGGAAACCCTAGGCAGAGAGGGCAAAGTTTACCTCCAGCTTTTGCCGAGACAATGATTAAAGCAACGGCTCACAGACCATGCCTGCAAACAACTAGTCCTCCACGGAGAGAGAGAACACACCCAACCCAATTTTGAGATACAGCAACAGGAATTGTTACCCAACTAGCACGCCATCAGCAAAAAGATTTGGAATTGTGGCACACCCAACATCCAAACACTGTAAAGAAACAAAAAAATCGAACTTTTACAATCCTCAGAAAACCCCAGTAAATCCCCCAACCATCACCAATCAAACCCTCCTCGGGCGCGCACAAGACCACAATTGCCCCCCGAATTACTACCAATTGTTTCCGCGGTAAGAGATCCAAACGGCTTCAGCGAAGCCCAGACCGATCAAGAACCACACCCCCCAGAGAATAAGAAAAACGAACTTTATGAGCAAAAGACCGGAAGAGACGATCAATCAGATCAAAACCGCAAAAGGGTCGACAGAGAAAAGGGTCACAGAGCAGATGAGGTTTCCCTCGAGGGGCAATTACGTGAAGAGCTGGATTGGAGTGGGAATTTCTTCCTTCCTATGGCTAAGAGCACCAGGTTTTGGCACACGAAACCCCTCTGTATTCCGTTTGCTTCTCTATTTATCCATCAAGAAAACATAAACAAAACGAAAAAACAACCAAAGATGAAGGGAGGAGGAGGAGGAGGAGGAGGAGGAGGAGAAAAAGAAAAGAAAAAAAGAACAAATTTTGGATTGTGGGTTGTCTCTCTCGTGATGGAGGACTACGTATGTTGTGTCTCCAGGAGGAAGTGGTTGCTTCTTCAGCTGCCGTTTGTTCTTCAAATCGACGCACTGTAGTGTCTTTTCCCTTATTTGGTGGGGAATTTCTTCGTGGGGGGGGAGGCACTAAAATAATGGGAAAGAGAAGGCTTCAACGGGAAGTCACGATAAAGCTTCGAAGTAGACTTTTGAGGGCACGACTCCTCTCTCTCTCTCTCTCTCTCTCTCTCGATGATCCACGCCACCATGTAGGAAGAGCTTGAAGAAAACAGGGCCAATGTTTTCCCCTTCTCTTTTGATTATTTCCTCCCCATCTTCTTTTTAGGTCGGACGGGTTCATTGTTGAATTACTATAATTGTTTGCTTGCTGCCCTTTTTCCCATATCATCAGGCGTTTGAGGCCGGTTATGAATTTTCGATTTTTTTTCTTTAGATACCCTTTTCATTTTACAGATTCTGCCGAACATTGGGATTGGGGTCCAAACTCCTGGCTCCCGAAATGGGTCGATCCGAATCCATCCATCTTGCTCGCAGATCGGGCGCGCGAGAATTCTTCGTTCGAAATACGCTGTAAGGAAGCAGAACGGTCTATATTGAATTCACTGTTTGCATAATCTATCCAATAGAGATTGAATGAATAACTACATGATCTCAAACTGTTATATAGGTAAATATGAAGTGCATTTTATTCATTCAATTACTATATTCACATTGGTTTTTACCTCAACACTAGATAGTGATATTTTTTTTTTGAAAGGGTACAACTGATTGAAATCAGATCAATGAAATCATTAGTCTGAATTTCGCGTCCAAAAGTACGGTCTAACTCATTAATTACCTAGAAATCCATGGACAGCTGAATCTATTTTGTAAATCTAGAGCTCAAATGGTTCGTGAATCCTCATTTGTTTGTAAGGAAGTTAATAGTTTCATCACTTTTAATGCGGGGGAACATGATGAAATTTGCTGATGAAGAAAGAATGTGGTATTGAGGGGCACCCTGTTGACATTCTATAAATGCAATAAAAATCTACATCTAATAATGTCACAAGCAAGAGGAACATCATTCATTGTTATTGTCTTTTTCTGATGATTGAGCTATTTAATAATCTGGTGACCATAAGATTCTCCACCTCCCCTCGCCAATCTTCTGTCATTAGGAACTAACATTACATTATAAGATATGCACGTAGTTTCCCATAAGGAATTAAATATCTTTATGCGACCTTTCTATAATTCGCTAGCGCAAATTGGGTTTAAAATTATTAAATCATGTTAAGTCAATTTTGGGAGATCATGGCCAAGATCATCGCATACAATTTTCAATGGTACATGTTGTTGGAGCCAATTTTATAAGAATAGAATCTCTGAGTCGATGGATAATATATCAAATAAAGTTACATTCATAAGGATTTAAATTCCTTAGTAAGTATACAATCAATCAAATTTCTTGTTGTGCATTTATCGAAATAACTATCGAGTGCTAACACTACTTAATGAACCCATATATCGCCAAGTGGTTTAATAGGACATAATTTCTTCAAAGTCAAGATACCATAACATGAACCGTCAGATCGTGTGAGCAAAAAGAGAGGTCTGCTGGGTTAAAAACATTTACTAGCTGAATTTTCTTCAAAAAATGCAAAGTCGCAATTATTAAAGTCTCGATATGAATATGAATATCGTATCTTCAATGGAATGATTAGGCAAATTTAATTATGAAATTATATTAAACAAGTTGGCAGACTGAACAGGGAACATGAAGGAGGTTTACAAGGACAAATTTGAGAGTAAAACCCCGAGATTAACAAAAGACTAATCAGAAAGTCATGGGAACGTCGCAGCAGTGCAAGAGAAAAAGACAACTTAGCACTAGTACGTACATTCCATATCACATCGTTATCACCTCCGACGTCCGTTCTTAACCTGAAGCAAGGATTTTGTCTGGCTTGCGCGGCCAATGAGCGCACGAGCAAGTGCTCAACGTGATCAGACGCTTCATGGGTCGAACACAGACCATGGACTTGGCACATGACTTGGCTGGGATCGTGCATGCATGTGACTGAATCACTGTGCTGCTGTAAGAGAGAGAAGGAGAGAAAGAAGAAGAAGACGATGAAGATGAAGAGAAAGAATGATGAATTTGACTGTGGGGTCTGTGTGTGGGGTTGGCTCCTACCGTTTGATGTCGAGTGGAGCGGAGCGTGCGCGTTTGTGTGTTGTTTTTTCGTAAGTTTCCTCGTAACTTCCATGGCTGCTTCGCTGATGAATTTGATGTTTGCAGATGCGCATGTAGATTTGTTGCAGTGAACCCCCGAAAAGATTCGTTACTATGCGTTTAGGATGTCCCGCCTCCCGCACCCGAACCGAGCCTCCACACGTGCGGTAAAAATAAGATGGTTTCGAAGCTAAAAGACCCCTCTAGTAGATATGTTGTTCGAGGAAGGGGTAGGGTAGGTCCTAACCAATCCGAACACGGCGGAGAATGAACACCGAGACAGCCCCATCTATCCAAATCACCTATATTAGTTGGCCGTCGTGGTGGTTATGATCCGAACACCACTATTTGCAACTCTTTTCTCTCTCTCTCGTTAACTGAGGAAATTCAAATGCTTTGGTATTTTCTCTTCGACACGAGGGTTTGATTGTAATCACCTATATTAGTCGGCCACCCGATGGTCAAGATCCAAACAACATTATTGGTAACACACACACACACACCCTCTCTCTCTCTCTCTCCCATTAACTGAAGAAATTCAAATGCTTTGGCATTTTTTCTTCGACACGAGGATTTGACTGCAAAAATCAAACGAATCAGAACATTTTATTGTGATAATAGACAGAATCAGATGGAAAAATCGAAAAGACGATCCAAAAAGTTGAAGGAACAAAATTAGACACACCGATCTTGTCAACACCTAGCAAATAGAACCGACCAAGTCTCGTGCATAATCATATGACCTAAAAGCAAATTTCGATTTCGCAAATGTCCACCCATGATGATATGACATGACCACATAACTCCTTCGCGCCTGAGGTGAGATGGGTTCAGCTCATCCCTTCCTAGAAGTTTCGTTCCTTTTGAATTAGCCTTTTGCAATGACATCTGATGGGAATCAATCAAAGAGCCAATTGAAATTAAGTCAACAACGATTTTTGGAGCCACCGGCAGCACATTAATTAAATTTTGTACGTTTTGCGGGCGGCTAAGTCATGTAAGTGCAGTCCACATGCAATAAGTCATGTACAAAAATTGACTAATGATCTTTTTTCATTCACATGGACAATGTTCACTGAACTTTTAGGACAGCCAGCAAGTACCGACCGACTGCATGTTGACATCTACAGTAAGTCTCGTTCGAACAAAAGCTACACGCAAGCCCCACTAATTAGCACATTAAATCAAAGAATAAAGAGATTAGATTGGTTTGATTTTCTGGTTTTCCATGGTTTTTTATTAGGTGGCTGCTTACCGTACGGGTATACCTGGTGGAATTTGGCAAATTTGAAGGGACAATCTTGCTGCGAAAAACAGAGACGACAAGGAAGCCAAACGTAATAGTATGAAAACCCTTAAGCTTGATCCTTTCACTCAGCAAGCAATCACACAGCATGTTCCTCTCCCTCAAAACCATTAGAACTTCTTTTTTCCAACGTGCCCTCAAAAGCATATATCACAATTCAAGCTCTCGAGCATATGCATCCGATGTCCTTGTGATGAAACTTGTCAATGTCTTCCCTTTGAAACTCATATCAGCTACGTACGGTGCTTAATTCCTCTGATTAGGGCACCTTGAACGGTCATAAGAACTCCACCTTTTGCTGTATACCAAAACCCATCTAAATTTAGGGTACTCAAGAAAATCAAGTTGTTTCTCAATGCTTAAGCGTGCCTCTCACAAGTCAATGTCCTCACAATGTCATCGTACATTCTGATTATGATATCGCTGACACTCATAACATCGCACAAAAAAATTACCCAATCAGTCCTAAATATACTGTATGGATATCAATTTAGTTTGAAGTTTTTTAATTTTGCCAATTTAATTATAAACTTTTGCTCAAAATTTCAAAGTAGTCCTTTAGGTTCATTTTTGCTGAGAATTATCGATATGATGGTCTAGTCATCATTGACCATCTTACATGGTATACTGCCACATTAGCGATTTTCGGTAAGTGTAACATTGAATTAATTAATATGTACAACAATTGTCCACTGGCCACCTTCGCTCGCCATCCTCCACTGATCACCTCCCATCGTTGGTTGCCCGGGACGGAGAAATTTTGTGTCATTATCAAACGAATTTCTATTTGAGGAATACAAATTTTGTGTCGTTATCAAACATGTATTTTGGCTCAAAAACTTGTCTATAGAATAGTAATAGAAAAATCAATTTCTAGCAAGAAATTGATTTCTGGAACAAAATGGTTATCATTCGTGCCAATTGTCCAAACCTCTCGCCCCGGCAATCACTCAGGCCCTTCGTCAGACCAAGTTATTACTGCTCAAACTTGATATATATTTCCAGCAAATTGGCCATCGTCATTTTACTACGGTCATAATCCAAATCATGACTTTTTTCAACACCACTATTTGTAACTCTCTCTCTCTCTCATAAATGCTTATGCATTTCTCTTAGACACGAGAGTTTGATCGTAGAGATCAAGTGAGTTAGGAGATTTTATTGCGCTAAACGAAGAGATAATCCAAAATAATTAAATAACACAACTAGACTTATCCATTTGCATCTATATATACCTACCAAATAGAACGGATCAAGTCTTATGCATAATGATAACCTAAAACCAAATTTTGATGGGGAAATGTCCATCCACGACATGACACGACCACACAACTCTTCACCCGTGAGGTGAAAATGGGTAAACTAATTCCTTCCAAGAAATTTCATTCTTTGAATTGGCCTTCGCATTAAAGCTGATGGAATCAATCAAAGAGCCAATTGAAATCAAGTTAACAACGATTTTGGAGTCATCGTCAAATGCATTAATTAATTTTTCTACGTTTTACAGGCGGCCTTGCCTAATATCTACACGCAATACTCGTGTACATAGTCATTGACATGTAATAAGTCATATACAATGATTGACTAACCACCCTAGATCGCTCTCATGCCATAATCAATTGAATTAACATGTAAATGTTCGTTGAATCTTGCGAGGACGAAGCCATTACCAACCGACTACAGGTTGACATTTACATCGAGTCTTGTTGAACGAAAGCCGCACGCAAGCCGGCTAATTAGTAGCTTAAACTAAAGAATAATGAGATTAGATTGCTTTAATCTTTATGGTTTCATAATTCATTATTAGCTGGCCGCTTACCTTACAAGTATTATCTGATGGAGTTGGCAAGTATGGAGAGACAATCTTACCGTCCGAAGCAGAAACGACAGGGAAGCTCAAGGAAACGGTTTGAGAACAGTTAAGCTAATTAATTAATTAATCATAATTAATTAATCGATTTCACAGTTAATTTTCAGATTTCTTATCCATGAGAGCCTAGGATTGATTCTGCTTGATGGTCAAAAAGATGATTTTTTTTATAATGGGGAATTTTTCTTTTTCTGTCTGTGGAATCCACATAGCTTATATGTTTTCCAATTAAGAGAATTTTTACCAATCCTGATGCAAAGGTTTAAAGCAGATTTCAAGCCTTTTCTTTTCCCATAAAGCAGATTTTATGCCTTGACTTTATTTCCTTCTTTTTTTAGATTTTCCGACTGAAGATTTGACACCTCGACTTTTCATGTTCCTTTCCATACGTGCGATGGATCATGTGCAAGGTCTATTTGTAAGGACTTGAACGACTAATGATTGGCCCAAATGGATTTTTCAGAAGAAGGAAAAGGCCCATTTCACTAAATTTTTTGGGTAAGTAAAGGCCCCTTTCATTATAATTAGGCTTCGCATCCAAATACAAAACAAAGAACAAGAAAATTTGGTAGAAAAATGAACTTTTTAAATCGCTTCTATCCTCTGGCGGGAAAGAAACAACTTTGTTTTCCGCAAACAAAAGCCAAACCCGAAGCACCTTATTAGCTCAGCCATGCCGTAAAATAAGTGCTTTAACAGTTGGGCAAAGGCGTAGAAGAAGGTGAAAGTTGCTAGGACCAGTATGGTTCCAGGTAGAACCTAAAACCTGGAGAACGCGTAGGTTTCAAATTCAAAGGTATACAGGGTAGGTTCTAGATTCAAAGGTATGCGGGGTAGGTTCCAGGTTTCAAAAATTGGAGAATCTATTTTGATGGGTAGGTTCGGGTTCTAAGTAAGTGGAACCTAAAATCTAAAACCTTAAACAAATTTTTTGCGCTTTTCGTTTTCTATGTCTTCGCGTGATGTTACGGTATCTCATGGTGTTAAATGATAAACCACTAATCTGAGCTTTCATTTGACGACTTATTAATATTTTATATTTACCGTGTGTCTAAATATAAGTTATGGTCAGTGGTTGTAGTAGCAAGTAGTGGTCATTAAAGGTGATGATTCATTGCACTTATTCAATTAATAATACAGGTAGAACCTGAGTAAACCCTAGAACATGAGTAAACCCTAAAACTTGGGTAGACCTTTTCAGGATAAGTTTTAGGTTTCAAGGTATGTAGGGTAAATCCTAAGTTCCAAAAAAATGAGGAATTTGTTCCCTTGGATATGCTCCAAGTTCCAGGTAAAACCTATACGAAACCTGAAATCACTCACTCCTAAAAGTTGCTAAAGAAGTCTCACCTTAGATTTGGTTCGGCCCGTGCAAAGAAACTCTCAAAATTAACATCGATAGGTGATTATTGCCCAAAAAAGCTCTTGGCCTCGATGATAAGTACAATGCTCGTGGGATCTAGAACCACTTATCATCGAGGCCAAGAGTTTGTTGTTGGGCCTTACTAACTTACATTTGGCCCATTGTAGCAGAGAGCCAAATTTAGTTGCGGACTGAATTACAAAAGCATGTAGGAATGGTTCGTTACCTTTTAATTAGTTGTCTAACCACCCGGAAGCCCTATGGGCCTTTGTTCGGATTCAAGTCTTTTGTACTCAAACTCTTCGAGTTAGCTAATGAAAAGTGATATTCCGACCAAAAAAATAAAATTACTCAAATGAGAATTAGAAGTCCAATACTAGTGATAAGTTGATCAGAGAAAAATGTAGGTGAATCACGCTAATTTAGGTTTGTAATCTCTAAAAATGAATTAATAAATGTAAGGGGCTTCTAATCAGGACAAATAAAAGTTGATAATAACTCAAGAAAGTAATTCTCAAACAAAGACAACAAAACTTTGGTAAGTAATTCAAATAAGAATTCGTCAATCAATACTAATTGGTATTTTGACCTAATAAAATTTGATAAGCTACCTTGATTTTGGTATGTAATTTCATGTTAGAAGGAGTAAATTTGAAACGTTTTTTTTTTTATAACCGGGGAACCCCCATGACCCGACAGTAGGGGAGTAAACCACAGGGAGGCGACACATCTAGGCCACCACATACTTATCGGTTAAGTGAATGATCTCATATCCATTTTGAACACTCCAACCGGATGGAAGAAAACGCGCTCATTTCAGCGCCACCAGTGGGGGTGGTTTTAAATTTGAAACGTTAGATGCCAATAAAAGTAAAATAAGCAATTTCTAAACTATAAAAAAGAAGTCAGTACTTTCATGAAAAGCGTTGTTATGTTATCAATAAATTAACTAGAAAAAGGTATGGTTATCTTTTTTACCAGCAGCTTTTTGATACTTACCAACACTTATTGAAATTTGCTAGAGCAAAAATTGATCATACTTTAGAGCACGGTGTTGAGGAAAACTCCTACTGATTTTAAAGTTGACAAAACCTTCCATGATAATTGTAAATCTGATACTTATTCTGAACTATTTTATTCTAGGAATATATATATGTTATGGAAACTTAGAAGGAAGTTTTTCAGACTTTACAAACTGAAAAAAGAAGTTCTTTGAAGACCCACTTAATCTAAAGTTCAAAGATATGGCATCAACTCAGCCAATGTAGGAATGCATAACAAAAATTCAAATTAATAAATACAAGTCAGAAAAACTTGAAGTAATTAATACTAAAAGGGAATTAATTGACAATGGTATTAGAAGATCTGTTGGTCGCTCATGAATGCCCATCCTCCCCATCATTTATGTCAAGGTCAACCATTAAATTCTTGAGGAACCAGGACCAAGTATCCTTGTTCTCAATCTTGACAATTGCCCAAGCTATCGAAACATTTGATTGTTGGCATCTCTCCCCACAGCAGCCAACAACTCCCCTTTGCATATACCCTTAAGAAAACATCCATCCAATCCTACAACTCTTCTACAACCAGCCAAAAAGCCCCGTTTGCATGCATCAAAACAAACATAAAATCTATCAAACCTAGGCCCACAATCAGGCAGTGGCCTCTCTACAACCTCAGCATATACCCTACTAGATGGGTTTTGAACCACGCATTCGTGGGCATAATCCCATACCTGCGCATATTCTTCCTTGTACCGACCCATCAAAATTTGCATCACCCTCTGCTTAGCTCTCTTGCACTGATTCCTCGACACATTAACTCCTACCTCCTCCTTCACTAATTGCTTCAACTGAGGGCATTTGATCTCGGGCATTGCTTTGATTGTATTAAAAAAATGTTTTGCCAACCACACACTTGTTACCCTTTTGTTATCAAAATGAATTGAACAAGTATGTTCCTCTTGGAAGGACCTAATCTGAAATGACCCCTTCCTACTCATAGCGCCATACAGCATCCAATGACAATTGGGTTGTGAGCACTTAGCTCTCACAAATTCCTTCGTATTTCTAATGAATTCTACGCTCCTCTGTTCAACAATAGAACTCTCCACAATAGCTTCTTTTAATTGTTTTGCATTATCAAATTTCATGCCGATACACAAAACAGGTTTATCGACATTTGGATCATAGCAAGGGTACTTACTTTTCCTTGGACGAACAGATTCTTCATTATCATTATCCGAACCAGCGGTTTCATTACCGCAACTTGCTGTATCTTCGCTTCCATTACCTCCAGCTCGAACTCCATCCAACTCAAGCCTTTCTCCTAAAGCTGGGAGTTTTTTTTTTTCTGAAAAATTCCCTTTGTTTTTGTCTTGATTGTTGGAGTTCATCATCGTCTTCATCACTTAGGAAATTGACAATTGGCCAAGCTTCATCTTTGACACACTATATTGAGCAACTTCCCATTCTAATCCAACCAAGTCTTCATCAGTGAAGCTTCAACTGAGACTTCACCCACATTTCTATCAAAATCTGTCTCCCTCTCCTCCCTCACTTGACTCTCATGTTGCCCTCCATCTAACGTAGACTCATCCCCAACCTGATTACTATCATTTCCATCATTCTCATCAGCTTCATCATCACTATAATATTCAACATAGACCTTAGCTTCATCGCCATGAAGATAATGGTAAATGATATCCTTAATACCATTATCGTCACTAAAAATCTCAAACCATCCTTCAATTCCTTCCCAGGAACACAATAGTGCAATTGTTGCACTTTGCATAGAAAAAAAATACAACAAATCCTTCACAAAATCAATATATGATGGCTTCCCAACATTGACGTAAATAGTACCTTCGTTCCCACCGCAATATTCCCAATCGTCAGGGCCAATAACAAACTCTCCACCATAGCAAACAATGACGCCTACATGATTCCCCTCCATTTCAATGCTGCACCCGAAGAATAAAAATAAAAAGTCATTCATTGGGACCACATAGTAGAATCATCAGCAACTTTACATTTAATTGATTAAACAATTATCAAAAGAAACAAAAGAAGCCGATTTATTCAATTGATTAAACAACGTAATGTCCCCAACACCCATTTTTCAATTCGACCCCATTCGGTCCCCACAGAAACACTAACTAACTAAATAAAGTCGGGTCCCCACCACTGTCCCCAGCATTCCAACCAGTTTCCCTCTACGCCGAGCCCTCATTTTCCCCTTCACGCCCTATTTTTCAATTCAGTCACATTCGGTCCCCACAATTTTGCCCTCCCTACAAAAGTGATTAAACAAAAGTGAGGTCCCCACCATTTTTCCCTCCCCATAAAAGCAGTCCAAGCCGAGCCCTCATTTTGCCCTCCGTGCCCCAATTTACCTGTCGGAACCCTAAATTCTCCACCCAATTGACCCACGGCGAGAACATGACAAACCTGAGTGAAGCGGCTGAGCGACGGTGGGCCAGCAAACAATGGCGCAGCTACGACGACGGCAGACCGACGGCGGTGGGCGGCGGCCAGCGGCGGCGGGTGGCGATGGTGGGTGAGCGGCGGAAGGCGATCGAGGGAGGTACGTCGGCAGTGAGCGTAGATCTGAGCCCTAATTTTAGTCCCCTTCTTCAGCGACGTCGTTTTTAATCGTAGTCACGTAGCATAATAAAGCGGCGTCGTTTCTTTGTGGAGGATGGAAAAGCGAGCGTCGTTTGTGCCATTCCCGTGGACTACGATTTAAAATATTTGCCACGTCAACTTATTTTTCTTTAATATAAATGCCACGTATTTTTTTGGCGGAATCTCTCGCCGTTGGCACCAAAATGATCATTTTTCCTCCGATTTGGCACTAAAGTGATCCAAATGGAAGTTTTGGCACCAAAGTGGCCTCCGTACACAAGTTTTGGCACCAATACTGTTCTTACCCCCCAATAATTTCTCTTGTCTTTTTGAGCCAAAAAGTTTAGAACTTGAGGGTTACTTTGTAAGAGTGTTTGTGTGAGATAGAGAGTCCTATCATACACGAGAGTGATATCACTCAGAATTTGTAAAATCCTCTTGATTATTTAGTGAAATCCAGCCGGTAAGCTGTAAGCGTGGGAGAGTGGACGTAGGCTTGCTATAAGCCGAACCACTATAAACTTGTGTGTAGATTCTCTATTCCTTATCTCTTACTTTACATTCTGCACATCAGAACACCTCCTATATAATCTAACTTGAATCTGAATTTTATTCAGACTCTTCTGTGATTTGTTTTATTTCCGCATAAATATTAAAGAACTATTGAGGATCACTTATTCACCCCCCTTTAGGTGACCCTTGCTAGCCACTTCAATTGGTATCAGAGCAGGTTGCTCATTTTACTGAAGTGTTTTACTTCTGAGCTAACAATCTACATGGCTAGCTATGGTGCTCCAGGGCTCATTGAAGGTCAAAGCAACAACAGACCATCATATTTCGATGGCAAAGAATATAGTGTCTGAAAGAATAAGATGAAGGCATTCATAAAGTCAATTGATCATATGCAATGGGATGTCATCATCAAAGGAGTCAATCCAAAATCTTGATTAAAAAAAAAAAAGACAGATGCAAGTAAAGTAAATAGATCTTCTATTATCTCAAACTGAGATATCTAAAAGAGAAACTTTAGATTCCAAAGCAATTTATTCTCTCTACTGTGCTTTATCTCCTGTTGAATATAAAAAAATTGCTGCTTGTGAATCTGCTAAGGAAATCTGGGATACTCTCTATATTACTTATGAAAGAACAGATCGAGCCAAGGAAACTCAAATCAATATTTTGCTTGGTCAATATGAATCCTTCAAAATAAAGTCTGGAGAATTAATTGCTGATTTTTATGACAGGTTTACTGACATAGTAAACGGTCTTGCCTATCAAGGACAACCAGTCCCAGATGCATTGAAAGTCAATAAACTTTTGAGAGGACTGACAAATCAGTGGGATAACATCAAAACATCTCTTCGTGAGACACAAAGGATCAAGCCTCTATCAGTGAGCGAGTTAATTGGAACTCTTCAATCATATGAGACTGAGAAAAGGAATGAGGAAAATGAAACCAGAGGTAATAAGTCAATTGCATTGAAAATTAACGTTGATTCTTATGCAGATTCTGAAGATGAAGATGTTGATGATGAAGAACTAGCTCTCTTCATAAAGAAGCATAAGAAAATGAAAATCAGAGGAAGAAACCTCAAAGGGAAGAAGCCTTTTGAAAATAAGAGGTCTATCGACGAGATAAAGAGATAAAAGGATATAATATGCTATCACTGAAGGAAACGTGGACATATCAAGCCTAACTGTCCTCTTCTGAAAAAGAAGACTAAATTTGAGAAAGCAAAGAAGAAGGCTTTAAAGGCAGAAACCTGGAGTGACACAGAGTGTGAACATAGTGATGAAGATATCTCAAATTTCTGTCTAATGGCAAAGTCAGATTCAGATTTAGATTCTGATTCTGATCCTAAAGTGGAAATCGAGGTAAAACCTTCAGAAATGTCTATTGAAGTATTAAATTATATTGATGAATTATGCTTTGAATTTAAGACTGCTCTTAAAAGAATCTCTTCTTTGAAAAAGGAAAATTCATCACTAAGGCAACAGGATATTTCTAAAAAAAAGAAAGAATTCATTTCCTTCAAAAGGAATTTCATCAAATCAAGGAAAGTCGAGATTTTCTTTCTAAAGAAAATGCTGTTTTGAAAAAGGGAGTTTCAAAAATTACTTCCAAGTTCTCAAACGGTTCAGAAACCTTGAAGCATATCCTTTCCATTCAAATTCCTTACTATAACAAATCTGGTCTAGGATTTTTAAAGGAAAGTGACAGCTTAATTGATTTTCCAAAAGTCAAGGAGAGATTGAGACAAAGACCTCCTCAACAAGCTTATAAAAACCATTTCAATTCAAAAAGAGTTTTGTAAAACCCATTGGCCGAAGTGCACTCAGGTGTTCAAAATGTGGAGATCCACAACATTTTGAAAATAAATGTCCTAAGGTCTGGAGACCTGTTCGAAGAGATTTTGTTAAGACAGCCTATACTAATGCTTAAGGACCCAAACAAGTCTGGGTACCAAAGAAAACTTGAGATGTTCTAATTTTTGCAGGTAACCACAAAAAGAAAAAGAAAGTAGTACCTAAACAGTGGATGCTCCAGACATATGACAAGAGATCCAAGCATATTTGTTGATCTACACAATCTAAATGGTGGAAAAGTTTCCTTTGGAGGAAATACCAAAGGAAAAATCATTGGCAAAAGAACGGTTAAAATTGAAGGACTCACAATTAATGATGTTTCGTTGGTAAAAGGGCTCAACTACAACTTGATAAGCATAAGCCAGTTATGTGATACAGGTTTCAGAATCAACTTTCAAGAAGATACATGCTCAGGAACAAACAAAGATTCTTCTTAAACATTCACAGGAAAAAGACGTGGCAATATTTATCTTCTAGATGTTAATCCAAACTCCACTCATTGCTTAATTTCAATCAAAGAGGATGAAGATCTGTGGCACAGAAGGTTGGGGCATATTAGTATGAAACAAATCTCAAAGATCTCAAACAAGAAACTGATTCGAGGTTTGCCAGGTTTGAAATACAGAAAAACAGAGTTATGAAATGCCTGCACTCTAGGAAAATAAGCAAGAAGTTCTTTCAAATCTATACATCATGTTTCTACTGATCATGCCTTGCAGCTTCTTCATATGGATCTTTTTGGACCAAGCAAAACACAAAATATTGGTGGTAAGAAGTATTGTTTAGTTATAGTTGATGACTTTACAAGATTTACTTGGGTGTTCTTTCTTGCTCATAAAAATGAAACTTTTTCATATTTTTCAAAATTTACAAAAATAGTTCAGAATGAAAAGGGCTATACCATTTCCTGCATTAAAACTGATCATTGGAGAGAATTTGAAAATCAAAGTTTTTCAGACTTTTGTGAAAAAAATGGCTTTCAACACAATTTTTCTACTCCATATACACCAAAACAAAATGGTGTTGTGAAAAGGAAAAATTGTTCCTCGCAAGAAATGGCAAGAACTCTATTGATTGAAAGTAGGATTCCTTTTCATTTCTGGGTAGATGCAGTTTTTATAGCATGTTATATCATTAACAAAGTTTTTCTCAAATCTATTCTTGAGAAAACCCCCTATGAGCTTTTCAAAGGTAGAAAGCCCAATATCTCATATTTTTGTGTGTTTGGTTGTAAATGCTTTATTCTTAAAAATCCAAATGATCAGCCCTGGTAAGTTTGATGAGAAAGCAGATGAAGGATTCTTACTTGGATATTCTACTACAAGCAAAGCATACAAAGTATTCAACAAGAACTCTCAGACTGTGGTAGAAACCATGAATGTAAGATTTGAAGAAAATATTTAGACTCACAAAGATGAATCTGAACTACCTTCCAACATTCAAGAGTTATCAAAAATTCATCAAGAATCTTCAAAGATCGTAGAATCTGTAGAAAAAGGAAAATAAGAGACAATTCAGAATCAACTAGAACCTTCAGAGTCTACAGATATTCAGAAGGAAAGATTTGACAAAAACTGGAAACATAAATCAAGTCATCCAAAGAACCTCATCATTAGAGAAATAGAAAATGGTATCAAGACTAGATCCAAGCACAAGGAGAACATCAGCAACTTGGCATTGATATCAGAAATTGAACCAAAAGAAGTTAGTGAAGCTTTATCAGATGAAAGCTAGATCGATGCTATGCAGGAGGAACTTCAGCAGTTCAGAATCAATGAAGTATGGGGGCTTGTGCCAAGACCCAAAAATCATTCAGTAATTAGAACAAAATGGGTATTCAGAAACAAACTGGATGACAAAGGGAAAGTCACAAGAAACAAAGCAAGACTTGTAGCAAAAGGCTATTCTCAAGAAGAAGGCATAGACTATGATGAAACATATGCACTAGTTGCGAGGTTAGAAGCCATTCGGCTATTATTAGCTTATGCTTGTTTCCATAACTTTAAACTGTTTTAGATAGACGTAAAAAGTGCCTTCCTGAATGGATATATTAAAGAAGAAGTATATGTGGAACAACCATCTGGTTTTGAAGAACCAAGAAAGACTGATTATGTCTACAGACTCAAAAAGGCCATTTACGGTCTGAAACAAGCACCCAGAGCTTGGTACGAAAGGCTAAGTAACTTCCTTCTGCAAAATGATTTCACCAAAGGTAAGGTTGATATAACTTTATTTGTTAAGAGAAAGGGTAAGGATTTTCTACTTGTTCAAATCTATGTTGATGATATATTTTTGGATTTTCTAACGGATTGCTTTGCAAGGATTTCTCTAAGAATATGCAGAACGAGTTCGAGATAAGCATGATGGGAGAACTAACATTCTTTCTTGGTTTACAAGTGAAACAAACCAAAGATGGTACATTTATTTGCCAAGAAAAGTATGCCAAGGAGATAGTCAAGAAGTTTGAATTGCAAAATTGCAAGAAGAACATCCAAACTAGATAAAGATGAAAATGGTAAAAAGGTTGATCAGAAGGTATATGAAGCATGATAGGATCTTTATTATATCTTACTGCATCTAGACCTGACATACTTTTTAGTGTCTGTATGTACGCGAGATTTCAATCAGACCCAAGGGAATTTCATTTCTCTGTAGTAAAGAGGATAATCAAATACATTAGAACCTGTCCAATGTTAGGTCTTTGGTATTCCAAAGATTCAGATTTTATTCTTACTGGTTATTTAGATGCTAACTTAGCTAGATGTAAAGTGGACAGGAAAAGTACTACAGGTACATGTCGACTACTTGGAAATATGTTGGTATCCTGGTACTCAAAGAAGCAAAAAACAATCGCACTTTCTACAGCAGAAGCAGAATATGTAGCGTTGGGAAGTTGCTGTGCACAGATTCTGTGGATGAAGCAGCAGTTGCGAGACCTTGCCATTGAAGAATCAAGTGTTGCAATCAAGTGTGACAACATGAGTGCTATTAACCTGTCTAAAAATCCTATTCTTCATTCACGTGCAAAGCATATTGAAATCAAGCATCATTTCATTAGAGATCATGTTCAAAATGGCGATGTGAATATTCAATTCATTGATTTTAAGAATCAATTAGCTGATATATTCACAAAACCTCTTGACAAATCCTCATTTGAGTATATTAGAAACAAACTGTGCATTACTTATCCATTTTGTTGAAGTGTTTGACAAACAAGAATTTTTCAGACTCAAGTGTTCTCCGTCTGAACATTTCTCAGACTCTCAAAGAACGGTACGTACATAGTTTAAAGTTTGGCGGGAATATTTTTGGCAGGATATTTTCACATTTGTTAATTTTGGAAGCAAATCAGGTACGTATCCCAACTTATCTGATTAATTGTACTTCAAATATTATCATAATACTGTTGTGATCTCTTATATCTCAGAAAGTTTATTTCCTTTCTATATGTTTGGGTTTATTTGTTTTACTTTCTAAAAGTAACCTTCTCTTTCTAAAAATCATCCTTCTCATTTATAAACCCGTCCGTCTCTTTTCGAAACTCTACCAGTACGATCTTTTCCTCTTTAAACCCTCCCGATATTCAGAGACTCTCCTTGTCTTCCTTCTCCAAAGATCGAAACTTTTTTGCTCCAGAAGTGATCAAAATGCCGTTCAAAAGAAGATCTTCACGCATTCTGAACCAAGACTCTAAATCAACTGCACCGGCGGAGTTTATGGAGATCTCGGATACGGAATCGAACTATCGTGAAGACCCTATTGAAGCGACACCACCTCAACGATCGTCTCCATCCAAACCTTCTCGTAAAACAGATTTTCGCTTTAAGAGTATCAAGCATGTATGGAATGCCTATCAGCGGTTAAAGAAAAGCAATGCCTCTGCATCGGTTTTGCGTGACTGTCTTAGAGACAATGATTTTTTCTCTGAAGAGCATCTTGCTGAAAGCTACTCTCAGTTTTGTATTAAAACTGACAATGTTCCGGCCAGCACTACACCAAAAGAGCCCTCTTCCAAAAAGGCAAAGAAAAAGTCGGAGAATCATCAACTCCCCTCGACAAAAAATCTGCTCATATCAGCCCTAAAACTACCAGTGCAACCAAGTTTGTTATTCCTGATGATGATGCTCGACTTTTTGAGCCTTTTGAAATGAAGATAAGAATAGCATCTAGTGTGCCATGTACAAAAGAATTATTTAGAAGCTCTGAACATCATGTCTATTATAAGTTATTGCTTGCTCGAGGGATCATGAACCACAGAACTGTGGATTTCGACTGCCTAGAGAAGGCTGACATTTCAGTCAAGCACCTTTTTGAGAAGCTAGGTATTTATGAATTTTGCCTTCAATCTGCAAATGTTTATACTGAATTAATTGCCTATTTTTATTCCAATCTCTCTATTTTATCGCTCAATTGGATACAATTCACTGTTGGTAACAAAAAATTCGATTTAAAAGCGGATATGTTGGCAAGAATAATTGGAGCAAAATACTCCAAGTTTACTCCATTGGAAGTAAATCTTGAGGATGCTTCCAAGATTGCGTCTGAAAATCCCAACTTTGCTCAAGGATCAAACCGGCATCTCTCCTACTCTGACTTATTCAGAAGATCCGTGATTCTGCATAAGATCATTATCAATTGCTTGAAGCCCAAGACTGCCTCTAAAACTAACCTCTCCAAATCAAAAATCAAGCTCATCTGGGCCATCTTGAAAGGTTAGCCTTTTTCTCTTCCTCATATCATCATCTTTCATATGTACAGGGCATTACAGAAGGACAAGAGACAACTGCCATATGGTGCTTTAATCTCTCAAATTTTCATGTTCCTAAAAACATCGATTCCTGATGAATTGTGCTAGAACATTGTTCCATGTATGTTTGTTGGAGAAAGAATGCTCTCCAAAATGAAGCAGTTTGGTGATGTAAGGGAAAGAATAAAAAGAAAAGAGGCTCATCAGTCTGAAGCAAAAGCTGCTGAAAAGTCAAGTGTCAAAAAGACAGGGCAGAGAAAAGGAGCAAGATCAGCAAGCAAGAACAAAGAATTTCCAATCCCACTAAAGGTATATAGCAAGAAAAGAAAAATTCTTCTACATGATGAAAGTGATGAAGCGGAAGCAAAGCATCTTGACATAGGCCATGCTGATGCTCCAGAACATATTTCAGAACCAACTCCAAATGTTTCAGAACCAACTCCTACGGGACATGTTTCTAAAGAACAAGCACCTGTTCAGGGGGAGATTCTAGGAGAAGCAACCATGGGGTTCGATCAGTCTCAGCCAGCTAATGTCCAAGATCAGCCTTCAGAAAATCTGAACATCCTCTCTATTCTGCTTGAGATTAGGGATAAGCAAGCTGCACTAGAACATAATATGAAGAATCTACAGAAAATTGTTGAGGAAAACTATAACACTCAACGACTCCAAGCAGCAGCAGATAAAGCAGAACTTAAGGAAGCCATTACTCTATGCTCATCCAACATGGATAAGGCTGTAGGTCTATGCCGTTCGAAGATTGAGGAGGCTTTCTCAATATTAGACAATTTTCAACTGATTCGAACTCCTTCAAAAAAATAGCCTGTTTTAAAAACATTTCTCTCCAAGTCCTATTTCTTTCAATTGATCTGTAATATACACTAACATTTCTTGTTAGACTAATTGATTGCTTAATATAAATGCTTTATACTCTCTATTATTGCTTTTTTTGCTGATGACAAAAAGGGGGAGAAATTATATGCAGATTTAATATGCAGGTACATATGCAGATTTAATATGCAGGTACAAAGGAAGCAAAGACACATATATCAACAGAGATTGCTCTTTCAACTTCAATCTATGATTCATGCGCTAAATATGCTTATTTACTTCCAATTAATTTCAAATTGATTCAATCTGCAGGAAAGTTTTGTCACCATAAAAAAGGGGGAGATTGTTGAGGAAAACTCCTACTGATTTTGAAGTTGACAAAACCTTCCATGATAATTGTAAATCTGATACTTATTCTAAACCATTTTATTCCAGGAATATATACATGTGTTGGAAAAAATAAGTTCTTTGAAGACCCACATAATCTAAAGTTCTGAGATTCAAATACAGAACTAGAAAGTTCAGATGTATAAGCTGAAATTTTTCAGAAGCAGACACATAAGTTGAAATTTTTCAGAAGCAGGCACAGAAGATGAGATTTTCAGAAGCAAACGAAAACGCAGAAATTCTTCAGACGCAAAACAACGAAAAACAACAGCTAGTGATCTGGTATGGATTTCACAAAAGGAAACCTTTGATTGTTTCAAATCTCAATCAAATTGATTGACAATCAAAGATTACGACAAGAATGCATTATAACGGACAAAGCTCTACTTATGGAAACCAAGATTCTAATTGTATGAGCAACCAGAATCAGCAGGATTCAGAATCTGTCATCCAACGGCTACTCAATCCTTATTATACAAATCTGTCCAAGGTGAAGATTGGAAGATGATCCTCTGAAGACTGTCCAACGGCTAGTTTGGAAGTAGATGAGTATTTAAGGAGATCAACGAGCAGCAGAAGGTAGTGAACAGAATTAATAATCAACAAGTCTAAAGTTTGAGCATACTCCAATCATTTCTCTTATCTTTCTGAGCCAAAAAGTTTAGAACTTGAGGGCTACTTTGTAAGAGTATTTGTGTGAAATAGAAAGTCCTATCATACACGAGAGTGATATCACTCAGAATCTGTAAATTTCTCTTGATTATTTAGTCAAATCCAGCCGGTAGGCTATAAGCGTGAGAGAGTAGACGTAAGCTTACTATAAGCAGAATCACTATAAACTTGTGCGCAGATTCTCTATTCCTTATCTCTTACTTTACATTCTGCACATCAGAACATCTCCTATATAATCTGACTTGAATCTGAATTTTATTCAGACTCTTTTGTGATTTGTTTTATTTCCGTATAAATATTAAAGAACTGTTTAGGATCACCTATTCACCCCCTCTAGGTGACCCTTGCTAGCCACTTCACACAAAACAATTGAATTCTGCTAATTCAACACCGGGCGCATGCGTGACCTTGTTTCCGTCAAATCACCTTGTTCAAATCCATCCTTAATCAATTGGGTACTAAACCATCAAATGCCAACCTTAGTTATACTTGGCTTACAATGACCATTGTATGTCCATGTACTCCTCAACTCCATGTCGACAAGGCTACAAAGAATCGTTTGATTCGGGTTGTTTAGAGAGAATGGCACCAATTTTGAAAATGTCAATGATCACTTTTGTATTATGTAGTTATTTCTAATTTTTTGAGTGCATGAGTATTGGCGTTCTCAGCCTATACTGCTTGGAAAAGTCATTTAATCATATAGATGCATATAGTCAAACTTAATCTTACTATAGGCAAAATGGCCGAAAGCTTTGACTTGGCCAAGACCAACTTGTGCTTTCCTGTAAAAAGAGGAATGCACTAGTCAACCTTGTCAGCGAAACCAGCATCCGCTTTCATCGTTTTCCCATGAATTTCACGTCGATCCATTATTAATATAGAGTTCGCCGAGTAAAATTCTTGCTTTGTCGGAAATAAACCGAAAGCAACATCATGCAAAACTCCCAAGAGATTTAACCAATTTGGTCTATGCGACAAGTATTAATCTATGTTTACAAGCGTGAACTAGGGTTGAAGTCACATTCTTGTATAGTAACGTGAACTAGGGTTTATGGTTGAAGAAGTCATAGATAGAGATCTTGATGTGTGTTCGTTACGGAAGATGCATTCGATGACAGTCATAGATTTGCTCTTTGAACGAATGACCCCTAACTTTATTACGATGATTCATCTTATTATCTGGAGTTTGTTTAAATTGTCTGGGACTTGTCTTGGTTTGCAAAGAAACTTTGTTGTTTTTTCGATATATTTCTGAGGAACTGAATGAAATGTTTCTTTGACAAAAAAAAAATAGGATTTTGGTGGAAATCTCTAGCAACAACCCCGTTTCTGGTATTCTTGGAAACAGGCTACACATGAGATTGATTCATCCTTATTTCTCGATATAATACCATACTATTTGAACTTCGGAACATGGGAAGTGACTTTGACTAGGAGATTGCAGATAACGTTGAAGATAACACAAGATCCACATAGTCAATATCACACGGATTTGTCACCATTATTTCGTGTTTAGTTAAGTTGACATAGTTTCCCTGGACCACATGCACTTTTCTTATGTCTCAGACGCGAGAGGAGAGGAAGCACTCGGCTTTTATTAAACTACAATTGATTTCTTTGCACAACTAGGGCAAAAGCATAGACTTTATGTGCAGTCCAACCTAGGCCTCCATATAGGAGATATACTAACGACCCACTGGATTATATAAGATTTGCAAGATGATACTATTGAACTGGACATCATATAGACCCTTAAGCACTATGTTTGAAGTCGTCGACCGTGCCTAACGACATCATCATTTGCCTTGCAGTTCAATTTGAACGTGTCCTATTCGCGATCAAGCGTTCGACCCTCAATTGCGACGGATTAATTTAATCGATTTCTCCTATATCCACTTTCCATCCTTGTTAATGGAGGATTTGGTTTTTGTTGTGCAGGCAGATTCACATTATAAGTTAAAAGCATCCAATGGACACTTGCTTATATAGTTATGTGTATGCAAATGTATATAAAAGAAATGTGTCGGTCCTGCACTTAGCAAGTGGACATTAGTCCAATTCATAGTGCTGGTCTTTAAACAAAGGGAAGATTTCTTCTTCTTTTCGTTTTTTTCTTTCTTCTCCTTGAAAGAAGAGGCGTGGAAAAGAGTGGCTAGTGATCGCTCTAGCATCAAAGACCATAGCTATACCGACATGTACATGCTTTTGATACCCGAGCTCGGAGCACATAAATGATCGGATCATGTTGATTTCAAATGGGGCCGTAGACAATTCGACGATCAAGATCAATTGGACTCATTTGCATCAAGTTCGTGGCATTTGTATGGTCGGCTAATGTTCCTTGGAGGCTAATCTCACCAGCCCTATAGATGCGCTCGATCATGATGCAAGTGTAATTCATTTTTTTTTTGAAAAATGATATAAATAGTCCATGAACTTTGGCCTAATGTGTAATGTGGTCCTTGAATTTTTTATTCATTCAATGTGGTCTCTAAATTTTAACTCAATGTGAAATGTCATCCCTAAACTTTTAATTTGTTCAGTGTGTTCATATACGAAAATATTCTATGTTGTTCCTAAATTTAAATTAATAGAATGATGACATTGAATATTTTCATATAGTCCAGAAACTAAGTTAAATATGCATCAAAAGTCTGGGAACTATATTTAACATATTAAAAGTTCAGAGACCATATTACACATCAAATTAAAGCTCATTGACCACGTTAAATAAATTCAAATTTTGGGGATCGCATTACATATTTAATTAAAGTTCGGAGACTATTTGTATTTTCTTTTCAATGATGAAGTTGGAAAAATTTGCCATACAAGTCTAATTCCAATGAGGCAAGAACAATCAATTGGGGTGTGTGTTGTGTACGTAGCCCGGCATGACGATCGATTTAATGGGAAAAGTGCCAAAAAAATCCTAAACCTTTTGCATTAGTGCCAATTTAGTCATAAACCTTTGTTTGGTGCTAATTCAGTCCTAAACCTTTTTCATTGCTGTCAATTTAGTCCTAAACCTTTTTTTGGTGCCAATTAAGTCCTAAACATTTTAAATTGATGCTAATTCAGTCCTAAATCTTTTGTTTTTGTGCTAATTTAGTCCTTCCGGTCAATTTTGATCGGAATTTGCCGACGTGGATGCCTGCCGGCCGACGGCCGATCACCGGCGCTGACGACGTGGCGCTGCCGTGGATAACTTTAATAATATTTTAATATTTTTTGAATTTTTTCCTTTTTTTTTTTCACTTTTTTTTCCCCCCCTCCTTCCTGGCTGGTGGTCGCCCGGTCCGGTGTCGGCCTGGTCGGTCGAGCTTCGACCTTCGGCGGTCGGGCCTCGCCCCTGGCGGGCGAGCCTGGGAGTCGGGTTGGGCTCGCGGGGGCCGGGTTGTCGAGGCGGGCTCGGCGATGAAGAGGAAGGGGGGGGGAGCCAAAAAAGTGAAGGAGGGAGGAGCCAAAAAAAAAAAAAAAAAAAAAAATAAAAGGAAAAAAAATAAAAATTCAAAAAATATTAAAATATTATTAAAGTTGTCCACGTCAGCGCCACGTCGGCGCCGATGACCGGCCGTCGACGGTAGGTGTCCACATTGGCAAATTCCGTCAAAATTGACCGTAAGGACTAAATTGGCACAAAAACAAAAGGTTGAGGATTGAATTGACACCAATTTAAAAAGGTTTAGGACTTAATTGGCACCAAAAAAAGGTTTAGGACTAAATTGGCACAAATGAAAAGGTTTAGGACTGAATTAGCACAAAAAAAAGGTTTAGGACTAAATTAGCACTAATGCAAAAGGTTTATGACTTTTTTGGCTCTTTTCCCCCAATTTAATAAGATGATGTAAATGTTACGTAGGAGAGTTCTCTCGATTTCAGAGGATAGTGTTCATATTTGTTTGTTTTTTCTTCTGACTTTTTTCCATTGGTGCTTTTTGAGAGTATCGGCCAAACCCTCCACTAAGGAACAATGCTTCCTTTTTATAACTAGACGACAATGGAAGAAAGCTCAAAGCACTTTTTGCCCTTCGGGCATCAAAGTGGATGGAAAGAAAAATAATCTATATCCGCAAGTTAAAATTGCAGCCGTAGAACCATACTTTTCTTGGTTATTTTTCTCTAAAGTGTATTTTGCTCATACTAATTAAATCTCCTCCACAGAAATGTCCACTTCAAGAAAAATAGAATGGCTGACGTCCAAAAACTATATATCTCTCTATTATCTATCTATCTATTTATCTCAATGATCATAAAATTTCCATCAAAAATTCCAAACAGATACACCTGTGTCACATTTAGCTCAAATTAATTTTCGTGTCATAAAATCTCTTAAATTAGTACACCCATGTCATATTTTCCACGTAGTAATGCTCAATTTTGAGTTGCTTTCATGAGAGAAGATATTACACTCTTGAAGTTGATCACGGTTAATTGATGAAAAATATTGAGGGGGGTTTCTACATATCATCGAGAATTAGATCTACAGACATGTCATGTTGTTGTTGGATGAAAATGTGATCAAGTCTCACTTGTCGATAGTAATCTTTTAAGATCTTTCATTTACAACACTTTATATAGGGATTACAACAGGACGCACGTGAACGCAACGAAGTTATGACGGTGAATCTCAGGGCACCATAAAAAGCTCCCATAACTTCTTTTGAATTCTATAACAACCACATCTTGACTTCTTTTAAAAAGCTCCACACTGGAGGATATTCTCATATTTCTTTTATACATAATCTTAATACAATTTCATATTTCTTTATGTTCTTAAAGACCCTCGAAATGTGTGAAAGATGTGTTTTTTCATATATTTTCGTATCATATATTTATGGTATAGGATGCCCTATTCTCTCGAATTGCTACATTTATCCAAGTGATCCACTAACAACGAAAATCTCCCTTCGCTATATTTAAAACATTAGGACAAACTCCTCACAACTTCCTTCTTTATTTTATGGTGTTACGCCAAATGGTAGTGAAAATAAAAAAAATGACAAGAAAGAAAAAAAAAGTTTGGGTGAATATTTTTGGAAGGTAAGTAGACATTCCACCCATTTCGTCAAGATGAACTAGGAGTATTCTATCATAATATAGAGTTCACCTAGGAAACTTCTTGCTTTGTCGGAAATAAATCGAGAACAACATCATGTAAAACTCCAAGAGATTAACAAATTGGGTCTAAGCGACTAGTATTAATCTATTTTTACAAGCGTGGACTAGGGTTGAAGTCGCATTCTTGTATAGTAATATGAACTAGGGTTTATGGTTGAAGAAGTCATAGATGGAGATCTTGGTGTATGCTCGTTACTGAAGACAGATTTGGTGATCGGCTGCCGATTTCGGTTTGAAGAAGTCATATATTTACTCTTTAAGCAGGTGATTGCTAATCTTGTTTTGATAATTCATCTTGTTATCTGGAGTTTGTTTAAGTTGTCTAGGATTTTTCCTGGTTTGCAATTATGCTACGTTGTTTTTCTATTGTATTTCCAGGGAAATAATTAGGATTTCTGGTGGAAATCTCTAGCAACCACGACGTTTCTGGCATTCTTGGAACCAGGCTACACATGAGATTAATTCATCCTTGTTTCTCGATATGATACCATGCCATTTGAACTTCAGAATATGAGAAATCACTTTGACTAGGAGATTGCAGATAACGTTGAAGATAACACAAGATCCAAATAGTCAAATATCACAGGGATTTGTCACCATTATTTCATGTTTAGTTAAGTTGGCATTATTTCCCCGGACCACATGCACTTTCTTATATCTCAGACGCGAGAGGACAGGAAACACTCGGCTTTTATTAAACTACAATTACTGAAAAATAGTGAGGGGGGTTTCTACAAGTCATCGAGAATTAGATCTACGGAGATGTCATGTTGTTGTTGGATGAAAATGTGATCAAGTCTCACTTGTCGATAGTAATCTTTTAAGATCTTGATATTTACGACACTTTATATAGGGATTACAACACAATGCACGTGATTGTAACGAAGTTACTACGGTGAATCTCAAGGCACCATAAAAAGCTCCCATAACTTGTTTCGAAATCTATAATAACCACATCTGGACTAGTTTTCTACATATGCGCGCATTCCCTCCACACTAGAGGATATTCTCATATATCTTTTACATATAATCTTGATACAATTTCATATTTTTTGATCTTCTTAAGGACCCTCAAAATGTGTGAAAGATGTGTTTTTTCATATATTTTCATATCATATATTTATGGTATAGGATACCCTATTTTCCTATATCACTAAATTTATCCTAGTGATCCACAAATGACGGAAATCTCCCTTTGCTACTTTTAAAACATTGGGACAAACTCCTCACATATTCCTTCTTTATTTGATGGTATTACGCCAAATGGTAGTGAAAAAAAAAATGACTAGAAAGAACAAAAGGAATGGTGATATTTTTGGAAGGTGAGTAGACATTCCACCCATTTCGTTGGGATGAACTAGGAGTATTCTATCATAACTCGCTGTCAAACCCAAAATAGGAATAGAGCCTTCCATGGTATTAGGCAATCATACATGAAGGGGGGAATTGTGCCGATATAGCAATTGGACTGTATTCGTAACACGATCAAATGCTTTTTCCGACTGTCACTAAGAGACCAAAAAAGAGTTACTATAAGCTATTGGCACTTCCTTTGGAGCTAAAAAACCGTCCACAAGTTGCAATTCTTTTGGCCGTGACATCAAGTATATGTTGACCTTAACCTTGTCTATCCAAACATCATATCAAATAAAGTGGAAAAACATTCCACCCATTTTGTCGAGATGAACTAAAAGTATTCTATCATAACTCGCTATCAAACCCGAAATAGGAGTAGAGCCTTCCATGGTATAAGGTAACCGGTCATGGAGGGGGGAATTGTGCCGGTACAGCAATTGTACTGTCTTTGTAACACGATGAAATGCTATTTCCGACTGTCACTAAAAGACCGAAAAGGAGTCACAACAGCTATCGGCACTTTCTTTGGACCTAAAAAAGCATCCGCAAATGGCAATTCTTTTGGCCGTGACATCAAGTATAGGTTGACCCTAACCTTGTTTATATATCCAAACATCATATCAAATAAAGAACAGAGCCTGCCTAATAATTAGAATGTCAATCTTAGTGTGTTCCGTGCAACTAATGTTTCAGCCGACAAATATACCAAAACCCCACGAAAAAGCCTTGCCACGTCACCCTCCTAGGCGTGCCTATTAACTAAGATTATCTCATCCTCAACAACACGCCCTCCACTAATTTCAGCCTAAACCCAACAAGAAGCAGGATAGAAGAGATATAGAAAGAGAGATAAAAGAGTTAGGCATCGCTCGCAGGTGGTGTTCTGACATGTACACCACTTCGCAGTTCAGTACGGCTCCCGACTCGCTGACGTGTCGCGCCTTGGGTTCTCACGTGGTCCTCTGCCATTCGTTGACCTCTTGGAAGGTCAAAGTTCATCGGCGCCAAACGTTACGCTCTCTCCTTCAACGGCAGTTAGGCGCAAATCATAGGACACATCGCGTAGATTATTGGTTAGTTTATTACGTTGCTTCCTGGCATTGCATATCTTCAGGGCTCGTGTGTTCTTCTTTAATTAAGACACACCGCCATGCATGATGATGCACTTGTGTCTCACGCAACACTGACAAGCTCGTCTCCCTCTCTTCCTCTCCCTCTCTCTCTCTCTCTCTCTCTCTCTCTCTCTCTCTCTCTCTCTCTCTGTCTCACATCCGCGATCATTTTCTTCGAAAATTTTTAGTTCGGAGAAGACAGTTTCTTGAAGACAGAGATGGCTTGTTCCAGATTCTTTTCCTTGTATATTAGTTTCCCTTTCTTGTTCATTGCCTTTCGTCTTGTTTCTGGAGACCGCACTGGCGATGGTCAAATCATGACCGATACAGCCTCGCTTGTGTCGTTCATGTCAGGCATCGTTTCGGACCCGGAAAATGCCTTACAAAGCTGGAATTCTAGCGACCTCCACGTCTGCAACTGGACAGGAGTTGTGTGCAACAATGCAAGAAGTGCGGTAGTAGAGCTTTACCTGAATGGAAGCTCACTAAGAGGCACCATCTCTCCTGCACTTGCTGGTCTCTCTAAGCTAACCATTCTTGATCTGTCCATGAACTTCTTTGAAGGTCACATACCGGCCGAGATAGGCTCCCTTGTTGAGCTCGAACAGTTGAGCCTAACATGGAATCTCCTTGAAGGGACAATCCCTTCAGAGCTTGGTTCTCTTCGCAAATTAGTGTACTTTAATTTGGGAACCAACAAGCTTTCAGGTGACATTCCGGAAGCAATCTTCTGTAATGGATCATCTTTTTTGGATTATGTGGACCTGTCTAACAATACTCTAACTGGGGAAATACCCTTAAGAGATGGGTGTGAGCTGCGGGCATTGAGGTATCTTATGCTGTGGTCCAATGGGCTTGTGGGTCACGTCCCTCCAGCGTTGGCCAACTCCGCAAGGCTAGAGTGGCTTGATTTAGAGTCGAACATGCTGAGTGGTGAGTTGCCTTCTGACATTGTCCGCAAACTGCCACGCTTACAGTTTCTTTATCTCTCCTACAATGATTTCGTAAGTCACGACGGTAACACCAACCTCCGGCCTTTCTTTTCAGCTTTAGCCAATTCATCTAACTTGCAAGAACTTGAATTGGCCGCCAATAAACTCGGTGGAGAGATACCTGCCAACATCGGCGATCTTCCTCGTGCTCTGACGCAGTTTCATATAGCCGAGAATCTCATCTATGGTTCAATCCCTCCACAAATTTCGAACCTTTTTAATCTCACTCTATTGAACTTGTCCAGCAATTTTTTGAACGGAACCATTCCAACCGAGCTATGCCAAATGGAAAGGCTTGAAAGAGTGTATTTGTCAAACAATTCGTTATCTGGTGAGATTCCCTCAGCTGTCGGTGATCTTCCTCACCTTGGGCTCTTGGACTTGTCGAGAAACAAGCTATCCGGTTTGATTCCGGATAGTTTTGCCAACCTCTCTCAATTAAGAAGGCTCTTGCTATACAAGAACCAGTTCTCCGGACTGATTCCTCCGAGTCTAGCAAAATGCGGGAATTTGGAGATACTTGACCTTTCTCACAACAGACTTTCCGGGACTATTCCTGATGAAGTGGCGGGTATGAGGAGCTTGAAGATATACTTGAATCTGTCTAGTAATTATTTACATGGTGCTTTACCTTTGCAGCTGAGTAAAATGGACATGGTCTTGGCAGTTGATTTATCGTCAAACAATCTCTCGGGGACCATCCCATCGCAACTCGGCAGCTGCATTGCACTTGAGTTCCTCAATCTTTCTGGCAACATATTGGAAGGTCCCTTTCCTGTTTCGATAGGGCAGTTGCCTTATCTTCAAGCGCTTGACGTATCTTCCAACCGTTTGATTGGAGCGATCCCACAATCTCTCCAGGCATCTCCAACTCTGAAGCAGCTCAACCTCTCTTTCAACAGTTTCTTCGGAAATGTATCGGACGATGGTGCATTCGCTGCCCTGACAGTGGATTCTTTCCAGGGAAACAGTGGCCTCTGTGGATCAATAAAGGGCATGAAAGCTTGCAAGAAGAGGCGACACTATCACTTGATTATTGTGCCAATTCTCCTTTCATTGGTTGTCACTCCCATATTCTGCATATTCGGATCCTGTCTCGCACTCAGGTCCAAAATCAGACAGAAGCTCGAGATTTTCAGCAGGGGCGACATGGTAGACGAAGAAAAGCAAGAAAGCAATGAGCATAAGTACCCAAAAATTTCGTATCGGCAACTCATGGAGGCTACTGGTGGATTCAACCCTTCCAGTCTGATTGGTTCGGGCCAGTTCGGGCATGTTTATAAAGGGGGTTCTCCAAGATAACACGAGAATCGCTGTGAAGGTTTTGGATTCGAAGACTGCTGGAGGAATCTTGGGGAGCTTCAAAAGAGAATGCCAAATACTTAGGAGGACCAGGCACAGGAATCTGATGAGGATCATAACTATATGCAGTAGGCCGGATTTTAAGGCTCTGGTCCTTCCATTGATGTCAAATGGTAGCCTGGAGAGGCATCTGTACCCGAGCCACAAGCTGAACCAAGGGCTGGATTTGGTTCAGTTGGTCGGCATTTGTAGCGATGTGGCCGAGGGTGTTGCATATTTACACCATCATTCTCCTGTTAGAGTTGTTCACTGTGATTTAAAACCGAGCAACATACTTCTCAATGACGATATGACAGCTTTGGTCACTGATTTTGGAATAGCAAGATTGGTAAAAGGAGGTGACGAAGGTGTTACGCCATATGATTCCGCATCATACTGCTCGACAGATGGATTATTATGCGGTTCAGTCGGCTATATTGCTCCTGGTATGTTGCACTTGCAGTCTCATCAAATTGAAATGCCACTAATCATTGTGTGTACTTTGATGTCAACTGCGTTGTGTTCACTCCATGTCTGCGCAAGTTTTAGTCCATTTACGAGTAAGGAAATTTGATTTCTACATATAAATCATAAATTATTACACGTTCACTAGTTCTTCCACTATGTCAAAAGCCTGACCATTTGTCCTCCTCTAGTCATAAAAGCCTAACCTTCCAATATGACTGTTTTGAGAAAATGCAGAGTACGGGATGGGGAAAAGGGCTTCAACTCAAGGAGATGTCTACAGTTTCGGGGTTCTTCTGCTTGAGATCGTGATGGGAGTACGACCGACAGAGGTCCTGTTTAATGAATGCTCAAGCTTGCATGAATGGGTCAAAAGTCACTATCCCCACAATCTCGATCCCATCGTGCAACAAGCACTATCCCGGTGCAGCTCGCCGTCAATGCCCGAGTACTTTAGGAAGGCATGTTGCGAGGTGATCGTGGAGCTGATCGAGTTTGGTCTCATGTGCACGCAGTATTCTCCTTCAACAAGGCCTAGCATGATGGATGTGGCTCATGAAATGAGCAGATTGAAGCAGTATCTCTCTGACCCTTCATCACAAGAGATGGAAGCAACTTCTTCAAAAGGCTGAGATTTTCTGACGAGCAGAGACGAAGCTTCAAAATTTTGTTGCGTAATAATCGTTATAGGTTTATTTCATTGTTTCTTGACAAAGACGTTCCAATAGCTCAACTAAATTTTTCTAACACATTTATTCGCCCCCTACCACAATTTTCTTGGTGAGGGGAACTTCATGTTGGACAGATATGTCAAAAGAGAACTTCTTTTCAATGTCAACTAGCACACCCTTAAATTTTTTTATTTTCCAAGAACCATTCATCTTTCTGGATTGTGAACATGAATCGGATGTCAACTATTCTATGAGCAGTCACAGTTTGGTTTTCTGTCTAAAGATTA
Source organism: Syzygium grande (assembly GCA_024733475.1). NCBI lineage: Eukaryota > Viridiplantae > Streptophyta > Magnoliopsida > Myrtales > Myrtaceae > Syzygium > Syzygium grande. Next base: position 37,295,154 of record JAMXDD010000008.1, on the reverse strand, counting down.
AGTGATATTTATGGTGAACGACATTAGTACGACCTCCACAACTGTAATTGCACTTAATCCATCTTTTGGCCTACCACTAATGAGACATTTTCTATTGTAAGTAGCAAGTGGAGCTATCTACAAATTGTCCAACTCCAGAAAAGTCCAGGTTAAATGTTTTAATATGATCACCTCAACGATCAGGAAGCATGCTAATGTGCGTCTCAGTCAAGGTGAAAAGCCATTTTAAAATGTGAAGACATCTGGAAGCCTTCTTCCATCTTCTCCAATTTGAAATGATTAAACACGCATCATGATTTTCAAAGGTAGCTATTACTTGCTCCATCCAAATAATTCATGTACAACTACACGTCAGAAGCAAATAAAGCTAATGAGGGATAATTCACAATGAAAGTAGCGGAAATACATGATGAATCTTGAATTGTATATATGTTCTTCAATGGAATTTGATCAATATGCCTACCCACAGGTCTTGGAGAATACTTTGTGAAGTTTCTCTGTCAGGTTTATGTAGTAATGCTCTTGGTCAGTGCAACTTCCAAATTCTTCGCCTCAAATTGGAAAAGTTCCTTCTTGACTTCGTGATCTGCCGATGTTCTATGAAGCATCAGTTGAATTCAAAGTGTAGCTTTCGGAACCATTATGCTACAGCAGGCCATATGCAGTAACAGGAATTTTAAGCCACAGTCTATTCACAAGATCTTAACTTTATCAACTTCAGAATTTCAGTCTGAACAAACAGATGCTTTTGAAACATTTTCAGGAAAAATACCACGTTTCCCTTGCTAGATTTTACAGCCAAAATTCCGCCACAGCCAGGGTCATCTGTGGATCATTTTGATGGCCAAAACGGTGCCCATGTCAAACCAATACTTAGGAAGATACAGGGAAACATTGCGATGCCAAGAGCTCCAACTCTTCTGGATAAACAGAGTTTGGTCACCAGTTCTCTGGATCTTGCTCAGAGGGACAGTGAAGTTAAAGTGAGTAGGATTACACATGGCTTTTAGACACCAGTTCTGAGGGTCGTGCTCAAGACTTTTGTGCAGGTTGTCCACTCTAGGAGCCGAAAGTTAAAAGTGAGTAGGATTAGTGATTGCTTTCCAATTTGCAACTGCAGTAATCATTTTCATTATTTAACGGACACCACATAGTCCCTCCTGAATAAATTCTGCCGGCCAGAGGTCCTGACAAGAACTTTAAAGCAAATTTCTAGCTTTCCTTGCGTGAAAGTATGGAACCCTTTTCCTTGCTGGTAATTCCTCGAAAGCCCGGCAACGTTTTTAACTAGTAACATGTTAGTAATGTTGGGAGTGCATAGTAGAAAGTCGATATCTTCACATGGAGAAATCGTCAAGAGAGAGCTCAAGTCCAAGCCTGTCAACATATCCAGTTAAATTTATCTTCACTCAAAAGTTTAAGCCAATGAATTATGGGCCAACTTAAATATATTAATTGCTTTACACCACACAACTTATTCGATGTGCGACTTTTCTAACATAACTCACACATGTATATCAACAATCTCCCCTTCACGTGCGAGCTCAGTGTTAGATTTGCTCCCCTTAATTTAGGTATTCTTTTGCACTAATATATCTCAACTTGAATCTCCAAATCATTGCAATGCACCCGCAACTATGCACAACAACCATCTTCAACCCCTAACTTGGAATTGCATCACCCATGTCTCTATCTCGCGTCACCAGACTAACTATCCATGGTCACTTATCGCTAGACCAACCATGATGGTAATTTCCAACAGAAACAAGCGTCGATCATGAGATTTTTTTGTTGAGATATTTTTCAAACATCGTAACAGATTAGGGGCCCACCAATCAACCATCGACTCTGATACCATTGTTGCAAAAGCCAAAGACGATGAAGCAAGTTGACTGGGAATTGTTAGATAGACGAGCTTTGGGTGTTATTCAGCTGACATTGGCTCGTAACGTCGCATTTAACATCGTGAATGAGAGGACCATTACGAGTTTGATGAAAGCCTTATCGGACATATACAAGAAGCCATGTACGATCAACAAGGTCTATTTGATGAGACGTCTGTTTAACTTGAAAATGAGCGAAAGTGCGTTAGTTGCTAATCATATTAATGAATTCAATGTGATCGTTAGTCAATTGAGTTCAGTTGAGATTGACTTTAAAGATGAGCTACGTGTTTTGATTCTATTATCATCATTGCCTGATAGTTAGAATACTATTATTACTGCTATTAGTAATTCCCCTAGGTCAACAAGTTTGACGTTTGATGATGTTAGAGATTTAATTTTGAGTGAGGATATCTGTAGAAGAAAATCTAGCGAAAATGTATCTGCTACTTTAGTAGGTGAAAATAGAGGAAGAACTAGTACATGTGTTAGCAAAAGTAGTATAAACATGAATAGATGAAGTCAGTCTAGGAATAGTGGTACTGTCTGTTGGAGTTGTGACAAGAGGGGGTATCTTAAAAGGGATTGCTTAAAGCTAAAGAAAGACAGGGGTAAAGGAATTAAAGTTGGGTCTATGGATGATGTTGCAGCTATAGTAGACAGTAATTCGAATAGTGATGATTTTGTCTTGTCTGTTACTAATGATTTGTCGTTTGGCGGATAGATTGTGGATTATGGTTGTTCGGTGATGTTAGAATCAGAATGCATGATGGTATCGTGTGGACATTAACTGGAGTGATGCATGTTCCAGAATTGAAGAAAAATCTGATTGCATTGAATGCCCTGGATTCAGTTGGGTGTCAGTATACTTCAGAATGTGAAGTTCTGAAAATGTTCGAGGTGCTTTAGTGATAATGAAAGGAATCAAGCACAATGGCTTATATGAGCTTCAAGGTGAGATAGTGACGGAATTCACTGTGGAGACATTGGATGCATTAGTTCGAGAGTCTGAATTGTGGCATATGCATTTGGGACACATTAGCGAGAAAAGCTTGAAGTTCTAAGTGAAAGAAATTTGCTATGTGGTTATGTTACTGACGAACCGAATGTATGCAAGTAATGTGACTTAGATCAATGGCGGAAAATGTAGTTCAGTGCGATTGTCAAAGAAATCACAGAAATTGCAAAGTTAATTTACTTATATGTTCGCAGTTGTCGCGATTTCCTTTGAAGAAGAGTGCCAGATTTATGCTAACAGTTGTTGATGACTACTCGAGGAAGACTTAAGTATTTGTGCTTAGGCACAAGTTTGATGTTATTATCGGGATCAAGCAGTTGAAAGTTTTGATCGAAAAGGAAACTGGTAAAACAATCAAACGGGTGCGGACTAATAATAATATGGAGTTTTGCTTGAAGCTGTTAAACGAATTCTGCATGAAGGAAGGCATAATGAGACATTGCATTAATGCCAGTGAACCACAACATGTTGCAGAGTTGATGAGCAGAACATTACTAGAGACGGCCCATAAAATACTTTCTAGTGCCGGTATGGCTAAGAGATTTCTAGCGAATGCGCTTAGTACGACAAGCTACATGAAGAATAGATCCCCATTGACTGCGATTGGATGTCAGACTTCCGAAGAAGTGTGATCAAGTAACGTTACTGATTGTTCAGTTATTAGAATATTTGGTTGCCCATGTTATGTTCGAGTTAGTGATGGTAAACTCGATAGAAGGATAAGAAAGTGCATGTTCCTAGATTATACATAAGGTGAGTAGGGCTATAAGTTGTGGTGTCTGGAATTAAATTCACATATTATCAGCAGAGAAGTTACATTTGACAAATCTTCAATACTTCTGGCTAAGAGTGATTATAATAGTATTTACACGGATCTGAACGATATTCAGCTTGAGGTGGAGTTGTAATCAGAGACTCCTGAGATAGTGGGTACCAGCAAAGTAATCAACACAAAAGGTGCTTGTAACGAGGTGGAGTTTATTGAGCCAACAGTTGCTGTAACTATTGAAGTTGACATGGTATGTATTCAATCTCCTGACAAATATGTATGCAATGATGGTTTTACTTTATTTGCGATTGAGAAGGTTGTGTTGGAAAATCCTTATGGAGTAGTTAAAAGTGTAGGTAAAATTGGTCTTCTAATGAGATCCACGGTTATGGCGAAATTCAAGCAAGACCTGGACTTGAAAAACATCTGTGGTGATTGAGCACATTGGGGTTATGGGAGAATAGTAACAACGTTCCAACGAAGCGAATGTTACTTGGCTCAAACTTCAAGCCAAGGTAGAGATTGTTAAAATATGTCTTGAGTTTGAGCCTGTCACACCTCGATCCCCAACGGCACGCAACACCCCTTACCTGGTCGATGAGTGCGACATCCCAGGAATGTTGCCGACCTCAATAGTCGTCAAAGATTTACAATCACAGCGGATACTACGATTAATCCCGGACAATATAAAAACTGGGAAAGAATTAAGGGAGAATATACATATCTATGTCTCATTTCCAAACTTATACCAAAATATTTACAATTACAAGGCCACTCTAACGCTTACAAGCCACCATATAAAAATAAGTGCACGCCTCACTATTGCGATCCGTAACAAAAAAAAAGGCCTATAACCTGATCAACTTTCCATTAAAAAAAAATGGTACTCGCAAAAACCCAATTCCATATCCGGATATTACTCCTTACGCCCCCTTACTGGGCGTCCATTCTGAATTCGATTCTCTGTCCTCTGAATCTGAGTTCCCTTGTACCGTCCCATCCACTGAGGACTCCAAAACATTATGGTGGCTGCAACGGATTATTCATCGCTCAGGTGGGGGATCTGAAATGGTTTGGTTTATACAACCATGAGACACTTCTCAATAAGTTGTATCCTAAACCCTACCTAAGCTATCACGTTATTCCAGACATAGATAAACACACGACCAATCAAACCACCACAGAACACACGAATTCACATACTTGAACTCTCGACACACGCAACCTGCATGTTAGTCCATTTATAAAGATTTATTTTGAAAACACATAACATAACATACAAATTTTCCACAAATCACTCGCCCAACAAATATGCCACGTTTCCAATCCATTTAACATACGCACATTCCGACTCCACTTTCTCGGCCTGCGTAAACACGCCTCGGCCCTCGATCGCGCCCGAGCATCACACGCCTCGGTCCAATCCCACTTTCACACTTTCCTCAGCCCATGCCAAATGCGAAAGGCTTACATGATCGGAACCCGAGCTTATAATGCCTCGGTCCAATCCCAGTCTCACCCGAGCTGATCGTGCCTCGGACCGAACTCGTTCATGCTCTTTTGAGCCTCAGCCTGTGCCAAATGCAACAGACCTACGTGATCACTACCCAAGTTTATGATACTCGGCCTGATCCCAACTCACTTTCTCATGCCATTGCCTCAAATTCCGTGCACACTTGCACTCCATACTTCACCACATCACCATTTTCACCCAAAAGCACATTTTCACATAAAATAATATTTTTCTTTGTTCAAATGTTTTCAAATCATTTTCAGCCCTTCACGGAATTTTCATAAAATTCCAAGACGGACCTAACGGCACCAATCATGCGTCAAACGACCCACCACAGCACAGTGAACAGTACCCCCACAGCTCGTGAACAGTAATTTCTACACTCCAAAACACAAAATCACACTTCTGACTCTTCATGACACTTACATAAAACTCTGAGCCGGACTCAACGGTACCATTCTCAAACCCAACAGCACACCACAGCACACTAAGCCCCAATTCACAGCATTGATCGACCCCTAATTTTCTACTAAAATCCTTGAAATTCAAACCTAGGATCCGTAATTCAACTTAGTTTGCAAAATCGCAACAACCCGCGTCTATCTAAACCCGAAACAACCCGATCTACTAGGTGAGGGTTTAGATCATAACTTACCTAGTTCTAGACTCTCTCGGCTAGAACAAAAGCGGCGGTAAAGCTTGTAATCCGACGAAGGCTTGCGGCGGCGGCGACAATCGGCGACGATCGGCGAGCTGCGGCTTTCGACGATGTTCACGGCGGCTATGAGGGCTCACGGCCAGAGATGGAAAGAGAGAGAGAGAGTCACGGTTGGATGGGGATGAGGCGGTGAGGACGGCGGCTTGGGCGCGGCGGCGGTCCCGGCGGACGTGCGATCGGCAGCGAGGACGCGGCGGCGAACGGGCGAAGGGAGAGGTGGCCGGTGAGGGACTCACGGTGGGGGGGGGGGGAATTCACGAAGGGGGAGGGAAGAATGAGGGAGAGAGAGAGAGAAGAATGGTCTTGACTTACCCATTAAGTTTTGACCATTTTCGCAAAATGACCAAAATGCCCTTGTCTAACCTTTTTGATTCAACGGTCCGGATTCGATCTTATCTCGATCCGACGGTCCAAATTCATTCTCAATCCAAAATATCCAAGGTTATTCTGGAAATTTCCAAAATATCCAAGGGCAAAATTGTCCTTCCAAAAATTAGGGGCAAAATGACCAAATTGCCCCTTGCCCTCAAAACTACCCCTTCTTTAATACTCAAGGGTAAAATGGTCCAATTCTCCGTTTCTTGCCCAAATCGAATTTTTCCGAAGGATTTAAGCGCACCAAAAATTCACACGTGTCACGTGCAACGTCGTCCTAGCGTTCCGACGTGACTTCCTAATTTTTCGATGTCCAATTTGGGCAAAATTTTGATAATTAAATTCTATTAAATGCGACTCAAGCGTTTCTCGAGCTAACGGGCGGCTTGCTGGGGAAATTCGCGAAATCGACTCATGACTGATACTAAATCGCGTCACTTGCAAGTTCGTTCAGTACGTGACGACCTCGGTTGTCATTAAAATCGCGAAGATCAATCACTTGATCCAAGGGGTACGATCGTTCGGTATAATTTCTGAATCATTCGTCAAATCGTTTCGTGGTCCAACGGAATCACCCGCGATCCACTACTAGGACAGTGGCGAACTGACCCCTAATTATCCTTGGATCGGCCAACAGTGGCTTAAAATATCACTTACACGATTTAATGGTCGAAATATATTCACGATCGAATTTCCTTTAGTCGCGCGAATTTAATTCCCCTATTAGCCTTTCCCTAATGGTTAGCATTCCTCAGGAATGATCAGTTCCGGGCGAGAATCTACTGCGAGTACATCTCATAAAACTCAATTATTCAATAAATTCCAATTGGTGGAATTGCGGAATGTCACAGAGCCCGTGAATGAAATCCGACCCGAGATGAATTATTATTTGCGGGCGTCCAAATATAAACCATGGAAATCTAGAGTTTTCTTTTTGGTGTAAAAGTTTTGTTGGTCAAGTATTCCAAACAAAATAAGAAAAGGAAAGGGGCACACAAAATACATTTCATGTTGCTCCGGATATGTGCTGAGTTGACCAAAAAGAAAGGGAAAATACCACAAAAATCCTAAACTATCTCATTTGTGATAAACTTACCCTAAACTTTTTTTTGTAACACGAAAAACTATAAACTATGCCACTTGTAATAAATTTATCATGAACTTTTTTTTGTGATACAAAAAACTTCAAATTATGCCACCTGTGACACATTTACTCCACATTACTTTGGCCCATGGGCATTTTCGTCTTTTTCCTTTTTCTATTTTTTTTCTATTCTTTTCTCCGGTGGAGGAAGCTGACGAGGGGTGCCCTCGCCAGCATTGGGCAAGGGCTGCCCTTGCTCACTGTCGTCGGGCGAGGCTGCCTCGCCGACGTCGAGCGAGGGTCGCCCTCACCTAGGCGGGCAAGGGCAACCCTCGCCAACGCCGGCAAGGGTTGGATCTGGCGAGGGCTGCCCTTGCCAGCGTCGGGCAAGGGCAGCTCTCGTCAGCTTCTTCCGCCGGAGAGAAATAAAAAAAATAAAAAAAGGGAAAAAACCACCAAAAACCCCAAATTTTGCCCCATGTGACACATTTACCCCGAACTTTTTTTTTGTGACACCAAAAACCCCAAACTTTGCTATTTGTGACACATTAACCCCAATATACTGTAACCTAGAGTGTTTTAGTCTTTTTTCCTTTTTCTATTTTTTTTATTTTTTTCTGTTTTTCAGGGTCGCCCTTCATGGGTGTCGAGTGAGGCTCGCCCTCCCTCGCATGGATCCGGCGAGGGCGAGCCTCGCTGGCGTCGGGCGAGGCTTGCCCTACCTCGCCCAGGCGAGGGCGAGCCTCGCCAGCGTCGGGCTAGGCTCACCCTCGCTCGCCCAGGCGAGGGCGGCCCTCGCCCGACGCCGGCAAGGCCTCCCTCGCCGAAAAGGAAAAAAAGAGTAAAAAAAAAAAGAAAAAGCTGAAAAGACGAAAATGCCCATGAACAATGTACATTGGGGTAAATGTGTCACAAATAAGAAAGTTTGGGGTTTTTGGTGTCACAAAAAAAAAGTTCGGGGTAAATGTGTCACAGGGGGCAAAGTTTGGGGTTTTTGGTGGCCTTTTTCCATAAAAAAAAAAAAAAAAAAAAGGAAAACACGAAAATGCCCATGGCCAAAGTAATGTGGGTAAACATGTTACAAGTGGTATAGTTTAAGATTTTTCATGTCACAAAAAAAATTCAAGGTAAATATGTCACAAGCAACATAGTTTGGGGTTTTTCGTGTCACAAAAAAAATTTAGGGTAAATTTGTCACAAGTGATATAAATTGGGGTTTTTTGTGGTATTTTCCCAAAAAGAAAAAGTGAAGAGGAAAGTCAAATATTGGACTTTTGTTGACCAAATCCCACTTGATTATGTTTCCCCCTCCGGTATGTGTGGCGATTTGTTACACATCTTCAAACGGTGGACATATGAGCATGTTTATATATATTAGCGGGTTGCTCAGTTAGTCGACAGAGAGAGAAAGAATTGAAGTATCGTTTCCTCAGTGCCGTGGTCATTCATAGGTAGTAAATTCATGGTTTTGTTCGTGGAATTACACCAAGAGTTCAAGTGCTTATCGCAATTAAAATTTGTGGTAAGATTTGTGTATAATTCCTTCATAAAATTGAGAGATTATTTCATAAGGAATTTGGACTAAACACTATTTGAGTTATTGGGTGTAATTGGGATTTGGGAAACACTTATAGTATTTGAGTAACTTGAATGTAGTTTGTAATCTCTGTTGTATCGTTTGATCTATAGTGAAATTCCATGTTGTTCTCCCCGTGGACGTAGATCACTACGATTGAACCACGTAAATCTGGGGCGCGCATGAAATCATTTCTGTTTCTCTATTTTTCTATTTTTCTGTTCTTAGGAATAGGTTTGAAACGGAAATCCATTTGGTAACCCAATTTCATTTTTCTATTTCTAGAACATAAATGAAAACTAAAAACTCTTCTCATCACTTGCCCTCGCTACTAGTCGGCCTCCCCCTTGCCGCCAGCCGCCTCTCGCCACCGCCGACCGTCTCTTGCTGTCAGCCACCTCCCGCTATCAATCGCCAGCCGCCTCCCGCCGGTGTCCTTCGCCGACTGCCTCCTCCCACCACTATCCTCCGTCGTTCGCCACCACCCAACGCCGTCCGCAACCCACCACCGCCACCTCCCACCATCCTTCGCAGCCATCTGTCAAGCCGGAGCGCTTTGCCCGTCGCCTGCCGGCCGTATCAACATCCACTGCCTCTTGTCGCTAACCACCGTCCTCCACCGCTCAACGTCGGCCGCCGCCCACCACTACTCGTCGTCCTCCGCCGCCGGCCGCCCACGGCCAACGGCCACCCACCACCAGTCATTTGTCTGCCACCCGACGCGATGCCGCTACCGCCCATTAGCCACTACCCCATCGCCATGATCATTTGCACCACCATACTCCACCACGGCAGGCGGCTCCATCGGGCGATGCCGCTCACGCTTAGCACCTATCACCTACCACCATTGGTCGCCTATCGCTGCCGTCCTCTACCACGACCAATTGGCTGCCTCCCACCACAGGTAGTCATGGCCACGAGCCAATTTCGGCTTGGAATCAACCCGGTCAAACCCGAGCCTAGCCCGTTGACCGGGCGCACGGTTCGAAACCAAAATCGGCCCGTGGCCTATGGGCCCAGTTCCTATTCCAGCAATTTTGGAACCGGATTAGAACCAGCAGTTCTGGGTCCGATTCCAAGAAAAATTAAAAAATTTAAATAAATAAATTAAAAAAAAAAAAAAAAGAAAACACAGAAAGGGGGCCTGCGCACGCCCAGTAGGCCTTGTTGCGATCTGGCGGCTTCGTTCAAAGGGCAAAAATAAAATAGAAAATAAAAAATAAAAAGATAACCGTTGCAAATTGCAATAGTTATTTAGCCTTTTTTTTATCCTAAATTTTCTTCTCATTTTTTTCTTATAAATTCTCTCAAATTCTCTCAATACTCTCAAATTCTCTTCTCTCAAATTTTCTCAATACTCTAAATTCTCTCAAATTCTCTTAAATTCTCTCAATCCACACAATTCTCTCTTAATTCTCCCAATCAATCCGCTCAATTCTCTCAATCCACTTGAAAAATAGTAAGTGAAAGTCAAGTGCCAACTGGCAAAGGTAAGAATATCATGACGGAATCCCATGATTCTTTTGATCCTCGTGATTATGTAGATTTTCAAGATGATAAAATCAACATTTTTCCCGATGTGGAGCACGTCCCGACGCAAAAAAGTCTTCATTCTCATGCCGAAATATCTACAACAGAGGAGGCGGAGCGGGAACTTACATCTAACATTTGGGACCATTTCATGAAAACGGAAAGGTTTAATATTGGTCCAAAAAAAGTGATATAATTTGTAAACATTATGGGAAAATATATAAATATAGAGGTAGACAAAGATATAGAACATTCAAACGACATCTTAGGAGCAAACATCCAACCCAAGCGGGAATCAATATCAGGCAATAACAAATTTCCAAGCACGTCAATCCTAACACTTCTCCTTTATTTCGTTTTAATGAAAAAACTTACAAGGAAAAATTAGGTAAATTTGTTTCCGTTGAGCATATATCATTTAATTTTGGAGAAAGATTTGGTTTTAATCAATTTGTACAAAAAGCATGTGCTCCACAAGCAAAACGTGTTTCTAGAAATTCACTTAAACGAGTAATCAAAGATCTTTACAAAAATTAAAAAAAGATTTACCAAAAATTTTTATGCAATTTAATGAATGTATGCCTATATGTAGTGATATTTGGAGTAATCATTGGTAAATTTATTCTTACATGGTCATAACATGTCATTGGATAGATGACGATTGGAATATTCAAAAAAGAGTTATTGCATTTAGAGTTTTCGATGGTAAGCATATGGCAAATAACATTTATTGAATAATTAAGCAAATTTTAGAAGAATATTATTTGCTTAACAAAATTTTTTCAATTGGTTTTAATAATGCCACAGCAAATACCGTTTCAATTGCCAATTTAGAAAATATTTGTAAACCCACTTTTGGCGGAAAATTTTTTCACGTTAGATGTGCTTGTCGTGTTTTAAATTTATGTGTACAAGATGGTTTGAAAACTCTTGATATTTTTCTTGAATCAATAAAAAGGGCGATTCAATTTTTATGGAAACATCCCCAAAAAATGAAAGAATTGGGTAGATTTTGTAAAGCAAATGACAAAAAGCCAAAAAGCCAAAAAGATTTCCCCAAGAGATGTTCCAATTCATTGGAATTCTACTTTCCACTTGCTTAATGAATCTTTTGCATATAAATATTTATTATGTGTATTCATTTCTAAAAATATACCTTAGATTAATTTATACCCACAAGAATAGGATATTTGCAAAAAAAAAATAGATATTTTAAAGATTTTTAACGATGCAACTTATATTTTATTCAGTGTTTATTATCTTACTACGCATTTATTTTTAGTAGAGTGTATTAATATTGTCGGAGTTTTTCAGGAAGATAAAAATGGTGTTGAATTACAAAATACTATAGTAATAATGAAAATGAAGTGGCTACATTATTACAGCGAAATTTTCATTATTTATTTAGTTGCTTGTGCTTTTTATCCGCATTGCAAATTAGATGGTTTAAGTGATTATTTGCATATGTATTATCAATGTTTACATTATGATACAATAAATGTTACAACCATAATAAGTGAGGTTAAAAACATAGTAATAGAATTATATAATGAATTTTATATTAAATATAATTTAGGTGATATGGGATCTTCTCAATCTACCGAGACACAAATTGAAAGTACAAGTAAAATTAGTAAAGGGTACCAACTTTTATTACATAGACAAAAAAAGCAAAAGGGAATAATAGGAAATATTTATGAATTAGAGATTTATCTAACCGTTTCCTTTGAGTTTACTGAATCCGAAGGTAGTATAGGTTTTTTAATTTTGGATTGGTGGAAGAGGCACGCAAGCCAATACCCAATCCTTTCTCTTATTGGAAAACAAATTTTTGCAACCCCTTGTTCCACAATTACGGTCGAACAAGCATTTAGTACTGGAGATAATATTTTGGACGAATATAGTTCAAGATTAGTTCCAGAATCAGTGAAAACTCAAGCTTGTCTCGATGATTGGACGAAGACTCAATACCGACAATAAGAGATAGATCAGAATAATGAATCCGAATTCTTTAACGATAGAGATACCATCGCTACCGGTACCAGTACCGAAACCGATAGCGACGACTGAGGTAAAAGAACTGTTGGAGTTGGCAAATATTTTGGAAATCCTTGTTTCTCATACCGGGCACGCCTACATGAGCTTAGGGAAACCGAAATATAATCCAACGACATATGACCCTTGCGCACAGAATGCGGGGGTTCGGATAGACTTAAGTTTTGGAGTCATTTTATGGCATATATATTGTGCTCCTTTTTTATAGATCATTGTAACGAATTGTAATGTGCTTAATGATAAGTTATTAAGTTCAAGCCCCCTCTTTCTCTCTTTTTTTCCCCAAATTTGATTACAATTTACATTTTATTACAATTTATATTGAATAATTCATTATTTCATAATTTCATAATTCATTATTTTTTTATTTCATAATTTATTTTTAAAATTTTTAAATTATGAATCGAAACCGGCTGGAACCGGCCCGAAACTAGTAGGAACCGGAACCGGCTCGAAACCGGAACTGCCGAGGACAGTTCCGGTTCCGGTTCATACATGGACACAATCGGAACCAGCCGATTCCGAACCGTAGCCATGACTAACCGTAGGCCACCGTCCTCTGCCCCCCTCCCTTGGCCACTCGCCGTCCTACGCCGGCTACTCGGAAAGGAGAAATTTTGTATCTTTATCAAATGAATTTCTATTTCGAAAACAGAAATTTTGTGTTGTTATCAAACGCATATTTTTTCTCATAAACTCATCCGAGGTACAAAAATAAAAAAATCTATTTCTGGCCAGAAATTGATTTCTGGAACAAAAATGTTACCATGCGCGCCCCTGATGTCTGACTTATTTTCTTATTTTATCAAATTTATTGTTCGATCACTTGGCTTCCGCAATAAATAAGTTGCTAACAGCATTATGGTGTACCCGAAATTATCCAACTTTTAGCGCGTTGATAAATTACCAAAAGATTTTTGGAAGTGCCATAAATTATTTGGTTGTTTCATATTACCAACTATCTTTATAAGTTACCAATATTTACTTACGTAACTTATTGTTATTGATGTATTAGAAAAACTAACTTTTATAGAAAATTACCAACTCCATGATTGTTTCAAAATTACCAATTGGTTTTGGATTGAATACTTCATGATTTAGATCCTGATGTCGTACGTCTTCTCGTGAATTACAACTAGGCATGTGTTTGAGCAAGTAAATCTTGCAATAATATTTGTTAATTCCTCTACGAGATTGAAAGATTATTAGCTAAACACCACATGAGTTATTGAGTGTAATTGAAGACTATGAAACACTCTATGTTTGAGTGTTTCAAGTGTAGTTGTAATCTTCTTTATATCTCTGGATTTATAGTGAAATTTTATGTTGCTCTCTCTATGGGCATAGGCCACATCAATCAATCATGTAAATCTAGTATCCAATTTACTTTCTTGTTCTGTTTAATTTATTGTTCGATTATATGTTTGGGCAACAATTGATATCAGAGCCAGGTTTATATAAGTTGAAGCGAATCGATGTTGACTAAAGAGGGAAAAGTTGAGAATCGATAGATTTGATGGAAGAATTTTAAATTTTGGAAGGTGCAGATTGATGATTATATATACTAAAGGAATTTGCACTTACTCCTATATAAGGAGAAGCCGAAGTTAATGAACCAAGCTGACTTGGAATTGCTAGATAAACAAGCATTGATGTTATTCAGCTGACGTTGTCTTGTGACTTCATGTTTAACATCGTGAAAAAGAATACCACTGCGGGTTTGATAAAGTTCCTATCAAACATTTACGAGAAGCCCTCTACCATCAACAAAGTCTACTTTATGCAATGTGTCTATAACTTAAAGATGGGCAAACGTGCATCAGTTGTTAAACATATTATTGAAATGTGGTTGTTAGTCAATTGAATTCAGTTGAGATTAATTTTGAAAATGAGGTACGTACTTTAATTCTATTATCCTCATTGCCTGATAGTTAAAATACTACTATTGGTAATTCCATTAGGTTAACAAGCTTGATGTTTGACAAGGTTCATGATTTGATTCTAAGTAACGACAACCATAGGAGAAGATTTAATGACTAGTGAAGTAGATGAAGAACTAGTACTCGTGTTAGCAAAAGTTGTATAAACCTGTTCAATCTAAAACTGGTGGTGCTGTTTGTTGGAGGTGTGGCAAGAGGGCATATCTTAGAAGGGATTGCATTAAGCTGAAGAATGAGAAGGGTAAGGGAATTAGAGTTGGGTCTACTAATGATATTGCTAGAATAGTTAATAGTAATTCGGATGATATTTATTATGTCTTCTATATCATTATTGATTAATCGATTGACGAATGGATTATGGATTCTGATTGTTCATTTCATGCAACATCGACTGGAACTGGTTAATTACTTATCAATCATGGATAGTATTAAAATGCAATTGGGGAACAACGTTGAGTACAATGTTGTGGGCATTGGCGATGTTTGAATCAAAATGCACGATAGTGTTGTAAGGACATTGACTCGAGCAAGTCACATTTTAGAATTGAAGAACAATTTAATTTCCTTAAGTGTCTTGGATTCAGTTGGGAATCAGTATTCTTCAAAATGTAGAATTTTAAAAGTTGTTCAGGATGCCTTAGTGATAATAAGATCCATCAAGCACGATAGCTTATATGAACTTCAAAGTGAGACAATGACAAATTTTGCCTATATCTATATGAGAGTCTGAATTATGACATATACATTTGTGGCACATTAGCGAGAGAAGCTTAAATATTCTAAGTGAAAAGAATCTGTTATATGCTTATGTGATTGAGAAACTGAATGTATGCAGGTGCTGTGACTTAGGCAAATGGCAAAAAATGCAGTTCATTACGACAGTTAAAGAAACCACAAAGATTGGGAAATCAATTTACTTGGATATTTGCAGGTTTTTGTGAATTCCTTCAAGGAAGAGAACCAAATTTATGCTTCAAATTGTGGACAACTTTTCAAGGAAAACCTGGATGTTTGTGCTGAGACACAAATTTGATGTTGTTGTTAGGATTAGGCAATTAAGAGCTTTGATTAAAAGAAAACCGGTAAGGCGATCAAGTGGGCGCGAACTTACAATAACATATATTCTACTTGAAGCACAAGGTGATTAGGGCTCTTGATTGTGGTGCCCGAAATTAAATTCATCTCTTGTCAATGGAGAAGTTACATTTTGCGAGTCTCCAGTACTTCTAAATAGGAGTGATTATAACAGTGTTTATACGAATCTAGATGGTGTTCAACTTGAGGTGGAGTTACAACCAGAAAGTCTTGAGGTAATAGGCATTAAGGTGGTAATCGACACATATGGTAATTACAGCAAGTGGAGCCTACAGAGCCAATAGTTGTAGCTATTAAATTTGACAAGTTGTGTGTTCGATTTCCTTATAAATATGGATGTAACGATGGTTTTACTTTATGTGTGGTTGAGGAGGTTGTGTGGAAAGATCCTTATAGAGCAATCAAAGATACAAGTAAAGTTGATATTCTAATGAGGTCCACGATCATGGCAAAAATAAAGCTTGAACTTAAAAGATATCTGGGGTAGTTGAGCTCATGAGGGGCTGTAAAAGAGTGGTAGTGAAGTTTGGGTTTCGACCAAGTGAACATGATTTAGCTCAAATGTCAAGTCAAGGTAGAGATTATTAGAAATATGTTTTGAGTTTGAGATCAAAAAAGAAACTTTCATAATTTGAATATTTTCTTACTTTGAAGAAGTCTTCTATTAAAAACCTAGTTTGAGTAGATATCTTATTTTGGATTCAATTTTTGTCTATTTATAAGAAGTGTCTCTGCTATGAAGAGCATCCAAGAGGCTACTTCTTTGTAAATTACACTCTAAAGCAATTTGAGAGTGTTGAAGCAAATAAATCCTGTGTTAAGATTTATGAATTCTTTTGTGAGATTGAATTATCTTGTGGGGAATTGTGGGTTTAAATATCATGTGAGTTATTGGATGTAATCGGGGGCTGGGAAACACTGAGTGTTTGAGTTGCTCGAATTTGATTGTAATTTCCTTTGTATCGCTTAATCTATAGTGAAATTCTATGTTGTTCTTCTTATTGATGTAGGTCACACCTAACGAACACCAAATCACGTAAATCTCGTGTTCGATATATTTACTTGTTCTGTTTATATTGTAGTTCAATCAATTGTTTCCGCGACAATATTGCGTAACGAACCTAGGTATAATAGCTTAACCTAGTGCTTAGATGCCGCACAAACAGGAGAAGAATAATGGTCAAAACTGCTAACACATCTCACCAAATGGTGCCTTCAACATAAGTAAAAGTGGCAGTCATCACAGATCGCTTGATACTAGGTGTAATTTTCAACATAGTGAAATTTTGTATGATCTATGTATAATTTCTTAACCACAGTGATTAACAAAATCTGTTAATTTGAGATTAAACTAGGACTAGCATATTCTTGTTTGTGTAATGAGGATTTTGATTTAAGACCATTTTGTTCCTAAGGTATACCTAGACCTGTCAAAAAGGGTCATAACCATTTTTTTAACCTATATTTGATGGATTGGGTTTTTATATGAGTTAGTTATATTAAGTAGGGGTCATAAATGGGTTTAGACCCAACTCCATGGATCATATATAAGTTTAATATGGGTGTTAAAAATGTTTATAACTTACTTAAATCTAATACATCTCTAACGACTCTCTCTCACCCTCCCTCAATCACGCTAGTGCAATCTGTGGTTTCACTTTAGTTTGTGTATATGTGTTCTTTGAGTAGGATAAATAAGAAGTGTTTTAGTAATACGGATCGGCTCGAATATGTGTATGGCTGGGTATGAGTCATTAGATTTATATTGCATGACATGAAATTAATTTGAGTCTTACTCATTTAACAGGTTTAGTTATACTCATAAAAGATAGGAAAACTAAGGGCGTAAATGACAACATTTCTCTGTCCCGACCCTATTTCTGGCTAGAAATTAAAAAATCTATTTCTCTTTCTTAGACGAGTTTCTGAGTAAAAAGTAACGTTTGATAACGACACAAAATTTATGCTCTCAGAATAGAAATTCGTCTGATAACGACGCAAAATTTATATTCCCGTCGGCCCGTGAGCGATAGTGGACGATGGGCGGGCGAAAGGTGGCGCGAGCGGTAGCAATAGACGACCGGCAACGGACGGTCAGCCGCCAATCGGCGAGTAGCGACGGGTGGTGGCAGACAGCCGGTGGCCAGCAGCAAGTGGGTGGCGGTGAGCGACAGGGGTGAGCAATAAAAGAAAGTTGTTATTTTTATTTCTATTCCAGAAATAGAAAAAAAAAAAATTAACTTCTCATTTATGTTACAAATCTATTTTCGGAACAAAATTTGTCTCAAAAATAAAAAATAAAATTATTTTATCAAAAGGATTTCTATTTCAAATCTATTTTCGAAAAAAAAAAAAAATAAAATAAAATAAAATAAAATAGTTATCATTCGTGCCTTAATTTTCCTCTCTCTTCTTCGTAAGATGGAAAAAAACAAGAAACGGCTGAGATCAAATTTGGTGCAATCCGTGGTCACAAGCCTCGCGGGACGAGGACCGTTGAACGACGACCCCCTCCTTCATCGAATTGGATTTCGCTCGCTCGTGCTTCCCTTCTCCAACCGTTCATCGCACCCTTCAACTCCACCCTCGAATTTCGCAGTTCTTGGCTTTCATGGGATGAACGTTGAGTTAAAGGGTGGTCGTTTCGGAGGCTGCTTCGAGCCATGGCCTCGTTGAAGCTGTCCATCTCCGTCGGCGCTTGGGATGCAAGAAGGGTCGGTTTCTCCGTGAACCCTGTTCAGTCATCTGACCGTGCCGCCTACGCTTTACCCATTACTGGTTTTGTACATGTAAGTGGAGGTTCAGTCATCAGTCCTTTTGGTAGGTTCAAGCACGGTAAGGTCTCTCGTGTTGATGCTGAACTGTCGTGTTGTCCTGCTCCTGAGTTGGAAATTGATGGCGTCGAGCCGCCTCCGGAAGGAAATTCTGTCGGTGAGAGATTGTTTGAGCAAAACCCACTTGCTGGAGGTGAGAAAAATCCCAACTTTGAGGGTCCAAAGAAAGGAAAGAAGCGAGATGGGATGTGGAAATCCAGTTTTCGGAGGTCCGATGGTGGGAAAAAAGATGTGGGTTTTGTGCAGGATTATAGTAGATTAGATGTAAATGACCTTGCGTCTGATTTGAGCATGGAAGAGTGTAATAGGATCTTGAGACAGCTCGAGAAATGCAGTGATAGCAAGACTTTAGAATTTTTCGAGTGGATGAGAAGTAATGGGAAATTGGAACAAAACATCGGGGCGTATAATTTGGTCCTCAGAGTGTTTGGTAGGAGAGAAGATTGGGATGCGGCGGAGAAATTGATTAGTCAGCTGAGTGTAGATCCTGAGTGTGGCTTAAGTTATCAGGTCTTTAACACTCTAATTTATGCATGTTGCAAAGAGGGAAGAGTTGAAATGGGGGGGAAGTGGTTCAGGATGATGTTGGGATATGGAGTCCAGCCTAATATTGCGACGTTTGGTATGCTCATGAGTCTTTACCAGAAGGGTTGGAAGGTTGAAGAGGCGGAATTTGCATTTAGCCGGATGAGAGATTGTGGAATCAAATGTGAATCAGCATATGCTGCAATGATCACGATCTATACACGTTTGAGGTTGTATGACAAAGCTGAGGAAATAATTGGCTTATTGAGAGATGACAATGTGATCCTGAAGGTGGAAAATTGGTTGGCGATACTTAATGCCTATTGCCAGCAAGGTAAATTAGAGGAGGCTGAAAAGACATTGATTTCCATGCAAGAAGCCGGATTGCCACCAAATATCGTTGCCTACAACACTTTGATAACTGGGTATGGAAAGGTTTCCAATATGGATGCTGCACAAAGAATATTTCAGAGTCTACAGGATCTTGGATTAGCGCCCGATGAGACAACTTACAGGTCCATGATTGAAGGATGGGGGCGAGCAAACAATTATCAAGAGGCGGCCTGGTACTGCAAAGAACTCAGGGGGTTAGGGTTGAAGCCTAATTCGTCCAATTTGTACACACTGATAAATTTGCAGGCAAAATATGGGGATGAAGATGGTGCCACCAAAACTCTAGATGATATGGCAGAGATGGGTTGCCAGTATTCGTCGATCTTGGGTATTCTTTTGCAAGCATATGAAAGGGCTGGAAGAATTGATAAAGTGCCTCTCCTTGTGAAAGATTCTTTTTATCAACACATTTTGGTCAACCAGACCTCATGCTCCACGTTGGTCATGGCTTATGTGAAAAATGGCTTGGTGGACATCGCCATAAAGGTTATGCAGGATAAACGGTGGACGGATGCAGCTTTTGAAGAAAATCTGTACCATCTCTTGATCTGCTCGTGTAAAGAGTTGGGCCATTTCGATAATGCAGTCAAAATATACTCGAGTATGCCTAAAACTAAAGGCAGGGAGAACATGCATATCTTATGCACGATGATTGATATGTACAGTAGCTTGGGCCAATTTACTGAAGCTGAGGAACTGTATATGAAGCTAAAATCTTCTGGAGTTCCGTTAGATGTCATTGCTTTCAGCATCGTTGTGAGAATGTACGTTAAAGCTGGATCCTTAAAAGAGGCTTGCTCTGTTCTTGAGATGATGGAGAAACAGAAAAATCTCATACCTGACGTTTTTCTGTTTCGAGACATGTTCC
Source organism: Syzygium grande (assembly GCA_024733475.1). Lineage (NCBI taxonomy): Eukaryota > Viridiplantae > Streptophyta > Magnoliopsida > Myrtales > Myrtaceae > Syzygium > Syzygium grande. The sequence continues at coordinate 37,274,978 of JAMXDD010000008.1, read as the reverse complement.
GTATTTACCAGCGCTGTCGTATGCTGGATAAATTAGAAAATCTCTACTATCAATTTTTGAGGAGCGGCATCAGTTGGGATCAGGAAATGTATAATTGTGTCATAAACTGTTGCTCCCGTGCTCTTCCTGTTGATGAGCTATCCCGGCTTTTTGACGAGATGCTTCAGTGTGGATTTTCTCCTAATACAATCACCTTCAATGTCATGCTTGATGTTTATGGAAAAGCTAAGCTTTTCAAAAAGGTGAGGAAGTTGTTCTTGATGGCTAGAAAGCAAGGGCTGGCTGATACTATTACATACAACACCATCATAGCATCGTATGGGCAAAACAAGGACTTCATAAATATGTCATCATCTGTTCAAGAAATGCAGTTCGATGGTTTTTCAGTTTCGCTCGAAGTGTACAATTCCATGCTGGATGCTTATGGGAAAGAAGGCCAGATGGAGAGTTTTAGAAAAGTCTTGCAGAGACTGAAGGATTCAGCTCGTTCTCCTGATCGCTACACATACAATATCATGATGAACATTTACGGAGAGCGTGGATGGATTGATGAAGTTGCCGGCATATTGAAAGAACTTAAAGATTATCATCTAGGACCTGATTTGTGCAGCTATAACACATTGATCAAGGCATATGGAATTGCAGGAATGGTTGAAGAAGCTGTGGCCTTGATAAAGGAAATGAGGGAGAATGGAATAGAGCCTGATAAGGTCACCTTCATAAATTTGATCAATGCACTACGGAAGAATGATAAGTTTCTGGAGGCTGTTAGATGGTCCTTGTGGATGAAGCAGATGGGTTTAGGATAAACTTTTGTTGTCATTCAGATGGTTTTTGGCCTCTTTAACATCCACTACCTCCTTTGGGTGATGAAGTTGACTTAAATGAGGAATCAATCACCGAACCCATCAATATGCATGGTAGGAGTCTCTGGGGATTGCTGTTCAAGGACTGCACTAATGCTCGAGGACAAACTGCAATCCGTCGTATGGCAAGTTGGTATAATTTAGTCAATTCTCCCAATATATCAATATCATTCAGCTATTCTTCACAATGTATAGCTGGCAAACATTTAGATTGTAACCTTTTACAGTCAAGCTTTGTGCCAATGCAGCAACCATGTTGTGGTGAATTGGAGCATCCTGGCTTATGCGGAATAATTGACTTCCACCTTAAGAAGAGAAGGATGAGTGACCATGAGGGACCTCTCAGGTGTGGAACAAAATTAGCTTGTAAATGATCGACTTTGTCAACAAATGGTTTCTCGTCGTGTCCTGTAACAAAACTTTTGGGTTCGATGATTTTTCATCCAGATATCAGGATCATCGTCCGTGGCCATTTTATGTTAATAATACTAGAATCTTACTTCTCTGGTTTTGATTTTCAGCTTTGTGTCACTATCAGTGTGGATGGTGACGAGTTTTGGAGAGGCTTGCACAGGCTTTTAGTTGTTGAGGATCCCATCAGGAAATGAATTGCTTGCTTACAATTTCCATTAGTAAGATACAATGAGGAAAATCATTATTTTAGGAAGGATTCTGACGTATGGGGTTAAAACACAGCTTCTTGGTGAAGCCCTCTCAACTGTATGGAGTGCACAACCCGGTTGGTGAACAGAGCAAGATGGGGGCAGGGATGACGTTCCCCAACCCCACCTCATGGGCGACGGCTGAGCATGGCCGGCCTGCCGGGGCTTTTAGCCACGTTCGGAACTGCTACATTGTGCCGGCTGTCCATTGCTGACCGAGGCGATACTATTCGGTCGGGAATGCATAGGGACAATGCCACGGGCGAGCAAGTGCCACCGTCAAGCGAGGAGGACAGACGACAGCCGCAATGAGTGGTGACTCGGTGAGCGGCGGGTGGTCGACAGCCGCACGACGGTCAGTCGATGGCCATGCGGTGGGACAACGGGAGAGTATGAGAGAATAGAATAAAATAACTGTAAACATTAATAGAGAAAATCGGTTAGTAAATAAACTAATCGAGAGCAGAGCATAATGACGAATATTATAAATTAATACATTATTTTAGATTAAAATCACAAGATCTTCAAGTGCTTCAATGCCAAACATCAAAAAATTACGGTGGATGGAGTAATTTATTTAATTTAATATTTAAAAAATATGCAAGTATAATGTTACAGGGCTTTAATTTTTGTAATAATTGTAAGAAATAAATAGAAGTATTTCGAATATATTTTAGTGATACGTTTATTATAAACTTGATTTCTTTAAAAAAGCTAAAATGAACTTAAAAGGTTAAGAACTAAATTAATATAAATACAATAAGTTTAGGACGTTCTTGATAATTTCCCGATTAACTATAAAAATATGACTCGTATGGTCTAAAACGATATCCTTCATAATCAGTAAATCTCTTCAACCTATGAACCACATGCAAGTTTGGTCACCAAGTCGGTAACATTCCTTTAACATCCATATGTAACATTTCTATACAACACCGATTTCACATGTAAGCAATTTCACTTTTGCAAACCAGTCTGACCGACGCCGCGGCCGGTTTTTCTCCTTTCATCCCACTGTGCAAGTTGAATGCAGGATCAGTCCCTTAGAAACACTAAACGAGACCATAGAACTTACCGGACCAAAAAATGTCATGCCATTACTCCCAGTTTTCGCCGGCTTCCGACTGGATTTCAGTAACAGTATTTGCTACCTGTTCAAATGAATACAGAAACATCAGAGTCAAAAATGGAGCGGACATGCTAATTATTCTGGCAGCACCTCAAAGTGAGCTCCCTGAAGGAAGGAGTGATGGAGGCAGCAACAAGAAGGAAAAACAGGAATTAGTATCTAAAATGTCACCTCTTCCTGCCGAGGAATCCAGTTATTCGCACGCAAATCAAGAACATCTTCAACCATGAACCTCAACCTTGGAGCCAGCTCAGTGTTGGTTGCCAATTCTTTCAACCGGTCGAAATATAAATCGCTTAAACGCCGTGATCCTGGGCCCTCATTAAGCTTCTTCCCGATGGCGTTGAAAAACTGGCAAACAGCCTCAACATTCTCCTCAGTAGGGCATGTCTTATTATCAGTTCCTAGGAGCTCCTGGTTCATTGAGCAGACGAGGGATCTCAATACAATTATAAAATTTAAAGAGAACCTGAATAGGTTATGTGTTTTGTCAAGACCTGAAGAATGAGGTCAACGATTTTTGCGGTGACCACCCTCTGCTTCCAAAGCTCCCCAATCAATCTGACGTTTCCCACGAATCGAAGTTTGACCATACTCTCTTTTTCTCTTCGCTCAAGCTCTTGCTCAGGGGCAGTCATCTGTCTTACCGCCTCCCTTAGATTGTCAGCACCTTCAAATGCCTCCTGGCATCTACTCACAAGTACTCGCCTGAAGGTGATATTATCCTTGCCGCCTGGCTCATGAGAGGGAAATGGGGGCAGCTTTATATGGAGATAAGAGCACAGACCAGCATACAAGGGGCAGAGCGTGGGATCCAGCACTGCTTTTTCGTAGATAAGATGTACTACTCCCTGTATTGGAATAAAAATTTAAGTTGTCAAAATAAATAGAAATACAAACACGAAATGGAGAAAAGAAAATGCAGAAACCTTCAAAATGTCCGTTGTGGTTATTCCAGAGTCAATGAGCTCATCCTTGAGTACATCAAACTCCTCGGGAGTCAGCTCGTCCAGAATCCTGGAAAGAAAGCGCTGTCCATTGTAAGAGTCAATCCTAACTGCGATCCAAGTCTTAACATGACCAACTCAATTACATCGACTAAACTCCATTAGAAATGCAAAAGAGGACCTTGTAAGGTGGCATGTCAAGAAACACAAGTGAAAAGTCGATACATGGACTTCGTTAGATCACGCACTAGAGCATGGAAAGATGGAGCATGGTTAGGGAAGAGAACAAACCGGAACCACAATCTGATCTCCGCTAATAACATATTGCATACAAATCACAATTAATTGTTGACACCACTACAAGCCTGAAAAAATGAGGTCAATGCATAGGAAATCTCACACTAGCAATGATAAAAATTTATACGCGAGGAAAGTTAAGAAAAATGATGCTTAAAAGAGAATATCAAAATTTATCAGTCATATATAAAGCAACTGGGTATAGGTATAGGATGTACATGAGAAAGAATGGTAATTCTCATTGATATTATGTTGGAGTACCAGTACTGATAGATGGGCACAGAGGACTTAAACATTACTATAAAGAAGCAAAGATACTGAGAAGCCAAGGTATGAATTTGCATGCTTATGAATCCAAAACGCAAAAAATGGGATGGTCATTCTGAATGTCATGAAATGCAGATGAGTTGCACAAAATAATGCCGAGTTCTCAGTCAGGATAAAAGAAAAAATCCCATGATCAAATCACCCAAGAGTTAATTTGAAAATTCGGCTCAAAAATCTGCCAAGCGAGACTACATAATTAACCATCCATAAGTATATTCAAGAAATGTGGACTTCAAAATCTATCTTTTCGGCTTTTTGTAACCCTTGAATATCAGGAATTTAAAGCACATTGAGAAGGCAACCAAGCCAAACATCAGCCACCAAAAATGACGCTTCAGCAAAAATAAAGCTGTACGACGCGTACAGCAAGTATACTGCAAAGATCAAATCATTAGATAAACATTGTAAATTATGAATTACCGCTCTACAGTTATCAGCACGCGGTATTTCTCCGACGGATGACGCCATCTAGGTGTCCAAGGCACTTCAGCCTTAACAAGAGCAGGAACCGGACCTCCCTGGTCAACCGATCAAAATAAGTGAAGCCAAATGAGACATTACACATCCGGAAACACGTGTTAATAGACATGTGAAGCATTTATCGGTGCATTTAGCGAAGCCATGATCTGATCTTTGACGGCGCAACATTGTTCTTCCATATGCAAGTGGAACCTTATATTAGCACAATACTCCAGGCTTCGATAACCCTTCCCCAACCCAAGAGTAAAAAGGGCAAAAAGGAAACTCAGCACTTGCACACGTGCATGTAGGCAAGGAAACGAGATGCAAGCTTGATCCCACTATCTTCATAAGACTTGACCAATATTACCAACTGACTTTTTAAAACAATACTTCTTCTGACGGACTTTGACAATCAACAAGGTATCATAGCAGAGGTGGGAAGTTAAAACAAGAAGATGGCATAAAATTGACAAAGATCTCAATTTCCAAACAAGATAGGAAAAAGATCTCAATTTCCAAAGCAAATAAGAACTCTTATCGTAATTACTAAAGGGTGACTAGAAATCGTATGCAACATATCACTGTGGTATCAGGAGTTTTTGCCGCTTCCAAATGGATTTCAGTTATAGTCTTTGCTTTAACCGGTCCAAATGAATACAGAAACATCACAGTCAAAATTCAAACAGACATGTTAATTATTCTATAAGCACGTCGAAGTAAGCTTCCCAGGCCTAACTCTATGATGGAAGGAGTGATGAAGTTGGCAAAAAGAAGGAAATCTAGACAAGTAAAGGGAAAAAGGAAATGCAAAAAAAAAATAAAAGAAGCAATTAAAATCTAAAATGTCACCTCTTCCGGCCTAGGAATCCAGTTATTCGCACGCAAATCAAGAACATCTTTAACCATGAACCTCAACCTTGGAGCCAACTGGGTGTCGGTTGTCAATTCTTTCAACCGGTCGAAATATACATCGTTTCTACACCGCACTTTTGGTACCTCATCAAATTGCTTCCCAATGGTGCAAAACAACTGGCAAATAGCCTCAACATTCTCCTCGGCAGGACAAGTCTTATTATCAGTTCCTAGAAGCTCCTGGTTCATTGAGCAGACAAAGAGTAACCTCAATATAAATATAAAATTTAAAGAGAACCTGTATAGGTAATGCGTTTTATCAAAACCTGAACAATGTGGCAAACGATCTTTTCAGTGACCATCCTCTGCTTCCAAAGCTCCCCAATCAATTTGATGTTTCCCACAGTTCGAAGTTTGACCACACTCTCTTTCTCTTCGCTCAAGCTCCTGCTCAGGGGCAGTCATCCGTCTTACCTCCTCCTTTAGATTGTCAGCACCTTCAAATGCCTCCTGGCATCTGTTTAGAAGTAATCGCTTGAAGGTGATATCCTTACCGCCTGCCTCATCAGAGGGAAATGAGGGCAGCTTTAAATGGAGATCAGAGCACAGACGAGCATACAAGGGGCAGAATGTGGGCTCCTGCACTGCTTTTTTGTAAATAAGATGTACTACTCCCTGTATTGGGAGAAAAAATTAAGTTGTCAAAATAAATAAAAATACAAATACGAAATGGAGAAAAGAAAATGCAGCAACCTTCAAAATATCCGCTGTGGCTATTCCAGAGCCAATGAGCTGACGCTCGAGCACATCAAACTTCTTGGGAGTCAGCTTGTTCAGAATCCTGAAAATAATGTACTATCCATTGTAAGAGTCAATCCTAACTGTGATACAACTCTAACATAACCAATTCAATTGCATAGACTAATCTCCATTGGGAATGCAAAACAGGACCTCATAAGGTGGCGTGTCAACAAACACGAGTAAAAAGTTGATACATGGGATTAGTTAGATCACATACTCAAGCATGGAAAGATAGAACATGGTTAGGGAAGATTACATACCGGAACCCCAATCTGATCTCCGCTAATAACATATTGCATATAAATCTAAATTAATCGTCAACACCACCAAAAGCCTGAAAAGACGAGGTGGATGCATAGAAAATCTCGCACTAGAAAAGAGAAAAAAAAATTATGCACAACGAAAATTCGAAAAATTGATGATAAAAATAAAGCAACTGGGTATAGGAAGTTCATGAAAAAGAACAGTAATTCTCATTGATACTATGTTGGACCACCTGTACTGATAGATGGGCACAGAGGCCTTAAACATTATTATAAAGAAGCAAAAATACAGAGAAGCAAAGGTATGAATTCGCACGCTTATGAATTAAAAACGTAAAAATGGGATAGTCATTCTAAATATCATGAAATGTGGATGAGTTGCAAAAAATATGCTGAGTTGTCAGTCGCGAAAAGAAAAAAACCTATGATCAGATCACTCAAGAGTTTGAAAATGGGGCTCGAAAATCTGCAAGTAAAATGTTTGACAGACTACAATATCAACTATCCATGAGTATATTCAACATATGAGGACTTCAAAATCTATATTTTCAGCTTTCTATAATCCTCGAGGATCAGGAGTTTAAAGCACACAAAGAAGGCAACCACGCCAAACTTCAGCAACCAAAATAGACACTTCAGCAAAAATAAAGCTGTACCGTGCATATAGCAGACATACTAAAAAGAACAAAATCATTAGATAAAATTGTAAAACATGAATTACCCCTTTACAGTCTTCAGCACACGGTCTTTTTCCGACAGATTACCCCTTCTAGCAGACCAAGGCACTTCAGCCTTAACAAGAGCAGGCATTGGAGTTCCCTGGTCAACCGATCAAAATAAAATGAAGCCCAATGAGACATTACATAGCCACAAACACATTTTAATAGACAGGTGAAGCATTCATCGGTCCATTTAACTAAGGCATAATCTGATATTAGACAGTGCAACATTGTTCTGCAATATGCAAGTGGAGCCTTATATTAGCACAATACTCCGGGCTTCAATAACCCTCCCCAAACCCAAGGATAAAAAGGGGAAACACAGCACTTGCATATCTGCATCTATGCATGGAAAAGAGATGCAAGCTTGATCCCGCTATCTTCATAAGACTTGACCAACATTATCAATTGAATATTAAAACAATATTTTCTTTTGACAGACCTTCACAATGAACAGGGTATCATTAGGAACTCTGTCATAACTACTAAAGGGTGACTAGAAAAGGGTATGCAACTTATCACTGTAGCCAAGAAACTATAACTTTCGTAGGGGTGAGCATGGTTCTATGGTAGAACCTGGAACCTGAGAACCAGACCGGTGGAACCTATTCAGTTTTAGGTTCCAAGGTATGCAAGGTAAGTTCCAGATTTTAAAAATTGGAGAACCTATTTCGACAAGTAGGTTCCAGATACCTGGAACTTGGTGAAGTAGCTAGCAAAGATCACCTAGAGGGGGGGTAAATAGGTGATCTTAACCAGTTTTTAAATATTTATGCAGAAATAAAATAAATCACAAAAGAGTCTGAATAAAATTCAGATTCAAGATAGATTATATAAATGGTGCTCTTGATGTGTAGAATGTAAATAAAGAGATAAGGGATAGAGAATCTGCACACAAGTTTATAGTGGTTCAGCTTATAACAAGCCTACGTCCACTCTCCCATGCTTCTTCCATGCTTACAGCCTACCGGCTGGATTTCACTATGTAATCAAGAGAAATTTACAGATTTTGAGTATCAGCACTCTTGTGTATGATAGGACTCTCTATCTCACACAATCACTCTTTACAAAGTAACCCTCAAGATCTAAATTTTTGGTTCAGAACGACAAGAGAAATGATTAAAGTATATTCAGACTTTGGACTTGTTGATTCTTGATTCTGTATTATTTATGCTGCTCAATGATCTCCTTAAATACTCATCTACATCCAAACTAGCAATTGGACAACTTTCAGAGGATTATCTTCCAATCTTCACCTTGGACAAATTTGTATAATAAGGATTGAGTAGCCATTGGATGACTGATTCTGAATCCCGTTGATTCTGGTTGCCCATACAATCAGAATCTTGGTTTCCATAAGTAGAGCTTTGTCCGTTATAATGCATACTTGTCGTAGTATTTGATTGTCAATCAATTATATCCTTAGATTGTACCAATCAAAACTTTCCTTTTGTGAAATCCGTGCCAGATCACTAGCTGTTATATTTCGTTCTGAATTCTGCTTCTGAAGAAATTCTACATCTGAATAAATTCTGCGTTTGAATAACTTCTGCATCTGAATCTCAGAACTTTAGATTATGTGAATCTTCAAAGAACTTATTTTTCCAGTTTATAAGGTCTGAAAAACTTCCTTCTGAGTTTCCAGAACATATATATATTCCTGGAATAAAATGATTCAAAATAAGTATCAGATTTACAATTATCATGGAAGGTTTTGTCAACTTTTAAATCAGTAGGAGTTTTCCTCAACACTTGGAACCTAGAAACTGGAATAAGTTTTTTTTTTTTTTTTTGTCTGTGTTTTCGCGCAATCCTGTGATATTCCATGGCGTTCGATAGTCTAAGCTTCCATTTTATGATTGAGACTTATACTTTGTTAATGTTTCATATTTTTCGTGTATCTAAATATAAATTGTGGTCGGTAGATTATAACAGCAAGTGGTAGTCGTAAAATGTGATATTTAACTACAATCGTTCAATTAATAATAAAGTGAAATTTAGGTAGACCTTGGAACCGATCTTAGAATTTGTGATAAAATAGATTTCAGGTTTAGGGTATGCAAAGTAGGTTTCAAATTCCAAAAAATAAGAAACCTGTTTAATGGGTAGGTTCCAGGTTCGTGAACCATATCTCCTCAGGCTATTAGATAAGAACAACTAAAATAGTCTTCAAGAAAACGAGTTAACATTTACGTGTGAAAAAGATAGGCCAGTCTAGCCAGAAATGAATGCTACCTGATTAAAAGAGATCTGTGCTCCGGCGAACTGGGAGCTGAGTTGCTCCGAGTTATTAAATTGGTTCAGTTGCTGCTGCAAAGAGTCAGATCGGCCATCAAACTCTCTGTTTTCCCCGATATTCTCCCAGGACCTCTCCTCCACGGCAGCCGGAACCTGGGGATTCCGACCGTGCCAGTCGCGATCGTCCAGCTCTGAAAAACGACTGTGTGTTTCATTTAGCGCCTGTTGGGGAAGGAATGTATTTTCATATGGGGTTACAATACAATTATCACTCGGTCACTTAAGCTAAAGTAACACTGAGCACGAAATGTGGAATTTTCCAGCATGAAACCATTAGAACACCACGTAGGACAATGCCATTAAGGGTTGGTCCGCGCAGAAGTCCCAGTATTGAAAGGCATCAACATATCTTTCTTTCAAAAACCCGCGTCAACAAACTAGGGCCAAGCCTTTCTTGTTGCAACTCACTCTCCAATTCTCAGGATCACCTTTACTCTTTCAACAGTAGAATGTAAGCTCAACAACAAAAAAGGAAAATATGAACGTAAAAATGAGTACAAACGGAACCAAACGAACCCCAGATCGCCTAACGAACACGGGGAACGATGAGAAAAGCAGCAAAACTTGTTTAAAACTCGAAGAACACCTGATCACAGCCCCCGGGAATCGGTACATCCATCGGCGAGATGCCCGTGGCCTTCGTCCCTTGGCACTAGCTCGATGCGTGACTTGGTGAGCGAGCGCCGCCGAGGGAGGAGGAGGAGGAGGAGGACGGATGGACGGACGGCGGCTGCAGCGAGCGGTGGTGACTACGGTGAGCGGGAGAGACGACGAGGGGGAGGGAGAGTGGCAAGACGCTCCATTGTCCTATTGAAAGTGTCAACCAGTCAACTTCCGTGCCCGGTTCCACAGTCCTTGCGCCTTTTTTACTTTATTCTGCTTCAAGAGAATTTGGCTAATCCTTTTATCTAATTATTTATTCATCGTAAATAATTAAGGGACAAAGAAGCCCTCAAAAGCCAACCCTCGTGAAAACTCCAAACTTATATTTATATAATATATTTACTTTTCGTCAAGATTTCGTTAGATGATTTTTCAGTCAAAACAACGTCGTTTTTACATACAGTGCTCATTGACAAAAAACATATGTCACATAAGTTCAAGTTTGAGATTAAAAGTTAGGGTTAATGTGTCGCGGACTCATTAGTGGATATAGTTAAAAAAATTTTACGATTTTTTCTTAACAATTAAATGCATTTTATCATAATTCTTACGTAAAGTATTTTAATATAGACAAATCTACAAAGATTATAAGTAAGGAGCGAGATATATTCTTTTTAAATCGACGAGGTAAGTCAAGCTATTCAAGAACCATAGAAGTCCGTCCCATCCACTTAGAAAAGAAGACTTCCCCAAGAAGTTATTCCTTTTCGGTCATGACTTCTTTTTATGCCCCACTCATTGCACCGATTTTGTTGACCAACTCAGTACATTTAATATTATTAATTTAGATAGAGGGTTAATATCATCAACAATCACCAATTAATATATTTATAATAAATTTATCTTAAATTAATTTTTTAATCACGAAAAATTGAAAATCGGTACATCTATGACAATTTTACCCTATGTTAATTTTCGTTAAATTTTACCATCAAATTTCTGAATTTAATAATACGTGACAGTTGACGGGTGTACTAGTTTGGAGTTTTATCTTTCATTTGTTACTGGTGTACCATTTTGTGATTTTTCATGGCATTAATCTAATTTAACGGAAGGTAAATTTATCACAAATGTACAAGTTTTTGGTTTAAATTAGTTTAGGATAAATTTATCACGGATGTGGCAGTTTAGGATTTTTCATGATATTAACCCTTACTTAGTATTGTTAAGGTAAGCACTAAAACCGGGAACTAAACCGGACCGACCAGTTTTGGATGGTTCTCAATTCCTAGATAACTTTTATCAATATGGGTTGGGTCAGGTATAAGTCGCTAGAATTGTATCGTGTGAAAATAGGTCAAAACAGTTAAATGGGTCAATATGAGTAGGACCATTTTTTACCCAATCCAATCCTCCCGTTTGACAAGTCTAATCATTGTTAGTTCCAAAACTAAGGGAAAAATTTCAAATAAGGATCTAAAGTGCCCTCATTTTTTCAAATAAGGACATTAAATGAACATTATTTCAAATAAGGATATGAAGTGACCAAATCGTCTCAAATAAGGGTCTGAAGTGATCAAATCGTCTCAAATAAGGGTTTTTGGCCAGCCAGCCAACATGTGACTATTTTGGCAAGGGTATTTTAGTAAAGGAAATTCTCAGTATATTTTTTAAAAAAATTTTACTTTTCTTTTCTGTTTTCTTTTTTCTTTTTTTAAATTCTAAGTATATTTTTGAACTCAGCAAAACTTATCAAACTAAGAATAGAGAAAAAAAAACACTTCAATGATATAAATTTGTTATTTCAACGATATGGTGTATTTACTTCAAAATAATATATATTTATCTTCATAAATAAAACTTATCCAATTAAGTATAAAACACTATAACTCATATAGTCTGAAATGATATCCTTCAGAATCCATAAATCTGTTCAACCTATGTACCAGTAGTTTTCCATAGTCGCAGTTTCCTCAATCACATGTGTCACCTAGTGGGTTACATTGCTTGAACATCCATACGTAATGTTACTATACTACACCGATTTCATGTTTGCAAACTAGTCCGACCGATGCCGACGCCGCTTTTTCTCCTTTTATCCAACTGTGCAAGTCAGATGCAGGATCAGTCCCTTAGAAACATTTACGGGACCATAGAACTTCCCGGACCAGAAAACCTCCCGCCATCATTCCCAGTTTTTGCCGGCTTCCAAATGGATTTCAGCAAATAGTATTTGCTACCTGTTCAAATGGATTCAGAAACATAGGAGTCAAAATTGGAACGGACATGCTAATTATTCTATAAGCACCTCAAAGTGAGCTTCCCAGGCCCAACTCTCTGAAGGAAGGAGTGAAGAAGTCGTTAATAAGAAGGAAGTCTAGACAACTAAAGGGAAAAAGGAAATGCAAAAAAAGCAGCAACAGCAGCAATTAACATCTAAAATGTCACCTTCTTCCTGCCTAGGAATCCAGTTATTCGCTCGCAAATCAACAACATCTTTAACCATGAACCTCAACCTTGGAGCCAGCTGAGTGTTGGTTGTCAATTCTTTCAACCGATTAAAATACAGATCATTTATACGCCGCGCTTTTGGGCTCTCATCAAGCTGCTTCCCAATGGTCTTGAAAAACTGGCAAATAGCCTCAACATTCTCCTCGGCAGGACACATCTTATTAACAGTTCCTAGAAGCTCCTGGTTCAATGAGCAGACAGAGAGCAACCTCAATACAATTATAAAATTTAAAGAGAACCTGGATAGGTAATGCGCTTTATCAAACCTGAACAATGTGGTGAAAGATGTTTTTGGATACCATCCTGTGCTTCAGAAGCTCCCCAATGAATCTGATGTTTCCCACGTATCGAAGTTTGACCATAGTCTTGTTTTCTCTTTGCTCAAGCTCTTGCTCAGGGGCTGTCATCTGTCTTACCTCCTCCTTTAGATTGTCGGCACCTTCAAATTCCTCCTGGCATTTGTTTAGAAGCGCTCGCCTGAAGGTGATATCCTCACCGCCTGCCTCATCAGAGGGAAATGAGGGCAGCTTTATATGGAGGTCAGAGCACAGACGAGCATACAAGGGGCAGAATGTGGGCTCCTGCACTGCTTTTTCGTAAATAAGCAGTACTACTCCCTGTATTGGGGGAAAAACTTAAGTTGTCGAAATAAATAGAAATACAAACACGAAATGGAGGAAAGACAATGCAGCAACCTTCAAAATATCCGCTGTGGTTATTCCAGAGCCAATGAGCTGACCCTCGAGCACATCAAACTTCTTGGGAGTCAGCTTGTTCAGAATCCTGAAGATAAAGTACTATTCATTGTAATAGTCAATCCTAACCACGATACAAGTCTAACATAACCAATTCAATTGCATCGACTAATCTCCATTGGGAATGCAAATCAGGACCTCGTAAGGCGGCGTGTTGAGAAACACGAGTATAAAGTTGATACATGGGATTAGTTAGATCGCATACTCGAGCATGGAAAGATAGAACATGGTTAACGAAGCTAACAAACCAGAACCCCAATCTGATCTCCGTTAATAACATATTGCAAAAATCAAAATTTATGATCGACACCACCACAAGCCTGAAAAAATGAGTTGGATGCATAGAAAATATCGCACTAGCAAAGAAAAAAATTTATGCACAAGGAAAATTCGAAAAAATGATGCTAAAAAATAAAGCAACATGGTATAGGAAGTTCATGAAAAAGAACAGTAATTCTTATTGATATTATGTAGGAGTACCTGTGCTGATAGATGGACACAGAGGATTTAAACTATTATAAAGAAGCAAAAATACTGAGAAGCCAAGGTATGAATTCGCATGCTTATGAATTAAAAACGCAAAAAAGGGATAGTCATTCTAAATATCATGAAATGCAGATGAGTTGCAAAAAATAATGCTGAAGTGTCAGTGATGGAAAGGAAAAAACCGATGATCAAATCACTGAAGAGTTTGAAAACGGGGCTCGAAAATCTGCAAGTAGAATGTTTGACGGACTACAATATCAACTATCCATAAGTATATTCAACAAATGAGGACTTCAAAATCTATATTTTCAGCTTTTTATAATCCTTGAGGATCGGGAGTTTAAAGCACACTGTGAACGCAACCGCGCCAAACTTCAGCAACCAGAATAGACACTTCAGCAAAAGAACAAAATCATTAGATAAAATTGTAAAACATGAATTACCCCGTTACAGTCTTCAGCACACGATCTTTTTCCGACAGATTACCCCTTCTAGCTGACCAAGGCACTTCAGCCTTAACAAGAGCAGGAATTGGATCTCCCTGCTCAACCGATCAAAATAAAATGAAGCCAAATGAGACATTACACAGCCACAAACACATTTTAATAGACAGGTGAAGCATTCATCGGTGCATTTAACAAAGGCATAATCTGATCTTAGACAGTGCAACATTGTTCTGCAATATGCAAGTGGAACCTTATATTAGCAGTTTAGCACACTATTCCGGGCTTCAATAACCCTCCCCAGACCCAAGGACAAAAAGGGGGAAAAAAAGGAAACACAGCACTTGCGCATATGCATGTACGCATGGAAAAGAGATGCAAGCTAGATTCCACTATCTTCGTAAGACTTGACCAATATTATCAACTGAATATTAAAACAATATTTCTTCTGACAGACCTTGACAATCAACAAGGTATCATTAGGAACTCTATCATAATTACTAAAGGGTGACTAGAAAAAGGAATGCAACATATCACTGTGGCAAAGAAACGATAACTTTCGTGAACCATAACTTCTCTGGCTATTAGATATAAACAACTACAAATCCTCTTCAAGAAGGCGAGTTAACATTTACATGTGGAAAAGATAGGCCAGTCTAGCCAGAAATGAATGCTACCTGATTAGAAGAGATCTGTGCTACGGCGAACTGGGAGTTGAGTTGCTCCAAGTTATTAAATTGGTTCAGTTGCTGCTGCCAAGAGTCAGATTGGCCACCAAACTCTCTGTTTTCCCCGGTATTCTCCCAGGACCTCTCCTCCGCAGCAGCAGGAACCTGGGGATTCCAACCGTGCCAGTCAAGATCATCTGGCTCTGAAAAACAACTGTGTGTTTCATTCGGCGCCTGTTGGGGAAAGAATATATTGTCATATGGGGCAACAACATAATTGTCACTTGGTCACTTGAGCTAAAGTAACACTGAGCACCAAACTTGGAATTTTCCAGCATGAAACCAATAAAACACCATTAGGAGATCTCTTTGGAAAGCAATTGATTATAATCATCACTCAGTCACTTAAGCTAAAGTAACACCGGAGCGATGTCATTCGGTCAGGACCATATAGGACAATGCCATTTAAGGTGGGTCGGCGCAGAAGTCCCAGTACTGAAAGTCATCAACATATCTCTCTTTCAAAAACCTGCTTCAACAAACTTGGGCCAAACCTTTCTTGCTGCAATTCACTCCACAAGTCTCAGGATCACCTTTACTCTTTCAAGAATAGATTGCGAGCTCAAGAACAACAGCAACAACAACAAAAATGGAAAAGATGAACGTAAAGATGAGTACAAATGGAACCAAACAAACCCCAGATCGCCTAACGAACACAGGGAACATTGAGAAAAGTAGCAAAACTTGCTCAGAACCTGAAGCAACACCTGATCACAACCCCCGGGAAATGGTAAATCCATCGACACGATGCTCGTTGCCTTCGTCCCTTGGCACTAACTCGATGCGTGACTCGGTGAGTGAGCGCCACCAAGAGAGGAGGAGGAGAAGGACAGGCGAGTGGTGGTGACTCGGTGAGCGAGAGCGACGACGTGGGAGAGGGAGAGTAGCAAAACGCTCCATTGTCCTATTAAAAGCGTCAACCTGCCAACTCCTCACCCTGTTCCACAGTAGTCGTGCCTTCTCGTCCACTTTGCAGAGAACTTCGGGAGGAAGTTAATCCTCCTCGGTCATGACCTCTCTTTTTATGTCCGCGGAGCAAATATTGGATAGATCAGCCTTGCCAAGTCAGCAAGAGGTCAGTACATTCAAATATCGCCATGTGTACCACACGGATCTCACCTTACGGAAATTTTGAACCTCCCTTTGCTCTCCCTCCCTCCCGAGAAAACTTCATCTTCCTCTTTACGTTTTCTAAAAAAAATTCAGAGAAGGACGGTGGCTTCTCTCTATCCACTGTCTCCGCCTCCACCATAGCCTCCACCTTATCCTCCGGAGCACCAATGGTGGCTCCAACCATCGTCTGGTCCGACGAGTTTGAGTTGAACTGAAGATAATGTTCACCAGAAGTCCAGGAAGCACCACCGGAGTTCCCATGGCTATCACCACCTGACTTCGCCTCAGAGGCACCACCACTTCCACTGCTGGCCTCACCGCCTCCTTTCATCCTACCAGAGACGCCACCGGACTTCCTCCTGCTGCCGTCGATGATCCCACTTGACCGCATTCTCTCTCCTTCAGCGCCTGAGCCGCCTGTCTTTCCATTGCTGCTACCGGAATTTCCACTACTATCACCACCGGCATTTCAACTCCCGCTAACGCCGGATTTCGTCTGGCCGCCTCCGCTGGTCCCTGACATTCCAGCATGTCAAGGCTTCAAGTCCCAGTGAATTTACGTCCACTTCTCGTCTACGAAAAGTCATGGCCTTAGTGCCTTGTTAACCATATTCCCACATGTACGTTTGAAATTGCAGTGAAAACCGAAATATATTTCTACTTGGTAATCGATCGGTCCATTTTAATATTTTTTTCCTCTTGCCATATAAAAATTTCCATATACTCATAACAGAGAAATTGTCAAAGTACAAATTCACAGAGGACGTTCCCCCACTTCAGAAACTAGCAACAACTTCAGAGGAGATGAGAGTTCAAGATGCCAATTGATTGGCTCCATCTTCTTCCTTCTATAGCGTGAATCTTCCCAATGGCCCACACATGTTCAAGCTTTCTAAGAACAACAACTAAAAGCGCTAATTCCTTAGAAATGGCTGCTAGAACAGGCTCCAGCTTACAAGACTTTCTACCGTGCCTCTGTGTTAATTCGTTAAGGAAAAATGACACAAACAATCCATGAACTTTAGCTTGCAATGTGGTCCCTGACCTTTTAATTTGTTCATTGGGGTCCATGAACTTTAACCTAATATACAATATGGTCCATGAATTTTTAATTTGTACTATGCCAATAATTTAGTCTCTGAACTATATGAAAATGTATAATGTAGTCCTTTCATAATTCAAGTTCAGGGACTATATTGAACATTTTTTTATAGTTCATGAACTATATTGAACATATACTAAAAGTCAAAGGATCACATTGAACAAATTAAAAGTTCAAGAACCACATTGAACATTAGGCTAAAATTTATAAACTACATTGAACAAATTAAAAGTTCAAAGAACACGTTGCATATGGAACCAAAGTTCATGAATTGTTTGGGTCACTACTCCTTCATTGTGCATAACAAGTGAGTTCCACGTAGCAAGAGCTTCTGTTATATAAACTGAGCCTGCATCAACCACAAAGCCTTTGCCACCAACTAGTTCTCCTTCAGAATTCCCAACCGCTATTCCAACTGCTGCTTATGAAGTATCGTGGTCGAAAGTCCCATCACGATTTTTGTTGGTAACATCCCCGTAAGGCTTCTTCCATTTCTGTAGAGAATCTAATGTGGCTTTAAGAGCACCATTCCCAATATCTTGCCTGTTGCTTCCAGTTCCACAGCCATGACAAACTCCTTGAACGCAGTAATGGGGCTCCTCCGGCGGAGGCGACGGCGTGGTTCGCCCGACGAATAGAAAAGTCGAGAACCGTAGAAGTCCGTCGCATCCACTTAGAAAAGAAGACTTCCGGAAGAAGTTAATCGTTGTTGGTCATGACCTCTTTTTATAGGGACTTCTCTTGAATTCGTGGTAGCCATTAAAAGTGCCACGTCACTCGTTGTACTAATTTGTTGACCAACTCAGTACATTTAATATTATTAGTTTAGATAAATGGTCTTCAGCAAATCGTTAATAAGATCCCTAACATGAATTTTGTAATTTTTTCATATGACAAATATCCCACGAGGAAAACACCATACGAATTGCCTTTTAGGCAGGCAAAGTTCTAAAGAAAGAGAGAGAATAGCAAAATGCTTCGTATGATGCGGATAGCCAAGGCTGTGTAATTGGACCGATTCTAGCCAGGAACCGAATTGATTGGATGGGTTATAAAGCATAAAAACCTTAATTTTTCTCTTGACATCTTTTTTTTTATTCTCAAATAGTTTAGGGACTTGATTGAGCATTACTAAGAATAGACGAAAAGAAAATCTTTAATAATATAATTTGTTATCTCAATAATACGGTGTATTTCATTCAAAATGATATGCTTAACTAAGAATGAAATAAATGATATAATTTATTTACGTAAATGAAACTTATCAAACCAAGTGTAAAATAATATAGCATATTTAGTTTAAATGATATGATTTAGAATTCGTAAATTTGTTCAACCTATGAGTATTCCTCGCAGTTTCCTTAATCAAATACGAGTTTGGTCATAAGTTAGTATTATTAAGGGTGAATATTGGAACCGGACTAAACCGAAAACTAGATCAAACCGACTAGCTCTGGGCGGTTTCCAATAATTAAATTTAGAACTGATGATTGTCGACCTAGTTCTCTGTGGTCCACACTGATACTTTTTATATTAGCAAGTTAAATGATACTTGATCTTATTTTATCACGTCTTTAGTGTCTTTTAATCGAGATTTTTATTGATTAAAGATCAAAAATACTAAAAAATGAGAGTTTAGACAATGCAACAATACTTGCAGTCTTGTAGGAAATCAAGAAAAATAAAAAAGATATCATTGCCGCCGGTTCCAGAATCAAGTGGGCCAATTCCCAGTTCCAAGGTCACCTGCAAGTCTTATGCACTAGGGGTGATCGGTTCTTAATCCGGTCCAGTTCCGGAAGGACTGGTTCTCAATTTTGAGAACTAAGGACTGGACCGATCGTCCAGTTCCGGTTCCGGTCCAATGGAACCAATCACTTTTTTTATTTTTTCTCACCACAACAAGAGAAAAACGATAAATCTCAACATATTGATAAAAGTAACGATAAGTGAAGAGTTATTGTGGTGCAACAATAAAGGAAAAACGTTGCAACGCGGGTTTAGTTCACATTTTACCATTTTTTTTAGAAATAAAAAATTAAAAAAGCATATATTGTCGGTCTAGTTCGGTCCGGTTTCCCTTAAAACCGGGAACCGGACCGCCCAAACACCGGTTCCACTTTTAGAAATCGGGAACCGGATCGACACTCCTAAAAGCTGGATCGAACCAACTGAACTGATCCGGTCCTAGAGTTCTCGGTTCGAGCGATCCATTTTGCCCACTCCTATTATGCAAGGCCTCCCGCCAATTTTCCTAGTGGTACCACTTTTTGAAGCAGCGACAACAATTCCAAACACTAACAAAGGAACCAAGTGTAAGCTCTGTCGCCATACCCCCCCGTCAGCAGATGAACTTCAGAAACGCGGTCGCGCCCCTGCCCGCCGCCGCCGCGCTCGAGCGCAATCGCAACTTCTTCCTGTCGCTCCTCAATGGATCCACGACGCTCTCCCACCTCGCCCAAGCCCACGCCCAGATCGTCGTCGGCGGCTACAGCCACGACATCTCCACCGTCACCAAGCTCACCCACAAGCTCTGCGACCTCAAGGCCATCGGCCGCGCCCGCGACCTCTTCCTCTCGGTCTCGAAGCCCGACCTCTTCCTCTTCAACGTCGTCATCAAGGGCTACGCCAGTAACAACTCGCCGCGGTCGTCCATCTCCCTGTTCACCCACCTGCGGAAGAACACCCGCCTGCGGCCCGACAACTTCACTTACTTCTTCGCCATTTCGGCTTCTTCGGGTTTTGCGGATGAAAAGGTGGGGAATTTGCTGCATTCGCAAGCTGTTGTTGATGGGTTCGGGTTGGATTTGTTTATCGGGTCCGCTTTGGTGGATCTTTACTTGAAGTTCTCGAAGGTGGAGCTTGCGAAGAAGCTGTTTGATGAGATGCCTGAGAGGGACACCGTGTTGTGGAACACCATGATCTCTGGCTTGGTGAAGAATTGTTGTTTCGAGGATTCGGTTTTGGTATTTAAGGATATGGTTGCCGATGCGGAGATCCGGTTGGACTCGACATCTCTTGCGGCTGTGCTCCCGGCTGCAGGGGAGTTGCAGCAATTGAGGGTAGGTATGGGGATTCAATCTCTGGCTACGAAACTGGGACTTCATTCTCATGTTCATATACTCACAGGACTAATATCATTTTATTCCAAATGCGGGGATACCGAGACAGCTAGTTTGTTGTTCGACCGGATCGACAGGCCGGATTTGGTATCTTATAATGCGATGATTTCTGGGTACACGTGCAATAACAGAACCGACTCTTCCCTGGGGTTATTCAAGGAATTGCTTGCATTTGGGGAAAGAGCAAATTCAAGCACAATTGTGGGATTGATTCCTGTGTTCTTTCCCTTTGGTCATTTGGACCTGACGCTCTGTATTCACTGTTTCTGTGTAAAATCTGGCGTTGCTTCAAATCCTGCCATTTCAACTGCGTTAACCACTGTGTACAGTAGGTTGAATGAAATTGAACTTGCACGGCATGTTTTTGATGAATCTACTGAGAAAAGCTTGGCATCCTGGAATGCCATGATTTCAGGTTATACCCAGAATGGGTTAACGGATGCTGCTATTCTTCTTTTCCAAAATATGCAGACATACAAGGTCCAGCCAAATCCAGTGACAGTGACTAGCATTCTCTCCGCCTGTGCCCAACTAGGAGCTCTAAGTCTAGGAAAATGGGTCCACGACCTAGTTAAACGAGAGGGATTCCATACCAACATTTATGTTATGACTGCTCTGATAGACATGTATGCGAAGTGCGGGAGCATTGTGGAGGCACGGAGAGTATTTGACTCGATGCAGGAGAAGAATGTGGTCACTTGGAACTCCATGATTTGTGGATATGGTCTTCATGGACATGGAAAAGAAGCCCTGGATCTCTTCACCAAGATGTTGCAATCTGGGGTTTCACCATCTGGAGTTACGTTCCTTTCTGTCTTGTATGCTTGCAGTCACGCTGGCTTGGTGACCGAAGGAGATAGAATTTTCCATTCCATGGTACATGATCACGGTTTTGAGCCCTTAGCTGAACATTACGCCTGCATGGTTGACATTTTCGGCCGAGCTGGAAAGCTAGAGAAGGCCTTGGAGTTTATAGAGAGAATGCCGGTGGAGCCAGGGCCTCCTATCTGGGGTGCACTGCTAGGAGCGTGCATGATTCACAAGGACACAAGACTAGCACATCTGGCCTCTAAAAGGCTATTTGAGTTGGACCCTGAAAATGTTGGATATTATGTCTTACTCTCGAATATATACTCTGTGGACAAGAATTATCCACAAGCGGCTTCCATACGGCAAGTAGTTCGATGCAGGAGCTTGGCAAAAACTCCTGGCTGCACTTTGATAGAAGTTGGTGGGGTACCACATGTCTTTACCTCAGGTGACCGGTCTCATCCTCAAACCAAAGCAATCTATGCGAAGCTGGAAAATTTAATGGGGAAGATGAGGGAAGCTGGATTTCAGGCAGAGACTGTCACTGCTTTGCACGATGTGGAAGATGAAGAGAAAGAGCTAATGATGAAGGTTCATAGTGAGAAACTCGCTATTGCTTTTGGCCTTATTTCTACTGAGCCTGGAAGTGAGATCAGGATCATCAAGAATCTACGGGTTTGTCCAGACTGCCACACTGCTACGAAATTCATATCAAAGATCACTGGGAGAGACATTGTTGTTAGAGATGCCAATCGTTTCCATCATTTTAAGGATGGCATTTGTTCTTGTGGAGACTATTGGTGAAAAGGAAAAAGTCCTCTCGCTGCTCGTTTGGTTGAGATTGCAGCTGCATTCAACTTTTCATTCTGTCAGCCCATCCGGTAAGGATATCTACTGTGCCACCTCATTGCATTATTTATATGACATACACAAAGGCTGACAAGTATATTCAAACATATGCTGCAGAATAGACATAACTATCTTGTTCTGGTCTGTCATGACCAATTTGTTCCTCTTTTTACCTATTACGGAAAAACAAATAAGTAATTAGTTGCACAGTGAACCATTCTTTTCACCCATGTATACATGTAAGCATGCTTATCATTTTGAGCAGTTTCATTTACCTTGGAGTCATATAGCTGTGATCATCAAATCTATGTCTCTTATTGAACCTTAGGCTGTCAAATATATGGCTTCCTTGCCTTGTCATATGGATGTCTCGCAGCTGGAGCTGCTTAGAATACACTTTGTTTTCACTTGGTGCAGTGCAGGGAGGAAATGAGAGTGGTTGGTGGTGGTGAGCAGAAACCAGTGCTTATGGCTTCAGTTTTTAGTTATCAAGATGCAACATGTTTCTTTTTCCAACTTCCGATTTATTTGTTCACTGATAATGTTTTTGATGAGAAAGGGATGCTTGTTTGTCTCACCCTTTATCTTTGCTTTTGATGCACATCAGATGCTAGTCTTGAATAATACCCGTCTTAGTTAGTTGTGTTCTTTTTCTACTTTCACTCAAAACAATCAATTCTAGACTCAGGCACTTGAAGGTCCCTTTACACACACATTATTTTGAATGTTTGAAAACTCCTTTTGGAAAATAAACTGTCAGGGTTGATCATTTACTATGAATCAGAGATTGCAAATACAGAATTTCCTAGAAGCAATCCATGCAGCATAGTACGACCCACTGAGGATTTCTCCAGTCTTGAGCGTTAAGAAAATAAACAATTCTGCATCCTCGAAAAGTTAGTGCTTACAAGAAGACCTTCATTCACTTACGAAATCGGACATTTTTGCTTTGTACTTCACAAAATACACACTCTATCTTTATTCAATCTTAGCACTCCTGTGCTTTGGATTTTTACACTAAATTTATCTGGACGAAAAGTTCTTGTACTTCAGGAAATGCGCGTACTGAAGCCGGAATTTTGAGATTTAGCAATTATTTCCACATTGCTTAGAATCAGGTCCCTTGGTCTTTAGCACAAACGGATCGATTCTGACCCACAGCAAGGAGAATATAGAAGCGAGTAGTATTGACCATATTACCACTATGGTTGGTGTTCGGTTCTGTCGCCCCATCAGCCCTTTGAGGAAGGGATAGAGATGGGCAATTACCCAGAAGGCGAAGAATAATTTACCAAACAGCAGTCCCATTGCTTGGTTCCCATTGTTAATGGCATCCGTGACTCCAGCAACTATTCCAACTAGGTTGATGATCAATATTGTTGTGGGAGGGATTAACAAGGTTGTCCATTTGAATGTGTACAGGTCTCCAAACTCTTCATCATGGGCTGCTTTGGATGTCACTGTGAAATCAGTGTCTACTCCAGCCGAAATCTTCAGGATACCCAGTACAACAGCAAACAGGTGAGCTGACACACCACCAATTATTGAGAATTGCTCGTTTCTCCACCATTCCTCTATGCTCACTCCACTCCACCTTGATTCAAGAATGCTCGTCGCAAACATTGAGATGAAAAGACCGATGAAGAAAAGACTGGCAGAAGTGCTAATCTGTAAAGTGCAAAAGTAAGTTAAGAACATAAGCTAAAATATCTGACAAGTTCAACTCATATAGATTGCTACATCTTTTTTTGTCTTTGTATACTTACAGGTGGCATGATGAACTTGTCTGTGAGCAAGCAAATGGCCGGTAGAGTACAGTAGGCAATGAGTGGTAAAGAGGTGAAAGGATAGATGGTTGTGTGAACATATGCAAACCGTTGAAGCCACTTAAGCTTCCCTCCTTTGTAACCATACCAGACTGGACAATGGCGGCTTAAAAATATCTCAACAGAGCCATGTGCCCAACGAAGCACTTGACTGAGCCGATCTGAAAGATTGATTGGAGCAGATCCCTTGAATGCTGGTCTCTTTGGCATACAATATATGGACCTCCAACCGCGGCAATGCATCTTGAAGCCTGTTAGGATATCCTCTGTAATAGAACCGTAAATCCAGCCCAGCTGCAAGCAGAAATTTCAGAGTCATCAAGTTTCAGTAAGGATATGTAAATGCTAATGCCAAGGTATCAACCGCGTTTTTCAGGATTGAAAAGATTAGACCGTAGCTTTTTGAAAATTCATCTGTTTTTAGAGCTGTGATAGCTTAGGACAATTGACATATCACCAATTGGAGCAATAACTAATATATGCAGCAAATTCATAAAATTTTATTTGCAACAAGGTTGCAAACCTCTGTATGCTGTATGGGTGGAGATGTTCTCTTTTTCTGGTAACAGCTAAGTTGGTACCCCTATAAAGACTGACAAGAGTGGTTTTAGTTTCCTCGAATTTGATATTACCTCGGTGCCCCATTCAGTTTTATCTTCGTACCCACAACTGATAACATGGATGGCTTCTTTCAGCAGGGCTGCTGGACTTGAAGAAGGGGGTACGCCACCCTGGTCCATCAAAGTTGAAGTTGTGAATATCGCTGACTGCCCAAACTTCTCAAAATTTATCTGGGACTTCAATAGCTCCTTGTCATCATCCACTCCTAATCAAGAGTTGAAGAAGGGTTCTAGTTTAGTGATGGAGGAAATTACAATCAAAGACGGAAGGATATTGGCATGCAGGTACCGTATGTGCTGGTACAAAAGAAACAGTTTGAAAACCTTGCAGATTTGCAGCTTCCCCATTGGCACCATGCTTAGAATACTTTGGGAGCGTTTTCCGGTGGCCAAAGCATGGGCAGCAATCGCAGCTTACCATCTTAGGACGCTTAGGACCCTTGGGGGGTTCGTAGCCATATAATGCCTTTCTTCGGAAGACACATCCAGTGCCCACATAGACTGGGCCCTGGATTCCATCTAGACCTTTCATGTTGATCTGCAGAAATAAGAAAGGCAAACCTGACTCATTTCTTACTGAAGGAACAGTGGCATACAAGCATATTTTCTGATCACTCTCAAGAAGGGCTTACATCAAAGAAAACCGTGTTTCTATTGGCATATCGGTCATGCCTATCAATGCCATCAAATCTCTGAGGGAATTGGACATAGCAAACCTTTGCTCCTATCTTAGGGTCCATTAAGAAGCACATCGCCTCACGTACAGCTTTGCTGTTATTTATGTAGTGGTCACAATCCAAGTTCAGCATGAAAGGAGCATTTGTAAGCACGCCGGAGACACGAACCTTAGGAATTGGAGGCATTAAAGCATGAATTATGAGGAAGCCAGGCTAAGAAAAAGGCTGATTCAATTTCGAGTAGAAGTTGAGATCATTTACCAAGGCATTCATGGCACCAGCTTTCTTGTGATGTTGGAAGCCAGGCCTCTTCTCACGAGACACATAAACAAGGTGAGGGAGCTCATTTCCTTCTGCATCAAGATCTCCACTGGGTCCAAGGAAGACTTGAATCATACCTGGACGATCCTTTGTGTTGTTTCCTGGCCATGGTGTCCCATCTTGCATGATCCATCCCTCTGGAGGTACAATTGAAGCTTTAGCAACCAAGGCATTGATCCGCACTTTGAATTCTTCATATTCCCTCTGCCAAATGAAAAGCACAATTAGATCTCGATTGCAATGGTAGGATTTACTCTTATCTGTCAGTCTGACAAGCAATCTAGAAACCTTCATTGCTCGCCGCTCTTTGACAAAGGTTGGCTGGACTTTGTCTTGGAGATAATCAATCTTCAAAGTGAAGTACATTTCCGGGTTTCGAGGCTCTATAGAGAACTTTTTGCAGAAGGGTACCCATTTTCTAGCAAACTCGGCAGTTTCAGACAAAGAATCAAAGGTGAGCATGGAAGCTCCATCATCGTGAACATAGCAGGAGATCTTATCCACTGGATAGTCCATAGCCAATATCGATAGAACTGTGTTTGCGGTCACAAGTGGGGGCTCCTTCATAGGATCCACTGTAGTCACAAAGATATCCACTGGGGAAAGCATATTAGGTTCACCTTCCCTTTCATATCTGCAGCATAAGCACAAGAATTATACTGCAATGGAAAGATACATCTACTTTCTATAATTCTGGCAATTAAGCTTAGTGCCTCGAATCATAAGATCAGGCAGCTAGGAGGATAAAGTTGGGTGGAAAGGCTGCTTTCAAGGATCAATACCATAATATACATTTCGATATGCTCACTTTCTTTCCTAGTGGCATTCTTCTGTCTGCTTCTTAGACATATGAGAATACTTTCATTTTACTTTAAGTGATACAACGTACGGTGTACAGGAGATAAATCATATCATGGATTACTGAGATGTGGTTTTGTTTCTTATTTCACAGTGATTGTTTTTGTCAAAACCTTTTGGTAAGGTTGCCTATTGTGAGCTGTTATGTCCAGGATTTGACTACTTCACGTGTCTACAATATTATGACTATCATTTATTTATATGAGTCTAGAACTCTTATCCTCATCTCTTCCAAGAATTGGAAATTTTTTGGCTATTGCCTACCTGAGAGAAAGGCGATCGAGATAGGTCTCGCGATCGATAGGGAGCCATTTCGGGAACTGATCCAGGATCCATGATAAAGTGAACCATATCTCACAGAGAATGGATGTTAGCCAGATTCCAATTGCATCGTGCACTGGATTCAAAATTCTGTACCGCAGTAATAAAGCCATTACAGCAAGTCGAACGACTATCAGCATCCGATAAGGGTTGATCTTGCTAGGTGCAGTAGGAACTTTCCTCGAAAGCGGCTGCCTAGCCTCGTCTATCCTGCATTCAATTCCACCAGTTTCATGGCATATAAAATGTTAGTCCTGGAAATATATTCGCTTTAATCATTTCGCCTTTTGCAGTCAATCAGTAGAAGACATACGCTGCCATATCTGGATCATTGATGTCATCAAGGCCTAGATTGCCTTGCTGCAGTTTCCAGTCATCCATCCTTTTTTTCCACCCTCCATTCTTTTCATCCCATCCTTCACTTCCTGTTTGCGACAAGATCATTGCAATGTAGGAAAAGGTAATGGTAGAGCATCTTTGCAGAGAATTTTTAAAAATTAACTTTTTGCTGTAGCGTGATTCACTGTGAAAGGTCATGGAAGTTTTCAGTGATGGTTAACATAGAATAAAGGGCAGTATATTTATAGTTACCAGGTTCAGAATTTGGATCTGGATGAATTCGTTTATGCAGGGAAGAAGGCATCATCTGCTCTCCGTTACCATAAGATGATATCGGGAACTCCCCTTTTAACTGCATGAATGCATGCTTAAAGATAGATAAACTTGAACCGGACAGGAGAGACTTGAAGCTAAATACATGAGATCCTGTTAGGAAAGGTGTTCTGTTGAAAGTTGATGAGAAAGTGGTGCTCACCGGTTGGGATCTGACACCAGCTATAACTGGTGGGAGTTGAGTATTGTCATCATCGTCAGGTCCTCTTCCATAGCTCATCTTCCCGTGAAGCATAGCTTCTTCAAGGTGTTTGTGCTTGTTCTGTTCAACTTCAATGTTGAATTCATGCTCGATATCATCAATGTCTTCTTCATCTTCATCACCCTCCACTCTTGCGCTCCCTATGACGGTTTTATATCATAAAAAATACTATCGCTCATTCATAACCTTGTCATCTATAAGTAAATATCGATACTCCTGATATTGCAATCGCATTTCAAATGCATGGCTAAATAGTGGTTATCTAGCTCTTGGCCATGCTTCTCATGATCATATCCAAAGTCCCGTATAATGGGAACCAAGAAGAACATTTCGGATAACTTATATGTTAACTTTTGTTTACATTCTGTTTCTGTATTCCTGTTTTGTGAATTGCAATCTCTAATTAGCCACATGACTTTATATTTATGATAGTTCATCTGAACGTACATATTTCCATTGAATTAACTGGCTTTTCTCTACCTTTGAGACGCCGGTATCGAGTCTTGCAGTGAGGGCACAATTGGCTCCCTTCTCTCCTCTCATACTCATAGCAAGGCCTACACGCCGGAAATCCACACTCATTGCATGCCACAAACAAATCTCCATCAACCGTGAGTCCAACCTCATCCCCACATATCTCACACACTTGCCCATCCAATTTCTTGAAGTTCAATGGCTTTGGCTGCACCCAAAAGAGAGAGAAAGATAACCATTACTCTAACATACAAGAACATCACCAAATATCTAACTTGTTTCATTCTTTATTGTTATGGCTTGAAGCTTTGTCATTCTTGTTTCGTATATTCACCTCTTCATGGCCTTGAATGATGACGACCTCGTCGCGGTTGTGAGAACCGGCCACAAGTCCGGTGCTAGCTTCCATGGAAGAAGTAGGGATGCCGCTGGCGGTGGTGGTGGGAGAATGGGCTAAGCTCAAGGTGGTGGTGATGGAAGGAGAAACGTTCTTTTAAATGGAGATAAGGTGGGAGATAGCATCTCAAACCTCAAAGCTGAGCTCACCTAATGTGTGTACACACAAACCCACATGGCACTAGTTTTGGTTGCAAAGTCCCCATTGCCTTGAAGTTAACCTTCGTCCAAGAATTCTATCTCACCTAATATGAGGAGAAACAAGTGCTTATGGCTACATTTAGCAGTTGTTAAGATGTATCATGTTTCTTTTTCCGACTCATGATCAATTCGAGCACCCATAATTGTGACGAGCAAGGGAGGCTTATTTGTCTCACCATTTCTCTTTGCTTTTGATGTATCAGATGCAATTCTTGCATAATACACATCTCTGTTAGTTATGTTATTTTTCTGGTTTCTGTTGGAAAAAGCAAATTCTAGACTCAGGCACTCAAGGTTCCTCTTCTCGTAAATTAGTTTGAATATGAGATGAGAACTACTTTTGAGAAATGAACTGGTAGGATTGATCATTTAGTATGAAATTGGAGATTGTAAATACTACAATTCACAGAAGAAAACACTTATGGCCTAGTATGATCCACTTAGGATTTCTCCAATCTTATCAGAGGACATTTCATTCACTTACAAAAAATGGACATTCTTGCTTTGTGCTGCACAAAAATTTGCACTCTATCTTTATTCAATCTCAAGCTCTTCTGTGCTATGTATTTGTACACTCTGGATGAAATATCCTTGTACTTGAGGAGAAGCGCATACTGAAGCAGGATATTTGAGATTTAGCAATTGATTCCGCATTGCTTGGTATCAGGCCCCTTGGTCTTTAGCACAAATGGATCGATTCTGACCCACAGCAAGGAGAATATGGAAGCCAGTAGTATTGACCATATAACCACTATTGTTGGTGTTCGGTTCTGTCGCCCCATCAGCCCTTTCAGGAAGGGATAGAGATGGACAATCACCCAGAAGGCGAAGAATAATTTACCGAACAGAGGTCCCCATGCTTGGTACCCATTATTAATAGCATCTGAGATTCCAGCAACTACTCCAACTAGGTTGATGATCAAGATAGTAGTTGGAGGGATTAACAAGGTCGTCCATTTGAATGCGTACAGTTCGCCAAACTCTTCATCATCAGATGCTTTAGATGTCACTGTGAAATTAGTGTCTATTCCAGCCAATACCTTCAGGAGACCTTGTACAACAGCAAACAAGTGAGCTGACACACCACCAATGACCCAGAATTGCTCATTTCTCCACCATTCCTCAATGCTCACTCCGCTCCACCTCAATTCAAGAATGCCGGTCGCAAAGATTGACATAAAAAGAGCAATGAAGAAAAGACTGGCAAAAGTGCTAATCTGTAAAGTGCAGAAATAAGTTGAGAAGATTAGCAAAATATTTGACAACTTTAATTCATATAAATCAGTTCATCCTTTGTGTTTTTGTATACTTACTGGTGGCATGATGAACTTGTCTGTGAGCAAGCAAATGGCCGGAAGAGTACAGTAGGCAAGGAGTGGTAAAGAGGTGAAAGGATAGATGGTCGTGTTGACATATGCAAACCGTTCAAGCCACTTAAGCTTGCCCCCTTTGACTCTATACCAGACTGGACTATGGCGGCTGAAAAAGATCTCAACAGAGCCAAGTGCCCAACGAAGGACTTGATTGAGCCTATCTGAAAGATTGATTGGAGCAGATCCCTTGAATGCTGGTCTCTTTGGCATACAATATATGGACCTCCAACCACGGCAATGCATCTTAAAGCCTGTTAGGATATCCTCTGTTATAGAACCATAAATCCAGCCCAACTGCAAGCAGAAATTTCATAGTCGTCAAGTTTCACGTCGGGAATGTAAATGCCTGATGCCAAGGTATCTACTACGTTTTTCAGGATCTAAAAGACGATCATTATCTGAATATGCATCTGTTTGTAGAGCTATGATAACTTATAAGGATATTATCAGGTGTTGGAGAAAATAACTACCAAATGCAGCAACATCGTATCAATTATATTTTAAGCAACAAGGTAGGAAAGCTCTGTGTATGCTATATTGGTGGAGACGTTCTCTTTTGTCAGTAACTGCTAAGCTGGTCTCTCTATAGAAGACAGAGAGTGATTTTACTTTCCTGGAAATTAATATTACCTCGGTGCCCCATTCAGTTTTATCTTCGTACCCACAACTGATAACATGGATGGCTTCTTTCAGCAGGGCTGCTGGACTTGAAGAAGGGGGGTACACCACCCTGATCCATCAAAGTTGAAGTAACAAAAATTGCTGACTGCCCAAACTTCTTCTCAAAATTCATCTGGGACATCAATAGCTCCTTGTCATCATCCATTCCTAATTAAGAGGTGAAGATGGACTTTAGTTAAGTGAAGGAGCAAATTAGCAGATATTAGCTTGTAGATACTCTATATGCTATCGTAAAAAAAAAAAAAAAGAGTTTGAAAAACCTTGCAGATTTGCAGCATCCCCATTGGCACTGTGCTTAGAATACTTAGGGAGTTTTTTGCGGCGGCCAAAGCATGGGCAGCAATCACAGCTGACCATCTTAGGACGCTTAGGACCCTTTGGGGGTTCATAGCCATATAATGCTTGTCTCCGGAAGACACATCCAGTGCCCACATATGCTGGGCCCTGGATTCCATCTAGACCTTTCATGTTGATCTACAGATACAATGAAAGTGAGCCTGATTCATTCCTTACTGCAGGAGCGGTAGCAAATAAACATTTTCTATGATCACTCTCAAGAAAGACTTACATCAAAGAAAACTGTGTTCCTATTGGCGTATCGGTCATGCGTATCAATTCCATCAAATCTTTGAGGGAATTGGACATAGCAAACCTTTCTTCCTATCTGAGGGTCCATCAAGAAGCACATCGCTTCGCGTGCAGCCTTGCTATTATTTATGTAGTGGTCACAATCCAAGTTCAGCATGAAAGGAGCATTTGTAAGCACACCAGAGACACGAACCTTAGGAATAGTAGGCATTAAAGCATGAGTTGTCAGTAATCCAGACTAAGGAAAAAGGCTGATTCAAGTTCAAGTAAAACTTGAGATCTATTACCAAGGCATTCATGGCACCAGCTTTCTTGTGATGTTGGAAACCTGGCCTCTTCTCACGAGACACGTAAACAAGGCGAGGGAGCTCATTTCCGTCTGCATCAAGACCTCCACTGTGTCCAAGAAAAACTTGAATCATACCTGGATGATCCTTTGTGTTGTTTCCTGGCCATGGTGTCCCGTCTTGCATGATCCATCCCTCTGGAGGTACCTTCGAAGCTTTAGCAACCAACGCATTGATCCGCACTTTGAATTCTTCATATTCCCTCTGCCATATGAGATGCATAATTAGATCTAGATTGCGCAGTAGAAATTCACTTTATCTATTTATCTTAAAGCTTTGTATAAACCTTCATTGCTCGCCGCTCTTTGACAAAGGTTGGCTGGACTTTGTCTTTGAGATAATCAATCTTCAAAGTGAAGTACATTTCAGGGGCTCGGGGTTCTATGGAGAACTTTTTGCAGAAGGGTACCCATTTTCGAGCAAATTCGGCGGTTTCAGACAAAGATTCAAAGGTGAGCATCGGAAGCTCCATCATCAGAAACATAGCAGGAAATCTTATCAACTGGATAGTCCATAGCCAATATCGACAGAACTGTGTTTGCTGTCACAAGTGGGGGCTCTTTCATAGGATCAACTGTACTCACAAAGAGATCTACTGGGGCAAGCATATTAGGTTCACCTTCCCTTTCATATCTGCAGCATGTGCAAAACAATTTTACTGCTTGGAAAAAGATACATGTAGAATTCTGTCAATTAAGCTTTAGGGCCCTGAACTTTAATAATCGAGTTGTAGGAAGATAAAGTTGGATGATATGCTTTCTTTTTAGGTGACTCAGCCTTCTGTCTGCTTCTTGGAAGAAATGAAAATAAGTTCATTGTACATTAAATGATAGGGCGTATGAGTAGACAGCTTATAAAGTTGTATTATTCATCACTGAGAAGAAGTTCCTGCTGCTTTTTTTTTTTTTTGCAATGATTGTTCACAAACCACTTAGTGAAAGCTACCTATTGTTGATCTTTTAGTTACCATATTCGACTTCCTGACGTGCATCTAGTCTATGATGAGAATAAAAATCTCATTATGAATACGATAGATTTGCCTTTGACTCTAGAATGCTTATCGTTTTCATAAGGGTAAACTTTCAGTTTGTGGCTACCTGAGAGAGAGGCGATCAAGATAGGTCTCACGATCGATAGGGAACCATTTGGGGAACTGATCCAGGATCCATGAGAAAGCGAACCATATCTCACAAATGATGGATGTTAACCAAAGACCAAATGCATCGTGTACTGGGTTCAAAATCCTGTAACGGAGGAAGAAAGCCAATATGACAAGCCGAGCAACTATCACCATCCGATATGGATTGATCTTGCTCGATGCAATTGGAACTTTCCTAGAGAGTGGCTGCCTTGCCTCATCTATCCTGCATTTGTTCACAGTTTTATGACATATATTAGGTTAGCGTCTTGGAAAACTATCTTCTTTAATCATTTGCCTCTTTCTGTCGGTCAGTAGATACATACATTGCCATGTCTGGGTCATTGATGTCATCAGGATCAGGGCCTAGGTTGCCCTGCTGCAGTTTCCAGTCATCCATTCTTTCTTTCCACCCTCCCTCTTTCTTTTCATCCCCCTCTTTCACTTCCTGCTTTACCAGTATTAATGCAACGTAAAAGGTCGTGGAAGATTATCTTCGCAGAGAGTATTCTAGAGGAACTTTTAGCCGCGAAGCGTGCATGATTCGAGATGAAAGGTCACAGAAGTTCTTTGGTGACGGTTAACTTGGAATAAATTGTGGTGGATTCATAGTTACCAGGTTCAGAGATTGGATATGGATGAACTCGTTTGTGAAGGGAAGAAGGCATCTCTCCATGACCATGAGATGATATTGGGAACTCGCCACTCACCTGCACGAATGCATGCTTTAACATTGTTAAACTTGAATAAAAAGAAGAGACTTGACGTGAAACACGTGAGATGTAATAAGGAAAGGTGTTTCGTTGAAAATTAAGGAGAAAGTTTTGCTCACAGGTCGGGATCTGACACCAGCTATAACTGGTGGAAACTGAGCGCTATCATCATCGTCGGGACCTCTTCCATAGCTCATCTTCCCATGAAGCATAGCTTCTGCCAGGTATTTGTGCTTGTTCTGTTCATCTTCAATGTTGAACTCGTGCTCGATATCGTCAATGTCTTCTTCATCGTCATCACCCTCCACTCTTGGGCTCCCTTTGACATTTTTAAATCAGACAACATGAAATTACTCATTCACAATCATCTTATCATCTTCAAGTAAATAATCATTGCTTCTGAAATTTGCCAGCTGCATGGCAGATGCATGCTCAATAGTGGTTTTGGTTGGTGGATCGTCAAGTAGCTAGCTTCTCATGATCAGATGTCCGGTGTAATCTGAACTACGAAGAATGTTGCGAATAACAGATACGTGCAACTTTTGTTTACTTTCTGTTTTCCATAGTCACGTCGTGTGAGTTTTGGTTAACCATGAAAAAATTATTATCGTGTGGTTCATCTGCTACGTACATATTTTACGCTGCATTAACTGGTTTTTTTGTTACCTTTGAGACGCTTGTACCGAGTCTTGCACTGAGGGCACAATTGGCTCCCTTCTCTCCTCTCATACTCATAACAAGGCCGGCAAACCGGAAATCCGCACTCATTGCACGCCACGAACAAATCTCCATCAACCGTGAGCCCGACCTCATCCCCACATATCTCGCACACTTGCCCATCCAAGTTCTTCAAAGGCTTTATCTGCACCGGAAGAAAAAGAAAATAAAATAAAAGAAGAAAACCATGACCATGTTATACACAGAATATCGTCAAATGCGAAAGTTGTTTCGTTCTTTCTTATTATGGCCTGAATTCGTATTGATTCTTGTTACAGATATTCACCTCCTCATGGCCGTGAATGACGACAAGCTCGTTGCGGTTGTGAGAACCGGCGACAAGTCCGGCGCTAGCTTCCATGGTAGAAGAAGAACTAGGAGGATGGTGGCGGTGTGAGAACGGGACTTAGCTCAAGGCGGTGGTGAATGGAGGGAAAAAGGGTTCTTTTAAACGAGAGAAAGTAGGACACAGCATTTCAAACCTCGAAGTTGATCTCACCTAATGTCTACAGCACACCCGCAGGCGGACACACATGGTACAGAAGCGTTGGTTGCAAAGTCCCCATTGCCTTGAAGTTAAGCTTCGTCCAAGATTTTCCTTCTCCAACCACCATATGCCCCTCTCTCTACAGGCTTTTCTGCAACGACCAGTCTTTATGTCCCTTGATGCTGAAATCCGCGCAGAGGCTTATCTGTGTCCTACGGGCGTGACTGTGTTTGTACAGAGACTCCTAGCAACATTAAGTTTTGCTCTTTGACTTGTACAGTTTAAGAGAATTTGTGTTGTCCAGGGTCGAGCACATCGAAATAGTCATCGTCCGTTTTAATTAGCCGTTTCTCATGCTTTCGTGAGTTTAGCAGAAGGAACTGAAAGATCAAGCTAACAACGACCCTCGTCGAAACATGTATCAATCTCAGTACCGCTTATATTCGCTCACTACATCGTAATTCTATAGTGCATGACATTTTACAAGTCCGCAAATGTTCCCTTTCGGGTATTGTTGGCTAATCGCGTCGAGCACTAAGTAGGAAACGTAACACTATCTTATCTTCTTGATCCGCTCAAGGGTAAAACAGAAGCAATTATCTTAAGAATCAGGACCAAGTGTTTTTATACCGAGGCGGGAGTACGTATATATTACAGGAGAGTCGGGCTCACGATCGAAGCGTTTGTGGAGAACGTTCTGACATGATACTCGACTGCACGAGTTGACAGCTTCATCTTTACTTGGATTTGCTTCATCGTTCGATTTAAGGAAATACGGGGCAAAACTAGCGAAAAAATTCATCGGATCGGAAGGATTGAAAGCTATCAGCACCAAGAGGAGATCCCATTTTCAGTCCAGCATCCAAACATATCCACAACCAAACATTTTAGTATTCTATGAAAAACCATTGCTTTCCAACATCGGTTGGCTGGTGCCGAAGGGAAACGGAACGAAAGAGAGAGCTGTGTTGAGTCATACTATGCTTGAGATCTAAGCACCCCAGCTTGAGATCCAAGTCAACAACAGATTGTTTTTAAGTCGTTAGGTGAGTGAGTTGAGAACTCTCCATCTCGGACAGAGCAGCCACTCCTACTCAGTGTGCAGATCACGCCTCTAGTGCTCCTTAAGTCAAGACATTTTACATATGTACAGATCAGTTTGACCACTAATCCCCTCTTGAAACCGACAGTATACCACAAATTTTCTCGTTCATATATCAGAAGACAGATGCCTAAAGTTTAGTCCTGCAAATGATACAATGGTGAAAAGAAAAAATGAAGATGTCGTATAGTCGGCCGGGACGATGAGGTGGAATTCCCGAGTTGGTATAGTATTCGACTAGGAAAGACCGATTACCCACAACAATATTCTTCGGGTAACTATCTATTCAATGTTTTCATTGAACTATTCTAAGAGTAGAGACCTATTTTACAATATTTAAAATCATTAGCAGAATAATGCTAGATACACTAAGATTGATTTGCAAAGTCAGACTCGGTTTAATTGTCGAATGGTCGGTCCCGGCTTATAACTCGCCATATCACTTGATATATCGATTCATGATCCGATATCAATACATTTATCATTGCTCCGGCGACCAATTTGCTTCAATTGATGGCTATGGCTAGAGAGCCAAACTAGCTGCCTTAGGTAATTTTCCTTAAGAAAATTGGACTTCCATGTTGACCCATTTTCAACCTCAGCCCGCCTCAAAAGTTGAACTTCAATAGGTGACTCGGGCTACACAAGGCCTGTTCAATCAATCATGCCAAGCCCAA
Organism: Syzygium grande; assembly: GCA_024733475.1. Classification (NCBI taxonomy): domain Eukaryota; kingdom Viridiplantae; phylum Streptophyta; class Magnoliopsida; order Myrtales; family Myrtaceae; genus Syzygium; species Syzygium grande. Next base: position 37,238,442 of record JAMXDD010000008.1, on the reverse strand, counting down.
CCCAATCCCAAATTTCAAAATTCCAATAATTCTGTTGCTATAACTTTTTGCAAATAACAAATATTCATAAGAAAATCATGATGAGATCCCATAATTTAGCATTTTACAGCTAATAAAGAATTTAAAAATTGCTTCATATTTTTTTTCTAGAAGTGAAGTAAGTGACTGACTATAGAATAGAATTTGGACCATTATGCTTTTTTTCTTTTTTTGGGCCAGACACCATACAAGGTTCACAAAGAAGAAACCTAGTTCTCAAATCTTTTTGGTAGCATGGGTTTTTACTCATTTTGGTGATGATCATATGGCCAAACACCAAGAAGTGCCAACATTAGAGAAGGCCACTTTAACACTTTTACCTAGAATTTTAATTAATAAGTTCATGCCACATAAAAAAATAATAGCAATTATCTCCGCATTCAATAAATTATTCTTCCATGAAGAATGTCTGTATCATCTCTCGATCTTTTACATTTTTGAAGCCAATGATTCATTTGAGACAATAAGATCTTTAATGACGTCATATTCCTTTTTAATTTCTTGTAATGATAAATATTTCTAGATGCTCAAGCGAGATTTTTCTTTTAGTCATCTATAGCTATTTTTCTAAAAAATGCAAAGAGAAAATTCATATTAATATTGTTGATAGATACATATAGTCATTTCAGGGGCAAGCAATAATAGATTATCGGGCTTAGTGCCAATTGCCAAATTACGAGCCACCATATAGATATTTTCGATACGTTATTTCGATCTCACGAATTCCCACATTCAATAGGAGAGAGAAATCATGCGTTTACATTTTAAGCTAGGTCCAATACATCTGTTAGTGATAACGCTGTACTATTTCGACAAAAGGTTCATTGACCGTCATTTATTGCTATACATGAAAATACAAAACCCACGCCAAAACAAATCCATATTGAGGAGTTTCCCTCAAAATTTATCCATGCTCACATTCTTGAAGAGAATCCATGGCAAGAGAGTTCCCTTGTTAAGGAACTTGGGGGAAACCCTAAATAAAATAAAATAAAACAAAAAGAGAAAAAGATAATGATCTCATCTTGAAAAAAAAAAAACAAAGTAATTTAGGCAATAATTACCCAATAAAAAAACAAAGAGAGAAAAAAAAAAGGAAATAATAATAATAATGATAATGATAATAACAATAATAATAAATTGAAAAAGGAAACCACAGGAAGGGAAGGGTTTCTATCTCCTTCCCCCTGTCGGCCGCACAACACTCTTCCCCTTCGCTTCGCTCTCCCCCTCCTCCGCAGAAGAGAGAGAAATACCCTAATCTCTCTCTCTCTCTCTCTCTCTCTACCTCCCTCCGTCTCTTTCTCTCTCTACCCCGATCGCTTCCTCTCTCTATCTCTTCAGCGATTCCGCCGTCGCCCGATTGGTATCGGTGCGCCGGCTCCGGCAGCTGTTCGTGGTGTTCCTCCTCGCCGCGATCGTCCTTCGTGTTTTTTTTTCCTTCTGGGCGTGTGGAGATCCTCTCCAGGGCGATAGATCTGAGTTATGCAGCAAGGTGATTCGGCGGTCCTGAGCTTGAGACCTGGTGGCGGCCGAGGGAGCAGCAGACTTCTCGCGCCTCGCTTCGACTCCTCGTCCTCCTCCTCCTCCTCGGCCTCGGCGTCGGCGTCGGCGGCGGCCTCCTTCGCCTTCGGCACCCTCTCCTCCGATCCCCCGCTCCTGCGCTCCCATGGCGGGCTCTCCGCGAAGGTGCGCTTCGAGCCCGCGGTGGCGCCCTTCCCCCCCAGCCCCGAGGGATCCCCCCCGCGTTTTCCCGATGGCTGATTGGTGCTCTGATTTATCGCCTGATTGAGTTTTGGATGCTGTGGGTGTTGCTATTGGTGCTGCGTGAATAAAGTTGCGTGCTTTCCGTATACCGTTGTTGTGGGATTTCGAGTCGCTTTGGTGGGTCCATCGGATTTTCGGTGCTCGAGTTAGATTACGAAAGATAATCCGCGTAATTTTGTAAAAGACTGGATCTTTTTATGAAAGTGAATTATTTTACGCGGATTGTGTCTTCTATTGGCTACGCATGATGTCCGAGCAGAACAAGTTGCGCCTTTTAGTGCAACAACTGCGAGAATGTGGTGTAGTTGCCCATTTGTTATTTATTTGGCAGACTTCCTCTTGCCGAAAATGCAGGAGATTTTAGAGTTTGGTTTTGGTTGGATAATATAATTGCCTGAAAAGTTGTTTTCCGTGATTAGTAGAGTAAGAGCTGAAATGTTTGTTCAGTAGCTTCAAACGAGAAGCCACTGAGCATCTGAAGCTTTTGCAATTCATTAAAAGCGTGATTTTTTTTTTTGTGCTGTCGTGTAACTTTCCCTGCATTGCATGATTGCTTTTACTGGTGCACCTATCATTTAGAGAGAAGAAAATCTTATGGGATGGTGGATAATTTTAATGTCCTAATTCTTGGCTGGGCACTCAGTACGTGTACCTGCTGTAAATATGGACAAAGAGAAATTTGTAGGCTTTAGGTGGGCATATGGTGAGCTTTTATTGCCCATAAAGGACCTGCAGACATGTTGATGGGTAGTGAGGAACTTCAATTTCATATGCCCTAAAAAATTTTCGAACTTGTATCGTGTTTTGTATGTGTGGATCATGATGGGAAGATGGAAAATTACCTGGTACATGGTGGGCGTCGCAAGAAAATCATTTGTCCATTCAAACTGAATCTGCTTTTCCTCCCTCATTTTTCCAAAAGCATATATTCAAGTAAATTTTAGTTCTTCCTTATACGCACTTGGAGCCTTTGTGTATACATACAAAAGGATTGATATGTACTATATTAGCAATTTTTTTTTCCTGAAGGCATCTTTTTGAACAATTAAAGGAACCCCTCCTTCCATTCTTTTGGAGTAAGATTACTGGAGGATGGAAACAAGAACTCCAACCTAATCAGATGCTCATTATTAGTGTTCTTGAGTTCCATCTTTCTAAATTTAAGTTTTGATTTGTTTATCCCCTCTGCATTTGGTTGACAAGTTTGGCAGCAGCTGTCTATAGCTTTACTCGTTTTTAGTAGGAAAACTTGGATGATGTTTTGGGAGGCTTATTAGGTTTTAGTGGGTTGGGTAACTGATATGAATGCTTGACTGCAATGTGGCAATTATTTGTAAACCATATGTAAAAATATAGTAAGGCGTTCTTGGGTTTATTTAGTCCACGGAGGGTTTCCTGGCGGATGCAAATTTTCTACCTTTCTAATATTGAATATTCTGTCTATAAGGCTCACTGAGCACATGATTTTCTTTGCTTTCAGAGTGGAGACACAAGGTTTGAGGGTCGGGAGCGCATTCGTTATACTAGAGACCAGCTTTTGCAGCTTAGGGAGGTAATAGTTTATTTACTGTTGGATAACTGTACTCATGAGATGCTCACGTGGAAATTTTTACTGCGAAGAAATGTGATTTTTTTTTTCTCAAAGCATTTTTCAGGCTTTTCACTTGCGTTTTCACCATTGTTCTCTAATGCTGTAGCACACATTGAAAGTAATGGGAAGCATTCTTCTCATGCATCAGATCTTCAAGTTATTTACTATCTTCTCTACCCTTTTTGTTCGATCGCCTGGGTTATTTACTGGAGTGCATGTGTTCTGTAGGCTGTTGAGCCCCATGATGAGATCTTGAAAATAAAAAAGGACATCGAGGCTGAAATTTTGGGTGATGATCAAAGCTGGGGCCGCGTAGAGAGCAATGTGAGTTACACTAGTTCATTTCAAAGTTGCATCGTACTCTTTTGTTCTTCTCCTTTTGGTTGCATTGGGGGAAGGATTACTTTGGCAGATGGAAGGTAGATCATTTACTTTTCTCAATTTTTTTAAAGGTGCTTTTATGGCGTTATGCTATGAAATTTATCCTTGGCGAAGGTACTTGGTTTCAGTGGTTTAACACTTTGACAAAAACTGTTTATACCTTTTCATTGTACTTGCCAGGCACCAATCCAACCTCAGACTCAAACTCGTTTTTCTGAGCCAGACAATCGTGATTGGCGTGGTCGTTCTGCCCAGCTTCCTACCTCTGGAGAGGAGAGGTCCTGGGAGAATATCCGAGAAAACAGAGATTCAAGTGGCCGTTCTGACTTTAGACAGCAGGAAACAAACCAAGTTAATCGCCAAGATCAACTTAACTCCCAGTTTGCAAGGGCACCGATCTCGTCACTCCAGGGGGTAATTATGTTTTACACCCCAAAAGAAATTATTTTTAAGTATCCATCAATGTTTGACCCATGTTTTATGTGTTTAGAACTGTAAGCTTCTTTTTGTTTTAGGGTAGTTCTTGTAGTTGTGGTAATAAAGAAGAATGCAATTCGTTTTGATTCCATGCATGTGTATAGTGAAATGCTCTTTTCTGCTTTCTTTTGATATCTCATTTTGAGATAATTTTTCATGCCATATTTTTGTTAGTGGTACACTGATAGGTGAAACCTTCTTAACTTGGTTTCCTTCCTGCTGGTAATTCATCCAATGTGAATAATCTCTTTGTTGGCACCCATATGCTCTTCAAAATAGGGAGGACCTGCTCCTGCTCTCGTCAAGGCTGAGGTGCCATGGTCCGCTAGAAAGGGTAATCTCTCAGAGAAAGACCGTGTTCTGAAGACTGTCAAAGGGTAATGTAAAGATATACTGCATCAGTCAGTATTTGCTTTGGATTAAAATGTCATAAGTTTTTAATGCTTTAATTAATTTCATCATGTGCAATCATGAGAATGTTCTCTCCATTACTTTCGGGATTTCTTGTGGGAAACTAAATCTAGTTCTGTATTTTTTTCTGATTGCCCATTGATGAAGAAGATGAGATTGAAAACTTCAAGCTTTAATCTGCATTTGGCAGTGAGATATAATCATATAAGATGCAGGTCATGCAATGGTTATGGGAAGGTTGTCACTTCTCATTGTTGTACTCATGATATATTCAACAGAGTATATGTTGTGTACAATCAACTTAGAGATGGCATGCATATGTCATGCATATGAATTATGTTGCCGCCTTAGCTTGCTTTATTGTGCTTCATTTGTTTGCCTTCAACCTATCCTTGATGAATTCATATGTTAAGTAACTCATGGACTTTCTCATAAGCAAGTGGTTTCACCTAGCTTGACTCTATTTTTTGGTCCAGTACCTTGATGGATCACAGCTGGACTGGTGTTGCTAGACTTGTCAACATTCCAGAGTTGGCTAATGCATCAAGTTTTGCCTTTTGATTTGTATGCAGGATACTGAACAAATTGACACCAGAGAAGTTTGATTTACTCAAGGGCCAATTAATTGACTCCGGCATTACAACAGCTGATATTCTGAAGGTTTCAGCTTTACAGATTCTTATGTGCTATTATTAATGGGTTGACCATCTTGTTCTGTTGTTACATGATTCTTTGGCATGATATGCAGGGGGTTATTCAGCTGATTTTTGAAAAAGCTGTACTGGAACCCACATTCTGCCCCATGTATGCTCGTCTATGTTCTGATCTGAACGAAAAGCTGCCTCCATTTCCCTCTGATGAACCTGACAGGAAGGAAATCACTTTTAAGCGGGTTCTCTTAAATATCTGCCAGGAGGCTTTTGAAGGGGCTGATAAACTAAGAGAAAAGTTAAGGCAAATGACATCCCCTGAACAAGAGCTTGAACGGAGAGACAAGGAAAGAATGGTCAAACTTCGAACTCTCGGTAACATTCGTTTGATTGGAGAGCTTTTGAAGCAGAGGATGGTACCTGAGAAGATTGTTCACCACATTGCGCAGGTTCTTACATGCACATTTTCTTTAGTATTTTAGTGTCTTTTGAAATCGCAGTCTCGACTGTTTCTCATAGTCTTACTCCCAAAGCAGGAGCTTCTGGGACCTGATAATAAAGTTTGTCCTGCTGAGGAGAATGTTGAGGCCATATGTCAGTTTTTCAACACTATTGGGAAGCAGCTTGATGAGGCCGTCAAATCACGGCGGATAAATGATTTATACTTCAGCCGGCTGAAGGAACTGACATCCAATACTCAACTTGCTCCACGGTTGAGGTTCATGGTTAAAGATGTACTTGACATGCGTGCAAATAATTGGGTTCCCAGACGAGAAGAGGTAAGATATTAGGTGTTAACAAATTTTTTTAAGTGACTTGAAACCTTATTTGCGTGCAAATGGAGGTTGCTGGTTTTGAGTTTCTGACCTCTTCCTCACTATATGTGGACCTATGAAGGTAAAAGCCAAGACTATAACCGAAATCCATTCAGAGGCAGAAAGAAATCTTGGTTTACGTCCAGGTGCTACTGCAGGCATGAGGAATAGCCGTGGCGTTGTTTCTGGTTCTCCTGGGAGCACAACTTCTGGAGGTTACCCAGTTACACGACCTGGTGCTGGGGGCATGATGCCTGGAATGCCAGGAGCTAGGAAGATGCCTGGAATGCCAGGAATGGACAATGACAATTGGGAATTTCCCAGGACTAGGTCAATGCCAAGGGGTGATGGAGCTGGAATGCAACCTCCGGGGCGGCTCCACTCGCCATCAGTTGGAAAGTCACCCTCACTGAATGCGAGGTTTTTGCCTCAAGGTAGTGGTGGGCTTATCAGTGGGAGGACCAGTGCGTTGTTACAAGGTAGTGGTGCACTTCGCCCTTCCAGCACAGAAGCTCCATCTTCAGTTCCTGCTCCTGCTCCTGCTCCAGCACCAGTGAAAACTGTTCCCATCGCATCAGTTTCACCTGTTCTTGACAAGCCAATGGCACCTGCAGTAAAGTTGAATCAGGATGAGCTTAGGAGAAAAACAAAGTCGCTGCTTGAGGAGTATTTCAGTGTGCTGATTTTGGATGAAGCATTGCAGTGTGTGGTGGAACTGAATGCTCCAGCTTACTACCCTGAAGTTGTGAAGGAAGCTGTTTCTCTTGCGCTAGAGAAAAGCCCGCCATGTGTTGGACCCATTGGCAAGCTCCTGGAGTTCCTGTTGACCAAGAAAGTTATTTCATCCGGAGACATAGGGACCGGATGTCTGCTGTACGCCTCTACGTTGGATGATTTGGGCATTGATTTACCAAAAGCGCCCCTCAGCTTTGGTGAAATTGTTGGGAAACTAGTTTTGGTCGGTGGATTGGACTTTAAGGTGATTAAGGAGATCCTGAAGAAGGTGGAAGATGACGGGTTCCAAAAAAGCCATACTTGATGCTGTAATGAGGATTGTGACTTCTGATCCTTCTGGTCAAGCTGTACTGAGTTCACAGGCGTCAGATATTGAGGAATGCAGGGGTCTACTCCAGTGAGCATTCTATAATATCGCATTGAGTAGTCCGGACCCTCACCTGTGTCAAATTTGTGTCTCGTATGCAGATTTGCAGGATGCTTTTTGGCAATTCTTTTTTGAGGCTAGCAACTTTGTACCAAGGGCCATAAGGCAGAGCTGCAGAGGGCAAAGTTAATTTTTGAGTTGTATATTGAGGTCATAAGATCCATGTTTTATTTAGGAGAAAGTTGAAAAGATAATCTTACTTTGGATTGCGGTTCATCCTCCCCCCGGGTGCTCGAGATGACTGGCCCGTTTGCGGGTTTAAAGTTTTGTATTCGATTAGTTTCCGATCATTTATCATTTTCTTGTTTTTGCAGGAATTCAGGTCATTGTTATTTAGGATTTGTCATAAACGCGACGCCTCGATAGTTACTTCTTAAGTTTGTTGTTATGCCCTGTTGTTTATTTTGTATCTTGCTCTCTAGGTAGGACTTTTCTGGTGTGTTATCATGCTTCAATTGTTTATTTACCCTGGGCTGGCTCCAGCCATTTGTTTATAACTGTGATCTGCTACTGTTGAACTATGGGAGGTTCTTGGGCTTGTTCGGTTTGGCTTGGCTTTGGGGAAATGTCTTTGGCAAAATGCAGAGGTTTTTGAGTTAAAACGGTTTTTCAAAATGCAAGTAGTGTTTGGTAATATATATTTTAAAATTGCGTTTGAAAGTAATTTTGGTTTAAATATCGTTTGGTAAAAATTAATTTGTGAAGGATTTTTGCTCATATTTAAAAAAAAAATTAGTAGAGAACTCGGCCACTACTGGTAGATCAAAATGGCCGTCGGCCAACCTCCGCCGACCAACCGACAGATCTAGCTGCCAGCTAGCCTCGCTTGAGGTTGCACGACCTCAAGCGAGGCGGCACTACCACCTAAGGGTTGCGCAACCCTCAAGTGGTGTTGCTTAGGTCGCGCAAGTCTCGCCACTGTCGCCTGGGGGTCGGCTTACCTTCGACAACTGCTGCTTGGAGGTCGCCTGATCTTAGGCGACGCCTAGGTGAAGCGACCTAGGTGTTGCCTGAGGTCCGGCGACCTAGGTGTTGCCTGAGGTCCGGCGACCCCAGGCGGCGGTCGCCAGCCTCCAATTTAGTTTCTCGAGAAGATGAACAGTGTGCATGAATAGTGCACTTGTATTCCTAAAATGCAACTTGTCAAAGTGCCTCTTGACCTACCTTGAGCTAAAAGACTTTAGAAGCTTTTGGAAATGCAATTACATTTCCCCAAAATACTCCAAAAAAATTACCAAAGGCCATTTGTATTTGGCCAAGGGACTTTAGAGCCCAAATAAGTATTCTAAATACTAAACCAAACAAGCCCCAAGCCTCTTCGTAAAGATTTGCCTGTGGAATGTTCAATGCATCGATCCATGAACCCATACTCGGAAACTGATTAAGTTGCTTTTCCATTGGAAAATTTATGATGCGTTTGTTTAGCTGGAAATCAAAGAAAATATTTTTCTAAAAATGATTACTTTTATTGCTTGAAATAATTATTAACTAATGAAAATATTTTCATTAATGTTATCGTGAACGATAAAAATATTATTTGTTCATTCGTTTTTTTAGGCAATATCAATAATAAATTTTAGAAAAATATTTTAATCATTTTTGTAAAACAAATGAATAAGGCGAAAGGGGTGGATTAGGGGTGTGCAAAAGAACCGGGATCTGCCCACACCGTTTGGGACCGCTTCGAACCGATGGTTCCTAAGGGAACCGGTCCGGTTCCCGGTTTTAATTTTTAAGAATCGGTGGGTACCAGTCTGGTTCCCGGTTCCCGTTGTGGAACCATCCACCCGGACTTGGACCGATAATATAATAATAATATTTATTTATTTTTTAATTTTTAATTAAAAAAATCTGACCAAAAAAATATTAAAAAAAAGAAAATATGAGAGTTGTTATTTTGTTTGCTTGCTGACTATTGTGAACTTGTGGCAAACTTCCACGTGTGATATATAATATAAGTTATGGATGTATTTGATGTGAAGCTTGTGAAATTGTGAACTTTGTGACGAATCTTGTTGTAATGTGTAATTGAACTTTGTGGCAAATCTTGTTGTCATTATTTCTAGGGAAAAAATCACCAAAAACCCCAAACTTTACCCCTGTGACACATTTACCCCGAACTTTTTTTGTGACACCAAAAACCCCAAACTTTGCTATTTGTGACACATTTACCCCAATATACTGTAACCTAGGGTATTTTGGTCTTTTTCCCTTTTTCTAATTTTTTTCTGTTTTTTTTTTTTTTTTTCGGCGGGGCTGCCCTCGCCGGCGAGGTCTCCGGCAACCTCGCTGACAAGGTTTCAGTGAGCCTCGCCCTCGCCCGGATCCGGCAAAGGCGAGCCTCGTTAACATCGGCCGGGCTTGCCCTCACTGGGCCCGGCGGGCGGGGGCTCGACGAGGCTGAGGGCGGCCCGCCCGGGCGAGGGGCGAGCCTCGCCCGACGCCGGGCGTTGGGCTCACGGAAACCCAGAAAAAAAAAAAAAAAAAACAGAAAAAAAATAGAAAAAGGGAAAAAGACCAAAATACCCTAGGTTACAGTATATTGGGGTAAATGTGTCACAAATAGTAATGTTTGGGGTTTTTTGTGTCACAAAAAAAAGTTCAGGGTAAATGTGTCACAGAGGATAAAGTTTTGGGTTTTTGGTGGTTTTTTCCCTTATTTCTAAGGGTTTTAGGCTCATTCAATTTGTTAGCTTAAATGAGAGCCTCTTGACTCTTGAGGCTTGGGCAGGTTATGTAGAAGCTTGAAAAGTTGTAGATGGCAGTTCTGCATCATACCATTTTAGATGGAAGTGCATGACTTCTGCATCATACTAGTGAAATCAAATGCCAAAGTAGGGGTGTTTTGTGTAAACTGAAGATGTATCACATGTGCATTAAGATAAGTCAAAGTAGCATGTGGAGAACACAACTCACCAACGGGCAAGAATTAGACCATTCCATTTTTTGATTTGTTTAGAAAAACTTGGTGGGACTGGTTCCATGGACTCTCCCAGGAACCGGACTGGACCACCGGTCCGGTTCTCGGGAGAGTCCATGGAATCGACGGGTGGTTCTCGGTTTCAATTTTTTGGAACCGGTCATTAGCAGATGGTCCATGGTTTTAGGGTAGGAACTGCCCACCGGACTATGCTCACCCCTAGTGGATTGCCCTGAAAGATGTCCTTCCATGATACTGGCAAGAGTCTTCTAACTTCCTTATCTTGTGGGATAACGACACAAATAGTCTTAAAATTTTAGCCTAATATGTAATGTCGTCTACAAATTTTTAATTTATTTAATATAATCTCTGAATTATATGAAAACATCTAATATTATTTTTTCATTAATTTAATTTTAGGGACAACATTGAATATTTTTGTATAGTCCAATGATTAAATTGAATATGTACAAAAAGTTCAAGCATCGCATTGAACAAATCAAAAATCCAAGGACGATGTTGCACATTTGACTAAAATTCAGGGATCATATTGAACAAATTAAAAGTTCAAAGATGATATTGCATATTAGGCCAAAATTGTAGAACCAATCGTATCATTTTCCCTTACCTTTTCAAAATCTTGTAGCTTTCACGAATATCACTCCTCTTTACAAGACGTTTTCGCTCAAGCTTCTTTCGATTTCGTTTAACGTTTTCGCTCAAGCTTCTTTCAATTTCGTTTAATGCTGAAGAATTGCAATTTTTCGAAAGATATAGCTATTGACATCTATAGAAAATTACATCTTCCCATGATATATGCATTAACTTTTCGTATTTTTCTGATTATTATGCGTTACACATTTGAATTCTCAATATTTCAAACTTGTGTAAAATTATGACAATATCGCACATTACTAAAAACAGTATATATACATATACACGTCTTTTTGAAAATGGTAAAAATTATAGCTTAAAACGTGCCATGATCATGGAACACACATTACCGCTTTCCCGAAAGAAAATTAGGTTTTTTGGGGGACAAGCGCTTCCACATAGGCAATAATAGTCAATCATTATCATATTTATTATATTTGGAAGGGATATGTGTATTAGAAAATTCAAAATTTATCACGAAAATATAATTAAATCTCAAAACTTGCGAAAAGTGTAATCAAGTTTTAAAATCTATCAAATTTGTGCAATCGAGTCATTTCATTAACTTCATCCAATTTGGCTAACAGAAAATACTGACATGACTTTTTTTTACTATTTTCTCTATCATAGGTGGCGATGAGGTGGTTAAAGTGATGTTGTTTTAGTCCAAATCTGATTTTTATTATAAATTGTATATAAATTAAATTTTAAAAAATAAGCTAAAATTTAAAAAAAATATGGAAGTAAAACCATGCGATGAGGGCTGGCGATGGTGAAGGAATGGTCAATAGGGTCACCGGCCAAATCTGGGCAAGGGTCGCGACCTTCCTCTAGATCGAGGGAGGGCTATCACTAGTGACCAACCCCCGCTAGTGGCGGCCCTCAGCCTGAATGACCCTTGCCCGATCTAAGATAGGGTAATGATCCTTGCCCAAATATGTGCGGGGGCTTTCAAGCCCTCGTAGTTGTCGACCATTCTCCCAACATCGATAGTGGGCGCGGTTTTTTTTTTTATAATAATTTTAGCTTGTTTTTAAATTTAATTTAAACAAAATTTGTATTAAAAATTAGATTTGAACCAAAAAGAAGTCGTTTTAGCCTTTTGGTTTGTGTTTTTGCCACGTCATCACCACATAGGAGAGAGAAAATATTAACAAAAGTCATATAGTTCAAGAAGGACTCAATTGCACTAATTTGACAAGTTTTAGAACTTGATTATACTTTTTGCAAGTTATTATCTTTTTTTTGTCTGACTTATCTCTAATTCTTCTCACTTTCAGGCTTTTACTTTGCTTCTTTTCGACAGCCGTGATACTGACGTCCTCACCACCCCCAATCCCTTTACCAGCAATTGCAAGTTTTCAATTACTCTTTCCTGACAAATTTTGGAACTTCCGGTTAACATATCCCGATTTGAAAAGATCGCCTTCAAAAAAAAAAATCGGCTCATCAAAGCACATCACACGCATTAAAAAAAAAAAACAGAAAATAGCGATATTTATAATTTTCCGGCGTAATTATGAGACTAAACTAAAAATCAGATATTATTTATTTACATAGGAAAAAAGAGGACAGGACAAAATTGTAACTCGTGACTCTCTCTCTCTCATCAACTCCCGACTCCAACTCGGGCTCGGACAAAGGGTTCTATAAATCTCGTCCCCGGCCCCTCCCGACACCCGCCCCCTGTGCTCAGCTGTAGAGAGAGAAGCAAACTCTTCTCTCTCTCTCTCTCTAAAAATTCAATCTTTGTTCTTGATCGCCTTCTCGTTATTCTTCTTCAATCCCAGATTCAGCGTCTATTGCAGCTGAATCGGGAGCACGGTTGATTCTCCCGTGTCGCGGCGGCGGCAGCAAGCGGCTGCTCGTGGGTCTGATCGATCGGGCGGGTGCGCGCGCGCGGGATTGATTGATTGATTGATTGATTGATTGTAGCCGCTCTAGCGAGGGAAGATCTCGAGTGATGCAGCAGGGTGATCCGGCGGTCCTGAGCTTGAGACCTGGTGGCGGTCGAGGCAGCGGCAGACCTCGCTTCGATTCTTCTTCGGCGGCTGCGGCGGCGGCGGCTTCTCTCGCCTTTGGGTCCCTCTCCTCCAGTCTCCCTCTCTCGCGTCCTCATGGCGGTGCCGCCACCGCCGCGAAGGTCGCGCTCGACGCTCGACTTTTGTTCCGTGCCCGTTTCGAACTTTTATCTTTCGGTCGTCATGTCCTTAGCGGGATTCAATCCCGATGCGACTAGATTAGGAGAAGCGCCGGGAGGTGATGGAATGTGTGATGGAATTGGAAAGTTTCTGGATCGTGTGGGAAATTGTGAACTTTCTGGGTGGGCAACCATAAAAGATTTGTTTTTACTTGCTAGTGTATCGGGTTGGGATGGTTTTGTTCGTCTGTTCGACTGTTTGACTTTGAATTGTTTCCAAGAAATTGATTCAGTTGAGGTATGAGGTAACAGAACACCGTTGTCTGAAATTGAATTATTGAACCCCCGACGTTGGTTAATTGTGGCTATCGTGTCTCGTGCTAAATTTCCTCAATGTCTGAGCTTTTTAAGTAAAGTGCCTGGTACACAAGTTCTTGCGTTAGCAATTTTTGGCTGTTCCTTTATTTGTTCTTGAATTGGTGTTATATTCGTTTTCAGAAAAATAGTGAGATATCATGGGCTAGTCGACGTAGCAGATCTTTCTTATTGCTTTAGATCAGAGAGAAGGAATGAATCACCGGGGATGTGTTATCATAGCTTCCATAATGACTTCCTGCACTTTTTTTGTATGGCTTCTATTGTTTATATGCCGTCTCTTTATCAACCTGGCAATTAAGGCCACTTTGTCTCTTTCTTGTGACATATGTAATAGCAATACTTTTGTGAGCTTCCACCCGGCGTCTTGTAGACCTCACTCTCGTGTAATGTTTTTAGAGTACCTGGGTAGTGTAGTAAGTTTTAGTTTTCGTTTTATGTCTTCAATTTTGTGAAGTAGGTCTAAATGAGCTAAGAGATTAAGTCAATTCTGTACTTCCTTGTCAAGGTTGGAAGCTGTTATAGTTTGTGAGAACGTTTCTTTAGGTCCTACTTTTTAACTACTCATATCGGTGTAAAGCAGCTTAGAAAATACTGTGGCTGGATTATGCTAAAGCTGCATGTTTTTCTATTTATACTGCTTTGTCTTGATTGAGGTGTTTTTTATTGCTACATTGCTACCTTAATACATGATAAGTTGCAAGTTTACGATAAGTTTTACTATAACAAGCTCCTGAAATATTATCCTCTGTTGCTCCCAGCCTGGGGACTCACGGTTTGAGGCTCAAGAACGTGTTAGATACACCCGAGACCAGCTGTTACAGCTAAGAGAGGTAGTGATCTATCTTTCCTTTTCAACTATTTGTTTCCCTATGTTGATGGAGTCATTTGTTTTATTTCCATAGGAGCAGTATATATTTTCTGTTCATCTTAATCTAATTTTCCTTTGTGCCATGTCTATCCTTCTTCTTGAAAATGATGTCTAGAAGTATTTATAATTTTTTTAAGTCCACTTTTACTAAAGCATTCGGTGGAAGTCACCTTTGGTGTCAAGGTAAAAGCTATGAATGGTCATTGACTTCCAAGAAGATGTCAAGTCTCTATTTTGCCCTTCCTGTTTCAAGTTGAATTTCATATTAAGATCCTAATATACTCATTTACTGTTACTCTGTGTACTTGTAGGCTAATGAGGTGTGTGATGATATTCTGAAGATAAAAAGGGATATTGACGCCGAGTTTTTTTGGCGAAGATCAAAACTGGGGAAGTGGAGAGAACAATGTAAGATTTCCTTCATATTTTTCACTTTCTTTTGCCTTTTCCTTCCTTTCTTGGTGGAGATAAAGTGGACAAGCGATTTGTTTCTTTTCTGTCAATTGCATTCTGAGGAGATCTCCTAATGGTGTTTCAATGGTTTCATGCTGGAAAGCTCTAGGTTTTGTATTTGGTGTTGCTTTAGCTTTAGTGACAGAGTGATAATTACATTGTTACCCCATACAACAATATGTTCTTTCCCCAACAGGCGCCAAATCAAATGCATAATCGCTTTTCAGAGCCAGACAATCGTGACTGGCGTGGTCGGAATCCCCCGGTTCCTGCTGCTGTGGAGGAGAGGTCCTGGGAGAATATCAGGGAAAACAGAGAGTTTGGTAGCCGATCTGACTCTAGGCAGCAGCAACTGAACCAATTTAATCACTCAGAGCAACTCAACTCCCAGTTCACAAGAGCACAGATCTCTTCTAATCAGGTAGCATTAATTTCTGGCTAAACTTGCACAACTCACTTTCTGGAAGTGTATCTTAGTTGTTCTTATCTAATAGCCAGAGAAGTATGATTCACAAAAGCTATCGTTTCTTGGCCACAGTGATAGGTTGTATGTGTTTTCTAGTCTCCCTTAAGTAATTATGATACACCTCTTATTTGCTTCTGAAATTGAGATCTTTGTCAACTTTACGTCATGTTGTTATTTTAACTTCCTGTCTCTGCTATGGTACCTTGTTGATTGTCAAAGTTAGAAGAAATATTGTATTGATAGTTAGTTGAAATATTGGTCAAGTCTTATGAGGATAGTGGGATCAGGCTTGCATCCCTTTTCCATGCATACATGCACTTGTGCAAGTGGTGTGTTTCCTTTTTTTCCCCTTTTATCCTTGGGTGGGGGGAGGGTTGTAGAAGCCAGGAGTATTGTGCTGTATGAGGTTTCACTTGCCTATGGAAGAACAATGTTGTGCCATCAAAGATCAGATTATGCCTTCGTTAAATGCATCGATGACTGCTTCACCTGCTTATTAAAATGAGTTTCTGACTATGTGTTGTCTCATTTGGCTTCACTTATGTTGATCGGTTGACCAGGGGAGGTCCTGCTCCTGCTCTTGTTAAAGCTGAAGTGCCTTGGTCAGCTAGAAGGGGTAATCTGTCAGAAAAAGACCGTGTGCTGAAGACTGTAAAGGGGTGGGTAATTCATGTTTTACAATGTTTATCTAATGAATTGTTCTTTGCGGTCTACTTAATATATATGTACAGTACAGTTTTATTTTTTCTGAAGTGTCATTTTTGGTTGCTGATGTTTGGTGTGGTCGCATTCTCAATGCGATTAAGCTCCCGATCCTTGAGGATTACAAATAGCCAGAAGGATAGGTTTTGAAGTCCTCATTTCTTTCGACACAAAAAAAAAGGTCCTCGTTTCTTGAATATAAGCATGGATAGTTAATATAATAGTCTGTCAAATAATTTGCTTGGCAGATTTTCAAGCCGGACAAATTAACTCTCAAGTGATTTCATCATAGGATTTTTTTATCATGACTCGCAACTCGGCATTATTTTTTGCAAGTTATCTGCATTTCATGATCTTTAGAAGGACCATCTCATATATGCGTTTCGGATTCATAAGCATGCAAATTCTTACCTTGCCTTCTCAGTATTTTTACTTCTGTGTCATAATGTTTAATTCCTCTATGCCCGTCTATCAGTATAGGTACTCCAAGATAATGTCAATGAGAATTACTGTTCTTTTTTATGTACTTCCTGTACCCAGTTGCTTTCTACGTGATTGACTGATCTTGATATTCTCTTTTGAGCGTCGTTTTTTCAAACTTTCCTCGTGCGTTAACTTTTTCATTGCTAGTGTGGGATTTTCTACGCCATCGACCTCATGTTTTCAGGCTTATGGCGGTGTCGACGATTCTAATTTGTATGCAATAAATTCTTAGTGGAGATCAGATTGTGGTTCCTGTTTGTTATCTTCCCTAACCATGTTCCATCTTTCCATGCTTGAGTATGTGATCTAACTAATTTCATGTATCGACTTTCTACTTTTGTTTCTTGACATGCCACCTTATGAGGTCCTCTTTGCATTCCTCATGGAGATTAGTCGAAGCAATTGCATTGGTTGTTTTAGACACGTATCCCAGTTAGGATTGACTCTTACAGTGGATAGTACTTTCTTTTCAGGATTCTGAACAAGCTGACTCCTGAGAAGTTTGATCTACTCAAGGGTCAGCTCATTGACTCTGGAATAACCACGGCAGATATTTTGAAGGTACCTGCATTTTCTTTTCTCCATTTTCATACTTGCATTTCTATTTATCATGAAAACTTAAGTTTTTCTTGCAATACAGGGCGTAATACAGCTTATTTTCGAAAAATCAGTGCTGGAGCCCACTTTCTGCCCCATGTATGCTCGTCTGTGCTCTGATCTCAATGAAAGGTTGCCCCCCTTTCCCTCTGATGAACCAGGCGGTAAGGATATCACTTTCAAGCGAGTACTTCTAAATAACTGCCAGGAGGCATTTGAAGGTGCTGAAAATCTAAGGAAAGAGTTAAGACAACTGACTGCCCCTGAGCAAGAGCTTGAGCGAAGTGAAAAAGAGAGGATGCTCAAACTTCGAACGTTGGGAAACATCAGATTGATTGGGGAGCTTCTGAAGCAGAAGATGGTCCCCGAAAAAATCGTTCACCACATTGTTCAGGTTTTGATAAAACATTTTACTTATCCAGTTCTTTTTAACTTCTATAATTGTATTGAGGTGACTCCTTGTATGCTCAATGAACCAGGAGCTTCTAGGAATTGATAATAAGACATGTCCTGCCGAGGAGAATGTTGAGGCTATTTGCCAGTTTTTCAAGACCATTGGGAAGCAGCTTGATGAGAGCCCAAAAGCACGGCGTATAAATGATGTATATTTTAATCGGTTGAAAGACTTAACAACCAACACTCAGCTGGCTCCAAGAATGAGGTTCTTGGTTAAAGATGTTGTTGATTTGCGTGCGAATAACTGGATTCCTAGGCGGGAAGAGGTGACATTTTAGATGTTAATTGCTGTTTTTTTTCTTTTTTTGGATTTCTTTTTCTCCTTTCATTGTCTAGATTTCGTTCTTATTACCAGCTCCATCACTCCTTCCTTCAAAGAGTTAGGCCTGGGAAGCTTACTTGGAGGTGCTTTTTGAATAATTAACATGTCCACCCATATTTTGACTGTGATGTTTCTGTATTCTCTTGTACAGGTTAAAGCAAAGACTATTACTGAAATCCATTCGGAAGCAGAAAAAACTCTTGGTTTACGTCCAGGTGCAACTGCAAGCATGAGAAGTGGCCGTGGGGTTGCTTCTGAGTTGCCTGGGAGCACGAGTCCTGGGGCTTACCCAGGTTCCCGACCTGGCACTGGAGGGATGATGCCTGGCATGCCTGGAACCAGGAAGATGCCTGGAATGCCTGGCATAGACAATGACAATTGGGAATTTCCTAGGACCCGGTCAATGCCTAGGGGCAATGGATCAGGCACACAACCTTCTGTGCGGATCCAGCCATCTGCTAGAATGTTGCCATCACTGAACCCTCGATTGTTGCCTCAGGGTAGCGGTGGCCTTATTAGTGGTAGGCCTAGTGCACTGTTACAAGGCAGCAGTGCCCCTCTTTCTCGTCCTTCAAATTTTGTCGCTGGCGCTGAAACTGTATCTCAAGTCCCTGCACCTGTTAAATCTGTTCCCATTGCATCTACATCACCTGTTCTTGAGAAGCCAGCAGCTCGCGTTGCTGCGAAGTTGAACATGGACGATCTCAAGAGAAAAACGTCATCTCTTCTTGAGGAGTACTTTAGTGTATTGATTTTGGATGAAGCGTTGCAGTGTGTGGAAGAACTTAATGCTCCAGCTTACTACCCTGAAGTTGTCAAGGAAGCTATTTCTCTTGCTCTAGAGAAAAGCCCGCCCTGTGTTGAACCCGTTGGTAGGCTTCTCGAGTTCCTGCTTGCCAAGAAAGTCGTTTCATCTAGAGACATAGGGACTGGGTGTTTGCTCTATGCCTCTATTTTGGATGACGTGGGGATTGACTTGCCTAAAGCACCAAACCTCTTTGGTGAAGTTATTGCAAAGTTAGCTTTGATTGGCGGATTGGATTTTAAGGTGGTTCAGGAGATCCTTAAGAAGGTGGAAGATGACAGGTTTCAGAAGGCCATATTTGATGGTGCATTGAGGAATATTGCTTCTACGCCTTCTGGTCAATCTGTATTAAATCTGCAGGCACATTATATCGAAGGATGCAAGAGTCTACTCCAGTGAGCATAGTACCTTTATAAAGCCAACTGCCTGAGATTCTTCTGGCCACTGAACATGTGTTTCCCATGAAAACTCAGCATGCTCCTGTTCACTCTTTCAAAGGCGAGAAGGCTGTCTTATGCTGTTGTAACTTGGTGCCACTGCGGATAGCCCATTCTTGAGTCGTATGCTTTTCTGGGGGACATAGTGTCTTGTTTATCTAGGAAAGACAGAGCATCACACCATGGATTTTGTTCTTTCGTGTGGCCAATTGTGCCATGATGCTTGAATAGGATGGCCCCTTTTGGGGGGTTCTGGTAGTTTTGTATTTGATTGATTTTGATATCATTCTTAACGACTTTCAGTGATTTAAATTATTGTTAATGGGGATACTCATAAATGCAAGGTCTTTACTTATTACTCTTGGAAAAATGTGTGCTGTTTGCGGTATGTCAAAACTCCCTATGTGCTTTTCCATACCTGTTTTGAGATCGCTGACATGCATTCTTGTGGGATTTCCTGTTGGAAATTAGAGCTTGCGTTGTGTTTAATGGCGTTAGGTTGTTTTCTTAGGGTGTCACTGTAGCCTGTCGAGATATCAATGCTGTGGATCCACTGTGTGGGATAACGTATTTGCTTTTCGGTCCATCAGATGCAGGTGCACCAAGTGTATAATTTGCCTGGAGAGTGCTACAAAGAGTTTTGCTTAGATAAGACAGGTACATTGCACAGATAAGCACTCGTGGCCTTCTTGTTTTAGGAGGTCTTTAGAATCTTAATGTGATCATTTACTCATTCAAACCGGGTTCAAGAGAGGTAGTATAGCCTTGAACTCAATCAGTCTTCACATGGCAGCTGAAGATACACGCCAGATTCATGAGTTGCATGAACGGTTGACTTACGCGTCGGACATGAATTGACTGTGAAAAAGAGATGGTAGGGACAATGTAACCCTGGGGCTCATCTTTCGATGGATGGCTCCACTTTTTCCAAATTTGTTGCCCTTTTGTTGCATCTTTTCATTGCTTGTCAAGGACAAAGCTCAACTAATGTGAGAAGTAGTACTGTAAGAGCTGGTTACTTATACGCTTTGTGATATCATGTCGCAATCTTTCTCACGGGAGTAAACCGGAGAATTGACTCGAAAAGAATATAAGAAGCATGAGATGAAGATATGTTTTTCGAATTCCATTACAGTACCAAAACATTAAATCAAACGATTCAATTAAACAATTTAGGTTTTTAGATCTGTTGACAGCGGTGTATGATATAATTCCTGAAGTTCGAAATATCAAAAGGGGGTCTATTATTTCTCGTATAAAGATGGCTTAGCCGTAGCAACCGTGTGCACATGCCATTTTAACAAAATTAGGTTTTAGCCGTCGAGATTGTCTTGGCTTCTCCAATTTGGTGCTCCACCTAAAGTCATTGCTACCACCTACTTGTGCTCGTTCAAACAGAGATATTTTCTTTCCTCTGCAATTATCAGAGCTCTATAAAAGACACAGTTATCTTCTGGGTATGTGGACCAGAAGGTATCTCCTCTTCCTCAACTATGGCTGTTAAGAGACGGCAACTCATGCCCTCACTGATCACACTTGCTTTGCTACTTCAATGCCCCGCAGGTTCTGCTCATGAAGTTCAAGAAGGATGTCGGTTGAAGGCACGGACACGGAGCAAATGGAGAAGCATGGCTTTAGAAGTTGTAACCACTTGTGGATGAAGTTGGTGTGCGAATAGAAGGCCTGAAGTGCAGTTGTAAAGCGCACTCAAAGTAAATGACTGCTGGTGATTGATTGTAATTAGTGGGCCATACAAGCGGTGGTGTGTGATTAGGGAGAAAAAGTACAAACTCGCGCTCCCAATGCATTTTTATCAGTTTATCAAAGTTATTGTCTTTTCATTTTCCATTATCGTTCATCATTTTCCGGTACTTTTCTTTTAAATTTACTGTTCATCTTCACTAATAAATCGAGTGAATTCCTATCCAAAATCACCGTAGAACCCACCAAATATCTACTTTTAGTGAAAGATTTTTCACTATCCGGATGAATCACCCATTTTTGGTGAAACATTTACGATTCGACCTTGATCACTCACTATTTGTTATGGAAACAAGCGATCGAATAATAAAATAGGAAGAATAAGAAAAGTAAATCGAACACCAGATTTATACAGTTTGGCCAGCGTGACCTTTTCAATATATATCAAGCAATACAATGAAGATTACAACCAAACTCGAGTTATTCATATACTCCTAATGTTAATCAACCCCTAGTTACATTCAATAACTCACACGGTATTTAATTTCATAATTCCTCACGAAATAATCTCTTAATATCACAAAAAAATTAACGAATTCTAGCACAAGATTAATTGCCTGTGACTCTTGAACTCTTGGTCTAATTCTACCAGCGGAACCCATCGAAAAAATCCGCAACCAAACACGCGAAACAACTCTTCAACAACGAGCACAGTAACAGCACACCTCTATATCAAAACCTAGACGTGGAGTCCTACCTCTCTTTGCCGACTTCAATTAGGGTTGTAATTCCTTTTTTCTTTCTCTGACCCAATTGGCCACACTTTCCTTTCTTTCACGGTCAAAGTCCAATATCCCTTTGGACTCCAAAGTGGAAGCGAGAAACATACTCCAACTCGTGAAAGAAAGTTTCTGTATCTGCTTACACGAGTTTGGACGACTACAAGAAATCCAAATTTCCGACTTTCCTTTAATCGACTCGGCTTTCTCGCAAATCATTTGGGGTCAGATTTCATTCACGGATTCAAACTCGAGACATATTCAACACTATCCAACGTCCAAGAAACTCTTGTTAATTTTTCAGCTCACCAAATTAGTTTAATGTATAGCTTTTATTCAATATGACAAATGATGAGCCGTCGTCGAGACTTCAACTTTCATCTACTTATTCGTTTAGCTTAATGGTCCACCAAACATTATGGAATTGATTATCATTACTCAAACCAAAAAGCTTTTTGCGCACCATCTTGAGGGCCAACGGTGTCTTCTTCCACTCATCGGCTGAGATGAGATGGGCGTGCATACTCACTTTCCTTGTCGTCTCCTTCTATGTCGTCTCTCTTACTGTTTCCATCTTCTGTAGTTTCAAGGTTTTGCTCACGAAGCTCACATGGCGTCCAGGAAGGATAAGATCCTGACTAACGTGGACACCAGGAGGGAACCAATGAAAATGAAGGCGTCATGCGAAAAGGTCTTCTGCTACAAGTAACGCTGGATCTTACAATTTAAGGCAATGCGAAATAATGAAGAACAATAAAAGGCACAAAAGATTTGGCCTAATTCCAAAAGAAAACACCAACTTTATCTTGAGTGACGTTTTCGGTCCGAACTCTTTTTTATCTCGTTAAAAATCACCAATTTTCACTTAAATTCCAAATGTGGCCCTATTGACTTAGAATTGTTAATTGTCCAATGTGACTATTCCACGTTAGCAATAAATCCACGTCGCTTCCTAACTTGATTTAGAGAACTATTTATTGTCTTCTTTTCTAAGCCACAGCCTGAAAAATAACAATGAAGTTGTTCATGATCTTCTTCACTTCACCAGCAAGTTAAAAAGATCTCTATATTGAATCTCTCCGGTCGGCCTCCACTGTTTCGTCATAATATGAAGTTGTGGATCACCACCCGTCGAGAGACCCATGTGCAAGATCCGCCAAGCTCACGACCTGAACCTTTTTTGCCGAAACGAGCCCAAGCCCTCGTCCTGAATTTTCAAAGTCTAAGTTGAATGGACATTAATCAATTGATCTCGTTTAGTGATGAACATTAATAAATGGATTTTGTTGGGAAAAAAGTAAAGGAGATTCTAAAGCTATGCCCTACCAAGTACTTGTAACAATCTACAAGATCTCAAGCTTTGGTTAACGAGGGCTAAATTTGGGACTCAAGTAAAAGTTAATAATTTTTATTAAAATAAAAAAAAAGTTTGGGCCAAAATTATCACTTGAAGTAAAGTTGGTATTTTTTTTTTTGTAAATTAGCCCCAAAAATTTACATATTTTTCATGAGAAGAGCTGTGGATAACGAGCAGCAAATAATCCACTATTATTAAAAGATCATAGTTACAAATGCTCACACGCTAGAGTATTTTTCACATCTAAATTAAGTCTAAACCAAAATATTTACAAATAAACAAACAAATCAATTTGGATATAAAACTTATAACACAAATCCACTTGTGTTGCAGCTCCTGCCCACGATCATGCAAAGAGGTCCGCACGCCACGATTTTTCTTTTCGTTCTTCCTGCTGCAGCTCACAAGATGTCACTGGGTGGCTGTCAAAAACTCCCTCTTTTGTGCGGCTACAACTTTCGAAGACAGAACCCACTAGCGGCCGCACTACAAGGAAAGGACGACCCAGGGCTATGGCAAAACTCTGAACAGTACATGCTCACCCCACACATAAATACATATATGTTGTAGGATGGTGGGCCCTTCTTAAAACCCTCGTATCCAAGACGAGTGAGCAACAAGTTTTCTAATTTAAATTCACTCCACGTTCAAACCGGAAGACTTATCCAATTGAATCCGATTCCATAAACAGCTTAAACTCGAGACATTAATTCAATAGTTGGAGCTCATTGCGCACCTTCGGTTTCTAAACAATGTATAGAGAATTGAAGATTTATGGTGCATTTGATTTGGTACATGAGAAAAGCCTTTGGCCAAATGCTAGCCTTGGCGAGGTCCCAAAAAAATTTGCCAAACACTCAAAATTTTCCTAACGAGCTGTTGAGAAAGCTGAACCAAACGCTTCCTAAGATTGCGAAAAGTGATTCGGTACTTTAGAAGGGTGAATGACTTGAAACTTCTGTCGTGCTTCATCCCTTCATTGCAGTAAGTCTGAGTCAAGGCTTGTCCTTATTGGAGAGATGAATGCTCCGATGTCCGTCGGATGCAAAATGATGGTTTGTGGTCTTAGGGGTATAACACTCTAGGCGTCTGAAAGATTTCCAGCATGTAGAGGAAAATAGGTTCTGCAATATGATATGTAATGTTAAATCAAGTTCTACTTTCAAACCCATCATCACACAAATAATACTTGTTCGAGAGAGAGAGCGCAAATTAGACATGAGAAGTCTTTTCAGAGAAGTAAGCTTGCTTAAGCAGATATAATACGCAAACCACATGTAACAGATTTGGCTTCCTGCGACTTCTAAGAAATTTGAACTTATTATTTTGTTTTTTTTACTTAGAAGAGATTTTAACTTAGCCATAGGCTAGAGTTGTCCAATCCTGCATCCACAGGAGCAAATTCGAACGGACCCCATTAAAAAAGTCGAGCAAAGTAAGATTCGCCTTCGTAGGATTTCCACGATGTTAACCATTTCTGCAAACCTTTCCGGAACTCCATTGGCAAACCACGTGAAAATGGAATACTGATCCGATTTTTTGGGAGAAAGCATCTAAATCTGGTAGCCAATGTGCTCTCGAGCATTCTGCAAGAAGGGAAAAAAAACAAGTAGCGAAAAAGTTTATGATCTGTCAAAGGAGCAACCCTTTATTCTTCTCTTGGTTGCAAGCATCTACCATGAAAACATTTGACACAGCCGGAGCCCCACAACAAAAAGCAGATTCTTTGTGTTTCAATTCCATTTCCTGTATTGATAAGAGATCAGCCGCCAGATGGAACTTAAGCATCCTACTGTCCCGTCTCAATGAGAAAGGAACGCTATACGCATACTTGAGAATATCGCGTTTCGGTGAAATAAACCCTCTTCTAGCAACAAAGCATCATTTCAACAAGACTGCGTGTATATAGAGCGAAGGAATTGATTAAGTTAAAAGCACAGCAGGACTTGATTAGCACCAGCATACTTATTGACCCAACTCTTTATCCCTCAGAATTTCGGGTTTAACCAAGCTCTGATATGAGGAGACTATTACTCGCATGCCTCTTCTTCGTCATCTGCAGCAAGGTTCTCTCCTCCGAATCTGAAGGCACTCTCAGACCAGCCCATAATCATTACAAGCCGAGAGAGGAGGAAAGTTCAGGTAACGTAAGCTCTTAGAACTCCTTATGAAGTGTTCTCCACAAGATGAAACTTTCAAAGCCAAATTTTGCATGCTTAGTTACAGTCAGTCCTTGCTGTCTCTATGCAGCTGCCCTTGACTTGATCAGCAAAACAGAAGAGAAATACCATGAAAGGAAAACCAAAGAGAGAGACTATCAAAACAATCAGGGGGAAGTTCAGAAAGTTCATAATCTGAACAGTGTCAACAAAGGAAAGGGCGTTTATGGTGGCGGGGATCTCATTAAGCCACGTAAAAAGACTCACAGTGGTGCACCCTCCAATGTGCTTCATGCTTCTTTCCTGTCTGCAGCAGTGGGGCCAGTAGTAGTTGGACTCGTCGCTGTCACTCTGCTCTTCCAAGTTTAAGTGTGTGCAGTTCTACTTGGGATGGAGACGCTGGCAAGAAGCACTACCACTCCCGTAAAAGCAGGTCAAAATTTGGGTTCCTCTTCTCTTGTAGAAGCTTTCTTTTCATTTGAAGTTCGAATACAAGCAATAACTGCTTTTTCTTGCTCATCACGTGAGCACTTTCAAGCCAATTGGCACAGTTTTCTCTTGACTGCAGTCGCTGTAGAGATGCACAAGCTTCTCATATAATCCCCGAAGCAAACCATGATAAATAGCTCTCGCTCTAATTTGGCTTGTTTGCCATGATCTCCACAGTAGACCGAAGTTATTTACAATAATGAGCTCAAGAGAGTCACTATCAATGATCTAATGTCAATTTGTACTTTACTGCCAATTCACCAATCACCAACATCTACATCTGCTATCGACACATCTTGATCAATTGCATGACAACTTAATCTAATCTGGTTGCCAATTAATTCATCACAAGAGTGAGGGAGGTCAGCAGAGATTAAGAGCCTACATGGGGAGACTTAGGCTACGTCTGCGACATTTTTTTCCTTCGTTTTGCCTCTTCGCCTTTAGCTTTCTCATTTTCCCCGTCATTTTTAAGTGGACAATCTGACCGATCTACATTAGTTCACGCTAAAGCAATCCCAGTACATCCGATATGGAACAAGAAATATCACATTAATAGTCACATCAATTCAACACAACGTTATTCTTGGCCAAGTATACAGTGAAATGGGCACAGTACTAAACCGTCAAATTGCAGCATACAAAGGCCAAAGATGGTGAGAATCAAGAAATGCTAGGCAGCATAAAGTGGACGCCGGTACTCATCGAAGAACTCCTCGCGGTTGACAAATACAATCGCATAGAGAGCGTATATGATTCCTGGGACGTAACCCAGTATCGTCAGCAACAGGCAGATCCAGAACTCAACCTGCAAAATGAACAAAGACAGAACAAATTAAGCCCCAGACAGCAAAGGATGCAACAGGATCTTAGATCGCTGAACAAATGCCGAGGGCGTAATCGGTGACAGATTCAATAATCAGATTATCCAGATAAACAACAGACGATGCAGACCCACATGAGTTGGCAGATTAAATTTTTCATGAGGAATGCTCAGTGAATTCTTATCGAGAGATCAAGCCAAAAGACACCCTGCAAAAACCAAATAAGGATAACAAATTTACTTTTCAAAAAGCGATCTTTTCGTATCAGAGAGCAAATAAAAACGAAACGAGGAAAAGGGCATCTCAAACACCCTGTGAATTCTTATCGAGAGATCAAGCCAAAAGACGCCTTGCAAAAACAAGCTAAAGATAGCAAATTTACTTTTCAAAAAGCGATCTTTTCGCATCAGAGAGCAAATATAAACGAAACAAGAAAAAGGGCATCTCAAATACTCTGTGAATTCTCACCGAGAGATCAAGCCAAAAGACACCTTTGCAAAAGCCAGCTAAAAATAACGAGTTTACTTTTCAAAAGACGATCTTTTCCGCATCAGAGAGCCAATACAAACGAAACAAGAGAAAGGGCATCTCAAATTCTCCACAATTCAACGAGAGAGAGCGAAAGAGAGACAGGGAAGGTGCATCATACGCTGCAGCAACCATGCCTGAAGCAGACGCCCAGAGGGGGAAGCAAGATGGCGATGAGGACCTCGCAGAAGATCTCGCATCG
Source organism: Syzygium grande (assembly GCA_024733475.1). Classification (NCBI taxonomy): domain Eukaryota; kingdom Viridiplantae; phylum Streptophyta; class Magnoliopsida; order Myrtales; family Myrtaceae; genus Syzygium; species Syzygium grande. The sequence goes on along the minus strand of JAMXDD010000008.1, from coordinate 37,211,429 downwards.
GCTCGGCATTGCGACTCACTTCACCGCCCTGAGGGGGGGGGACAGACACAGAGCGATGGAATTTGATCGTGTGGCTTTGCGGAAACGCGGCAACTCCCGATCTTAATGACGAAGGAGACAAAGGAGGAAGAGAGAGAGAGAGAGAGAGAGAGAGTGGACGGCAAGCAATCCTCTGTCAACGCGAGGTGCTTCATCTGGTCTACATTTCACGGGCCAATGAGTGCATTTTCCTTTTTTATTTTCCAGCTAAATCTGACGTTAATATGGCGTCAAAAACCCGTAATTTTCGTTCACTCCAATCAATCAAAAATCCCAAATTGATAATCGATTGTATTTGTCCCCAAGTTAATTTACTTATGAGGAAAAAATACCAAAATCATTAATCATTTTTTGAAACATCCCCAGAAAATTTTTGAGATCTGCTGGTGTATAAATTCGTAGAAATCGATAATGATTTCTTCGAATGCGGTATTATTGCCAATCCCCCACTAGTAAAATTTGTCTTCACAATACTAATTCGATGTAGTTTGATGAGTGTCCCGGTAAAATTCTTTTGTCACGCACCCGATCACTTCATTAAGGAGTGATAATTGCACATTGGATTCGCCACATTTATCATGTTTGGTAGTTCTTGATTGATTTATCCCTTTTCCAAATAACATGTCGGATCTAATTCAATATGTTGTGCGAGAGAAAAAAATGATTTCTTTCTCAAAGCGCCCTACTTAGCTCATATAAATTGATAATTACTATAAAGAAATTTTTCATGCTTATATCTTCCAAAAGTCTATACCTATCAAAATGTGTTCTTATTGTACGATCATGGAATGGTTAACCAATAAAAGGCAATTTCATAAATATGTTTACATACTTCATTTTACAATTACGGGAAAATGACACAAATAGTTTTTAAATCTTGGTCCATTGTACTGTAGTTTGAATTTTAGCCTAATATATAATGCAGCCCATTGGCTTTAAATACATGTTTGATTTAGTCCATGGACCATAAAAAATGTTAAATGTTATTCATGAACTTGAATTAATTAAATGATAATATTCAACATTTTCAATACAGTCTAAAGTGGGGGTATGCAATGGAAACCGCGTGGATTGAATCAGACCGACCGGTTCTGGATAGTTTCAAAGGCCAATGATTCGGTTCCCGATTCCAAAATGGGAATCGGATCGAACCGGTTACATTTTCTTTTAATTTCTTTAAGAATAGCCTAAAGTAAACCCTAATCTGAGTAATCACCATTCTTCATACTGCTCTCTCTCATCTCACCATGTCATCCCGCCGCCAGACCAGCGGCAACCACGAGCTCTACCACTTGATGATCTTCCTGGCTCTAAGAATAAGCCTCATCTCCGACTAGTCCGTCGACCAGTCCACGGCCGTCGCCTCCGATTCCCGCTTGATCTTCCTCACCTAGCTGTGAATTGGGAAGCCCACGTCGTAAATCATCTTTGTTCTTCTCCTCCATTTTGCTATCCGTGATTCCATTGCAACTGTAGTTTTTGTTGTTGCTTTGTTCCATCTTCTCGATCTCTAAAGTAAACCGTAATCTATATTTTTCGGACTCCTCTCTCTCATCCGACGCGGCTCATGCTCAACCCAATCCTCATGCATCTTCCTTCAGTTTTGGCACCTCTTATGGGGCTCATGCTCAAACCCTGATCCCTCCCGCATCTCGCCTCTCGTAAACGGACTGTCCGATCAAGCCTCTATGAGTGTGATCCTTAGCTATCATCTATCGTCATCGTCACCTTGAATTTCGTCCAACTTCAGTGCGATTCCAGAGCTTCCAGCTCCCGTGCGTGTTATTCATCCACTCTCCCCTCGACCCCGCACCTTGGATAATTTCTCAAGGTAATCTATCGATTTCTTGTTTTGTAGATTTTACTGTGCTGTTTGCAACAGATACGGGTTTTAATATTTTGTTTTATTAGCTTCGATACGCATTACTGAAACCTTTCTTGATTGATTTCTTGTTTTGTCGTGGATCGCCTCGGTGTTAAGCTCTGCAATTGTTGGTGTTTGGTTTTTGCATATCATAGTTTCTCCAATCTGGATTTCTTCTGCTTCGTATTATCCTTTTGTTTGAAAGGGGAATGCTATAGTCATCGATTGGAATTAAACTAGGAATCGATCACTTCTAGCCTAGAGACCAGACTAAACATGTACAAAAAATTCAGAGATCGCATCAAGCAAATTATAAATTTAAAGACGACAGGATTAAAATTTATGAACCGCTATTGAACAAATTTTAAAAATTCATCCTTTTTCTTCTAGCCCAAAAAAAAAAAATCACATTTTTAATGTCTCTCGCTCGTCTTTGCCGCTCGTCCAATCCTCTCAAGCTTTCGTCCTCTCTGCCCCTTTTGGGCCGCCGATCAAAATTCAAAACGAGCTCGGACGAGAAAAAAAGGGGGAAAAAAAAAAAACAGCATAAGAGGAAAACAAAGAGAGCAGCAGAACGCACGATGTTTCGGCTTCGCCAATGTTGTCATGTCAATCAACGCAGCGTGAGCTGCCAAAGCTAAGCCGCGCAGCTAAACAAGCAAAGAAATCCACAGGTATTAATGAGATGCGAAAAGCGCACCACCCCCCCACCATTTATCTCGTTGATCTTCTCTTCTCTTGTCTTCTCTTCTCCCCTGCCGTTACGCACAATCTCCGCAGAGTTTTTTTGAAATCTTGGAATTCTTGAAATCAATCTCTTTCCATGGAGTTCAAGTACCGAGCCGGCGCGTCCACTTCCAGGCCTCAGCCCGTCGTCCCTCATTCCTCCGGCGTCGGTTTCTTCCCCGACCAGGCATGGCGAGGTACGTTGTTTTCTCTGTGTGCGCGCGTGCGCCTTTTTTTTTCGGGTTTCTTGTTGGCTTTTTCTTACTGGGTTTCCGGTTTTCTTGTGTGGGGTTGCCTTCGTTTGGTTTCTGTTGCGCTGATTCTCTTGTGCTGGAGTGAACTATGGAACCCTGTTTTGTGCAAAGGCGGATTGCTCGTAAAGATCGTTTTTTTTTCCGGTCGAATTTCTTTGCTCTCGGCTTTTCGGGGGGTGTTGTGCATGCGCGTGCTTTGTTATGACTGGAATAGACAAGAAAGTTCTGATCTTTAATTCAGTCGCTGAAGTTTTTGCTCTGATCGTGCGACCCCAGTTGATTTTCCGGGGACTCGCAATACGAGACCCTACTTGAACAGCGAATTCGATGCAATGCGGGACCCTTATCTAGTCCGGGAAAGTATCCAGAGGGAGATGGAGAAGCAGAAAATACGGGAGGAGATTATTGCCTCGGAGGTTGCTCGGCGGCAGTTGCTCGAAGATGAGGTGAGGAGGGAGTTGATGTTGGAGCGACAAATGGTGCTTCGGTGTGCCAGCAATGGATTGCCTTTTGATGGGAAATCGGCCATGTGGTTCGGCTTTAACCGAGGACATCCTGGTTTGCACTGGCTTGAAAGCCGCCCCACGGAGGGTCACCTGGCATTTGTTGGTCGTAATGCAGCTGATGTGTCACCATTGCCATTGATTCGTTCTCCGGAAGCTACACCAACTGAGATCAAGCCCGAACTTAATAAGGATAGACTGATTATGCTGGTAAGTTCTCAACTTGAGGGACTTTATAAGTCTTTGCCTTTTCATATAATCTTGCTTAGGTGAGCCTTTCCGGGTACAGATGATTTTGAGAGTACTTTTTGCCATTCTTAATCTTAAATTAGATGTAGAGGAAGCTTGTGAAATTATCTTTAGTGTGAGAATATGAGAACGTCAGACATTGCTACTGCTGGATAAGTGAGAGTGCTATGCATATTCTTGATATTGACATTACAATAGTTGTTTCATGAAAGTCCTTTGTGCCGATTGCATAATAAACTATTTATGGGGATACTTGTAAGACTTGATTTCCTTTCTCCGATAAAAATGGGGAGAAAAAGAGGAAAGAGAACTTCGTACAAGATTTTCTTAACTACTTTATGAATTCCTGGCATGACATTCTCCAGCATCTTTCAGTATTCTGTGACACCTTAAACTGGATAGGTGATAGCGGTCTTCAACTCTCAAAAGAGAAAAGGCGATATGTTGTATTATTTTTATCTATATAATTAGACTATGTTGATGCAAAACATGGTAAAGAGAGCAATATATGTACTTTGGAGAGTCTTCTTCCAAACTAAGGGAAATCACTGGATAGCTATTTGAATAACTCTATTGGCGATCCCATTATGTTAATCTGTCCATCATACACTTCATAGTGCTAGGTCGATAAAAATTATTGTATGCGCAAAGTGGAATATAAGAAAATTGCTTTGCACAAGTGCCATCTCTGAACTTTCTTCGATGGAGCAGCTTGAGTCATATTTATCTGCTGAAAGTTGTATGCCAGCATTTCATTACTAACGAGGCAACGCCAATTGATGTTTAGCATGCCTTTGAAATCATATTTCTGTTTGTTACGAGACACATTGCGATTTGATATGATTATGGCTGATTAAGATCCACCTATTTCTCAGGTGGATCATTTCAAATGGGAGTTCTAAATCTAGTTTTATCAACAATCTAATTAGTTCTAGATGAATAGAATGAGACCTACTACACCCATTTGAATATTTGAAAAGAAATTCAACATTTTTCCAATCTTAGCATTTTCTTGCATAAAGTGCCTCGTACCAAACATCATTATGCTTTTGACGGTGTGCTAAACATCAATTTTCATCATCGATGACTGTTTGGTTCTGCTTTCAATTGATATGTCCGACTCAATTAGCTCCATCGATGAGACGTCAAATATTATTAATGCTGCATAAAGTTAGCGTAGCTCCGGCCTTTTATCTCTGTAGAATTTTTCTTGACCCTACACTTGTGAGTGTAGATAGATAACTAATATCATGGTATCCTTTACAGAACTGTTCGCATCTTATGTAATCATTTCCATTATCTCTCTGACTTTATTGAGATTGTATAGGCATAATGTTGCCTTCTTAAGGTATGCTTAGCCTATCAACTGAAAAGAATTATGATTGAGTAGAGAAGTTTTTGGGGAAAATCTATCTTCTCCGAATCTTTCGAATGGGTGGGAAAGTACATAGGAATGACATATTATGCATTTCTACATAGAAAGCACGAATGGTCTGAACTGGAAATTACAGACATTCTGTCAATTGCAGACCTTCTGTGGGGATCATGACTAGTTATATGCTAGTACACTGCTGGAGAATTCATGTCCTTTATTGAACTTGTGAATTATCATGGATAATAGCTTTGTCGATTATAAAGTAGTGATTTTGATGTCTGGTTTTCTTTGAAGATTAGCTAGCACATGTTTGTCTAGGCCTTGAATTATTTTTTTCTGTCCATTAAATTGTTTTGTGTAGACAAGCTTGTATGATAATTTTGGTGGTTAGTGCAAGCATGTTTTGTTTAGGTATTCATTCAGATTTCTGGTAATTACTACACATCTCTGGGCAACACCAGAGACCTGTCTAACTGCATAATTATGTTGAAATATGCTTGAGTTTATCTCTATGGTTTAAAGTCATACATAGGCATATTCAAGCATGGATGGAAACCAAGTTCTCACTTGTACTTATAGGCTTCACCTCACTGTGTCTTCTTAGGCACAATTCAATGTCCTTGTGTTTAAGGGGGACGAGAAAAGAAATGGAAATCTGTGTTCCATTCTTCCCAAGTTCCCTTCTTCACTCTCTGGAATTTGTTTGGTAGGGGTTACCCTTTTTTGGTCCTCATCACTTGAAGACCCAAAGATTCAAATGCTTCTTAGGTTAACTACGTGCTTCTTCTCCCTCTGATCTTTATCTCTAGAATATTCTTCTTCATGCTGGAAGTCTTAGGTGTGCTGAGGACTTCTTGATTTTGAAATTTGCTCCTATGACATGGGTTTTATTCTTTTACTCTCCCTTTGATTCAAGTCAAGAGGTACAGTTAGAAAAATTAATAAAGTTTGAGGTAGAATTTCATGGATAGAGAATTTGATTGGTAAAACTGATGTTAATTTAGTCTCAGTGGCAAGATGGCAACTGAGGGCCTTTAAAAAAATTGTTTGCAAAATGAAGTCAGTCAATTTTCAATTAGAAGTTCATGGCTAAGAAATTAGATTTGATAAGACTTGTGGTTGCTTTAGTCTCAATGGCACCTAAGGTTGTTCAAGAAAATAGCTTGCACAGTAGACATCAACCGTACCAAGAATTTTGGTCAGTTGTTTGATCAAGAACTGAAAACATTAAGGTAGACACTGGTTGTCTTAGTTTTGAATTGACTTTTGAGTTTCAGCTTTTTCCATTCATTTGTTTTTTGGTGACATCAAAACGATATCTAGAACAGTTTGTCATCCCTGTAGGTTATTATAGAATTTCTGAAATCTCTGTAAATGGATTGAGGACATGCAATTCTGTAACTTAGTTGGGTTTAGGTGTAGATTTAATTAAATTGCATCGAACTGGAGTCTGCAGACAAGGTGCACTCGAGGAAATTTGCAAGCATGGATAGAAGCAAGTTCTAAGTGGAATTTTCTGGCTTTTCCTCACTGTAGCATAGCAAGTCAGTTATCAATCGTTTTTTACTCCATTTGATGCCAATATGTTTGTTGTTAAATCATGTTATGGCGATGAAAGCAGAATCTTCTCAATGCCTACAAAGGGTTGATTCTCCAAGACAAAGTTAGATTAGTCAATATGTTTCTCGGGCTCTCAAGCTCACCGACTTTATTTTTTTTAAATGGATGAGAGCTTTAATGATGTCATTTCTGAGTGCTTTCTTGCAGCCTAGACCGGATCCAAATCTCCCTGGAGCCAAAAGAAAAGCTTCAACATCTCCAGCTGATGCAGGTGAATTGTCCACATTTAGTCGAAAGAAGAAGACCAAGGAGGAGTGGACATGTGCACTTTGCCAGGTCAGTGCCACGAGCGAGAAAGGTTTGAAAGAACATCTCGAAGGGAAGAAGCACAAGATCAAAGAAGCTTCTTTAGCTCAGAAGATTGGCAAGGAAGGGAACACTGAATCGAAAGTACACCAAGAGCTTAAGGATTCGAAGAAGCTTAGCGGGCTGAAAATGGCACAGAAATTGGAGAACACTGAGGGTTTGAGAAAGAACAAGAATTTCCAGTTTTGGTGTGACATGTGCCAAATTGGTGCTTTCTCCAAGACAGTCATGGAGAGTCATGAAAAGGGGAAAAAGCACATTGCTCGTCTACGAGAACTGGGTCAAGCAGAAGAAGCTGGCTATGAAGCTGGCTATGCCGCCGTGGAAGATCCTGAAAAGGACACACAGCAGCCAAAAGAGGCAACTGAGACATGAGAAAGCAGAGACAGTCCGTGTGAGTGATTACTGGGAAATCTCGCCATCGATTACTTGCATCTCGCCCGGTTCAAATTCTGTAAAGTTCATTTTATTAATGATCTTGTGAATAAAAATGAGCAGAGTTATTACCTTGACAATTTGCTCTAATTTGGTGTTTTGATTGGAAGCTGATTAACATTTAGAGACTTATTTGTGTTTTCTCCGGACATTTGTGTTCCTTCTCGTCTTTGGTGGGCAATGGGCTGGGCAATGAATTTTCTTCACGGGCAGGTAACCTGGGTTGCAGTCCCAGGCGCTGCCCACCCCGTGCCTAACTCTTTTACTGAAGAAAGATTGAATGACGATCACTTGACTGTTTTACAGGATATCCCTCTGGTTGAAATAATAAGCTTATAAAGCTCATTTTCGTGTTGAAATTATTGATCCTTAGCTGTTGGATATATTATACTTTGATTAAAGACAGATTGAAGGTGAAAGCACCCTTGATAGTTTTCTTTTTGGTCCGCTTATATCGTGTGAAAATGGAACAAATATGAAACGGATATCATAGTATTTTATGGTTATCTATGCTAGTAAAGCTGCTTAGTCTACAGAAGCTTGCAGCTTCCTTTACTATGGCACGATCCCTGAAGAAAAGAACAAGAGAAAAGATGAGAATCAAGAACTATTAATCTGTATATGCGCAAGGAAAGCTGCTCATAGCCTCATATTGAAGTGTTTATATGATGTTCCCAACCCAATTCAAGCCCAATGTAACACATCCTGAACTCTGCGACTACGATAAAGATGCCCATCCTCGAAACTTTCTTCCAATTTAGCAAAGAACACAAACTGGTGAGCTGGAGCTCTCTCATCAGCCCGTACTTTACGATGGCCATTATTTCTCCCCTCGACAACAAACATCCTTATCCTTCGCTCTGGTTAATTTGATCTCGTGTGGATTCTGTCGTCTCAGAGGCTATATAACCCGCGCACTTTCCTCCGCTTCTTCTCAATAAACATAAGAGAGGAGCACTCCTCGGCATCCTAGTGCAAAGCCATGCACGTCGCACTGGCCTCTGTGACTATCTTCTGTGCCACGATTCTAAGCATCGGACATTTGATTGAGCAGTCGCATTACAAATTCAAACCCACTCCGAATTAATATTAGGACAAATGAAAAAAAATAGAAAGGACTGAAAATGACATACCAACATAGGATTTCAACAAGATCTTCAAAAACCATAAACAGAAGCTGCCGGAGATTACCGACAGGGAGATCCCCAATTAAACTTAGCGCATCACATTTACACATTACTTAAAATCATTCAACTTTTGTCTCATGATGAATTTTCTCTCTTTGATACAAAGCCCAAGTTTGACAGGAGGAACTGTTACTCCTTGCCGCTTGAAGAGGAGACACGGCGATTATGGCGATGCATCGGCAAATTTAGCAAAGACTCGGGAAATGCTATTTTGCTCAATTCGTACCGTACGCGATAACGAAATAATACCATGGCGGGCCAAAGTCGCTGGTACAACTTGCATGAACGATTCTCCAATTTAACTCGTGATTTCCAACTACAATGACTTAATGCTAATCAAATCATACTGAACCGGTAAGTTAATACAATCAACTGGAAACAAATATCCACAGATATGAACATTATGCAAAAGTAGTATTCCTGAAAATAGATACATGACATGATTTATCTCGTTCCCATGAGAGTTATAGTATACTGATTCACACAAGCACCGAAAGTTTAGTTATAGTCCAGTAAAGATGATTCTTACATTATGCTCCTAAAGTCGTTAAGGCAAGATTGCAGGGCTATATACCTCACAACATGCAGCAATTCAAAGAGTAGAAGATCGTGCACAGTGACTTTTCACTGTCCTGATGAAAGCTGATATAGGTTTAGTATAGATATTTCGTTTACCTTGCTACTTGATTCTATCCCTAGACATGTATCGTGCAACTATGTGACTGCATAACCTGATTGTTGTTGACAAAAAAGCAGGCAAAAGTGAACATCAAGGCACGTAAGGGGTCATTTTCAAGCCCCAGCAAGCAACAATCCCAGCTCGGGGAATATGCAAATGTAACCTCAAACTCTTAAAGCCACCTGATCTTGCCACGAGATCTTCCTCTTCCCTACCTTGCCAAGCCCATTTGCAGTATTCTTACTCCTAAAACTCGATAACTTCACATCGTTATTGAGCTCCTCGCCTTCGCCTGTACCTAAACTTCTATTTACTTCTTCAGTTCTTGGCTGCTGATCATTGATCTGCAACTCCTCTGTCTGCAACACAAGGTGGCAAGCAATGATCTACTATCATACATACAGCTGACACAGAGATATAAAAGAAAAAAAAACTCATCCTAGTAAAAGATTGAGTACCGAAATCTGGTTTAAATCAAAGACAGGAGTGGGGTTTCTTTTGGTAACTTCTCTTCCAGCACGAAGCCTCTCCTTATGATGCATATCAAAAGCCGGGGTGGGAGTTTGGATGGCAACTTCCCGCCCACTAGCAATCAAATCCCTCTCGTTCAAGTCCAAATTTCGTGCAGAGTTGTGGTACGCAGCTTCCCTCCCAACAATGGCTCTCTCCTCTTTTGCATTTAAAAGCAGCATGGGATTTTGCAAGGCTGCTTTCCTCCCATTCTTGACTTTCCCCTTTTTATTTAGATCAGGAGCTGAAGCAGATTTGCCTTGAGCAGAACCCTTTGTCGCTGTCTTCCTAGCCTTTGTGAGTTTATCACTCTTCACTTCCATAGTTTTACGTCTCGCTCGACTAGGTGGCTGTCGTGGCGATGAGAGCTGGTTCTCCATTAAGTACTTGCATCGTTGCCTTAAGAATCTGTACATAAAAATCACAAATAGCTCATGCTTCTAATCCACTTGATGACTATTAACGTACGCCCAAGGGCCAAGGATGTAAGAAACCATACTGGACTTCAGCTAACAGTGTAAATTTGTGCTGTTTCAGCATTTCCATCTTCTTTTTCATGGCATTCGTTTCCTATAAAACAAGTATTGGCATGAGCCCATATATGCAACTCAATCAAAAACTTGCAGAAATAGCAGTTAAATGACAGCAAAGACAGGGCAACAACTACAATCAATAGGCCGTCTTGTGATGTAAAATATATTAAAACCACTACAAATCGCGGATCATCATTGAGCCAAATCAAGCAAATGATTTTCATCTTACTCGTTGGATACGCAGAAGAAAACCTTCAAGATATATAATTTCTTCCTTTTCTCAGACTGCCAGACCAGAATTAAACCACTGAAATAGAAGAGGATGCCGCAAAAATTAGTTTTTAAGGGATAAAATTCCTCGGCCATAGGCAAAATTAAAAAAAAAAAAACTATCAACCATAAAAATCTAAAACCACCTTAGTCCATTAAGCCATCCCTCTTCTCTAGTAGTCTCCTAGCAAACCAGAAAATGTTCTCAGAAAGCAATTGATAAAACTCAAAATAAGTTCAACAGAGAGAAAATTCACAAGGTACTTTTATTCTCCACAAAAGGGAAATTTTTTAATCATCCTGCAGCTAAAAATTAGGCAAACAAACACAGCCATGAAAAGCCACAAATCAGACACCGATCCAAAACCATCAATTCCAATTAACCAAACTTGTAATCACTATCTCTAGCACATATCAGAAGATCAGCAACGAAACAACTACGGAACAGGGAAAATTGGACAATCATCAATGGAAAACATGAGAAAACCTAGATCCAAGCCACACAAACACAGAAATTACATAAACTAAGCAAAAGGTGAAATTTCTACGAATACCCACATGGAAAAGTTTTACCTTTTCCAGATCTTGGTAGTCCTGCATCAGACTCTGGTGCTTGTACCTGATTCTTGGATCTTCGGGAGCAGCAGCATATGGAGAAGACTCCACAACAGCTATCCCTTTCATCTTCTTCATCATAGGTCAAGAACAGAGGCAACAAAAGGTAGCAAACAAAGTTGAAAAGAGAGGCCAGAGAGATGGGTGCGATTGAAATAATGAAGGAGAGAGAGACAGGGTAGGAGGACAAAACAATAAAGAAGGAGAGAAACAAGAAAGAGAGAGAGGGGAAGGGGAAAATGAGAAGGTTCTCGCCTTCCCTGTTTTCTCTGTGAAAACTCTGACCAAGACAAGAAACCCAATAAAGCCCACATAATTCGGTTGTGTGGAAAAAGAAAGAGATGGGGAAAAAAAAAAATGGGTATTTCTTTTGAGGGAGAGAGAGAGCTGAGGTTGAGACAGTATTGATGAAGATGGGATTTTTTGGGGGGTTGCAGAAGGGCAATTGTGACCCAACATTGTTTTTATTGGAGAGGAGGTGGGTTTGGTTGGAGGACATCTGAAGGCACCTATCTTCTCTTTCTCCTTTGCTTCTCTCTCTCTCTCTCCCCAAATTTCCTGTGCTATCTTTTTTGTTTTACCTTGCAGCTACATAAGTTTTGGTCCAGCTGAGCTGGGCCATTGAAGAAAAGAGAGAAGGGTTGGGGAAAGTTGGGCGGTTGACTCTTCTTTCTCTGTTTTCTATTTTGTTTGGGGATGAAATGAAAGCTTCGTTGGGTGTGCGGAGTTTCTATGTTTCTTCTTCCATGTTGGGTGTATGCCACTTTGCATTTAATTTTTTTCAGAGAGAGAGAGAGAGAGAGTTCACAGAGAGGGACAGGCACAGAGAGGAGAGGCAGAAAAAGGCAGGGAGAGAGATAAAAATGGGATGTTGCCTGTTTTCTCTGCTGATGTGTTGTTGCAGCTGTTGTTACACCTCATTTCTAGGACTAAGAGCTTTCATGGGGTCCTGCTCATGTGGGGGGATTTTCTTTTTCATTTTCTCTCGAGGAAAAGAAAATTCAGATGAAAGAGGAATTGAGAAAGATGCTTGCTTGCTTGCTTTTGTCTGTTCATTCACATTATTATAACTCTCCCACCTGCAAGGTCAATTTCGTGTGAATTCACCTTTTTGCCCCTGAGACGTTTCTCTTCGGGCTAAAAGATGCTCCAACTTCCATTTCTGATTTTTCTTTTCCTTCCAAACCTTGCAGTAGCCCCCATGGAACACCTAACTCATAGCTACAGTTCAAGCCGGCTGCAAAAGACAGAAGAAATTTCCTTTTAGCTCTCTTCTATTTTTTCTCATGTGACCATGAACCGTGAGCAGAGCTGTGATGAAAAAAGATGCTGCAAAACTTTCGGCTTTTCATCTGCAAATTGTTTGACCTCAATATTCTCGTCCTTACCTGAATCACAAGCCTAATTTTTTGGTTGTGGATGTGGTTGCTTTTCAAGCACTGTACTGCAACGCGTACAAAGTCTTGCACGGTTGGGCCATGAATGAAGCTTTTGCTTTTTGCTTTTTTGGGTCGAATGAAGGTTATGGTTAATTCTGCTTTTTCAATGAAGGTTTATGGTTGAAAAAGCAGAATGTCCCACAAAACTAGCCAGCCCTTAAATCTAGCTAAGTTGTGGATGACTTGAGAAATACCAAAACATAAAGTGGAACAGGAAGACATGGATACTAGGGTAATGACGACTACTTGGAAAAAAGAATATGATACTTTATGCATTTCATATTAGATAAAGCATTATCGCGCCAATTAAGTTTGAAACAGGATGAGAAAAAGCCTGAAACGATTAGGCTACGTCTCGCCTCTAGGTCGTGTAACAATCAAATTTGTTATCGATGTGGGAGACAAAATCAAGTACATTATTAAGTTATATGATGCATTTTGACTCTCATTTATTTTGCGAAATGTGACTTGCAATATTTTTACGGAGAAGGTAAATAGGCAAGTGGAAGATTGGGGAGGGATTTCCGGGAAACAAACATTCAGTTGAGAACCAAAGGCCCGCATTTTTGAATTTTTGGTTTCTCTTAGAGAACACTAGTATAACAGGTTCTGGATTGTTTTGTTTGCCAAACACTCATGGCAGAGAGAGAGAGACAGAGAGAGTGAGAGAGAGAGAGAGAGAGAGAGAGAGAGAACTTCTTCTTAATTCTTTTGTTTTTGGTCGCTTTCTTCTTCATTCTTATATAGTGCACTTGTGGTCCTGTGTCTGAAGATGACTCGGCCTCTTCGACGGTCCTAGTGAAATATATAGCTCGTTTTACATCCTTCCTACCTTTCACTTTAGTTGATATTTGCACTTGGGTAAAAGGGTAGCTTTGAATTATCGTAAGGCAGAAAATGAATGACAAAGTTTGTAAGTATTAACTTTCAAACCAGCTGACCAAAAAAAAAAAAACTTTCAAACCAGCTCAGGGACGGACTGAAGCAATGAGTCTACTTCTCTTGCTGGGTTTCTCTAGTTGAGTCTCTATATAGTCTACTGAGCTAGACATGCTTCTATTGAGATCTGTTATGGATGCACGACATATAGAACGTGACTTATCATACATAGATCAATCTCATGCCTGGAAAAAAACATCTTCATACATCTTAATCACTAGGTTAATATAATTTTGGCGGTGCCTCACATGATTTGGTCCACCATTCAAACATTCCTTGTATAACCTGTACTTAGCTCATCTTAGATCTAGGTCTGTGCTATGATGTTGCCAAAGCTTTTGTAACATTGTGACTCAATAGTTGAGAAGTTCTCTCTTGTGCTTTTCTTTCTCATTCCAGCATTTAGACAATCGCAAAGCACTTCTAATGAGAAATGATGCTCCTATTAGTTTTCATGATAAACTTGCTGAGAGTGATCAAGCTACAACAGGGATATCAAACTAATCAAGATCTAAATTTTGAGGAGAGAGGGAAGGACATGAAGAACAGAGAACAGAGAACAACACTACGCAATTACCATTTCTTGAAATTACATTCCCCTTGCATTGAATCGATATTAGAAACCCCTGCTTTTACGATGTTACCAGAATTTTGGTAGAGTTCCTCCTTCAAATTCAGACACTTTCATCCATACAATCAAAGGAACAATTGTAAACGAATCATCTGCTTCCCTAGCTTTTACTCGCGCCTTCCCCCATTATTCTTTTGTATGCAGCAAGTTGTTTGGATTGTTCCACCAACTCCCATCAAAGCTAACAAATAATCAAATCCCTATCTTGCCTTTATTTTAACCGACAGCAAACTGTGTCAAGACTTTGGCAGTTCTTTTCCTGTCAAGAATGATTTGAAAAGAATGAAGGCCCTCTTGGGTTGGAACAGAGGCACTTCGTGCCCAGCTCCTCTTATTGTAGCAAAAGTTAGCCCATCATATACCTCGGTCCATCCTCCAACCTGATTGCCAGAATACCACGGGTACCACCGAGTTTTAGTGGTGAGATTCAGATGGCGGAGGGAGAATCTGGTGGCTGTCACCGGAACCACCGAATCTGTGTCACCGCTGCCCAGTTTGAAAAAAATGGTCACTTAGCAAGGAGGTAATTTTCAAGAATGTGCACTGGTTTATACTCTATGCGACTGTGATTAGCTCGAGTGAATGTCTGGTTTTTCCTTCGCTACCATCTACTGGCTTTATATTATGATGGCAGAATGAGTATAAGGACACTTTCCTTTAATGTCACTTGACAAAACTCATCTTGATCTTTGATATGTCAACATGAATATCATTTTGGGGTTACTTCACAGTATCATATTTCATATGATGATGCAGAAGTGATTGGGTAAATATACTATGGAAAATCAGGTGACATGAATTCTAGGTGAGAAAATGCAAACTACTGCAGAAACTACAGCCCTTTTTCCAGAAGAAATCTATCAGATAAATGCCTCTGATGGAAAGATTATGTTCAAACACTCAATCCAAAGTTAAGACCAATCAAGAACCCTTTAAAGACTGTTGTCTGTCCAATCAGCCCCTGCTGGTCCAAAACTCCCCCCAAAGATCATTTAAAGAGATTGTTATTAGTCCAATCAACACAGCGAAATTCTGATATTGGCCTTTCCACAATAGTCTGATTTTTTTTTGTTCCTGGTGGATTTCAAGGCTCAAGATCAAGAGGCAGGTTTCCACTATTTCCACAAGCCACCCGTGAATGCTCAGTCCAATCCTTCTTTTTCTGCATGGATGATGGACGAAGAAGGAGAAAAAGGCTCCTGAAAATTATTGTCTATAAAAATAACGCCTGGATGTAGTTCATCTTCATTCCTCCCGCAAAGTTTTTGTAGGCTCGGGAATATTATTAATATCAATATGGACTCTTATTTGATGCACGCTATTATACCCTGTGGTATTCTATGATTCAAAGAGGGAAGAAAGAGACGCGTGAACAAAAGCCATAAAAGAAGAACAATTTCTCTTTTCGTAAAGCTGAAATCAAATGTTCTAAAGAACATAGGAAGTGAAAATCTATGCTTTAAGAATGTTCCCCAAGAAACAGGAAGAATCTCTGGTGAAATCACAAAGTACGACAGAAGTGAAAAGTCACTGGTTGTAAAGAATCGGTAAAGACAGATATAGACGAATTTTCTTTTCCATAAATCTTGTCTCAGTCTCACAGCATGATTAATGACTGGTCAAAACTGCTGTTTTTAGCTGGGGTCAATTAGCTCGTCATTTTCTAGAAAGTGTTATCGGAAAACTGTAGCACGCTTAATTGTTAAAGGGCCCGTACAATGAATTAGAGACCACGTACCGCCAAAATGCATAGCAACAACGGCTCTCAATTGCTTATGACGGCAATAAAAATGTTAAGCTTAATTCTCCGCAGTGAAAACGAGGGGAATAGAAGGAAGAATCAATTTACCTGAACACCCAGATCCTGAGTCCAGCTGCAATTAACTCCTTGTATGTTGGTAGCATTGAATTTTGAGAATCCTTCCAATTCTTGATCAGAACATCACTGCTCAGCACGCAATACAAGCAACATAAAGACTCCAATATTTGAAAGAAAAAGGGAAGAGAGCTAGAATGACCAAGGCGGATTGAATAAATAACCTGCAAGCAGTCCACTTATAAGGAATCCCCGTAATGTTCGCGTGCAAGGCCTTTTGCACGTCGGGCCGATTATAATACTTCTCGGCATAGTTCTCTGTGCAGGGGTCGTAACCCGAGATACGCCTTCGCAGGAGGGTGTTCTTGACCCTGATAGTGCTATTGGGCAAGGACAAGCAAGAGGGTGTGTAGATGCTGTACTGGTCGATGTTGCCAAACTCATGGTTCCTGGCATAGTTCACAGCATCATCACATTGCCTGGAGGAGTCGTCAGATGCGAAATTGCAGCTGTTGAGGATTGATTTGTAGGTGGCGTCTGAGATCATGGAGTGGCTCCACCAATATGCAACTGTTCCTAAGCTGTCATAGTAGTTGTCGGTCACTGCATTTCCCACCTGCATTGTATTACGCACGTATGTCCAAATTAGAGACACGTTCCAAGAAAATGATGCCATTAAAAAAGTGGAAATAGATTTGAGATTTGGGAGTCAACTGGAGCTCACAATGAACCCTTTGAGATTAATGACGGGATAAGAATGTTGTTTGTTGTAGTCACGAATTGTCTTCGCCAACTGGGGAACGTAATGCCCTGAGCGCAAATCCAACCAAAGAGGTAGCAAACATAAATTTTCAGTCAAAATAGGGAATTATGCCGTAAGAAAATGTGAGACTTGCCGTGGACGAATCGGTTAATTACCCGCATAGCTCTCCCCCGAGATGTAAAAGTCACGATGTTGGTACTGAGGGAATCTGGACATCCATCTTATTAGAAAAACAAGAGCATCACCAGCTGCGTCACAAGAATTGGCGACTCTTAATTAGTCTCTAATGTTTGGAGCTAAAAATGAAGATTTGTTTTAGTATGTCAGCATTAAAACATTTATGATCACCTGTTCGTTTGTCCCCAGAATCTTTGAGATTGGAGCTGGTATTTGTATAGGAGAAACCAACTCCAGCTGGGGATTCAAGGAAGAGAAGATTTGCCTCTGCAGATCATGTTACGATATCATTTTTAGTGTTGCTGGATTAGGCCAAACAAATTTCTCGCACCTTTTTCTTTGGCCTAACTCTATGCCATTGAAAATAAAAGGTTTCAAATTCCCAAGCGTTAGATCGCAAGATGAGGATACCTCATACCTGTATTCCACGAGTACTTGTTCATGTAGAGGGATGAACCTGTCCTGTTGATTCGGAATGGCCCGATTTCTTCAGACGCTCCGTATGCGACAGATGAGCAGCCTGGTCCTGCAATCTCAGATCATACTAAGATCGAAAGGCCGTTCGCCATGAACTTCCGGCAGACAAATCAAATCAAACCAATCATAGTTTACAATCCATGTGGTGCCACATAAGTTTATGGACGTTTTATGAAATATGCATAATCTAAAATTGAGGTTACATCTTTGCGTTCTCTTTTGTTCTTTTCAGTCATGGGTCGATGGAAAGTTGAGGTCATGGCCATAGACTCGCAAGACCAACACACAGCAGTCAGTGTGCCACCATACAGGACGTTGAGATGTCAAGCCTACAATGTCTTTCACAGGACAAATGATGAATGGGGACCAACTTCGGCATGCACTGCTCTTTGCATGCACCAACCACACAACGTGGCCCGATTCGTGTAGTGGAGCAGAAACTACGGACTTATGTGGGTCTTTGCCCTGTGAATAAAGGTGAGTTGTTGCAGCTCAATCAGTCACAGATCAATCAGTCAGAGTCCCACATACATGTGCAGAGCTTGAGCAATTTGGTCAACTAAGTCCCCGTTTCACACCATGGCCAAATCCGTGAAGGGGACTATGAACTCTAGTACCAAAACCTTAATCCGTCCGCCACCCTAGGCTTCGATGCTATCAGCTGTCTCTAAATATCTAGGTTTGGTAGTTGTTCGATGCATTGAAAAGGGGGACTAGGTCCGGTCAACCCTTCTGATGTCTTATTTAGGACCAACCAAAAATATTATGTTAAAGAGACAAAAAGAAAGAAATAACCCCCAAACCCAAAAACTACTTAATCTAGTTTAGTATAACACAACGCATCATCCCTAGAATACAATTCAACGTTTCTTAAGTAAGATATACTCATTTCATGATAACAATGAGAGACAAATTGGGTCAATATAATCGGTAAATCGAGAAAGCCCTGCTAGATTGACAGACCATGAAGTTTTTGCCTGTCTAGAGACAAGCATAAGCCGCCAAGAACGAATCTGAACGGTTACCAAGTCTGGCTCCCAACTTTGCGCAAGCTAATTAAGTACTCTAATCAATGTTATATCATCATAATCCATAACTTTCGAAACAATTTCCAAAGCAAATGTGTTGACAAAGACCGCAGCACCTGCATAGAAGTAAGCTAAAACACAGTGATTAGACTAATCGGAGCTTGTAGTCAATTCACGCCAAGATCTCCCGCCGGCGAAATTTGGAGTCGCCCTCAGCCATACAGTAAAACCAACTGCCTTAAATGACTGCCAACCGCAACAGCTCTCACCAGTAGTTTAACCTAAAAACGGCCTCTAAAGTTTGAATACGACGGCTGCGTAACATCAAGACCCATCCCTTTCATGGTCAACCGCATTCAATGCCCCTTCGTAAATGTAAATCTGCCATGCAACACCCACCAAAGCTTATACACCCAAATTTTCCCAATGTATTTTATTTCCATGAATTGTCGGCTTCTGCTATTGAAGAGCAAAGCCGATGACATTTGGTTTTACTTAAAAACTCATTTAGCAGTCTCTTTTTTTTCTTATACCATTTCGGAAAATGCATTCTAATCTTTGCAGTTCTCTCTTATAAGGGCAAGAAAAAAGACGGGCCCCATCTCCAAACTGGTCATCATTTCCGAATGCGCATGCTTTCGGAGGTACAGAAACACTGGGTAATGGTATCATCCATTGGAAGCGACAACATGGGAAAAAATTTTCATGACATGGTCGCTCAGACACTGTAAAGAGGTGGGATTTTTCTTTTCCTCTTCTTTTGTTTTTTGGGGTTGTTCTGTGTTGTGTTTTTGTTGGGTCATATGATGTCTGCTTCTTCCTTACAACACATAGAGCTCTCGAGAAAAGGTCGAAAAAACTTTCAGGCAGGCTTTTCATTAGCTTTTGGGGGGAATAAACATCAGTCGTGGAAGGAATAAAACCCTAAAAAGATACAGACAGTGAGTGATCACGAGGACCCATGTGGGTTTTTCCTCATTGTTTTCTCTGATTTTGTATTTTTCCAGCCTAGACAATTTCTTTTTCTCTTATCAATGTCATTTACCACGCTTTTGTTTATATGTGGACACGAGTGGTTCTTGCTTTCCCTGATGGAGAAAACAAGATCGAATTTTTATAGCTTCTTTTATCGTTGTACTGATAGGTGATTCTTACAACAGGAGGTTAGGAAGCATAAGATTGCATGCGTATTGAGATGAAAAGCTTACGTGGGACTATGTTTTCAGGGTCCTAATGTGAATAACGTGTTAATAACTATTCCTTTTTGTCATAAAGTTGGAAACTTTGAGAGAGAGAGAGAGAGGCACGCGAGGGTGGTGACACGTGCCGAGGATGAGGAGGCATAGTTGGGATGAACTGTGAATAGGTTGCATATTTATCGAGGGATCGAACCATAGCTGTCTGCATACGCTCATTGTTCTATTGGAGTAATCAAAATGCTTGAAAATCCTTTCACAAAACCAAAAAGATAAAGCAAGACATTAGAAAGTACATGGATGGAGACCACTGAATTTTTCTTGGAAACTGGAATCAGACAAAAAGAGAGCGGAGGATAATAAAGTGAATTTTTGGTGTAAATTTTGCTCGTATTCAGCAGAACAAGACTTCATTGCTTTGACTCGCAAAAGAACACTAAGATTAGAAGCTATGGCTAAAGTTCCTAGTGAAATAAAGGCCAGAATTGTTTACTATGTACTGTGAAAGAACTGACCTCCATTGAGCCAGAGAACGAGAGGCTTCTTCTCAGGAGAGGAAGTGGCCTCGGTCAACCAATAGAACAGAGCCCGACCCTCTTGCTCGTTCACGGTGACGTACCCAGAGAATTGGGAGAATGCCACTGGGGGCTGACCCGGGAGTGCTGAGACTCTGTCCATCTCTTGCTCTCTTGGCAATGCAGCGGCAGATGTGGAAATAGTTACTGTGGAGGATAAGAGAAGAGACAAAAAGAGGAGGGTTGTGTTTTGGATGGCCATTGCAGCCTCAGAGAGAGAGAGAGAGAGAGAGAGAGAGAGAGTTGCTGCTTCTTTCTGAGTTCTCAGAGGGAGAGTACAAAGAAAGGAAGAGAAACTATCTGCTTGTGTCTTTTTGGAAGGTTGATATTACATTTTGCACAAGAGAGAGAGAGAGAGATGGGGAAGATATTGATGGCTCAATAATGGGGGTGGTGTTATTGTAGTGTAGGTAAAGAGAGCTTGAGGAGGGGGCTTTTAATGGGTTGCTGAATAGTTACACTACCCTGAAACTGGGCACAGCTTGGTCCTACCCAACCCAAATCCAGACCTCAGTCCAGTTGTTCTCTTAGCCATCCCCATAATCTGCATTTCAAAATGCATGAAAAAATACCGTATAAACTAATGAATTATGCGCTAAATAGAATCGATCACTGCAATATAATTATTCGAGAAGTTTGTCTTTCGTGGGGTTCGATGTGGTCTAGACAATACCTCCACTGCACACAATTCTCTCTCTCTCTAAACTTAATGAATTATTTCGACAATATTTAAAAGGTTAGGCTTGAGGATAAGAGGTTGGCATTGACTTGTGCTCCCACATGACATTTAAGCGTTGAAGTTTGGAGCTTAGTATACTATTGGAATAGTTATGCAAGTGATTGAAGATCGGGCATTGTAGCATTAAACAAAACCAGTTGTGTTGCATGAATCAGGAACATATATGGATGTCGTCAATGTAGTTTCTATTTTTTCTGGCCAGACACTATTCCAACCACTCTCTCTCTCTTGTACAAAATATGTGAATACTGGACTCACTTTACAAACTAAATCAAAACAAAGATGTTCAGCCAAAGATGGAGAACACTCACAGTGCAAATGCTCGATATGGATTTTACCCAGACTAGCCTATCAATCGAATCAAACTGGTCTTGGCAAACGACATGTTAGTCCTCTTTTGACATTTCGCAACCACTGCTTAAGAGTATCACGCGACACTTTGGTGTCTTTCAGCGTACATAGGCCTCATACCCTTCTGTATCTATCACCTGGAATGAATCGAATAAACCGAAGTAAATTTGGTTGGTCGGAGAAGAAGTAACGGAGGTCTATGAACAGACAAATACTTAATCATTCTCTTTAAATTAACTCACATCTCTCTCTCTCTCTCTCTCTCTCTCTCTCTCTCTCTCTCTCTCTCTCTGCATATTCTTCCCCTGACCAAACAGGTGTGCACGCAGTGCCAGCCAAGAAAATACGTGACTCATGAGCCAACCGTGCACGCATGAGCTTCATTGACGAGAGAGAGAGAAAGCGAGTTATGAACATGTGGGTGTAATGGACAAAAAAAAGCTGATCCCTAGGGCTTTATTTAGTCTTAAAGCCAAAAGGGCATTAATTAGGAAACGAGGGTAGGTTTTCTTCGCACAGTGTTCTTAACTGGGGGTATAGGTTTGCATGTCGGTTAAGAACACCGTGCGAAGTGGAGGCAAACTTGCAGGAAGCCAAGACTTTCTCTCTTGTCATTCCAGACATGGGTGGCTACTATACCAGCCTACCCGGAAATAACCAGCCGAAGTTGATGTGGAGTCTACCTTCCCCATCCAAGAGGTCCCTAATTTCCCTCCAAATCTTTTTTCTTTCCTAGAGAGAGGGAATATGGAGAGAACTTATGAGGAGATCCTTCTATCATACCGGGAAGTTATTTCTCCTATCTCTCTTTGAGTCTTTTAAGGACCCGCTAAGGTCCACTAGGGTTTTATATAGTCTTAAGCCAAAAGGATCTTAATTAGGAAACAAGGGCAGGTTTTCTTTCCATCCGAAACCAGCTACCTAAGTAGGTAAATTCATTTTGAATGTGGGTTTTTTCTTTTTTATGGTAAGTTCTTACCAAATCACTCGCAATAGATAGATTAAATTGAGAGAGATTAGAGAAGCTTGTTGTTATACTTACTAATTTGACTTGCCTCAAAGTTACAAAGATGCTGTTTTTTCCTAAATTTGGTGGTGCTTAAATTTTTTTATTTGTTTTTTCGTTAGGTGAGGGAAAAGAGGTTCATAAATAGATGGGGTGTTGCTGGTCCTGTTTTCTCTACCAGCCTTGGGGTGATTTTGATTCCGCGAATAAGTGAGACAAAAGTGAAGTTGGGACCTACTGAAAATGGATCTTCACATACCAACACAAAGTCAATTTCGCTTCTCCTTTTATGGTTTTTTTTTCTTTAGTTGAAAGATTAAGGTATTCATTGCTCAAAGGATACATGGAAAGTACATAAATTTCATAGCATAGTAAATTGAAACAGAGCAAATCCCAGAATACTGCATAATAAAGCCAAATCCAGATAACAAGGAGGATTAACAGAGTATCAAGCAGAGTTAAACACACACTTATTTTACAAGAACGGATTTGTCAAGGAAAATAATCAACGGCCGATCACTAGATTTCGTATCTTCATCATGCACATGCCGAAAATTCCTTCTTCAATAACTATAGCATTGTTAGTTGGCAGTGGCGCCTAGGTTTAACTTTCTCTATACCATTATCGTGAGGAGACAACCAAAATAGGTTAAACAAATATAGATCCAATATTTGGAAGAACAAATCTTCGTAGTTTAGTGAGCACTAGTAGGGTTAAACACACACTTGTTCCATAATAACAGATCTGTTAAGCAAAATAATCGATGACCAATCACTAGTTCTCGCATTTTGTTAGTGATGAGTACACACCAGAAATTTCTTCTTCAATAATTATAACGTTGCCAATTAATAGTGCGAGCCTAAGTTTGACTTCCTCTACATCATCATTGTAAGAAGACAACCCAAATAGGTTGAATAAATACAGATCTAACTTTTAAAATAACAAATTTTCGTATTCCAATGAGACGCCAGAGCTCTTGCGATCACTATTGAAGCTGAAAGATTTGTACACAGTTAGAGGAGAGGGGTATTGAACCCCAAAAACATATTTAATAAATTCCCAAAAGCATATTTAAAAAGCAGGAGATTTCTATCTCTTTATGGTGCAACATTTATATTGTCTAAGAGTTAATAAAAATAAAACTAGGAAAGAATTCTTTGAGCTTTTCAGCATACATGCAAACGTGACGGTTGCACGCATCGTCGAGAGTGAGTGGAGCCGAAGATTTCGGATAGGCTTGTTATAAGAGGAAAAGAAGAGCCAGGTTGGAAGATTGATTTTGGATTTGATTTGGTTTCAAACTAGCAAATCAAGCGACTATCGGCACAAGATTGACAGAAGGTTGGCCGTTTAACTTTGATGATTTCGCGTTAATTTCCCGACACGCGCTTCTCGGTCGGTAAGTCGATAATTGATTTCTGCATAAAAATTAATCTGGACATGGCGTGTTACGAAAGCTAAACTACAACAAAACATGGTGAAAACTTGCGCAAGATTTTGAGTCGGTAGACTCACAAAAGTAATTTGGTCAACCTTCTATAGTGACCAGATGACAGATCCATCAACGTCCCGCCATTGGGAGTCGTTGAAACTAATCTTAGTTCACCAAATCCAGCCTCCTACCCCTCAAGACGTCAGCGCCTCTCGAAGATGCGATTAGATAATGACAAATCAGAGATTACGTGCATGAAAACCTTGCTTACCAAAAGCTGCTGAATGACAGATTCTACAACAATCTAATTCCCCTTCTTTTTAATTTTTATTCCAAGAATTATTATTGGTCCCGTGAATTCTATCTGCCAATTTGCATCCGTCAATCACCCCTACGGCCAGATGAAATCACTGTTGAAAAACTGAAATTAATGCACACGGACGTCATACGTTTGACCCCTTCAATAGAATTGTCCAAAAGGTCGATTAAAAGAGTCGACGACCATATCATCATCACTCTTGCGGGAAGGAAGGAACCTATTAAATGAGATGTATCTGTCGGTCCATGATTTCCGCAGATTTCGTTTGGCTGCAAAGCCACTGTTTTCTCATGGTTTCGATGCGCACATTAAACTCCATGGGCGTGCGATGCGATCGTGTGTTGCGTGTGCATGGTCGCCTTGTTCTTAACGGGCGTCGATCATTCTCCTTGCGACCGGAATTTGTCCCTCTCCTTGATAATCGCCTCGTTTGATACCATTGATGTTAATGAGTTTCGATGTCGCAAATTAGAAAATGTGACTCTTCCCATCAAGTATTCTCTTTAGTGTTTTTTCTTTCAATTATTTTCTCTCGGTATTACTTATAAAATCTATGTATGTTGCGTACAATGACAATTAAAAAACCATCATCGAGACACTATATTCCACATTAATATATAATATGGATAGAGAATTTCGCATTTTTATTTGAAAAAGAAAGATTCATATGAAATGGGATACGAATTATTTAGGAAAAATTACCATAAAAACCATAAACCTATTGTAATTATGTCAATTTAGTCATAAACTTAAGTCCTAAATATTTTGTATTTGTGCTAATTTAGTTAATCCGACCTATTTTGACTAGAAATCGATGATATGGATGCCGGTCGTCTTATATGGCTCAATCGGCGTGGATATTTTAAAATAATATCTTAATAATTTTTTGAATCTTTTTTTCTTTTATTTTTTTCCCTTCTTCCTCTAATCAGTCGCCAGACCTCGGCGACCGGCCAGAGATAAGGGCTGGCGTGGGCGACCTCGAGGTCAACCTCGCCCTTATGCTGGGCGAGATTTTCCCTCTCCGGATCTGGCAAGGATGTGTGATGCACGGATGTGCTACCGGTTACAGGTTAAACATATATTTTTCTGCAGTAACAAGGAACGCTATCATTCTCTATCAGAGATTCAGATCAGTAATGTCCACTGTCGCGGAAGCTTCTCTTCTTCACTCGCAAGCAAGTGAACTTAAAGCCAGCGTTAGAGTTGACCGCTTGGGTAAGTGCGAGTGCTGGGCATGTCAGCCTACAATGAAAGAAGGGACAGGTTGAAGTCTTTCATGTCTCGGACACTTTTCAAGCAAAGAGTTTCGATTGGCGGGCGAGACAAGACCCATCCTTTTTTTCATAATTCCAACACATCGATTGAAATTTAGAAATCTGCTCTTTCATAATTGCAATTGATGTTAACTTATGATTGTTCCCAAAGAAAATAACTCCAAAGTGGAAGATGAGGTGGGCGTACCACCTAATGTTGTCAAATGCCACTAGCACTCTCCATTGACCCCAGTCGAAATGATCATAAAAATTAAAAAGTGGCTCGATTGAACATTTTATAAGCCCATTAACCTTATAACTACAGACTTATTATTGAAGGAGTGCCCTCTTAAGATAGTCTTGATTATTACAGTGCTCCAGTTCTAGGAATGATTCTTACCGGGTCCGATTCGTGCAAGTTTTAATTGTTTCTTGGTTATATGCCCGTTATTTTCTTAGCTAGAGAATAGAATTTTTTTTTTATAATTTTTTTTGTTTTTTCATAGCAAATTAGCGACGAATTTTGCGATGAATACTGTTTGTGGCAAATTAGCGACGAATTTTGCCATGTATATTTTTTTTTTTAAAAAATAGAATGTTTTTTTTTTGTTTTTTTGGGGCAAATGAGAGACGAATTTTGCGATAAATACAAGTCATGGCAAAATAGCCGCGAATAATTAGCGACGAATTTTGCCACAAATAATTAATAACGAATTTTGCGACGAATATAGTTCGTGGCAAATTAGCAACGAATTTTGCCATGAATTTTTTTTTTATTTTTTGGGGGTAAATTAGCGACAAATTTTGCCACGAATAATTAGCGATGAATTTTCCCACAAATAATTAGCAACGAATTTTACGATGAATGAAGTTCGTGGCAAATTAGCAATGAAGTTTTGCCACGAATAATTTAACGACGAATTTTGTCACGAATTTTTTTTCATCGCAATTTAGCGATAAAAATTGAAATTTTTCGTCACTAAATTTTACGACACCGTATTAGTGATGAAATTTTTTTCGTGGAAAAATTTGTCTCAAATTCATTTAGCACGAATTTTGCCAAAATTTTCATGACAAAATTTGTGGCTAAAACCTTATTTTTTTGTAGTGTTCACAGTTCACCTGTCCAATATGTGAAAAACCAAGCATCAGTATCGCTAAATAACTCGTGGAGAAACCTAGGAAAATAAGAGATTTTTCTCTTAGATCATTTTACCGTATATTGAACTTCTTGTGTAAAAAAAAAGAACTATGACATTGACCTACTTAAAAAATTCTATTACCATCCAACTAGCTACAATCATGCTAATATGCTCTAGGGGACCAGTTTCAATCCACACGTTATGTACACTGACTTGGTCATGAGCAACGGTAAGATTGAAGATTGACGTATGTTCACCTTCTCCATATTTAATATTTTCTATCATGTTGTCAGTTAGAGAAACCACCTGCAAATGATAATTTGTAACTTAGACTACTAGAAAGTGAAAGAAAACTAAATAATATATTATTTACCTATGCCTATCGGTCCTACTTTAAAAGATGTATTGATTTTCTTTTTGTACACAAATGATGGAAAGAACAGATTTTGAGATTGTCATAAGTGGACATTTGACATGTGGTCTCATGAAACTCATATGCACATAACCCCATTAATAGAATTGAAAAATAATCACTTATGATATTGTATGCGTGTAAATATGCACGTGAGCATGGGAGAGAGGGATAGTGCATGTTGATTTGAAGAAACAATTCTTTGTCTCATAGCTGTGACAGACGACATCTTGGACAAGGATTTTGCCCTCACCAAATCTTTTTTTGTTCTCGATGAATGGGTACCGTTCCACTAGGGCAAGGTTCTCTCAACCCAAATTTTACCGATTTTGCATTCAGAGAAGTTCTGCGCAAGCTAGTGACATGTAGATTCGGTTTCGTCTACATGAAGGAAAAACTGATTATAGAAGTATCAAGTAGACCATTTCACCTAAATTATTCTATATTGGTCATCATAGATTTAGGAGATTATAATAAATTTTACCTGATCCTTATAATTCTGCAGTAGAGGATGATCGAGTGCTGGTTGTTTATTTATATCAACATAGTCAATTGTGTCTCCTTCTTTAGTCTATATAAAATCAAACACAGTTAGTCATTCGTTGGCCAGCAATCATATTTTAAAGATTAACTGGATAAATTGCAACATCTCCATGAAATTTAAATGGGACTACTGCAAAAAAGGGTTTGAAGGAAAATTACCGAAAAGGTCTTGATGAATGGCTTGTTCATAATTTTGACCTGTCTTTCCAAGTCTAAATCATCCTCTTCAGAAATATATGCCATCTCACACGGAGAAAGACTGAAGAATAGAAGCGGCAACGGCACAAGTTCCACATTCAGTTTCATGGTGACAAAAAGAAGCGTAAAGTGAGGCCCTCTAGCGGATAGCTACCCTTGTTCATATATTGCGAAAATTTCACCCTTTTTGTTGATAATATACCACTGGGCGTGTTAGTACAATGGTAAGGAGGTTGTACATTTTACTACAAGATCGTAAGTTTGAGCAATGCAATTAGATTAGAAAGATGGTAAAAGATAATTAATTTCAATTCCAAACATGGTAAAAAATAAATTTTCTTTATAACGACACCTACCTGCCAATATCCTAAAAAAAATACATGTTTGCCAATTGTCTCATTCTTTTATGGTCATATCATGCATAATTATTGCCATAGCCAAGTTATTCTCGACGACCAAATGCACATATAAACTTCAAAAGATTCAAAAGGACAAATTTATTCATTATAGAGAAAGGCAGTTAAGATATGACTGGAAATTAGAGCATCGGGATGCTAAAGCTTTTTTTGTAAAATAATGCATGGTTGCCATTTTAGAAAGAATAAACGTTGGCCATTTGTTTGCAAACCCTTCCATGCTCACCACATGCATAACTAGTTTTGAGGCCAATCTATTGTCTAAGACTAAAGTGTTATGTAATAAATGGTACAGATTCAAAATGCATATCAAATTAAAAGGAAAAAATAATCTGAAATTGAAAGAAGAAAGTAGAGAAAAGTCATACATGACACAAGGCACTTCTTGAGGCGGCTGGGTTGGCTAACAATATATAATGAAAAACTTTTACTTAATCTAAATGATCACAAATTTCAAGTATTTAGAGAAAAGGTTTTTAAAGGTTTGATTGATTTCAAAAAGTGAATTGTAATTCATTTGAAATAACAAATTATTTTAACTTACAAATTAAAATAAATAAATTAGAGTAAGTTTGGAAAGTGCTGAAAATTTAAGGAATCATGAATGTTAGAGATTCAGTTTTCGTTTGAATGACGATCTTGTCCCTCCGTTAATATTATGCCATTATAATGTCACCATAGGCTTTTCATGGAACTTACTAAGAAAAGTTATTTGAATTTTTTTATATATTAGCAAATGGGTAGATACGCTGCTTGTGTTTAAGAAACTGACATTTGAAACATGGTAAAAGATAAATGTTTTCACTCCTAACATGGCAAAAGTTTTGAGAGATTGAAAAAACTGTCTTTAATTAATGCATGCTTGCTACTATCCTAAAAAAGTGCATGTTCGCCACTTGTCTCATTCTTTCATGGTCATATCTGGCATAATTATTGCCGGAGGCAGACAATCAAATATATAAATAAACTTCAAACCCACAATTTTATTCATTAAAGAGAAAGGTAGTTGAGGTATTACTGAAAATTAGACCACTGGGATGCTAAAGCTTTTCCGTCAAATAATGCACGATTGCCATTTTAAAAAGAGTACATGTTAGCCATTTGTTTGCAAACTCCTTCCATGTTCACCACATGTATAACTAGCTTTGAGGCCAACCTGTTGTCCAAGATTAAAGTATTAGCATGTAATAAATGGTACAAATTCAAAATGCATATGAAATTTAAAGGAAAAAAATAGAGAAACTGAGATTGAAAAAAGAAAGTAGAGAAAAGTTATATATGACACAAGGCACTTCTCTGGAGGGATGGATCCAAAAGAGACTTCTTGGGGCGGTCGGGTTAGCTGGCAATATATAATGAAAAACTTTTCTTTAATCCAAATGATTATAAATTTTAAGCATTTAGAGAAAAGATTTTTAGAGATTTGATCTATTTAAAAAAGTGAATTGTAATTCATGTGAAATAACAAATTATTAACTTATAAATAATAAAAAAATATTCGAGTAAGTTTGGAAAGTGCTAAAATTTTAAGGAAATATGAATTTTAGAGATTCAGTTTACATTTGAATTATAATTTCTCCCTCTATTAATGTTAAGTCATTAAAATGTCACCAAGGCTTTTGATGGAACTTATTGAGAAAAGTTCTTTGAGTTTGTTTTATTATATAGGGATAAGTGCATTGAAAGTCCAAAGCTTGTTACGAAAGTACAATTGAGTTCTAACATTTTGAAAAAATGTAATTAAGTCCTAAAACTTATCACGAAAGTGCAATCGAGTCTTAAAATTTTTAAAAAGTGCAATCAAATCCTAAAATTTGTCAAATTGATCCAATCAAGTTCTTTTATTGATTACACTTTTTGAAACTTTTATGATTCAATTGCACTTTTATGACAAATTTTGAGACTTGATTGTATTTTTTCAAAATTTTAGGACTCGATTACACTTTCACGATAAGTTTTAGGACTTATTTGTACTTTTTGAAAACTTTAGAACTCAATTATATTTTCGTGAAAAGTTTTAAAACTTCAAGTACACTTATCTCTATATATATTAGCAAATGGGGACACATGTTTGCATGTGTGCAAAAAATTGACATTTGAAAGATGGTAAAAGATAAATGTTTTTATTCCAATTATGGAAAAAAAATTTGAGAGACTGGAAATTATCTTTGAATAATGCATGCTTGCCACTATCCTTAAAAAATGGCATGTTTGCCGCTTGTCTCATTCTTTCATGGTGATATCTTGCATAATTATTGCCAGAGCCAACGTTTTTCTCGACGCCAGAATATATAAATAAATTTCAAAACCGACAAATTTATTCATTAAAGAGAAAGGCAGTTAAGGTATTATTGAAAATTAGAGCATCGGGATAATAAAGCTTTTCAGTAAAATAATGCACAGTTGTCATTTTAAAAGAGTACATGTTAGCCATTTGTTTGCAAACTCCTTCCACGCTCACCACATGCATAACTAGCTTTGAAGCCAGTCTATTGTCCAAGATTAAAGTATTATTATGCAATAAATGGTACAAATTCAAAATGCATATGAAATTTATAGGAAAAAAAATAGAGAAACTAAAATTGAAAGAAAAAAAGTATAGCAAAGTTATATATGACACAAGGCACTTCTAGGTAGAGATGGATCCAAAAGAAACTTCTTGGGGCGGCTGGGTTGGCTAGCAATATATAATGAAAAAATTTTCTTTAATCCAAACGATTATAAATTTTAAGCATTTAGAGAAAAGGCTTTTAGAGATTTGATCTATTTGAAAAAGTGAATTGTAATTCTTTCTTGCGAAATAACAAATTATTTAACTTACAAAGAAAAATAAAAATATTCGAGCAAGTTTGGAAAGTGCTAAAATTTTAAGGAAATATGAATTTTAGAGATTCAGTTTACATATGAATTACGATTTTCCCTCTATTAATGTTATGTCATTAAAATGTCACCATTAGGCTTTTGATGGCACTTATTGAGAAAAGTTCTTTGAGTTTCTTGTTTTATTATATATTAGCAAATGGGCACACACGTTGCGTGTGTGCAAAAATCTAACATTTGAAAGATGGTAAAAAATAAATGTTTGTATTCCAAATATAGCAAAAGATTTGAGAATAATGCGTGCTTGCCACCATCCTTAAAAAAATGCATGTTTGCCGCTTGTCTCATTCTTTCATGGTCATATCTTACATAATTATTGCCAGGGCCAATGTTTTTCTCAACGACCGAATACATAAATAAACTTCAATTAAAGGGAAAAGTAATTAAGGTATTGCTGAAAATTAGAGTATCGGAATGCTAAAGCTTTTCCGTAAAATAATGCACGGTCGCCATTTTAAAAGAGTACATGTTAGCCATTTGTTTGCAAACTCCTTCCACGTTGCGACCTCCCTGAAACGGCCCCGAGGCCTAAGAGGGTTGGCTAATGGATTACTAAGTTAAACCTAGCTCGAGCTCTCTCAAATTCATACCAATTCGCGACTTAAATTTAAATTATTAACATGCAAATTGATCTTATTTAGGAGTCGCCACTAATCGATTTTTGACAGGTCGATTAGACACCTAAACGAAGCATGGGAGGAAAGCTTCACTTCTACGAAACCAAGAGATTCAACAGTACGGGGACTTGATTACACTAATCGACTAACTAATGCACTTTCGGTACCTAATCATGTTCAATTCATCACCTAGCTTGTTCTCGCTAATCAAGAGTCTCAAAATTCTGTTCCTAATTGAACTAATGGAAGCAACGATTAATATCTAAACCTAAACACGCATAATCAACTACATGCGAGATTAGTTTAAACGCACAATTCAAAGTGTGTGAACCAGGTGACGTGCAATCAAATATGACATTAATCACACAATAGGGCAAGAAAACCCAATTTCGAGACCCAAATGAAAATTTTGATTTTTGATTTTTTTTTTATTTTTAATTTTTTTAAAAAAAATTAATTTAAATTTTAATTTTTTAAATTTTTCGAAATTTTCTTGAAAAATTTTTTTTTTGAAATTTTTTTTGAAAAAAAAAAAAAAAAAAATTAAAAAAAAAAAATGAAATCAGGATTTTTCTTTTTAAAAAAAAAAGAAAACAAGAATACATATATATTTTTAATTTTTTTTTAAAAAAATTAAAATAATACAATATTTAAAAAGGATAAATAAAATAAAAAAAAAAAACGAATCCGGGTCGGATCTCCACATCCAACCTGGATCGGGACCGACCAGACGCACCGCCCGGGTCATGAACAAACCGGGCTCATTTATTGAGCCTTTAATTTTTTTGCGATAAAGCTGTAACATTAGAAATTTTCGGTCCGTTTTGGGGTTTATAAAAGCAGGAAATTTGTCGGTCTTGACATGGTAAAATCTACTTGGGGCCAGATCACTCCCGGTTATTATTTTAAATTTAAATTTCGCTAAAATCGCTTTTCGATGAATTCGCCGTTATTTGGACCACAACCCTTGGCGATCGATTTTGGTGTTTCGGGGATGCAATAAATTGGACAGTGTCGATATTAAGGTTGCGGTATCGAGATTATCGGGAATAATGAAAAAGTTTGGTTTTCGGACCGGGTGCAAATTTGGACTAGTAGACCCCCTCGTTAAATTTTGGTCAAATTGATTTGGCGTTTGTCCCTTTTAAGTGCGAGGTCTACTTTGGACGGTGGACCATTTTCCGTTTTGAAATTGGACTCGGTTTTGCGTTTAATATTTAAATTCCTATAAATTTTTTCAAAAATATCTCTCTCTCTCTCTCTCTCTCCTCCTCGGGACCCGCGCCCTGTTATTTCGTGCATGTCCCCCCCCCGGACTTGCTTGTTGGTCTCTCTCTCTCTCTTCTCTCTTCTCTCTCCTCTCCCTTCTTCCCCTTCACAGCCCGTTCTTCCTCTCTTCTTCTTCCCGGGGCCTTGGCCCAGTGCTGCTCTGACCTGCTTGCCGCTGCTCCGGCCCGCCCTTGCCCGGACCACCACTCAGCGCCCGTCCGGTGAATACAACCCTAAACTCTAATTAGGATAATTTACATTTCTAGACTGGTTTTGGGGTTAATTAGGGTTATTTAGGGGTTAATTTAGGGTTATTTGTGGAATTAATTAGGGTTTTGATTGTGGCAAATTTGATGGATTAGTTTGATAAATTAATGGAAGATTAGTGGCCCGAGAGGTATGATAAATGGGTTAGTCAGTTCGGATTAATTTGGCTCGAGTTCGGGTTTTATTTGTGGAATATTTGCGCGCCCGTATGTTAATTTTTGGTGGTGGTCAATTAGACTGATATTTGGGGAGTATAATAGAATATTTTGGTGATAATTATTGGCCCAGAAATTACGGTTTGATGGTGCCCACATATGGATTAAATTTGGGCGCGACGCGATTAATTTGAGGACTAGGCGTGTGAATACCGGGATTGGTTGATTTGTGTAACTGATTGGCCAATTGAGCCTCAATCCTGATTAATTTGAGGGTGCCTAGTGGCGTACCCAGTGAGACCAAGAATAGATTAGCTTGGCGGGTTTCTGGTGCATAAATTTCATGTTGATCCAATTGGGTGTTTTATATGCATAATTTATGTGTCGAAATTGTGCCATGACTCAATGGGGTGATTTGATTTACTTGGGTTCGAGATTCATTGAACTAAATGCCATTGTGAAATTTATGAGTGCCCAAGTGTGGTTATTCTGATCATGAATGTGTATCATGAACATTGGCACGACATATGCATATCACAGTATGCCCGAAAGTGACATGTGCATTGTGATCACCTAAATTGCCTGATGCGTCTAGCGGGGTTGGGATAAAATTGAGGTTTGTGAATGTGTGATCACAATAAACCCCGATGCGTGTTACGCGGGGTAGTGAATGCCGTCTGATCGTCATTCGCGGGGACGATGCCAGTCTGTGGGAAGGCGACCAACCCGTTTCGCTTTTACGCGGCTCGTTCGTGAGGAGATCGGTGTTGCGCCTGATGCGTTTTGACTTGGGCTAGAGACACCGGTTGAGGCGTTTTAACGCTGGCCACGAAGTGTTGTGATTAAAGAAATAGACACGACGCGTATTACGCGGGTGGACGATACGTTCTTGGTCGGAGAGAAATTGAGAAATGGCTGGCCCAGTGTCTGCGGTATCGCGGTAATGCATTAATGAGGCATGAGTGAAGTGTGAATCGCATTTGCATATCATGCTGGTGGCATATAAATGCAGCGTGATTGTGTTGGCGATCGATTTACGTCGGCGCGGCTACTATTGTTGACTTAATGCACAACCTACGGGGGTCAAGTAAGGTTCTAGATTGGGCCGGGGCTGAGTCATGTCTTTATTTGAACCGTATTTTTGTCATCTAGTACTTGTCCGGAGGTGCATGTTAGCCTAAGTTTAGGTTTAAGGAATTACCGGCAGAGATTTATTCTCACGGTTGTTGTAAAACCGACATTTTCGGATCCTGACCTTGAGGGGCGGCCGGGCGTGTCGATGCATTTTGGGAAGGGCCCCGGTTAATTGTAGTACTGAACCCCAGGAGCCACCCCTACCTTCGGTGGTGGCCTTGAACTGTTTTTGATTTTTGGGTATCGGGTTGTAATTGAATATTGTATATGAATTCCAGTATTAGTACAAGTGTTGATTTTGGTGGTTACCCTTGGTTATGTATTCATGTTTATGCGGGTAGTTTTAATCGCTTCGCATGTGCATTATATCTCTGTATTGGATGTTGGGTTGGCGACGCGCGTCACGGGACGTCGACACGAATCGACCTCTGCGAGGGATGTGGCGCACCGAGGAGGGCGGGCGTGACAAAAACCCTAAATGATTTGGGCAAAATTTAGGTGTCGGCGGTTTGCCCCTCTTTGAAGGGAAGCTCAAGAGGTTCTCTTCAAAGGCGAAAAGATACCTAAATTTGGTCACGGGAAGGCAAGTGAAAGCTAGCTTTACGCAAGAGAAGAAAACAAAATGAAAATAAAATAAAATAAAAAAAAAAAATAAGAATAAAATAAGTAAAATAAAATAAGATGAATAAAGTGTGGTTTAAAATTGGACCACAAACTTTTGAAAATCATGGTTTAAGGTGAGACCATAAACTTTTGATCGTGGTTTAAGATTGGACTACAAACTTTTGATGCGTAGTTTAAGATTGGATTATATAACCTTTGATGCGTGGTTTAAGGTTGGACCATAAACTTTTGAAGCGTGGTTTAAGGTTGGACCACAAACTTTTTGAAAAGCGTGGTTTAAGGTTGGACCACAAAACCTTTTGAAAAGCGTGGTTTAGGGTTGGACCACAAACCTTTGAAAAAGTGATTTAAGGTTGGACCACAAACCTTTGAAAGCGTGGTTTAAGATTGGACCACAAACTTTTTGGAAAAGAGTGGTTTAAGGTTGGACCACAAACCTTTGATCGTGGTTTAAGGTTGGACCACAAACCTTTGATGCGTGGTTTAACGTTAGACCACAAACCTTTGAAGCGGTTTAAGGTTGGACCACAAACCTTTGGAAAACATACCTGGGTGTACATACACAGCAGGTCGATTGGATTGCTTGAAGGCCCTCGTCGGTGAGGCTTGAGCTTCTTTACACTTAGGGGTCCTTGCCCGAGGGGTTTGGTAGATCGCCTATTGTGTCCTTCCCGGGAGGGTCTCGGGATTCATGAATGCTTGGATGTATCTTAACATTTCGATACCAGCTTTTGAGGAAACGTCATCCGTCTTATGATTAGTAATAACAGTACACGTATTCATCTCGGAAGCAGACAACGGCACACTCTAAAACACATCCTTCAAGATCAGTTCCATTGGAGTTCATGAGTAACGATTTCAACATGTACGCATCACCAACTTTCCACTGGGGATAATTATCATTTAAGATAATTTCTACTCTTAACATGAATCATCTTGAAAATGCTAAATGAGAGACTCTCAATCGAAAGTACTTTTGTTCACTCTCATCTAAAAGGGTTATTTTGTGAAAATCACTCTGTCTTACTATCATCACGTTGACAAAGGTCCGAGTATTCTCGCAAACAGTACAACCTTACCAATCTGAGAGGTCTTGATCGGGACCGTAATATAGGCTTGATCGATGGCTTAACAAATGAAATTGTCCTAGTTGGAGCTATGAAATAAATACTTCGTGATCCTCTTCGGGTTTACAAGTCGAGAACTTTGCGAGATAGGATAGAAAAATAATCTTGTTCGCACTTTTTCGAAGCGATGCTTATAACCATATGAGCTCCTACTTTGACTCAAGTGCCCCAATCAAAAAGACTTTACAAAGGACGTAACGTAGGTTAGGTTCATGGGTTGAGAAACGAAAGGATCGCTAGGCTCAATGATGTGTATTGGGGTGAGAGTTGGTGATCATCTTGACATTGTCACCGGTCTTCTTCTTCGCCATTGGGGATTATCCTCAGAAATGTATTATCGATCTCAACCATTTGGCACTTGTCTCCTAGAGACTTAAAGGACGACTGTTGCTTGACTAGGGCTGATCTTGTTATTTCAACACATATCATCTCAACATTTTGCTTTTTATTTAATACATGGGGACGAGCCTCACTCGACAAGCACACTGCCTTTAATGCCCCCTGGTTCATCCTTTTTTTTTTTCAACATTCATGTTCGGGCATCGGCCTTGCTTTTACAGGTGCACAATCGGGCTTTTCGTGCCCCTAGTTTTTGTTTTCGTTTTTTGGCTTGGCCCGGATAAATTTGAGCAATACAATGCTATTGAACTCTCAAGTCCTCATCAGCGCCGGACCATGATGCTTGCATAATGGTGACTTTACCTGCCCGGTGGGGGGACGATCCAACTGGGTTTATGAGAAGCAAAATTGCAGGCTCAATTGGGCTGTTCAATGGATATAAGTGTGTAGGATAGAGAAAAGAAACGCTTTTAAATGCGTCTTAGGGGTTTTCGAATTCACGCACTAGTTCATTTGTAATAGAGGCACTCAAATATTGATACAAGTGAAAGCAAGAAAATTTTCTACTCATCTTCTCACCTCAATATGCCGACTCACCTCCGATTTGACTCGGTGTGGGGTGGTTTTTGACAGGGGTGGTATGAAAGAAGCTTCACAAGTGTTTGAGCTCAGAAGGGTTAGGCAAATGGTAACCTATAGCGTTTGCGATGGATGAATGAAATGCCCCTCATCACTTTAGTTGCCGTACCTTTTGCGAGATAACCCTTCACTTTGCAAACATGGAATTTTTTCGCTCAACTCACTAGGAACTAGTACATGGGACAGTGTATGGAGCATGGCTTGCCTTTCATTATTTCGATATGTCTCATTTAGCATATTCAAGCATTTCCGCACCGCTCATTGAATTGTCTATTTTAATGATCCTCAGTGGAATTGGTGACTTAGACAGATAAAAATCGTTACAAAGTTCACTTTCAAAAAACATGGACATTTCTGGCATTCACATACACAGGAAAGTTCATAACTGCATAACAATCAATTAGGAGCGTGACTTTGAGCATTCATTCAAAAAGGTTATTATCTCAAGGGATGTTTCTCGTCCCTGCACTTCAACCTCTTAAATCGTTCATCCTTCATTTCGTCAGATTAGATACCTGAAACACAAACACGTGTGCTTGTATGGAAATGTATGCATGACATGCATGATACTAAGTGATTTGGATTGCACGAAAAACAGCTTTCTAGCCTTAATTTCATTCATGGAAAATATTTCTTGACTACGTCGAGTTTCTGAGGCTTGGATAACTCGTGGCCATCCATTTCCACTAACACTAAAGCACCACTGGCGGGATCTTTTTGATGATATAAGGGCCTTCATAAGTCGGGGCAAATTTACCGTGAGGATCACGCACAATTGATATCACCTTCCTCAATACCAAATCGTTGACTTGAGGTGTCGGGGCGAACTTTTCGATTGAGCGACTTAGCTACTCGTTTCGATAGCATTGGCCGTGACATATGGCTTGTAGTCTGCTCCCATCGATCATGTTCAACTGTTCGTGCCTTTTCATACCCATTTGGCCTCATCGAGTTTTGCTGAGAGAGAACCCTTAAGGATGGAATTTCGACTTCCATGGGTAGGACCGCTTCCATTCCATATACTAATGAAAATGGGGTTGCTCCGATCGAGGTGCGGATCGATGTCGATATGCCATCAATGCATATGGAAGTCTTGCATGCCAATCGCGATAATTCTTAGTAGTCTTTGATAAGATCTTATTTATGTTCTTGTTTGCCGCTTTTAACGGCCCGTTCATTTGAGGGGTGGTATGGTGATGAATTAGGATCTGGGACCCGAAATGTATCGAGCAATCCATCCATGATTTTATTGTTGATTGGAGCCATTATGGGTGATGATTGCTTTAGGAACTCCGTACAGGCGATGATATCGCGGTGAATGAACTTGGCCACGTTCTTGGCGGTGACACTAGCATATGAATTGGCCTTGATCCCTTCGTAAAGTATTCGATTGCTACTAAGATGAATCATGTCCGCTTGGCGCCTTAGGGTTGATCGGCCCCAATTATGTCTATTCCCCCATGGAAAATGGCCAAACTTGAGACATCGATGGAGTTCGTTTGGCGGAGCATTGATCCTATCTCTATAAATTTGACATCGATGGCAACACGCACATGCTAAATACAATCAGACTCCATGGCCAACCAATAGTACCCGAGTCACATGATCTTCCTTGCTAGGAGATGGCCGTTCATGTGGAACCACATTCCCCTTCATGTATCTCTTTCATCAAGCGATTGGCCTATTTTCGGCGTCGATGTATTTGAAGAATATTGAGTTATAAGATCTTTTGTAGAGTGCATCCCGCTAATGAAGAATTTTGAGGCCAACTTCATCAGGATATTTCCTGTTTGATGCTTCACTTCCTTGAGGGAACTCACCTTTTCGCAGTAATTCGAGAATATTATAGTATCATGGTTCTCCATCAGGGCTCTTCTTCAATTACCATACAATAAGGCGGGCGGCGAGGATTTCAATCATAATGGTTTGATATCCAAGCCTTTTGTTTTGCGGCATTGTGCGATAACATGGGTTTATATGCCATGGAATTTAAAGAAAATATTTTTTGTTTAGGGATTAAAGAATTAAATCCTAATTTTTAATTTTTATTTTTTTTTGCGATAAACCCTAAATGATTTGGGCAAAATTTAGGTGTCAACAGCTGCCCCTCTTTGAAGGGAAGCTCGAAGAGGTTCTCTTCAAAGACGAAAGACACCTAAATTTGGTCAGCGGAAGGCAAGTGAAAGCTAGCTTTACGCAAGAGAAGAAAACAAAATGAAAAAAAATAAAACAAAATAAAATGAGAATAAAATAAGTAAAATAAAATAAGATGAATAAAGTGTGGTTTAAAACTGGACCACAAACTTTTGGAAATCGCGGTTTAAGGTGGGACCACAAACCTTTGATGCGTGGTTTAATATTGGACTACAAACTTTTGATGCGTGGTTTAAGATTGGATTACAAACCTTTGATGTGTGGTTTAAGGTTGGACCATAAACCTTTGAAGCATGGTTTAAGGTTGGACCACAAACCTTTTTGAAAAGCGTGGTTTAGGGTTGGACTACAAACATTTGAAAGCGTGGTTTAAGGTTGGACCACAAACCTTTTTGAAAAGCGTGATTTAGGGTTGGACCACAAACCTTTTGAAAGAGTGGTTTAAGGTTGGACCACAGACCTTTGAAAGCGTGGTTTAAGATTAGACCACAAACCTTTTGGAAAGAGTGGTTTAAGGTTGGACCACAAACCTTTGATGCGTGGTTTAAGGTTGGACCACAAACCTTTGGAAAACATACCTAGGTGTACATACCTGTAGGTCAGATTGGATTGCTTAAAGGCCCTCTGTCAGCGAGGCTTGAGAAGACTCAGACACTTAGGGGTCCTTGCTCGAGGGTTTGGTAGATCGCCTATTGTGTCCTTCCCAGGAGGGTCTCGGGGATTCATGAATGCTTGGATGTATCTTAACATTTCTGAGACCAGCTTTTGAGGAAACGTCATCTGTCTTACAGGATTAGTAATAACAAGTACACGTATTCATCTCGGAAACAAACAACCGGCACTCTCTAAAACACATTCTTCAAGATCAGTTCCATTAGAGTTCATGAGTAACGATTTCAACATGTCTGCATCACCAACTTTCCACTGGGGATAATTATCATTTAAGACAATTTCTACTCTTAACATGAATCATCTTGAAATGCTAAATGAGAGACTTTCAATCAGAAAGGACTTTTGTTCACTCTCATCTAAAAGGGTTATTTTGTGAAAATCACTCTGTCTTACTATCATCACGTTGACAAAGGTCCGAGTATTCTCGCAAACAGTACAACCTTACCAATCTGAGAGGTCTTGATCGGGACTGTAATATAGGCTTGGTCGATGGCTTAACAAATGAAATTGTCCTAGTTGGAGCTATGAAATAAATACTTCGTGATCC
The DNA here is from genome assembly GCA_024733475.1 of Syzygium grande. Lineage (NCBI taxonomy): Eukaryota > Viridiplantae > Streptophyta > Magnoliopsida > Myrtales > Myrtaceae > Syzygium > Syzygium grande. The sequence continues at coordinate 37,170,984 of JAMXDD010000008.1, read as the reverse complement.
TCTTTAGGTTTACAAGTCGAGAACTTTGTGAGATAGGATAGAAAAATAATCTTGTTCGCACTTTTTCGAGCGATGCTTATAAACATATGAACTCCTACGTTGACTCAAGTGCCCCAATCAAAAAAGACTTTACAAAGGACATAACGAACGTTAAGTTCATGTGTTGAGAAACGAAAGGATTGCAGGCTCAATGATGTGTATTGGGGTGAGAGTTGGTGATCATCTTGACATTGTCACCGGTCTTCTTCTTCGCCATTGGAGATTATCCTCTGAAATGTACTATCGATCTCAACCATTTGGCACTTGTCTCCTGGAGACTTAAAGGACGACTGTTGCTTGACTAGGGCTAATCTTGTTGTTTCAACACATATCATCTCAACATTTTGATTTTTATTTAATACATGGGGACAAGCCTCACTCTAACAAGCACACTGCCTTTAATGCCCCCTGGTTCATCCCTTTTTTTTTTTTCCAACATTCATGTCTATAGGCATCGGCCTTGCTTTTACCAGGTATACTGCTTTTTCGTGCCCCTAGTTTTTTCGTTTTTTTTTTTTTTTGCTTGGCCTAGATAAATTTGAGCAATATAATGCTATTGAACTCTCAAGTCCTCATCTTTAGTCGGCACTTCGGACCATGATGCTTGCATAGTGGTGACTTTTACCTTGCCCCGGTGTGGGGGATGATCACCAACTGGTTTATGAGAAGCAAAATTGGAGGCTCAATTGGGCTGTTCAATGGATATAAGTGTATAGGATAGAGAAAGAAACGCTTTTCGTCGTCTTAGGGTACTCGAATTCACGCACTAGTTCATTTGTAATAGAGGCACTCAAATATTGATACAAGTGAGAGCAAGAAAATTTTCTACTCATCTTCTTACCTCAATATGCTGACTCACCTCCGATTTGACTCGGTGTGGGGTGGTTTTTGACAGGAGTGGTTTGAAAGAAGCTTCACAAGTGTTTGAGCTCAGAAGGGTTAGGCAAATGGTAACCTATAGTGTTTGCGATGGATGATTGAAATGCCCCTCATCACTTTAGTTGTCGTACCTTTTGCGAGATAACCCTTCACTTTGCAAACATGGAATTTTTTTTCGCTCAACTCACTAGGAACTAGTACATGGGACAGTGTATGGAGCATGACTTGCCTTTCATTATTTCGATACGTCTCATTTAGGATATTCAAGCATTTCCGCACCGCTAATTGAATTGTCTATTTTAATGATCCTCAGTGGAATTGGTGACTTAGACAGATAAAAATCGTTACAAAGTTCACTTTCAAAAAACATGGACATTTCTGGCATTCACATACACAGGAAAGTTCATAACTGCATAACAATCAATTACCAGACGTGACTTTGAGCATTCATTCAAAAGGTTATTATCTCAAGGGATGTTTCTCGTCTCTGCACTTCAGCCTTTTCGTCGTTCGTCCTTCATTTCGTTGCAGTTGGATACCTGAAACACAAACACGTGTGCTTGTATGGAAATGTATGCATGACATGTATGATACTAAGTGATTTGGATTGTACGAAAAATAGCTTTCTAGCCTTAATTTCATTCATGGAAAATATTTCTTGACTGCGTCAAAGTTTACAGGCTTGGATAACTCGTGGCCATCCATTTCCACTAACACTAAAGCACCACCTGGCAGGATCTTTTTGATGACATAAGGGCCTTCATAAGTCGGGGCAAATTTGCCTTGAGGGTCACGCATAATTGATATCACCTTCCTCAATACCAAATCGTTGACTTCGAGGTATCGGGGACGAACTTTTCGATTGAACGACTTCGCTACTCGTTTCTGATAGTATTGACTGTGACATATGGATTGTAATCTGCTCCCATCGATCATGTTCAACTGCTCGTGCCTTTGTCATACCCATTCGGCCTCATCGAGTTTTGCTTGAGAGAGAACCCTTAAGGATGGAATTTCGACTTCCACGGGTAGGACCGCTTCCATTCTATATACTAACGAAAATGGAATTGCTCCAGACAAGGTGCGGATCGATGTCTGATATGCCATCAATGCATATGGAAGTCTTGCATGCCAATCGCGATAATTCTTAGTAGTCTTTGATAAGATCTTCTTTATGTTCTTATTTGCCACTTTAACGGCCCTGTTCATTTAAGGGCGGTAAGGTGATGAATTCAGATGCTGGACCCGAAATGTATCGAGCAATCCATCCACGATTTTGTTGTTCTGATTGGAGCCATTGTCAGTGATGATTGCTTCCGGAACTCCGTAACGGGCGATGATATCGCGGCGAATGAACTTGGCCATGTTCTTCGCGGTGACACTAGCATATGAATTGGCCTTGATCCACTTCGTAAAGTAGTCGATTGCTACTAAGATGAATCTGTGTCCATTTGACGCCTTAGGGTTGATCGGCCCAATTATGTCTATTCCCCATATGGAAAACGGCCAAGCTTGAGACATCTGATGGAGTTTGTTTGGCAGAGCATTGATCCTACCTCCATAAATTTGACATCGATGGCAACACCGCACATGCTGAATACAATCAGACTCCATGGCCAACCAATAGTACCCGAGTCGCATGATCTTCCTTGCTAGGAGATTGCCGTTCATGTGGAGACCACATTCCCCTTCATGTATCTCTTTCATCAAATGATTGGCCTCTTTTCGCGTCGATGCATCTCAGTAACATTGAGTCATAAGATCTTTTGTAGAGTGCATCCCCGCTAATGAAGAATTTTGAGGCCAACTTCATCAGATATTTCCTGTTTGATGCTTTACTTCCTTGAGGGAACTCACCTTTCTGCAGGTAATTCAAAATGTCATAGTACCATGGTTCTCCATCAGGCTCTTCTTCAATTACCATACAATAGGTCGGACGCCTGAGAATTTCAATCCTTAATGGTTCGATATCCAAGCCTTTTGTTGCTTGCAAAGCATTGACGATAATGTGGCTAAAGCATCAGCGAACTGATTCTAAGACCTAGGTAGGTAATCGAATGATATTTCTTGGAATTCTTTCACCAGCTCTTCCAGAAACTCATGATATGGGACTAGTTTTGGATCCCGCGTTCGCCACTTGCCTTCGGTTTGTAGGATAATGAGGGCCGAATCGTCGTAGACTTGCAATTTTTGAATCCCCATGTCAACAGCAGCTTGGAGGCCAAGGATATATGCTTCGTATTCCGCGATATTATTTGTGCAAGGGAAAGTCAATTTGGCAGCCACGGGGTTGTCACGCCCCGAACCCTACGGACACGCGACATCCCGCTATGGTCGTTATGATACGACGTCCCAGGACTCGTCACCGACTCTTCATTTTATCTTTTAATTACGCATGCGGAAACGAACACAACAATCCCCGGACAAATAACAAATAGGGATAGTCAGGAAAAAAAATCACAACAGTCAAATAATACTATTTTAATTTTCACTTGATTAACCCCTGAGAGTGTTCTTACAAGCCTACTTCGGGCGCTACCACAAAAAGCCAGCAAAAAGACAAAGGCCAGGGTTAATCTACTTCATCAACAGGTCGAACTCCAAAAAGCCAGCTTCCAAACATCCCGAACCAAATTGGGTGCGCTAACACGCTAAGAGCTTGAAAAAGGGGGTTAACAACAACAATGAGACGAATGTCTCAATAAGTTAACGGCCTAAGCCCCGCTTAGGAGGCCTACTCGCACGGGGGTCCCTAATCAAGCAACATAACATCAATAGCACATTAATAAACAACCACAGGCATCCTTACCTCGCCTTGATACACACGTTGATGAAATGCATGTCATATACTCGAAGCATTTAACGAGATTTTCTATGCATTAATGCAACACAGTCGCGCGTGTCTCGATTATAAGGCAAAACCCGCTTGGGCACGTCCCATACCATGCCTAGCAGTTTCTACCCCATAATCAAGCATTATACATCACACGTATTCCAATTATTACGCTCCCTCGGGGCCACCACACATCAAGCGATACGCAGCAAGATGGCGGTCTACCGGTAAAACCGGTTCCGCCCCGCCCGTCGGGCACGCGGGCCCGTCAAGCGATATGCGGGATGACGGCATTCCAATACGGCAATATCAAACGATACACAGTAAGATGGTATCCCGTAAGGAGCATCAAGTCCGGCCTCGGGCCGCGACAAGGCATCCGGGGTATCGGCACTCCAGATTATCCCCAGGCATCCGATAAATCGGACATCGTCAAGCAATACACAGCAAGACAGCTCCAACGTGTGACCACACGAGCACACAAGCATTCCGGCCAATTATTATCTTCTCAATTAGCCCATACGTTCATGAATAGTGCTCATATTAATGCCATACAACAATATCACATGGTCACACATACAAACAGTCAATCAATTCTCACAAGCTTCGATATCAAACACGAATATCAACCACCAAGCATCACTAACATTACTTGGCATAACAGAATAAAATAATTTAATTCCAAAAGTCTCATAAATTTTCCACAGAAACTTTCGATCAAACAATTTGCTATAAAATCAATTTAATACGACAATTCGCGGTAAAATCGCCAACATTCAAACCGGAAATAATAATTTGAAATTATAAATTTTTCGAAATAATAATAAATAAATTCGGAATTTAATTATTTAATAATATCCGAAAATAATTTAATTTTCCAAAATGTCAAAATATTTCCTCGAATCAAAAATCATTCGAATCATTTTCTAAATACGTCAATTTATACGACAAAATCCAACATCGGCATCATAATTGACGCTAGAAAATTTTTCGAAAATAATAATATTTAATTTTCGGAAATTAATTATTTAATAATAAAATAATAATATTTAAATCCGAAAATAATAAAATAATATTTAATTCGGAATTAATATATTAACTAATAAAATAATATTTAAAATTCCGAAAATAAATAATTTAATAATAATAAACAATAACAATATACTAATAAACAATTTATATCCTAAATACCATTAATTAAACACTAATCCATAATCAACACATAATCCTAACTAAACAAATCTAATATTAACCTAAACACTAATTAAACTACCCTAAGCAAGTTTAACATCCTAAACGCGGGATTAGGAGTTAACTTACCTATTTAACGCCGGGCGAAGGCGCCGAGGACGATGGCGCGGCAAGTGGCGTCCGCGGTGGTTCCTGCTTGGACACGGGCGACCGCGACTTTACCTAACAAGGGTGGTCGCTGGTGGCTGGTTTGGGTCAGCCCGGCAAATGAGACACAGCAAAGGGCGATAATGGCGATGTACTGACGGCCAAGCAAGTGGTGGCGGTGGACGGCGAAGAAGCAGTGATAGTCAAGGCTAATGGAATGTCAAATGACGGGGGCTAAGTGTGGGGGTTATCGTATGGGCGTTGTTCGCCGGCGGAGGAGGGAAGATTTGCGGCGGGCGGGGAGTAAAGAAGAAGAGAAAAAGAAAAGAAGAATGGCCCGCGGCGAAAGAAGAAGAAGAAATGGCCGGATGGGCTAGTGGCGGGTCGGGTAAGACAGCGAGCGGGGAAGTAGTCGACACGCAAGGGGAAGAAGGAGGAAAAGAAGAGGGGAATAAAGAAGAAGAAGAAATGATGGGGAGGAGAGAGAGAGAGAGAGAGAGAGAGAGAGAGAGAGAGAGAGAGAAGAGAAAAGTCAAATCTAATACCACGATCCAACGGACACGGTTTAAACCCGAAAAGATCCGACGGTTCAAAAAAAAAAATCCTAATTAATAATTTTAGGATTTGGTAAAATTGCGTTAATAAAAAACACATCATGCGAGGGTGGTCTACCGGTCAAATTTGATCGGTCAAAAATTCACTTTCCACATTTCCCGGGTAATATCGAGGTTGGCAACAATAATATCGACACCGTCCAATTAAATTCATTCCGGAATTCCGAGAAATTCGATACCAAAGTTTGGGCTCTAAATAACGGCCAAATTCGATCGAGTGCGTTTCTAGCGAAATCTCTAATTTAAAAATTTAAAATAACCGAGAGTGATCAGTTCCCGGGCGAGATTTTACTATAAGCACACTAACGAATTATACGTTTCATAAATCCCAAAAATGAGTTGAAAATCGGAATGTCACACTTGACCACGGGGTAGTCCGACTATCCGGGAGATGAGAACCGCTTCAAAGATCGAACCGATAAGTTGGCCGCCATCAAAGTACATGGTCTATTTGTCGTTTGACACAAATAAGACCTGCCTATCCATGTCACCATCTTCATCGGGGTCTTCTGCTGTTTTTAGGATTTTCCGCTAACATGTCCGCTATGGCTCTACCCTTTACGGACTTTTGCACTAGGCTTTGCACGTCGAATTCTGAAATTAGAATCTGCCACTTGGCCAGCTTCCCCACCAAGGCTGGCTTCTCCAAGAGATACTTGATGGGATCATTCTCAGTTACTAGCAGAACTTGGTGATGGAGGGTCTATTGGCGTAGCCTGTGCAACACCCAGACCAAGGCTATGTACGTCTTCTCAACCTCCGGATAGTTCACCTCTGAAGTAGTGAATTTCTTGCTGAGATAATATATTGCAGCGTTCCTTCTGTCGTCAGGCCTTTTTGGGCCAAAGATGGCTCAGCGATTCATCATGGATAGTTAGATACAAAATTAATAGAACTTTGGGCACTAGCGGGACTAGGATCGGGGAATGAGTCAGATAATATTTTATCTTTTCAAAGGCCTCCTGACATTCGGCGTCCCATTCGACTTTCGCATTCTTCTTCAAGAGTTTGACAAACGGCCTTGCCGTTTCTGACAACTGGCAGATGAATCTTGTGACATAATTTAACCGTCCCAATAAACTGCGGACTTCTTTGACAGTGGCCGGAGGCTGTAAGTCGCAAATGGCCTTTACTTTTGACGGGTCAATCTCGATGCCTTTGTTACTGACCATAAATCCTAACAGCTTTCTAGACTTTGCCCCAAATACGCATTTCGCGGGATTGAGGCGCAATTTAAACTTTCGGAGGCGATCGAACAACTTTTGCAAAACTTCGACATGGTCTTCGCCTTGCCTCGACTTCGTAATCATATCGTCTACATACACCTCGATCTTCTTGTGCATCATGTCGTGAAATAACGCGACCATGGCCCTTTGATACGTTGCCCCGGCATTTTTCAGACTGAAAGGCATCACCTTGTAGCAAAAGGTCCCCCATGGGATTATGAACGAGGTCTTGCTCCTATCCTCCTTCTTCGTGCGGATTTGATTATACCCTGAGAATCCGTCCATGAAGGAGAACAGTTCAATTCCTGCAGTACTGTCAACCAAGATATCTATATGTGGGAGCGAAAAGTCATCCTTTGGACTAGTTCGGTTTAAGTCGCGATAGTCCACACAGACCCTGACTCGACCGTCTTTCTTCATTACTGGTACGATGTTTGCTATCCAATCGGAATAGTGCGATACTTCGATGAACCCCACTTTTAATAATTTCATAACCTCTTCCTCGATTTTCTTGGACAATTCTGGCTTGGTCCTTCGGAGTTTTTGCTTTCTTGGAGGTATGTCAGGATCAGTTGGTAGAGCATGCTCTACAATTTCTGGATCCAATCTCGGCATGTCAGCGTACGTCCAAGCGAACACATCCTGATATTCTTTAAGAAGGCGAACCATTCTTTCGGCTTCTGCTTTCTAAAGACTTGCCCCGATCTTTATTTCCTTAACACTTTCATCGTTACCCAAATTTATGGTAATTGTTTGCTCCACTGTTAATGGCCTCGATTCCTCATGTCGCTTCCATTCATGCTCAATTCCCTTCGAATCATTATCATCGCTATCGATATCTGAGAGACTCCCTTCGTGCAAATCCGAATCACATGCGTCCTTACCATGATTATGCATAATGTGATGCTTGAGATGTGATGAGATGAGTTAGGACATAAAACATGGTACATGCCAATTTGAAGATGCTTTTGAAATTTTTGGAAAAGGCTTTTAAGAGCTCATCCTCATGTCATCGGACTTCTTTGCTCATGAAGACCACAAAAATAGGGAGCACGTGGGACCCCAGCCCTCAGTGACCATCATAGGACCAGTTTGGCATGATTCCACGTGTCCTTAATAAAATATGCACGCATTTCATTGAATTAAAAGGATAAGGCCGCATTACAACACGTATCGCCCCGAACCAACGGCTCAAGATTCAGGGCTAGACAAAGTTTTCATTACAAACGAGCTTAGATTAACAAATTGCAACAACACTAAGCTTCCACGCAGGGGAGAGAACATAAAGCAAATAACAACACTAATGGGAACTGCCCTACTCTGCAGGGTCAGCGACACTTTCAGAAGATTCAGCTTCTTCACATGTCAGGATAGTGCATATGACATTCTCCTCGAAAAACTTAGCTATACTGTCAATGGCCACCTCTTCCTAATGTAACATCTTCGGAGGCCCGGAAACATCTCTTTCAATAGGGGGAGTAATGGGCCTTGATAGCCTTTACGCTCAATATATCACGCCATGGTCTCACGACTGCGCCTTGGCCTCATGGTTGCTCCGGCCTCGTCGCTACCTACCTCCGACCTCCCTTGGCCTCCATCGATACCTCGACCTCCATAGCTGCCTCGGCCTCCGCGATTACCTCGGCCTCCATCATTGCCTCGACCTCTGCGGCCACTCCGGCCTCTATCGATACCTTGACCCCCATAGCCGCCTCGGCCTCCGCGATTATCTCGGCCTCCATCATTGCCTCGACCTCCGTTGTCCCGACTTTCGCAGTCGCCTTGGTCTCCATTATCTTGGCTTTTCTGATACCCTAAGCCTTCCCTCTTTGCACCTTTTCCAGTTTCGATGGGTTTCCAAATCCTTTGCCCATGCAATCCTAGGCCTTCCCCAGGGTTGTACCCATTTGCGAGCATAATTTTTCCAGTTGCTAGAGCTGGCTTGGACAGTTCAGGAGTGTCCATGAGCAAGCCAACGGGAACGTGGACCATAGATACCAATTCCAGAGTTTGGAAATTGGATTCCTCTTTGCATTCGGGCTCGACGTACGGGATGGCCGTGTCGTGATAGACTTTGAAGTCCGTTTCTCCATGTATTGTAACAAGCTTGTCGTCGACCACAAACCGCACATTTTGATGGAGACTAGAGGGTACAGCACCCGCGGTATGAATCAATGGTCTCCCTAGTAGAAAGTTGAACGCGCTTGGGATGTCTAGTACTTGAAAAAAATACCAGAAACGTCACGAGACCGATCAGGAACTCCAACTCTATCTCTCCCATTACTTCCCTTCTAGTGCCGTCGAATGCTCGTACGGGATTTTTGGCAGTACGCATTTTCCTTAGATCGACCTTTAAAAGACGGAGGGTGGCTAACTGGCATAAATTCAAAGCGGAGCCATTATCGATTAATGTCCTTGCAACCACCATATCGTGATGCTTAACTGAAATGTATAAGGCTTTATTATGATTTCAAGCCCTCCACCGGAAAGTTTTCGTCCGTAAAAGAGATTTGATTCTTCAACAGGATGGTCTCTACAAATTCCTCCAACTGGGCTTCGACGATCGTCTTCGGGACATGAACCTCGTTAAGGACCTTTAATAAGGCATCCTTGTGTTTCTCAGAAGATTTGACGAGATCCAGGAGAGAGATTTGGGCTGGCATTTTCCGCAATTGGTTTACCACATTGAATTCGCTCATTTTTATCACTACCAAAAATTGCTTTGCATCTTCTTCCATCACTGCTTTTTTCTCAACTCCTCCGACAGATAGCGTGACCGACCGGGTGATGGCATTCAGTTCATCCGTTTTGTATTCCCACGGGACCGCCTTAGTATCGAAATCTTGAGGGGCTTCAAGGACTATGACCCCTTCTTCTTCCAGGGGTAGCAGCTCGATTACAACTCACGTCATATCCTTCATTTCCTCCCTCGGATTGTCACCGAATTCTTTAATCGCCGAGATAAACGATCAGCAGCTCGACATCCTCCACCTCTCCACCCGCTCACTAGCATAATCTCATCGAGGAGAAGTATATCACGGCCGGTGTTGTCAT